>CM054063.1:209449318-210148946 GCA_028641055.1 Alopecurus myosuroides | reverse complement strand
CCGATTCAGCTGAAACCAAGCCAAATTTGAACTATAGGTGCCTCGTAGTTTTCTCTTTATTTTTTGAAAAAATAATTTTTAGGTACCCAAGTACCTATTTCAATAGAGATGTACCAAGAGTTCATCAAGATTCAACACCTAGGTACTAACGGTCATGTCCCCCGTTTTGACCGTTTTCCGAAACGGGCTTTGAAAATTCCAGAAAATTCAAAAAAACTCGAAACGATGCAAGATCTTCGCGTTCTGTTGTTATATATGTCCTAGTATCCACCAAAAATAATAAACTTGGAATACGACAATTTGGTGGAAAATGTGTTCACAGAAATGAGCTATCTCGTACGAAGATTCATGGCTTTCGGGCGAAATGACGGATGTTTTGGCCACATCCATGGCATAGTTTGTTGAAATGTGACCATATTCCACACAAAGATGCATATTGGTACAACTAACAATGTTCACGAAGAAAGTTTTATTTTTCGTTGAATAAAAATACCATTTTCTATCTCCGGTGTGCCAAAACTGGGTTATTTTGTGAAGCACATACACAAAATATGTTGCAAAAATGTACAAAGTAAAATTCTAAATATATTATGTCATATTTTATCTACAAATAACAAACTTACTACCTCTCAATATCTCAAAATACACCCCTTTCGAAAAAGACAAATTTCAGCCGATTCAGCTGAAACCGAGCCAAATTTGAACTATAGGTGCCTCGTAGTTTTCTCTTTATTTTTTGAAAAAAATCATTTTTAGGTACCCAAGTACCTATTTCAACATAGATACACCAATAGTTCATCAAGGTTCAACACCTAGGTACTAACGGTCATGTCCCCCGTTTTGACCGTTTTCCGAAACGGGCTTTGAAAATTCCAGAAAATTCAAAAAAACTCGAAACGATGCAATATCTTCGCGTTCTGTTGTTATATATGTCCTAGTATCCACCAAAAATAATAAACTTGGAATACGACAATTTGGTGGAAAATGTGTTCACAAAAATGAGCTATCTCGTACGAAGATTCATGGCTTTCGGGCGAAATGACGGATGTTTTGGCCACATCCATGGCATAGTTTGTTGAAATGTGACCATATTCCACACAAAGATGCATATTGGTACAAATAACAATGTTCACGAAGAAAGTTTTATTTTTCGTTGAATAAAAATACTATTTTCCATCTCCGGTGTGCCAAAACTGGGTTATTTTGTGAAGCACATACACAAAATATGTTGCAAAAATGTACAAAGTAAAATTCTAAATATATTATGTCATATTTTATCTACAAATAACAAACTTACTACCTCTCAATATCTCAAAATACACCCCTTTCGAAAAAGACAAATTTCTGCCGATTCAGCTGAAACCGGGCCAAATTTGAACTACAGGTGCCTCGTAGTTTTCTCTTTATTTTTTGAAAAAATCATTTTTAGGTACCCAAGTACCTATTTCAACATAGATACACCAAGAGTTCATCAAGGTTCAACACCTAGGTACGAACGGTCATGTCCCTCGTTTTCACCGTTTTCCGAAACCGGCTTTGAAAATTCCAGAAAATTCAAAAAAACTCGAAACGATGCAAGACCTTTGCGTGGTGTTATTTTATATGTCCTAGTATCCACCAAAAACATTAAACTTGGAATACGACAATCGTGTTGAAAAGGTGGTCACATAAATGAGCTAGTTCCTCCGAAGATTCATGCGATTCCGGGCCAAATGACGGTTGTTATGGAGACATTCAAGCAATATATGATCATGGGCATGATTGTACTTTAATTTTCAAAAAAATGGTTCCTAATTTTCCATAATTACTTTAAATAACTTTTACAATTTTTTTAATTTTGATTTCGGTCAATTTGAAAGTTTAAATCAAATTATAGATAACGAAAACAGAAAAAAAAACTAGTTTTTTTTTTATTTAAGCCAGCCCAACGAGCTAGCTGTTAGAGCCCGCACTAGGAGCTGCTTTGCAGATCGAATTTCGGCCCATGTATGACCCGACTTGTCCCACTGTGGTCCAAGTCCACTTCATCTGCGGCCCATGGATAGGGAAATGGACCATGTCGACCATCCGAACGTATATTAGATAGTAATGTTCTGTATAGAGGACAACAAAGTTGTTGTGGCCTGGTGGCTGGCTGATTCCGAAGTGGAGGTCGGGGTCGTGGGTTCGATCCCCCGCCCCATCCTTTTTTCGCCATTTATCAGGCGAGCTCGCTCGCCTGTCAGTACCGCGGCGGTCGCCTGCCAGCTCCAACTGTACGCGGGCTTGTCAGAATTGTGGGTCCCACTCGTTGTGAGGTTGGTTCGGACGGGTCTAGCGTCCTATGTGCTGGCATATCTAGTCAACCTGCAGAAAAAAGTGACACGTAAGCAAAAATGACAACTAGACATGACACATAGGCGAAAATCGATGAAATGGCCATCTAGTAGACACGACACGTTAGCAGAATTGATGATGTGGCTATTCAGTAACATGCCACGACGATTTAAATTCGTCGTAATTTGCTAAAATATAAGCCTATTGACTGCATGCCTCCGGTTATGACGATTTCATTTTATGTGACTACGACGTTCTTGACTCAAATCGTCGTTATTTTGTAAGGATTTGCCTCCTCCAACTGACTCACGACGATCTAGTTCAAAATCGTCACAACTTTATGACGAATTCGTACATCGTCGCTGCGAGAACGTCATGTATCAACACATTTCTTGTAGTGAAGGAACACCCTTGACAATGGTAGGGCCCACCTACTTGCAAGATCCCCCCCGTTACGTCAGATCCGGGAGTTTAGGGGTGTGAGCAGTCCTGGAACCCGCGAGAGAGAATCCGACGTCGGTGAGGCCCCAACACAGAGAGTGATGGTATCTTTGGCACCCAACACCCATGATACACTCTAACACACATGGCATGGCAAAACATTGGTTTAGGTGGGATCCCGACGCTCCGGATCCCCTTTACGGAGATACCCTAGCCCCGGTGTAGAAAAAGACGGAACCGGCGTCTAGCCCCCTCTGCGTGAGCCGGAAGTGGGTAGCAAAGTGGAACTAGTTGCTTGGTTGTGTCATGCTAGGCCCAAGGAACACCCTTGACAATGGTAGGGCCCACCTCCTTGCAAGATCCCCCCCGTTACGTCAGATCCGGGAGTTTAGGGGTGTGAGCAGTCCTGGAACCCGCGAGAGAGAATCCGACGTCGGTGAGGCCCCAACACAGAGAGTGATGGTATCTTTGGCACCCAACACCCATGATACACTCTAACACACATGGCATGGCAAAATATTGGTTTAGGTGGGATCCCGACGCTCCGGATCCCCTCTCCGGAGATACCCTAGCCCCGGTGTAGAAAAAGACGGAACCGGCGTCTAGCCCCCTCTGCGTGAGCCGGAAGTGGGTAGCAAAGTGGAACTAGTTGCTTGGTTGTGTCATGCTAGGCCCAAGGAACACCCTTGAAAATTGTAGGGCCCACCTCCTTGCAATATTTCCCCCGTTACGTCAGATCCGGGAGTTTAGGGGTGTGAGCAGTCCTGGAACCCGCGAGAGAGAATCCGACGTCGGTGAGGCCCCAACACAGAGAGTGATGGTATCTTTGGCACCCAACACCCATGATACACTCTAACACACATGGAATGGCAAAACATTGGTTTAGGTGGGATCCCGACGCTCCGGATCCCCTCTGCGTGAGATACCCTAGCCCCGGTGTAGAAAAAGACGGAACCGGCGTCTAGCCCCCTCTGCGTGAGCCGGAAGTGGGTAGCAAAGTGGAATGTCGCACCCTGACTTCTAGGGGATACTCACCGTACGAACTGGATAGCAGATGCTTGGATTATGGGGCATAATTGCTCCCACGTCCCAGCTTCCTGGTAGGCCTGCGCTTATGCGCGACAACACAAGCCCTGCTATTCCATCGTCGATGTAAACTATCCCCTAGAGATCAAAGGCACTTCCGTCGACGTACTTCAAACCATACACACATGGTACGTCAACGGCGTTTAACAAGTGATATCACAACAGATCTCTACGACACAAAAGATTGAAATAAGTTGCAAATGGCTCTCATTAGAGCAGAGATAGCAAATACACTCATTCAGAGGGCACATGCCCCAACAATACATCATTACAATACAGCGGAAGCATTCAACATGTCTGAGTACAGACAAGAACCAAATAGGCCTAAGAGGCCGGAAACAAACAGACGGAGCCCATCCACGAAGTCTCGGATCCTGCCTGGGTCCGCTATCTACTCGTCAGCAGTCTCGTCATCATACTCCACGTAGTAGCCTCCATGTAGATCCTCGGAACGTCGTCTGCGTAAACCACAGCCCCAAAGGGGTCAGTACATAAACGTACTGGCAAGCAAGACTCACAGTTCACCAAAGTGTAACCCGTCAACACCAAGCACAGATGCTTTGGGTTCAACGGAAAGAAGGGGATATAAAGGATGCTGCAACTGGCTGCTCTACACAACTACAGAAACATACTACAACTGCCGGCTAACAGAAAGGAGATAAGATCGAGGATTGTAACCAACTGAAAGATAACTGCAAACAAACCCATCCTGGATCTCGCCCCTTATCCAAAGAAGCAATCCGAGGATAACTCACACAGTTGGATTAATATGAATCAAGTTATTGTGACAATAATACTATTACTAGTCAAGTTATTAATCATGGGGTGTAACATGTTTGATCATTATGTTTAAGTTGTCCTGAGTACTTGTTAGCCAGTACTTTCACCAAGTAATCCATAACCGCGGAAAACACGGCTTCTCGAGAAGATTATCCCTGCAGGGTTGCACCAATTTGGCCGTACACTCATGAATAACCCGCCAGATGGAAAGGCCCTTCCACCAAGCGGGGTACTCAACACAACCAACCATTCCTCGCATCAAGCCCAAAGCACCTTGGGCGCACGGCTAATCGAGCCCAGAAGAAAATGGACCCTCATAGCACTCTAAGAACGTGTCCCCCTATATGCCGACTACGAAAGTTCCACCCTGGCCTGGGCTCGCAAAAACATGATGCGGCAAATGGAAAACACGAACTAAATGAGGCGATTTGGACGAGATGCGAATCAGGTCAAGTTGAGGTGGGCGCCCATACTCGCTTCCCAAATGCGGGTAGTGCGCTCATCATGGATCAGTAGACAAGACCCTTTTCCTATTAGGGTCGACACTAGCAGGCCTCAAAACCACACAGGGCCTCCTGCCGGTGCCTTATCATCAAATTTATTATTAATAGTAACATTAGCATGATTGATTGATTAAACATCGAGCCCCCACAACGTAATAGAAATAGTAACAGAAAGTAACGGGTAATAGACTCGAGCAAAACAACCTAAGCATGCTAGTAAGACACAGGCTCAAACAATGGGGTTGTAGGAGTGGAGGTGAGGCAATATCAAGGTTAAGGGATTCATGTGATGGGTTCGTAACAGAAACAACTACTACTAAGGCTAGCAGAAAAGGAACAACGGAAAGTATCGGTAACCAATGTTGAAAGGAACACAATGGTTCATGTGAGTGATAACTTGCCTGCAAAACCCAGTAGCCTGGTACTGAGCTAACTCCTTAGAAGGGGTGTCGAAAGTATCGTCGGTCTCAACGTCGTCGTATATCCGGGAAGAAGCAAACAGACAATGCAGAAAAGGTAGACAATCATTATCATGGCATTGTGCACAATCAAAGATGATGCATGTCAAGTTAATGGTTGCATCAAAATAAACTAATTGACAAGATAGAAACAGGATTAAATGGACCCACATGCAATTGGATTGCATATGAAAAGCCCATGAATTTTGGTTGAATTAATTGTTTTACAACTAATCATCATATGAAAGTGGATTAGCATGATGCATGGATGAGGAAAACAACAAAATAACAACAATAGAACCAAATAGAAATAAGGTTTACCAAGTTTGGAATTTGTTTATTAAGTGTTGGAATTTTGGTTCCTTAAAGGTGTCACAAAAGCATTTGTTGTTTTCATCAAATTAAATTGTTCAAAACAGATCACCAAGTTTATATTTGAAAAGAAAACAAGATTTTAGTTGGAATACATGTTTCACTTATTGAAAAAGGATTTCAAATAAATTATTTATGAATTAAACAAGTTAAACAAGAATTAAATGAATTTAATTCAAACATGAACTTATTTGAATTTTTATTTGTTCAAAACATTAAGTGAGATTCATATTTGAAAAGTTTATGCTTTTAGGGTTGGAAACCATATTTTATATGTCCCAAAAGAATTTGTTTGATCAAGTTATGAATTTAACAATATTAAATGAATTAAATAAGGTTTAAATTATTTAACCACTTTTAATTATTCAACACATGAAACAAATTTTATATTTGGAAAGAGGGTTTAATTTTGCATGGAAAACATATTTCATTTGTGGAAATTGGATTTAAAATGAGCAAGTTATTATTTTGGCAATTTTAAATGCAATAAACAAGAAACAGTTGTTTTCAGCAATTTAAATTATCCAAAACAGCAAACAAAATTTATATTTGGAAAGTACATGAAAAATTGATTGGAAAGCATATTTGGTTTGTGAAATTTGGAATTTTTATGAACAAGTTATGAATTTTGCAAATTTGAGTGAATTTGACAAGTTTTCAAATATTGCACCAATTTAAAATATTCAAAACAATAAACAAATTTTATATTTGGATAGATCATTTAATTTGGTATTGAAAACATATAAAAAAATGTTGGATTTGGAGTTACAATGATTTTATTATGAAATTTCCAAAATATAGTGCAAATCTGCCATTTTTTATGATCTAGGGACTTAGGAAATATATTTCAGGGGCCTAGATTAAATACCAGGGGCCTAATGGTGAATTCTAGGAAGTACAGGACCAAAATAAATGAAATAAAAATGTTGGTTTTTATTTGTGTGGGAGGGGGATCGAACCCCTCCCCTCATGCTGCGCCAAAGGGGGTGGAACCAGTGGGACTGGCTGGTGTTTCGTGACAGAGAAGGGGACCGAGGGGGGATATACTGTGTGTTGCGGTTTAACTGAAAAGGAGGCAGAAAAAGGGTGGGGCTGGGGATTTGATCCCAGCACCTCACGCTGCGCGTGCAAGGTTCGATGCCAGTGCGGTGATGTGCTTCTGTTTGAACAGAAAAGGGAGTGGGAAAGGTTATAGTTCAGATCTCGGTGGTTTTCTTTTAACTGAAACGAAGTTCAGTCACGTGAACCATCAACATCGACAGGGAGGGAGATTGGTCGCCGGCGGTGGCTCGTTGTGCTCGCCGTGGGTGTACTGTGGTTCGGGGTGAGTGCGGACGTGCTGCTCGTGGCGTGTGGGGAGAGAGCGTGACCGAGAGGGAGGGGAGAGTGGGAGGCGTGGATCACCTCTCTGAAGACGAACGGCGGGCACTTGGTGGCGGCCGGCGGCAACTCCGGGACGGCGGCGGCGCTCCGGAGGCGCTCGTGCCCCTCGCTGGACTCGATGAGGACGAGGGCATCGAGGAGAATCCATTCCCGTGCTTGGCCACGGCGGTGGTGCCTCGACACGGCAGCGATCGCCGGAGAACAGAGGGTGGCGGGGTCGGTTTCAGCTACAGAGAGGGAGCTGCGCAGAGAGAAGAAATCAGAGGGAGAGAAAGAGGGAATGGAGGCGGGGAGCGGGAGTAGGAGGGAGAAGGCAGGGGCTAGGGCTCGAGGAGGAGGTTTTAAGGGGGATGGGTCGAGCTACTGGCCGTCCCTGCTCTGTTGATGCTACGTGGGTAGCACGGATGAGATCCGTACGAGGAGGAAGAAGGGCGAGGGGGGTACTGGGCCAGGAAAAACAAATGGGCTTGGGCTGGCTTTTCTCCCCCCTCTAACCAGTTATTCCTTTTTACAATTTCTGTTTGTTTTATTTTTTTTTTTTTTTTTGTAGAAAACCCAAAGGAAGGAAAAGATGAGTTTTTGAGTTAGTAAAAAGGTTAGAAAAAAAATAGGTTAAGTTAGTTAGGTTAATAGCAAACAAAATGCTAACTTTTATTTTCCAAAGTTCAAATTTTAAAATATTGTTTGTAGTTAATTCAAATTGGGGTTAAAATTGATTATTAGGTGCTTATAAATGAAACCAACCTTCAATAGGGTGAACCCTATTTTAGCTTAGAACAAAAGGTTAGATTGTTGTGGGCAATTTTATAATTCCAATTGAGTGTTGTTTGAGATTTGAGTTTGAAAACAATTTGGGAGATTTTCATATTAATGAACCATTAAGGAAAAGAAGCATGTTTATAGGGTAGCCCCTATGAATTTAAAATTAAAATTAGTTGGTTGAATTGATAATGTTTATAAAGTGGTTATGACCCAACTTGGGTGCTGTTTGGAAAACAAACCAAATTGATTGAAATTTGCAATATTCATTAATATTAGGAAAACAAGCAATTTCAATAGGGTTTCCCCTAGGGTTTAGAATGATTTAAGGAATTCAAATTAGTGGTGAATTTCATTGATTCAAAAGATTAAAGATTTTGAGGATTGGTTTGAATTTGAAATGATTTAGAGTAATTGCTTGAATTAATTGATTGGAAAATTGGTTTGATTAAAGCAACAAATTGAGAAGTGAAAAACAAAGAATAAAAGGGGTGTTTTTATTTGTTATTTTGGTTCCAAAAGTTGTAACAGAACAAGTATGAAAACAAGCATTTGAAATTGTTTGACTTTCATGGTGAAAACAAAGAATAACAGATGCAACACAACAGAAACAAATGCAACAATATGATGACATGATGCAATACTTAACTTAAACAGGAAAACAAACATTCTATAGGGTAGTTTTCATACTTGGGATGTTACAAAACGCCCCCCCTTGAAGGAATCGCGCCCCGAGATTCCTACTGAGAAAAGAAAAGGTCCGGAAACTTCTTGGGAAGATCCTCTTGAGTTGTGTCACGTGAAATACATCGTGCACCTTGGATAGACGTCATGGAATTTGCAAACCACCGGAACATTTCCAAGTAAAGGGAGAGGTTTTTGTATCAATGGTGTATAGTTGGATAGAATTTGATTCATTTGGAGAATAGACTATCTGTAATAAGGTTGAAACAGAGTTATTGACATCAATGGAACACCAAGGATGACATCAATGTCAGAATCAGCAACATGAGAGTAACGAGGAATATGTGGCCTCCCATTAGAATTGGATTGTTCTTACTTATCTTGGAAGTCAACATTTGAGATTCCGGAGAATGAACGGTGATTTGATTGCTTAGTGGAACCAGAATTGGGTTGTATGTTGTGGAAAAGATTGTTGACACAAAGGAATGTGATGCTCCGGTATCAAATAACACTTTAGCTGGAATAGAGTTTAGCAGATGAACGGGGAAACTTTGATTAGACGCCGGTACAAGATTTGAAGTGGAAAACCACAACAAGGTTTGAACGGACGAAAAGGATGTTGAGAAGAATAGGATAACGAAGCAACACCGGGAAAACGAGATCAAAACACTCCTGAGGTACTACGGAAACCCCATCCGGGCTTCTAAAGGATCAATATCTACTGCTTAAGGAATAGAGGATCCGCTTCCGGGGCTTACACGCCTCCGTTCTCAATCATGAGTAGGCAACATGATAAATCATGTCACAACCACCTCCATTCCTATGGTCTAGTAGATATAACCATCCTAGAGAAACCAGAATTCGTGAAATCCTAACTTGAAAGTTTAGATGAGAAGGGAAAAATCAACGTTGCACTTCCTTACCAGAAAAGGGAGGGAGGGTGGGGAAAAGAAGAAAAAGAACAGAATTCCTACTCTCACGTTTCATTTTTCCTATATAGCTACAAAATAGTTTCTAGACTCAACTGCGACCAGTAAAACGGGATCCTACAGGCAGACAGGCTCTGATACCATTTGTCGCACCCTGACTTCTAGGGGATACTCACCGTACGAACTGGATAGCAGATGCTTGGATTATGGGGCATAATTGCTCCCACGTCCCAGCTTCCTGGTAGGCCTGCGCTTATGCGCGACAACACAAGCCCTGCTATTCCATCGTCGATGTAAACTATCCCCTAGAGATCAAAGGCACTTCCGTCGACGTACTTCAAACCATACACACATGGTACGTCAACGGCGTTTAACAAGTGATATCACAACAGATCTCTACGACACAAAAGATTGAAATAAGTTGCAAATGGCTCTCATTAGAGCAGAGATAGCAAATACACTCATTCAGAGGGCACATGCCCCAACAATACATCATTACAATACAGCGGAAGCATTCAACATGTCTGAGTACAGACAAGAACCAAATAGGCCTAAGAGGCCGGAAACAAACAGACGGAGCCCATCCACGAAGTCTCGGATCCTGCCTGGGTCCGCTATCTACTCGTCAGCAGTCTCGTCATCATACTCCACGTAGTAGCCTCCATGTAGATCCTCGGAACGTCGTCTGCGTAAACCACAGCCCCAAAGGGGTCAGTACATAAACGTACTGGCAAGCAAGACTCACAGTTCACCAAAGTGTAACCCGTCAACACCAAGCACAGATGCTTTGGGTTCAACGGAAAGAAGGGGATATAAAGGATGCTGCAACTGGCTGCTCTACACAACTACAGAAACATACTACAACTGCCGGCTAACAGAAAGGAGATAAGATCGAGGATTGTAACCAACTGAAAGATAACTGCAAACAAACCCATCCTGGATCTCGCCCCTTATCCAAAGAAGCAATCCGAGGATAACTCACACAGTTGGATTAATATGAATCAAGTTATTGTGACAATAATACTATTACTAGTCAAGTTATTAATCATGGGGTGTAACATGTTTGATCATTATGTTTAAGTTGTCCTGAGTACTTGTTAGCCAGTACTTTCACCAAGTAATCCATAACCGCGGAAAACACGGCTTCTCGAGAAGATTATCCCTGCAGGGTTGCACCAATTTGGCCGTACACTCATGACTAACCCGCCAGATGGAAAGGCCCTTCCACCAAGCGGGGTACTCAACACAACCAACCATTCCTCGCATCAAGCCCAAAGCACCTTGGGCGCACGGCTAATCGAGCCCAGAAGAAAATGGACCCTCATAGCACTCTAAGAACGTGTCCCCCTATATGCCGACTACGAAAGTTCCACCCTGGCCTGGGCTCGCAAAAACATGATGCGGCAAATGGAAAACACGAACTAAATGAGGCGATTTGGACGAGATGCGAATCAGGTCAAGTTGAGGTGGGCGCCCATACTCGCTTCCCAAATGCGGGTAGTGCGCTCATCATGGATCAGTAGACAAGACCCTTTTCCTATTAGGGTCGACACTAGCAGGCCTCAAAACCACACAGGGCCTCCTGCCGGTGCCTTATCATCAAATTTATTATTAATAGTAACATTAGCATGATTGATTGATTAAACATCGAGCCCCCACAACGTAATAGAAATAGTAACAGAAAGTAACGGGTAATAGACTCGAGCAAAACAACCTAAGCATGCTAGTAAGACACAGGCTCAAACAATGGGGTTGTAGGAGTGGAGGTGAGGCAATATCAAGGTTAAGGGATTCATGTGATGGGTTCGTAACAGAAACAACTACTACTAAGGCTAGCAGAAAAGGAACAACGGAAAGTATCGGTAACCAATGTTGAAAGGAACACAATGGTTCATGTGAGTGATAACTTGCCTGCAAAACCCAGTAGCCTGGTACTGAGCTAACTCCTTAGAAGGGGTGTCGAAAGTATCGTCGGTCTCAACGTCGTCGTATATCCGGGAAGAAGCAAACAGACAATGCAGAAAAGGTAGACAATCATTATCATGGCATTGTGCACAATCAAAGATGATGCATGTCAAGTTAATGGTTGCATCAAAATAAACTAATTGACAAGATAGAAACAGGATTAAATGGACCCACATGCAATTGGATTGCATATGAAAAGCCCATGAATTTTGGTTGAATTAATTGTTTTACAACTAATCATCATATGAAAGTGGATTAGCATGATGCATGGATGAGGAAAACAACAAAATAACAACAATAGAACCAAATAGAAATAAGGTTTACCAAGTTTGGAATTTGTTTATTAAGTGTTGGAATTTTGGTTCCTTAAAGGTGTCACAAAAGCATTTGTTGTTTTCATCAAATTAAATTGTTCAAAACAGATCACCAAGTTTATATTTGAAAAGAAAACAAGATTTTAGTTGGAATACATGTTTCACTTATTGAAAAAGGATTTCAAATAAATTATTTATGAATTAAACAAGTTAAACAAGAATTAAATGAATTTAATTCAAACATGAACTTATTTGAATTTTTATTTGTTCAAAACATTAAGTGAGATTCATATTTGAAAAGTTTATGCTTTTAGGGTTGGAAAACATATTTTATATGTCCCAAAAGAATTTGTTTGATCAAGTTATGAATTTAACAATATTAAATGAATTAAATAAGGTTTAAATTATTTAACCACTTTTAATTATTCAACACATGAAACAAATTTTATATTTGGAAAGAGGGTTTAATTTTGCATGGAAAACATATTTCATTTGTGGAAATTGGATTTAAAATGAGCAAGTTATTATTTTGGCAATTTTAAATGCAATAAACAAGAAACAGTTGTTTTCAGCAATTTAAATTATCCAAAACAGCAAACAAAATTTATATTTGGAAAGTACATGAAAAATTGATTGGAAAGCATATTTGGTTTGTGAAATTTGGAATTTTTATGAACAAGTTATGAATTTTGCAAATTTGAGTGAATTTGACAAGTTTTCAAATATTGCACCAATTTAAAATATTCAAAACAATAAACAAATTTTATATTTGGATAGATCATTTAATTTGGTATTGAAAACATATAAAAAAATGTTGGATTTGGAGTTACAATGATTTTATTATGAAATTTCCAAAATATAGTGCAAATCTGCCATTTTTTATGATCTAGGGACTTAGGAAATATATTTCAGGGGCCTAGATTAAATACCAGGGGCCTAATGGTGAATTCTAGGAAGTACAGGACCAAAATAAATGAAATAAAAATGTTGGTTTTTATTTGTGTGGGAGGGGGATCGAACCCCTCCCCTCATGCTGCGCCAAAGGGGGTGGAACCAGTGGGACTGGCTGGTGTTTCGTGACAGAGAAGGGGACCGAGGGGGGATATACTGTGTGTTGCGGTTTAACTGAAAAGGAGGCAGAAAAAGGGTGGGGCTGGGGATTTGATCCCAGCACCTCACGCTGCGCGTGCAAGGTTCGATGCCAGTGCGGTGATGTGCTTCTGTTTGAACAGAAAAGGGAGTGGGAAAGGTTATAGTTCAGATCTCGGTGGTTTTCTTTTAACTGAAACGAAGTTCAGTCACGTGAACCATCAACATCGACAGGGAGGGAGATTGGTCGCCGGCGGTGGCTCGTTGTGCTCGCCGTGGGTGTACTGTGGTTCGGGGTGAGTGCGGACGTGCTGCTCGTGGCGTGTGGGGAGAGAGCGTGACCGAGAGGGAGGGGAGAGTGGGAGGCGTGGATCACCTCTCTGAAGACGAACGGCGGGCACTTGGTGGCGGCCGGCGGCAACTCCGGGACGGCGGCGGCGCTCCGGAGGCGCTCGTGCCCCTCGCTGGACTCGATGAGGACGAGGGCATCGAGGAGAATCCATTCCCGTGCTTGGCCACGGCGGTGGTGCCTCGACACGGCAGCGATCGCCGGAGAACAGAGGGTGGCGGGGTCGGTTTCAGCTACAGAGAGGGAGCTGCGCAGAGAGAAGAAATCAGAGGGAGAGAAAGAGGGAATGGAGGCGGGGAGCGGGAGTAGGAGGGAGAAGGCAGGGGCTAGGGCTCGAGGAGGAGGTTTTAAGGGGGATGGGTCGAGCTACTGGCCGTCCCTGCTCTGTTGATGCTACGTGGGTAGCACGGATGAGATCCGTACGAGGAGGAAGAAGGGCGAGGGGGGTACTGGGCCAGGAAAAACAAATGGGCTTGGGCTGGCTTTTCTCCCCCCTCTAACCAGTTATTCCTTTTTACAATTTCTGTTTGTTTTTTTTTTTTTTTTTTTTTTGTAGAAAACCCAAAGGAAGGAAAAGATGAGTTTTTGAGTTAGTAAAAAGGTTAGAAAAAAAATAGGTTAAGTTAGTTAGGTTAATAGCAAACAAAATGCTAACTTTTATTTTCCAAAGTTCAAATTTTAAAATATTGTTTGTAGTTAATTCAAATTGGGGTTAAAATTGATTATTAGGTGCTTATAAATGAAACCAACCTTCAATAGGGTGAACCCTATTTTAGCTTAGAACAAAAGGTTAGATTGTTGTGGGCAATTTTATAATTCCAATTGAGTGTTGTTTGAGATTTGAGTTTGAAAACAATTTGGGAGATTTTCATATTAATGAACCATTAAGGAAAAGAAGCATGTTTATAGGGTAGCCCCTATGAATTTAAAATTAAAATTAGTTGGTTGAATTGATAATGTTTATAAAGTGGTTATGACCCAACTTGGGTGCTGTTTGGAAAACAAACCAAATTGATTGAAATTTGCAATATTCATTAATATTAGGAAAACAAGCAATTTCAATAGGGTTTCCCCTAGGGTTTAGAATGATTTAAGGAATTCAAATTAGTGGTGAATTTCATTGATTCAAAAGATTAAAGATTTTGAGGATTGGTTTGAATTTGAAATGATTTAGAGTAATTGCTTGAATTAATTGATTGGAAAATTGGTTTGATTAAAGCAACAAATTGAGAAGTGAAAAACAAAGAATAAAAGGGGTGTTTTTATTTGTTATTTTGGTTCCAAAAGTTGTAACAGAACAAGTATGAAAACAAGCATTTGAAATTGTTTGACTTTCATGGTGAAAACAAAGAATAACAGATGCAACACAACAGAAACAAATGCAACAATATGATGACATGATGCAATACTTAACTTAAACAGGAAAACAAACATTCTATAGGGTAGTTTTCATACTTGGGATGTTACATGGAACTAGTTGCTTGGTTGTGTCATGCTATGCCCAAGGAACACCCTTGACAATGGTAGGGCCCACCTCCTTGCAAGATTTCCCCCGTTACGTCAGATCCGGGAGTTTAGGGGTGTGAGCAGTCCTGGAACCCGTGAGAGAGAATCCGACGTCGGTGAGGCCCCAACACAGAGAGTGATGGTATCTTTGGCACCCAACACCCATGATACACTCTAACACACATGGCATGGCAAAACATTGGTTTAGGTGGGATCCCGACGCTCCGGATCCCCTCTGCGTGAGATACCCTATCCCCGGTGTAGAAAAAGACGGAACCGGCGTCTAGCCCCCTCTGCGTGAGCCGGAAGTGGGTAGCAAAGTGGAACTAGTTGCTTGGTTGTGTCATGGTAGGCCCAAGGAACACCCTTGACAATGGTAGGGCCCACCTCATTGCAAGATCCCCCCCGTTACGTCAGATCCGGGTGTTTAGGGGTGTGAGCAGTCCTGGAACCCGCGAGAGAGAATCCGACGTCGGTGAGGCCCCAACACAGAGAGTGATGGTATCTTTGGAACCCAACACCCATGATACACTCTAACACACATGGCATGGCAAAGCATTGGTTTAGGTGGGATCCCGACGCTCCGGATCCCCTCTCCGGAGATACCCTAGCCCCGGTGTAGAAAAAGACGGAACCGGCGTCTAGCCCCCTCTGCGTGAGCCGGAAGTGGGTAGCAAAGTGGAACTAGTTGCTTGGTTGTGTCATGTAGGCCCAAGGAACACCCTTGACAATGGTAGGGCCCACCTCCTTGCAAGATCCCCCCCCGTTACGTCAGATCCGGGAGTTTAGGGGTGTGAGCAGTCCTGGAACCCGCGAGAGAGAATCCGACGTCGGTGAGGCCCCAACACAGAGAGTGATGGTATCTTTGGCACCCAACACCCATGATACACTCTAACACACATGGCATGGCAAAACATTGGTTTAGGTGGGATCCCGACGCTCCGGATCCCCTCTCCGGAGATACCCTAGCCCCGGTGTAGAAAAAGACGGAACCGGCGTCTAGCCCCCTCTGCGTGAGCCGGAAGTGGGTAGCAAAGTGGAACTAGTTGCTTGGTTGTGTCATGCTAGGCCCAAGGAACACCCTTGACAATGGTAGGGCCCACCTCCTTGCAAGATCCCCCCCGTTACGTCAGATCCGGGAGTTTAGGGGTGTGAGCAGTCCTGGAACCCGCGAGAGAGAATCCGACGTCGGTGAGGCCCCAACACAGAGAGTGATGGTATCTTTGGCACCCAACACCCATGATACACTCTAACACACATGGCATGGCAAAACATTGGTTTAGGTGGGATCCCGACGCTCCGGATCCCCTCTCCGGAGATACCCTAGCCCCGGTGTAGAAAAAGACGGAACCGGCGTCTAGCCCCCTCTGCGTGAGCCGGAAGTGGGTAGCAAAGTGGAACTAGTTGCTTGGTTGTGTCATGCTAGGCCCAAGGAACACCCTTGACAATGGTAGGGCCCACCTCCTTGCAATATTTCCCCCGTTACGTCAGATCCGGGAGTTTAGGGGTGTGAGCAGTCCTGGAACCCGCGAGAGAGAATCCGACGTCGGTGAGGCCCCAACACAGAGAGTGATGGTATCTTTGGCACCCAACACCCATGATACACTCTAACACACATGGCATGGCAAAACATTGGTTTAGGTGGGATCCCGACGCTCCGTATCCCCTCTGCGTGAGATACCCTAGCCCCGGTGTAGAAAAAGACGGAACCGGCGTCTAGCCCCCTCTGCGTGAGCCGGAAGTGGGTAGCAAAGTGGAACTAGTTGCTTGGTTGTGTCATGTTAGGCCCAAGGAACACCCTTGACAATGGTAGGGCCCACCTCATTGCAAGATCCCCCCCGTTACGTCAGATCCGGGTGTTTAGGGGTGTGAGCAGTCCTGGAACCCGCGAGAGAGAATCCGACGTCGGTGAGGCCCCAACACAGAGAGTGATGGTATCTTTGGAACCCAACACCCATGATACACTCTAACACACATGGCATGGAAAAGCATTGGTTTAGGTGGGATCCCGACGCTCCGGATCCCCTCTCCGGAGATACTCTAGCCCCGGTGTAGAAAAAGACGGAACCGGCGTCTAGCCCCCTCTGCGTGAGCCGGAAGTGGGTAGCAAAGTGGAACTAGTTGCTTGGTTGTGTCATGTGAGGCCCAAGGAACACCCTTGACAATGGTAGGGCCCACCTACTTGCAAGATCCCCCCCGTTACGTCAGATCCGGGAGTTTAGGGGTGTGAGCAGTCCTGGAACCCGCGAGAGAGAATCCGACGTCGGTGAGGCCCCAACACAGAGAGTGATGGTATCTTTGGCACCCAACACCCATGATACACTCTAACACACATGGCATGGCAAAACATTGGTTTAGGTGGGATCCCGACGCTCCGGATCCCCTTTACGGAGATACCCTAGCCCCGGTGTAGAAAAAGACGGAACCGGCGTCTAGCCCCCTCTGCGTGAGCCGGAAGTGGGTAGCAAAGTGGAACTAGTTGCTTGGTTGTGTCATGCTAGGCCCAAGGAACACCCTTGACAATGGTAGGGCCCACCTCCTTGCAAGATCCCCCCTGTTACGTCAGATCCGGGAGTTTAGGGGTGTGAGCAGTCCTGGAACCCGCGAGAGAGAATCCGACGTCGGTGAGGCCCCAACACAGAGAGTGATGGTATCTTTGGCACCCAACACCCATGATACACTCTAACACACATGGCATGGCAAAATATTGGTTTAGGTGGGATCCCGACGCTCCGGATCCCCTCTCCGGAGATACCCTAGCCCCGGTGTAGAAAAAGACGGAACCGGCGTCTAGCCCCCTCTGCGTGAGCCGGAAGTGGGTAGCAAAGTGGAACTAGTTGCTTGGTTGTGTCATGCTAGGCCCAAGGAACACCCTTGAAAATTGTAGGGCCCACCTCCTTGCAATATTTCCCCCGTTACGTCAGATCCGGGAGTTTAGGGGTGTGAGCAGTCCTGGAACCCGCGAGAGAGAATCCGACGTCGGTGAGGCCCCAACACAGAGAGTGATGGTATCTTTGGCACCCAACACCCATGATACACTCTAACACACATGGAATGGCAAAACATTGGTTTAGGTGGGATCCCGACGCTCCGGATCCCCTCTGCGTGAGATACCCTAGCCCCGGTGTAGAAAAAGACGGAACCGGCGTCTAGCCCCCTCTGCGTGAGCCGGAAGTGGGTAGCAAAGTGGAACTAGTTGCTTGGTTGTGTCATGCTATGCCCAAGGAACACCCTTGACAATGGTAGGGCCCACCTCCTTGCAAGATTTCCCCCGTTACGTCAGATCCGGGAGTTTAGGGGTGTGAGCAGTCCTGGAACCCGTGAGAGAGAATCCGACGTCGGTGAGGCCCCAACACAGAGAGTGATGGTATCTTTGGCACCCAACACCCATGATACACTCTAACACACATGGCATGGCAAAAAATTGGTTTAGGTGGGATCCCGACGCTCCGGATCCCCTCTGCGTGAGATACCCTATCCCCGGTGTAGAAAAAGACGGAACCGGCGTCTAGCCCCCTCTGCGTGAGCCGGAAGTGGGTAGCAAAGTGGAACTAGTTGCTTGGTTGTGTCATGGTAGGCCCAAGGAACACCCTTGACAATGGTAGGGCCCACCTCATTGCAAGATCCCCCCGTTACGTCAGATCCGCGTGTTTAGGGGTGTGAGCAGTCCTGGAACCCGCGAGAGAGAATCCGACGTCGGTGAGGCCCCAACACAGAGAGTGATGGTATCTTTGGAACCCAACACCCATGATACACTCTAAAACACATGGCATGGCAAAGCATTGGTTTATGTGGGATCCCGACGCTCCGGATCCCCTCTCCGGAGATACCCCTAGCCCCGATGTAGAAAAAGACGGAACCGGCGTCTAGCCCCCTCTGCGTGAGCCGGAAGTGGGTAGAAAAGTGGAACTAGTTGCTTGGTTGTGTCATGGTAGGCCCAAGGAACACCCTTGAAAATGGTAGGGCCCACCTCCTTGCAAGACCCCCCCCCCCCGTTACGTCAGATCCGGGTGTTTAGGGGTGTGAGCAGTCCTGGAACCCGCGAGAGAGAATCCGACGTCGGTGAGGCCCCAACACAGAGAGTGATGGTATCTTTGGAACCCAACACCCATGATACACTCTAACACACATGGCATGGAAAAGCATTGGTTTAGGTGGGATCCCGACGCTCCGGATCCCCTCTCCGGAGATAGTCTAGCCCCGGTGTAGAAAAAGACGGAACCGGCGTCTAGCCCCCTCTGCGTGAGCCGGAAGTGGGTAGAAAAGTGGAACTAGTTGCTTGGTTGTGTCATGTTAGGCCCAAGGAACACCCTTGACAATGGTAGGGCCCACCTCCTTGCAAGATCCCCCCCGTTACGTCAGATCCGGGAGTTTAGGGGTGTGAGCAGTCCTGGAACCCGCGAGAGAGAATCCGACGTCGGTGAGGCCCCAACACAGAGAGTGATGGTATCTTTGGCACCCAACACCCATGATACACTCTAACACACATGGCATGGCAAAACATTGGTTTAGGTGGGATCCCGACGCTCCGGATCCCCTTTCCGGAGATACCCTAGCCCCGGTGTAGAAAAAGACGGAACCGGCGTCTAGCCCCCTCTGCGTGAGCCGGAAGTGAGTAGAAAAGTGGAACTAGTTGCTTGGTTGTGTCATGCTAGGCCCAAGGAACACCCTTGACAATTTTAGGGCCCACCTCCTTGCAAGATCCCCCCCGTTACGTCAGATCCGGGAGTTTAGGGGTGTGAGCAGTCCTGGAACCCGCGAGAGAGAATCCGACGTCGGTGAGGCCCCAACACAGAGAGTGATGGTATCTTTGGCACCCAACACCCATGATACACTCTAACACACATGGCATGGAAAAACATTGGTTTAGGTGGGATCCCGACGCTCCGGATCCCCTCTCCGGAGATACCCTAGCCCCGGTGTAGAAAAAGACGGAACCGGCGTCTAGCCCCCTCTGCGTGAGCCGGAAGTGGGTAGCAAAGTGGAACTAGTTGCTTGTTTGTGTCATGCTAGGCCCAAGGAACACCCTTGACAATGGTAGGGCCCACCTCCTTGCAATATTTTCCCCGTTACGTCAGATCCGGGAGTTTAGGGGTGTGAGCAGTCCTGGAACCCGCGAGAGAGAATCCGACGTCGGTGAGGCCCCAACACAGAGAGTGATGGTATCTTTGGCACCCAACACCCATGATACACTCTAACACACATGGCATGGCAAAACATTGGTTTAGGTGGGACCCCGACGCTCCGTATCCCCTCTGCGTGAGATACCCTAGCCCCGGTGTAGAAAAAGACGGAACCGGCGTCTAGCCCCCTCTGCGTGAGCCGGAAGTGGGTAGCAAAGTGGAACTAGTTGCTTGGTTGTGTCATGTTAGGCCCAAGGAACACCCTTGACAATGGTAGGGCCCACCTCATTGCAAGATCCCCCCCGTTACGTCAGATCCGGGTGTTTAGGGGTGTGAGCAGTCCTGGAACCCGCGAGAGAGAATCCGACGTCGGTGAGGCCCCAACACAGAGAGTGATGGTATCTTTGGAACCCAACACCCATGATACACTCTAACACACATGGCATGGAAAAGCATTGGTTTAGGTGGGATCCCGACGCTCCGGATCCCCTCTCCGGAGATACTCTAGCCCCGGTGTAGAAAAAGACGGAACCGGCGTCTAGCCCCCTCTGCGTGAGCCGGAAGTGGGTAGCAAAGTGGAACTAGTTGCTTGGTTGTGTCATGTGAGGCCCAAGGAACACCCTTGACAATGGTAGGGCCCACCTACTTGCAAGATCCCCCCCGTTACGTCAGATCCGGGAGTTTAGGGGTGTGAGCAGTCCTGGAACCCGCGAGAGAGAATCCGACGTCGGTGAGGCCCCAACACAGAGAGTGATGGTATCTTTGGCACCCAACACCCATGATACACTCTAACACACATGGCATGGCAAAACATTGGTTTAGGTGGGATCCCGACGCTCCGGATCCCCTTTACGGAGATACCCTAGCCCCGGTGTAGAAAAAGACGGAACCGGCGTCTAGCCCCCTCTGCGTGAGCCGGAAGTGGGTAGCAAAGTGGAACTAGTTGCTTGGTTGTGTCATGCTAGGCCCAAGGAACACCCTTGACAATGGTAGGGCCCACCTCCTTGCAAGATCCCCCCCGTTACGTCAGATCCGGGAGTTTAGGGGTGTGAGCAGTCCTGGAACCCGCGAGAGAGAATCCGACGTCGGTGAGGCCCCAACACAGAGAGTGATGGTATCTTTGGCACCCAACACCCATGATACACTCTAACACACATGGCATGGCAAAACGTTGGTTTAGGTGGGATCCCGACGCTCCGGATCCCCTCTCCGGAGATACCCTAGCCCCGGTGTAGAAAAAGACGGAACCGGCGTCTAGCCCCCTCTGCGTGAGCCGGAAGTGGGTAGCAAAGTGGAACTAGTTGCTTGGTTGTGTCATGCTAGGCCCAAGGAATACCCTTGACAATGGTAGGGCCCACCTCCTTGCAATATTTCCCCCGTTACGTCAGATCCGGGAGTTTAGGGGTGTGAGCAGTCCTGGAACCCGCGAGAGAGAATCCGACGTCGGTGAGGCCCCAACACAGAGAGTGATGGTATCTTTGGCACCCAACACCCATGATACACTCTAACCCACATGGAATGGCAAAACATTGGTTTAGGTGGGATCCCGACGCTCCGGATCCCCTCTGCGTGAGATACCCTAGCCCCGGTGTAGAAAAAGACGGAACCGGCGTCTAGCCCCCTCTGCGTGAGCCGGAAGTGGGTAGCAAAGTGGAACTAGTTGCTTGGTTGTGTCATGGTATGCCCAAGGAACACCCTTGACAATGGTAGGGCCCACCTCCTTGCAAGATTTCCCCCGTTACGTCAGATCCGGGAGTTTAGGGGTGTGAGCAGTCTTGGAACCCGTGAGAGAGAATCCGACGTCGGTGAGGCCCCAACAGAGAGAGTGATGGTATCTTTGGCACCCAACACACATGATACACTCTAACACACATGGCATGGCAAAACATTGGTTTAGGTGGGATCCCGACGCTCCGGATCCCCTCTGCGTGAGATACCCTAGCCCCGGTGTAGAAAAAGACGGAACCGGCGTCTAGCCCCCTCTGCGTGAGCCGGAAGTGGGTAGCAAAGTGGAACTAGTTGCTTGGTTGTGTCATGGTAGGCCCAAGGATCACCCTTGACAATGGTAGGGCCCACCTCGTTGCAAGATCCCCCCCGTTACGTCAGATCCGCGTGTTTAGGGGTGTGAGCAGTCCTGGAACCCGCGAGAGAGAATCCGACGTCGGTGAGGCCCCAACACAGAGAGTGATGGTATCTTTGGTACCCAACACCCATGATACACTCTAAAACACATGGCATGGAAAAGCATTGGTTTATGTGGGATCCCGACGCTCCGGATCCCCTCTCCGGAGATACCCTAGCCCCGGTGTAGAAAAAGACGGAACCGGCGTCTAGCCCCCTCTGCGTGAGCCGGAAGTGGGTAGAAAAGTGTAACTAGTTGCTTGGTTGTGTCATGGTAGGCCCAAGGAACACCCTTTACAATGGTAGGGCCCACCTCCTTGCAAGATCCCCCCCGTTACGTCAGATCCGGGTGTTTAGGGGTGTGAGCAGACCTGGAACCCGCGAGAGAGAATCCGACGTCGGTGAGGCCCCAACATAGAGAGTGATGGTATCTTTGGAACCCAACACACATGATACACTCTAACACACATGGCATGGAAAAGCATTGGTTTAGGTGGGATCCCGACGCTCCGGATCCCCTCTCCGGAGATACTCTAGCCCCGGTGTAGAAAAAGACGGAACCGGCGTCTAGCCCCCTCTGCGTGAGCCGGAAGTGGGTAGCAAAGTGGAACTAGTTGCTTGGTTGTGTCATTTTAGGCCCAAGGAACACCCTTGACAATGGTAGGGCCCACCTCCTTGCAAGATCCCCCCCGTTACGTCAGATCCGGGAGTTTAGGGGTGTGAGCAGTCCTGGAACCCGCGAGAGAGAATCCGACGTCGGTGAGGCCCCAACACAGAGAGTGATGGTATCTTTGGCACCCAACACCCATGATACACTCTAACACACATGGCATGGAAAAACATTGGTTTAGGTGGGATCCCGACGCTCCGGATCCCCTTTCCGGAGATACCCTAGCCCCGGTGTAGAAAAAGACGGAACCGGCGTCTAGCCCCCTCTGCGTGAGCCGGAAGTGGGTAGCAAAGTGGAACTAGTTGCTTGGTTGTGTCATGATAGGCCCAAGGAACACCCTTGACAATGGTAGGGCCCACCTCCTTGCAAGATCCTCCCCGTTACGTCAGATCCGGGAGTTTAGGGGTGTGAGCAGTCCTGGAACCCGCGAGAGAGAATCCGACGTCGGTGAGGCCCCAACACAGAGAGTGATGGTATCTTTGGCACCCAACACCCATGATACACTCTAACACACATGGCATGGCAAAACATTGGTTTAGGTGGGATCCCGACGCTCCGGATCCCCTCTCCGGAGATACCCTAGCCCCGATGTAGAAAAAGACGGAACCGGCGTCTAGCCCCCTCTGCGTGAGCCGGAAGTGGGTAGCAAAGTGGAACTAGTTGCTTTGTTGTGTAATGCTAGGCCCAACGAACACCCTTGACAATGGTAGGGCCCACCTCCTTGCAATATTTCCCCCGTTACGTCAGATCCGGGAGTTTAGGGGTGTGAGCAGTCCTGGAACCCGCGAGAGAGAATCCGACGTCGGTGAGGCCCCAACACAGAGAGTGATGGTATCTTTGGAAACCAACACCCATGATACACTCTAACACACATGGCATGGCAAAACATTGGTTTAGGTGGGATCCCGACGCTCCGTATCCCCTCTGCGTGAGATACCCTAGCCCCGGTGTAGAAAAAGACGGAACCGGCGTCTAGCCCCCTCTTCGTGAGACGGAAGCGGGTAGCAAAGTGGAACTAGTTGCTTGGTTGTGTCATGTTAGGCCCAAGGAACATCCTTGACAATGGTAGGGCACACCTCATTGCAAGATCCCCCCCGTTACGTCAGATCCGGGTGTTTAGGGGTGTGAGCAGTCCTGGAACCCGCGAGAGAGAATTCGACGTCGGTGAGGCCCCAACACAGAGAGTGATGGTATCTTTGGAACCCAACACCCATGATACACTCTAAAACACATGGCATGGCAAAGCATTGGTTTATGTGGGACCCCGACGCTCCGGATCCCCTCTCCGGAGATACCCTAGCCCCGGTGTAGAAAAAGACGGAACCGGCGTCTAGCCCCCTCTGCGTGAGCCGGAAGTGGGTAGAAAAGTGGAACTAGTTGCTTGGTTGTGTCATGGTAGGCCCAAGGAACACCCTTTACAATGGTAGGGCCCACCTCCTTGCAAGATCCCCCCCGTTACGTCAGATCCGGGTGTTTAGGGGTGTGAGCAGACCTGGAACCCGCGAGAGAGAATCCGACGTCGGTGAGGCCCCAACATAGAGAGTGATGGTATCTTTGGAACCCAACACCCATGATACACTCTAACACACATGGCATGGAAAAGCATTGGTTTAGGTGGGATCCCGACGCTCCGGATCCCCTCTCCGGAGATACTCTAGCCCCGGTGTAGAAAAAGACGGAACCGGCGTCTAGCCCCCTCTGCGTGAGCCGGAAGTGGGTATCAAAGTGGAACTAGTTGCTTGGTTGTGTCATTTTAGGCCCAAGGAACACCCTTGACAATGGTAGGGCCCACCTCCTTGCAAGATCCCCCCCGTTACGTCAGATCCGGGAGTTTAGGGGTGTGAGCAGTCCTGGAACCCGCGAGAGAGAATCCGACGTCGGTGAGGCCCCAACACAGAGAGTGATGGTATCTTTGGCACCCAACACCCATGATACACTCTAACACACATGGCATGGCAAAACATTGGTTTAGGTGGGATCCCGACGCTCCGGATCCCCTTTCCGGAGATACCCTAGCCCCGGTGTAGAAAAAGACGGAACCGGCGTCTAGCCCCCTCTGCGTGAGCCGGAAGTGGGTAGCAAAGTGGAACTAGTTGCTTGGTTGTGTCATGCTAGGCCCAAGGAACACCCTTGACAATGGTAGGGCCCACCTCCTTGCAAGATCCCCCCCGTTACGTCAGATCCGGGAGTTTAGGGGTGTGAGCAGTCCTGGAACCTGCGAGAGAGAATCCGACGTCGGTGAGGCCCCAACACAGAGAGTGATGGTATCTTTGGCACCCAACACCCATGATACACTCTAACACACATGGCATGGCAAAACATTGGTTTAGGTGGGATCCCGACGCTCCGGATCCCCTCTCCGGAGATACCCTAGCCCCGATGTAGAAAAAGACGGAACCGGCGTCTAGCCCCCTCTGCGTGAGCCGGAAGTGGGTAGCAAAGTGGAACTAGTTGCTTTGTTGTGTAATGCTAGGCCCAACGAACACCCTTGACAATGGTAGGGCCCACCTCCTTGCAATATTTCCCCCGTTACGTCAGATCCGGGAGTTTAGGGGTGTGAGCAGTGCTGGAACCCGCGAGAGAGAATCCGACGTCGGTGAGGCCCCAACACAGAGAGTGATGGTATCTTTGGAAACCAACACCCATGATACACTCTAACACACATGGCATGGCAAAACATTGGTTTAGGTGGGATCCCGACGCTCCGTATCCCCTCTGCGTGAGATACCCTAGCCCCGGTGTAGAAAAAGACGGAACCGGCGTCTAGCCCCCTCTTCGTGAGACGGAAGTGGGTAGCAAAGTGGAACTAGTTGCTTGGTTGTGTCATGTTAGGCCCAAGGAACACCCTTGACAATGGTAGGGCACACCTCATTGCAAGATCCCCCCCGTTACGTCAGATCCGGGTGTTTAGGGGTGTGAGCAGTCCTGGAACCCGCGAGAGAGAATCCGACGTCGGTGAGGCCCCAACACAGAGAGTGATGGTATCTTTGGAACCCAACACCCATGATACACTATAACACACATGGCATGGAAAAGCATTGGTTTAGGTGGGATCCCGACGCTCCGGATCCCCTCTCCGGAGATACTCTAGCCCCGGTGTAGAAAAAGACGGAACCGGCGTCTAGCCCCCTCTGCGTGAGCCGGAAGTGGGTAGAAAAGTGGAACTAGTTGCTTGGTTGTGTCATGTGAGGCCCAAGGAACACCCTTGACAATGGTAGTGCCCACCTCCTTGCAAGATCCCCCCCGTTACGTCAGATCCGGGAGTTTAGGGGTGTGAGCAGTCCTGGAACCCGCGAGAGAGAATCCGACGTCGGTGAGGCCCCAACACAGAGAGTGATGGTATCTTTGGCACCCAACACACATGATACACTCTAACACACATGGCATGGCAAAACATTGGTTTAGGTGGGATCCCGACGCTCCGGATCCCCTCTGCGTGAGATACCCTAGCCCCGGTGTAGAAAAAGACGGAACCGGCGTCTAGCCCCCTCTGCGTGAGCCGGAAGTGGGTAGCAAAGTGGAACTAGTTGCTTGGTTGTGTCATGGTAGGCCCAAGGAACACCCTTGACAATGGTAGGGCCCACCTCGTTGCAAGATCCCCCCCGTTACGTCAGATCCGCGTGTTTAGGGGTGTGAGCAGTCCTGGAACCCGCGAGAGAGAATCCGACGTCGGTGAGGCCCCAACACAGAGAGTGATGGTATCTTTGGAACCCAACACCCATGATACACTCTAAAACACATGGCATGGCAAAGAATTGGTTTATGTGGGATCCCGACGCCCCGGATCCCCTCTCCGGAGATACCCTAGCCCCGGTGTAGAAAAAGACGGAACCGGCGTCTAGCCCCCTCTGCGTGAGCCGGAAGTGGGTAGAAAAGTGGAACTAGTTGCTTGGTTGTGTCATGGTAGGCCCAAGGAACACCCTTTACAATGGTAGGGCCCACCTCCTTGCAAGATCCCCCCCGTTACGTCAGATCCGGGTGTTTAGGGGTGTGAGCAGACCTGGAACCCGCGAGAGAGAATCCGACGTCGGTGAGGCCCCAACATAGAGAGTGATGGTATATTTGGAACCCAACACCCATGATACAGTCTAACACACATGGCATGGAAAAGCATTGGTTTAGGTGGGATCCCGACGCTCCGGATCCCCTCTCCGGAGATACTCTAGCCCCGGTGTAGAAAAAGACGGAACCGGCGTCTAGCCCCCTCTGCGTGAGCCGGAAGTGGGTAGCAAAGTGGAACTAGTTGCTTGGTTGTGTCATTTTAGGCCCAAGGAACACCCTTGACAATGGTAGGGCCCACCTCCTTGCAAGATCCCCCCCGTTACGTCAGATCCGGGAGTTTAGGGGTGTGAGCAGTCCTGGAACCCGCGAGAGAGAATCCGACGTCGGTGAGGCCCCAACACAGAGAGTGATGGTATCTTTGGCACCCAACACCCATGATACACTCTAACACACATGGCATGGCAAAACATTGGTTTAGGTGGGATCCCGACGCTCCGGATCCCCTTTCCGGAGATACCCTAGCCCCGGTGTAGAAAAAGACGGAACCGGCGTCTAGCCCCCTCTGCGTGAGCCGGAAGTGGGTAGCAAAGTGGAACTAGTTGCTTGGTTGTGTCATGCTAGGCCCAAGGAACACCCTTGACAATGGTAGGGCCCACCTCCTTGCAAGATCCCCCCCGTTACGTCAGATCCGGGAGTTTAGGGGTGTGAGCAGTCCTGGAACCCGCGAGAGAGAATCCGACGTCGGTGAGGCCCCAACACAGAGAGTGATGGTATCTTTGGCACCCAACACCCATGATACACTCTAACACACATGGCATGGCAAAACATTGGTTTAGGTGGGATCCCGACGCTCCGGATCCCCTCTCCGGAGATACCCTAGCCCCGATGTAGAAAAAGACGGAACCGGCGTCTAGCCCCCTCTGCGTGAGCCGGAAGTGGGTAGCAAAGTGGAACTAGTTGCTTTGTTGTGTAATGCTAGGCCCAACGAACACCCTTGACAATGGTAGGGCCCACCTCCTTGCAATATTTCCCCCGTTACGTCAGATCCGGGAGTTTAGGGGTGTGAGCAGTCCTGGAACCCGCGAGAGAGAATCCGACGTCGGTGAGGCCCCAACACAGAGAGTGATGGTATCTTTGGAAACCAACACCCATGATACACTCTAACACACATGGCATGGCAAAACATTGGTTTAGGTGGGATCCCGACGCTCCGTATCCCCTCTGCGTGAGATACCCTAGCCCCGGTGTAGAAAAAGACGGAACCGGCGTCTAGCCCCCTCTTCGTGAGACGGAAGTGGGTAGCAAAGTGGAACTAGTTGCTTGGTTGTGTCATGTTAGGCCCAAGGAACACCCTTGACAATGG
Source organism: Alopecurus myosuroides (assembly GCA_028641055.1). Taxonomy (NCBI): domain Eukaryota; kingdom Viridiplantae; phylum Streptophyta; class Magnoliopsida; order Poales; family Poaceae; genus Alopecurus; species Alopecurus myosuroides. The sequence continues at coordinate 210,120,733 of CM054063.1, read as the reverse complement.
TAGGGCACACCTCATTGCAAGATCCCCCCCGTTACGTCAGATCCGGGTGTTTAGGGGTGTGAGCAGTCCTGGAACCCGCGAGAGAGAATCCGACGTCGGTGAGGCCCCAACACAGAGAGTGATGGTATCTTTGGAACCCAACACCCATGATACACTCTAACACACATGGCATGGAAAAGCATTGGTTTAGGTGGGATCCCGACGCTCCGGATCCCCTCTCCGGAGATACTCTAGCCCCGGTGTAGAAAAAGACGGAACCGGCGTCTAGCCCCCTCTGCGTGAGCCGGAAGTGGGTAGCAAAGTGGAACTAGTTGCTTGGTTGTGTCATGTGAGGCCCAAGGAACACCCTTGACAATGGTAGGGCCCACCTCCTTGCAAGATCCCCCCGTTACGTCAGATCCGGGAGTTTAGGGGTGTGAGCAGTCCTGGAACCAGCGAGAGAGAATCCGACGTCGGTGAGGCCCCAACACAGAGAGTGATGGTATCTTTGGCACCCAACACCCATGATATACTCTAACACACATGGCATGGCAAAACATTGGTTTAGGTGGGATCCCGACGCTCCGGATCCCCTTTACGGAGATACCCTAGCCCCGGTGTAGAAAAAGACGGAACCGGCGTCTATCCCGCTCTGCGTGAGCCGGAAGTGGGTAGCAAAGTGGAACTAGTTGCTTGGTTGTGTCATGTGAGGCCCAAGGAACACCCTTGACAATGGTAGGGCCCACCTCCTTGCAAGATCCCCCCCGTTACGTCAGATCCGGGAGTTTAGGGGTGTGAGCAGTCCTGGAACCCGCGAGAGAGAATCCGACGTCGGTGAGGCCCCAACACAGAGAGTGATGGTATCTTTGGCACCCAACACCCATGATACACTCTAAAACACATGGCATGGCAAAATATTGGTTTAGGTGGGATCCCGACGCTCCGGATCCCCTCTCCGGAGATACCCTAGCCCCGGTGTAGAAAAAGACGGAACCGGCGTCTAGCCCCCTCTGCGTGAGCCGGAAGTGGGTAGCAAAGTGGAACTAGTTGCTTGGTTGTGTCATGCTAGGCCCAAGGAACACCCTTGACAATGGTAGGGCCCACCTCCTTGCAATATTTCCCCCGTTACGTCAGATCCGGGAGTTTAGGGGTGTGAGCAGTCCTGGAACCCGCGAGAGAGAATCCGACGTCGGTGAGGCCCCAACACAGAGAGTGATGGTATCTTTCGCACCCAACACCCATGATACACTCTAACACACATGGAATGGCAAAACATTGGTTTAGGTGGGATCCCGACGCTCCGGATCCCCTCTGCGTGAGATACCCTAGCCCCGGTGTAGAAAAAGACGGAACCGGCGTCTAGCCCCCTCTGCGTGAGCCGGAAGTGGGTAGCAAAGTTGAACTAGTTGCTTGGTTGTGTCATGTGAGGCCCAAGGAACACCCTTGACAATGGTAGGGCCCACCTCCTTGCAAGATCCCCCCCGTTACGTCAGATCCGGGAGTTTAGGGGTGTGAGCAGTCCTGGAACCCGCGAGAGAGAATCCGACGTCGGTGAGGCCCCAACACAGAGAGTGATGGTATCTTTGGCACCCAACACCCATGATACACTCTAACACACATGGCATGGAAAAACATTGGTTTAGGTGGGATCCCGACGCTCCGGATCCCCTTTCCGGAGATACCCTAGCCCCGGTGTAGAAAAAGACGGAACCGGCGTCTAGCCCCCTCTGCGTGAGCCGGAAGTGGGTAGCAAAGTGGAACTAGTTGCTTGGTTGTGTCATGCTAGGCCCAAGGAACACCCTTGACAATGGTAGGGCCCACCTCCTTGCAAGATCCCCCCCGTTACGTCAGATCCGGGAGTTTAGGGGTGTGAGCAGTCCTGGAACCCGCGAGAGAGAATCCGACGTCGGTGAGGCCCCAACACAGAGAGTGATGGTATCTTTGGCACCCAACACCCATGATACACTCTAACACACATGGCATGGCAAAACATTGGTTTAGGTGGGATCCCGACGCTCCGGATCCCCTCTGCGTGAGATACCCTAGCCCCGGTGTAGAAAAAGACGGAACCGGCGTCTAGCCCCCTCTGCGTGAGCCGGAAGTGGGTAGCAAAGTGGAACTAGTTGCTTGGTTGTGTCATGCTAGGCCCAAGGAACACCCTTGACAATGGTAGGGCCCACCTCCTTGCAAGATTTCCCCCGTTACGTCAGATCCGGGAGTTTAGGGGTGTGAGCAGTCCTGGAACCCGCGAGAGAGAATCCGACGTCGGTGAGGCCCCAACACAGAGAGTGATGGTATCTTTGGAACCCAACACCCATGATACACTCTAACACACATGGCATGGCAAAACATTGGTTTAGGTGGGATCCCGACGCTCCGGATCCCCTCTCCGGAGATACCCTAGCCCCGGTGTAGAAAAAGACGGAACCGGCGTCTAGCCCCCTCTGCGTGAGCCGGAAGTGGGTAGCAAAGTGGAACTAGTTGCTTGGTTGTGTCATGTTAGGCCCAAGGAACACCCTTGACAATGGTAGGGCCCACCTCCTTGCAAGATCCCCCCCGTTACGTCAGATCCGGGAGTTTAGGGGTGTGAGCAGTCCTGGAACCCGCGAGAGAGAATCCGACGTCGGTGAGGCCCCAACACAGAGAGTGATGGTATCTTTGGAACCCAACACCCATGATACACTCTAACACACATGGCATGGCAAAACATTGGTTTAGGTGGGATCCCGACGCTCCGGATCCCCTCTCCGGAGATACCCTAGCCCCGGTGTAGAAAAAGACGGAACCGGCGTCTAGCCCCCTCTGCGTGAGCCGGAAGTGGGTAGCAAAGTGGAACTAGTTGCTTGGTTGTGTCATGTGAGGCCCAAGGAACACCCTTGACAATGGTAGGGCCCACCTCCTTGCAAGATCCCCCCCGTTACGTCAGATCCGGGAGTTTAGGGGTGTGAGCAGTCCTGGAACCCGCGAGAGAGAATCCGACGTCGGTGAGGCCCCAACACAGAGAGTGATGGTATCTTTGGCACCCAACACCCATGATACACTCTAACACACATGGCATGGAAAAACATTGGTTTAGGTGGGATCCCGACGCTCCGGATCCCCTTTACGGAGATACCCTAGCCCCGGTGTAGAAAAAGACGGAACCGGCGTCTATCCCCCTCTGCGTGAGCCGGAAGTGGGTAGCAAAGTGGAACTAGTTGCTTGGTTGTGTCATGCTAGGCCCAAGGAACACCCTTGACAATGTTAGGGCCCACCTCCTTGCAATATTTCCCCCGTTACGTCAGATCCGGGAGTTTAGGGGTGTGAGCAGTCCTGGAACCCGCGAGAGAGAATCCGACGTCGGTGAGGCCCCAACACAGAGAGTGATGGTATCTTTGGCACCCAACACCCATGATACACTCTAACACACATGGCATGGCAAAACATTGGTTTAGGTGGGATCCCGACGCTCCGGATCCCCTCTCCGGAGATACCCTAGCCCCGGTGTAGAAAAAGACGGAACCGGCGTCTATCCCCCTCTGCGTGAGCCGGAAGTGGGTAGAAAAGTGGAACTAGTTGCTTGGTTGTGTCATGCTAGGCCCAAGGAACACCCTTGACAATGTTAGGGCCCACCTCCTTGCAATATTTCCCCCGTTACGTCAGATCCGTGAGTTTAGGGGTGTGAGCAGTCCTGGAACCCGCGAGAGAGAATCCGACGTCGGTGAGGCCCCAACACAGAGAGTGATGGTATCTTTGGCACCCAACACCCATGATAAACTCTAACACACATGGAATGGCAAAACATTGGTTTAGGTGGGATCCCGACGCTCCGGATCCCCTCTACGTGAGATACCCTAGCCCCGGTGTAGAAAAAGACGGAACCGGCGTCTAGCCCCCTCTGCGTGAGCCGGAAGTGGGTAGCAAAGTGGAACTAGTTGCTTGGTTGTGTCATGCTATGCCCAAGGAACACCCTTGACAATGGTAGGGCCCACCTCCTTGCAAGATTTCCCCCGTTACGTCAGATCCGGGAGTTTAGGGGTGTGAGCAGTCCTGGAACCCGCGAGAGAGAATCCGACGTCGGTGAGGCCCCAACACAGAGAGTGATGGTATATTTGGCACCCAACACCCATGATACACTCTAACACACATGGCATGGCAAAACATTGGTTTAGGTGGGATCCCGACGCTCCGGATCCCCTTTCCGGAGATACCCTAGCCCCGGTGTAGAAAAAGACGGAACCGGCGTCTAGCCCCCTCTGCGTGAGCCGGAAGTGGGTAGCAAAGTGGAACTAGTTGCTTGGTTATGTCATGCTAGGCCCAAGGAACACCCTTGACAATTGTAGGGCCCACCTCCTTGCAAGATCCCCCCGTTACGTCAGATCCGGGAGTTTAGGGGTGTGAGCAGTCCTGGAACCCGCGAGAGAGAATCCGACGTCGGTGAGGCCCCAACACAGAGAGTGATGGTATCTTTGGCACCCAACACCCATGATACACTCTAACACACATGGCATGGCAAAACATTGGTTTAGGTGGGATCCCGACGCTCCGGATCCCCTCTCGGAGATACCCTAGCCCCGGTGTAGAAAAAGACGGAACCGGCGTCTAGCCCCCTCTGCGTGAGCCGGAAGTGGGTAGCAAAGTGGAACTAGTTGCTTGGTTGTGTCATGCTAGGCCCAAGGAACACCCTTGACAATGGTAGGGCCCACCTCCTTGCAAGATCCCCCCCGTTACGTCAGATCCGGGAGTTTAGGGGTGTGAGCAGTCCTGGAACCCGCGAGAGAGAATCCGACGTCGGTGAGGCCCCAACACAGAGAGTGATGGTATCTTTGGCACCCAACACCCATGATACACTCTAACACACATGGCATGGCAAAACATTGGTTTAGGTGGGATCCCGACGCTCCGGATCCCCTCTGCGTGAGATACCCTAGCCCCGGTGTAGAAAAAGACGGAACCGGCGTCTAGCCCCCTCTGCGTGAGCCGGAAGTGGGTAGCAAAGTGGAACTAGTTGCTTGGTTGTGTCATGCTAGGCCCAAGGAACACCCTTGACAATGGTAGGGCCCACCTCCTTGCAAGATTCCCCCCGTTACGTCAGATCCGGGAGTTTAGGGGTGTGAGCAGTCCTGGAACCCGCGAGAGAGAATCCGACGTCGGTGAGGCCCCAACACAGAGAGTGATGGTATCTTTGGCACCCAACACCCATGATACACTCTAACACACATGGCATGGCAAAACATTGGTTTAGGTGGGATCCCGACGCTCCGGATCCCCTCTGCGTGAGATACCCTAGCCCCGGTGTAGAAAAAGACGGAACCGGCGTCTAGCCCCCTCTGCGTGAGCCGGAAGTGGGTAGCAAAGTGGAACTAGTTGCTTGGTTGTGTCATGGTAGGCCCAAGGAACACCCTTGACAATGGTAGGGCCCACCTCCTTGCAAGATCCCCCCGTTACGTCAGATCCGGGTGTTTAGGGGTGTGAGCAGTCCTGGAACCCGCGAGAGAGAATCCGACGTCGGTGAGGCCCCAACACAGAGAGTGATGGTATCTTTGGCACCCAACACCCATGATACACTCTAACACACATGGCATGGCAAAAGCATTGGTTTAGGTGGGATCCCGACGCTCCGGATCCCCTCTCCGGAGATACCCTAGCCCCGGTGTAGAAAAAGACGGAACCGGCGTCTAGCCCCCTCTGCGTGAGCCGGAAGTGGGTAGCAAAGTGGAACTAGTTGCTTGGTTGTGTCATGTAGGCCCAAGGAACACCCTTGACAATGGTAGGGCCCACCTCCTTGCAAGATCCCCCCCGTTACGTCAGATCCGGGAGTTTAGGGGTGTGAGCAGTCCTGGAACCCGCGAGAGAGAATCCGACGTCGGTGAGGCCCCAACACAGAGAGTGATGGTATCTTTGGCACCCAACACCCATGATACACTCTAACACACATGGCATGGCAAAACATTGGTTTAGGTGGGATCCCGACGCTCCGGATCCCCTCTCCGGAGATACCCTAGCCCCGGTGTAGAAAAAGACGGAACCGGCGTCTAGCCCCCTCTGCGTGAGCCGGAAGTGGGTAGCAAAGTGGAACTAGTTGCTTGGTTGTGTCATGCTAGGCCCAAGGAACACCCTTGACAATGGTAGGGCCCACCTCCTTGCAAGATCCCCCCGTTACGTCAGATCCGGGAGTTTAGGGGTGTGAGCAGTCCTGGAACCCGCGAGAGAGAATCCGACGTCGGTGAGGCCCCAACACAGAGAGTGATGGTATCTTTGGCACCCAACACCCATGATACACTCTAACACACATGGAATGGCAAAACATTGGTTTAGGTGGGATCCCGACGCTCCGGATCCCCTCTCCGGAGATACCCTAGCCCCGGTGTAGAAAAAGACGGAACCGGCGTCTAGCCCCCCTCTGCGTGAGCCGGAAGTGGGTAGCAAAGTGGAACTAGTTGCTTGGTTGTGTCATGCTAGGCCCAAGGAACACCCTTGACAATGGTAGGGCCCACCTCCTTGCAAGATCCCCCCGTTACGTCAGATCCGGGAGTTTAGGGGTGTGAGCAGTCCTGGAACCCGCGAGAGAGAATCCGACGTCGGTGAGGCCCCAACACAGAGAGTGATGGTATATTTGGCACCCAACACCCATGATACACTCTAACACACATGGCATGGCAAAACATTGGTTTAGGTGGGATCCCGACGCTCCGGATCCCCTCTCCGGAGATACCCTAGCCCCGGTGTAGAAAAAGACGGAACCGGCGTCTAGCCCCCTCTGCGTGAGCCGGAAGTGGGTAGCAAAGTGGAACTAGTTGCTTGGTTGTGTCATGCTAGGCCCAAGGAACACCCTTGACAATGGTAGGGCCCACCTCCTTGCAAGATCCCCCCGTTACGTCAGATCTGGGTGTTTAGGGGTGTGAGCAGTCCTGGAACCCGCGAGAGAGAATCCGACGTCGGTGAGGCCCCAACACAGAGAGTGATGGTATCTTTGGAACCCAACACCCATGATACACTCTAACACACATGGCATGGCAAAACATTGGTTTAGGTGGGATCCCGACGCTCCGGATCCCCTCTCCGGAGATACCCTAGCCCCGGTGTAGAAAAAGACGGAACCGGCGTCTAGCCCCCTCTGCGTGAGCCGGAAGTGGGTAGAAAAGTGGAACTAGTTGCTTGGTTGTGTCATGTTAGGCCCAAGGAACACCCTTGACAATGGTAGGGCCAACCTCCTTGCAAGATCCCCCCCGTTACGTCAGATCCGGTAGTTTCGGGTTGTGAGCAGTCCTGGAACCCGAGAGAGGGAATCCGACGCCGGTGAGGCCCCAACACAGAGAGTGATGGTATCTTTGGAACCCAACACCCATGATACACTCTAACACACATGGCATGGCAAAACATTGGTTTAGGTGGGATCCCGACGGTCCGGATCCCCTCTCCGGAGATACCCTAGCCCCGGTGTAGAAAAAGACGGAACTGGCGTCTAGCCCCCTCTGCGTGAGCCGGAAGTGGGTAGCAAAGTGGAACTAGTTGCTTGGTTGTGTCATGCTAGGCCCAAGGAACACCCTTGACAATGGTAGGGCCCACCTACTTGCAAGATCCCCCCGTTACGTCAGATCCGGGTGTTTAGGGGTGTGAGCAGTCCTGGAACCCGGGAGAGGGAATCCGACGTCGGTGAGGCCCCAACACAGAGAGTGATGGTATCTTTGGCACCCAACACCAATGATACACTCTAACACACATGGAATGGAAAAACATTGGTTTAGGTGGGATCCCGACGCTCCGGATCCCCTCTCCGGAGATACCCTAGCCCCGGTGTAGAAAAAGACAGAACCGGCGTCCAGCCCCCTCTGCGTGAGCCGGAAGTGGGTAGCAAAGTGAATCTAGTTGCTTGGTTGTGTCATTCTAGGCCCAAGGAACACCCTTGACAATGGTAGGGCCCACCTCCTTGCAAGATCCCCCGTTACGTCAGATCCGGGTGTTTAGGGGTGTGAGCAGTCCTGGAACCCGCGAGAGAGAATCCGACGTCGGTGAGGCCCCAACATAGAGAGTGATGGTATCTTTGGAACCCAACGCCCATGATACACTATAACACACATGGCATGGCAAAACATTGGTTTAGGTGGGATCCCGACGCTCCGGATCCCCTCTCCGAAGATACCCTAGCCCCGGTGTAGAAAAAGACGGAACCGGCGTCTAGCCCCCTCTGCGTGAGCCAGAAGTGGGTAGAAAAGTGGAACTAGTTGCTTGGTTGTGTCATGTTAGGCCCAAGGAACACCCTTGACAATGGTAGGGCCCACCTCCTTGCAAGATCCCCCCGTTACGTCAGATCCGGGAGTTTCGGGGTGTGAGCAGTCCTGGAACCCGGGAGAGGGAATCCGACGCCGGTGAGGCCCCAACACAGAGAGTGATGGTATCTTTGGCACCCAACACCCATGATACAATCTAACACACATGGCATGGCAAAACATTGGTTTAGGTGCGATCCCGACGCTCCGGATCCCCTCTCCGGAGATACCCTAGCCCCGGTGTAGAAAAAGACGGAACCGGCGTCCAGCCCCCTCTGCGTGAGCCGGAAGTGGGTAGCAAAGTGGAACTAGTTGCTTGGTTGTGTCATGTTAGGCCCAAGGAACACCCTTGACAATGGTAGGGCCCACCTCCTTGCAAGATCCCCCCCCCGTTACGTCATATCCGGGTGTTTAGGGGTGTGAGCAGTCCTCGAACCCGCGAGAGAGAATCCGACGTCGGTGAGGCCCCAACACAGAGAGTGATGGTATCTTTGGAACCCAACACCCATGATACACTCTAACACACATGGCATGGCAAAACATTGGTTTAGGTGGGATCCCGACGCTCCGGATCCCCTCTCCGGAGATACCCTAGCCCCGGTGTAGAAAAAGACGGAACCGGCGTCTAGCCCCCTCTGCGTGAGCCGGAAGTGGGTAGCAAAGTGGAACTAGTTGCTTGGTTGTGTCATGTTAGGCCCAAGGAACACCCTTGAGGCCTTGACAATGGTAGGGCCAACCTCCTTGCAAGATCCCCCCCGTTACGTCAGATCCGGGTGTTTAGGGGTGTGAGCAGTCCTGGAACCCGGGAGAGGGAATCCGACGCCGGTGAGGCCCCAACACAGAGAGTGATGGTATCTTTGGCACCCAACACCCATGATACACTCTAACACACATGGCATGGCAAAACATTGGTTTAGGTGGGATCCCGACGCTCCGGATCCCCTCTCCGGAGATACCCTAGCCCCGGTGTAGACCACGGGGGTCGAGAGAATGTGTACTCGGAGAAAGACGGAACCGGCGTCTAGCCCCCTCTGCGTGAGCCGGAAGTGGGTAGCAAAGTGGAACTAGTTGCTTGGTTGTGTCATGTTAGGCCCAAGCAACACCCTTGACAATGGTAGGGCCCACCTCCTTGCAAGATTCCCCCCGTTACGCCAGATCCGGGAGTTTCGGGTGTGAGCAGTCCTGGAACTCGGAAGAGAGAATCCGACGTCGGTGAGGCCATAACGCATGTAGGGGTAGGTTGTGATCTTGTTTTATCACTTTGTAGGGTCCAATAGAACACAACCATGCAAAGATATTCACATTGCTACCCCCTCCGGGCTCCGGTATCTGTAGATCCGAGAATTTCCAGGTGTGAGCACATGGGTTCGATCCGGATTGTCGGGATGGCGCCTAAAACTAATATTAATGAATATATGCTATATGAACTAATATTAATGAATATATTATTATTTGTATATTTAAACAGTGACCAGTGGTGAAAGTAACTAAAATTGGCCAATACTTTGCCGAGTATTATAGTATGTGACACTCGACATTGAGGGATCGGCAAACCTACAGGCAAACTATGCCGAGTATCCCTACAATGTGCACTCGGCAGAGAGTGATACTCGGCAAAGATTAGGCGGAAGAGAAGTACTTAGCGAAATTTTCCCCCTCTCTTTTCCCCTTTCGTTGCCGCGCCCTAGCTACTCCCCCTCCAAAAAATCCCCCGAGCCGCCACCACCCGTCCCCGTCGCCGACGCGTGCCGCCGCCCACCGAGCCACCGCCAGGCCCTTCTCCCTCCTCCCCGCAGCCTCCCCCTCCTCCACCATACCTTTGCCGTCCCCGGAGCGCGTCTCCCTCCCGAAGAAGCAGAGGAGAGGCGGCGCATCTCGTCACCGCCGAGGAAGAAACTGCATCGCCGCCCTCCACGTTCCTCCTGCGCCGCAATCCACGCCTTCCCCGAGATCACCCCCTTCCCCAGGACAGGGCGTCGCCCCCATCCCCGAGCTCTTCCCCGTCCTCCCCTCTCCGCCGATAGCAAGATCTCTCAAGGTAATATTCTCTTCGATTCTTCCCTTCCCTGATTCTGCTGCTGCTGCTTCCCTGATGATGCTGCTTCGATTCTTCCCTTCCCTGATGCTGCTGCTTCCCTGATGATGCTGCTTCCCTTCCCTGATTCTGCAGGATTTGCTTTAGTTTAGGTTAGTTTTAGGGGCTGTTAGTGGTAGTTTCGGTTAGGGGCTGTTAGTGGCACTAACAGATGCAAGCTGGCTCCTTTGATGACAACAAAAGTGGATGAAAAAAATAGATTCACAACTATATAGAGCTTGTACTGTTTCCCTTTGTACTGAAATTTATTGAGGTCGGATGTAGTACTGGATGATGAAAATTATCAGCTATCTGCGATTTTTCTGTCCCGAGAACAGATCGCTAAATTTATCTACATAATTGTGCACATTATGTTTTTTTCTTGTGAAAATAAACTGAAGTTGGATAGGAAGTTCTGTATGGGCCATGAAGTAAAGTTCTGTTTAGGTCAAAAGAACATGCACCGGCTGCTTGACATATTGTCACTTGTGCCATATTTTTAGATTTCAAAGAGAAGGCCATAAGGAGAAGTCACTGCAAGCATCAAGAAAAAAAAATCCTCAATTCCTCATTATTGCCTATTCAAGGTACGTATTTCTGGGATTTTATCTTTCGTTTTGCTTGTTGAGTGCACTGTTTTATTAAGTGGAATTTTACTTTAGAAAGTTTTCTGGTGAAAGTTATTCTTAATCTGCGTCCAATTCCAAAAGTTCCTTTAGAAAGTTTTCTGATGAAAGTCAGACTACTAAAAGCATGCTCTCATATTTGTGGATAGACTGTTTGCTTTCTTTCCCTCATATATATGCTAATTTGCTTTGCTTCCTTTGAAGGGGAACGTAGCATAGAAAACAAAAATTTTCCTACACGCGATAAACCCAAAAGGCCAAGATCTAATCTATGAGATGAAAGGCAACGGGGAGAAAGAGAGTCTTGAGATAACATACCCTCGAAGACTCAAAGTGGTACGAGAAAAGATCTCGTGGTTGGCGTAGTCGTTCTCACGCCGATCCCGAGCGAGAAGAAGAGCACCGCAATCCGGCGGCACCTCCGTAATCGGTCACACGTTCAGCTCGATGAAGACTTCCGTTCCCTCGTTCCAGCGGGTTGCGGAAGTGGAAGATCCCTCCGGAATTCCAGCAGCACGACGGCGTGGTGGTGGTGAAGAATCCCACGGTCAGGGCTTCGCCAAGCCGGAGACCATGGAATGGAGCAGCGGATGGAAGGGAAAATGTGTGAGCAAGTGTGTGTTGAAGAGAGAGCCCTCACCCTCCTTTTATAGGGGAGGGGGAGGCAGCCCAAGGGGGGGGTGCGGCCAGCCATGGGTGCCCCCACCCCTTCCTCTCTTCATGTGAGTGGAAGCTCCACTCAAACCCACTCAAAATTCCCTTAATTTCCCACTTGGAAAATCCAAAGGTTTTTCTTTAATAAATAAATAAAACATTTTTATTTCTTTATTTATATTTGTTAATTCCATTAACAAACATTTGCATGTAGCACCTCGAACCATTTGTTAATTCTATTAACAACCGTTCGACGAAAAACCCCTTGAACTATTTCAATTTTCCCCGAAACAATTTCGGAGCTGCCCAAAATATTCTTCGGTATTCCGTATCTTCTCTAAACGCTTCATCGAACCTTAAGTGTGTCTCCCTACGGTTCGTGAATATTATAGACATGATCGAGACTCCTCTCCGATCAATAATCAACAGCGGGGTCTGGAAAACCGTGATGACTCCTATATATTCAACGATGACTCTCGTGATCGTGTGAACCTTTCAACGTCGTAACGATTTCCCTTTGTCTCGCGATATATTACTTGTCCGAGATCCGATCATCGGTATCCACTATACTTTGTTCGATCTCGTTATCCGACAAGTACTCTTTTCTCGTTCCCGTGATATAACATCCTAGTGATCAAATCACTTGCTTGCAAGCGGTGTTGATGTGATATCACCGAGAGGGCCCTGAGTATATCTATCCGTCATATTGGATGGACAAATCCCATTCTCGATCCATGAGCTTCAACCAATACTTTCCGAATATCCAATGCCACCTTTATAGTCACCCTTTTACGGTGTGATGTTTGATGTCATCAAAGTATTCTTTCGGTATTAGTGATTAACATGATCTCATGGTCTAAGGAATAATGTTACTCCGAATGTAAGACATAACAACAAAACTAAATGACTTGATCGTATTGTTATACTTAGTTTAGGGTTTAAGTTCATCATGTCATTCTCCTAATGACATGACCCCGTTATCAACAACATCCAATGTTCATGATCAGGATACCTTGATCATCTGTTTAATCAACGGGCTAGTTAAAAGAGAGGCTTCACTAGGAACGTTGGTTTGTTTATTAATCACACATGTATCAACGTTTCCGGTTAATACAATTCTAGCATGAGAAATAAACATCTATCACAAACAAGGAATAACATAATAAACACTTTATTATTGCCTCTCGGGCATATTCCCTTCAGTCTCCCACTTGCACTAGGGGCAATAATCTATATTACATAGTGATGAATCTAACACCCATGGAGTTCTGGTGTTGATCATGTTTTGTCCTTGAGAGAGTTTTAGTCAACGGATCTGCCACATTCAGATCCGTATGTACTTTGCAAATCTTCACATCACCATCTGCGACATGCTCACGGATGGAGTGAAAACGACGCTTGATATGCTTGGAATTCTTGTGAGACCTTGGTTCCTTAGCATTGGCTATGGCACCATTGTTGTCACAATAGACAACCATTGGATCCAACGCACTTGGAACCACGCCTAGTTCGGATATGAACTCCTTCATCCAAACTGCTTCCTGTGTTGCCTCCGAGGCAGCAACATATTCCGCTTCTGTTGATGATCCCGCCACCACGGATTGCTTGGAACTCCTCCAGCTTACAGCTCCTCCATTCATAATAAATACGTACCCGGACTGAGACTTAGAGTCATCCGGATCAGTGTCGAAGCTAGCATCGACGTAACATCTTGCGACGAGCTCTTCTTCACCGCCATATACGAGAAACATGTCCTTAGTTCTTCTTAAGTACTTTAGGATATTCTTGACCGCAGTCCAGTGTTCCAAACCTGGATTGGATTGGTACCTACTAGTCAAACTAATAGCATGTGCCACATCCGGTCTTGTACATAGCATAGCATACATGATAGAACCTATGGCTGAAGCATAGGGAGTCTTATCCATCTTTTCTCTATCTTCTGCTGTAGCTGGACATTGAGTCTTACTCAACGTCTTGCCTTGCAACATAGGTAGGAACCCTTTCCTACTATCTTCCATTCTGAACTTCTTCAAAATCTTGTCAAGGTATGTACTTTGCGAAAGTCCAATTAAGCGTCTTGATCTATCCCTGTAGATTTTGATGCCCAATATATAAGCTGCTTCACCGAGGTCTTTCATCGAAAAACTATTGTTCAAATAACCTTTTACGCTTTCTAAAAGTTCTATATCATTTCCAATCAACAATATGTCATCCACATATAGTACCAGAAATGCTACAGAGCTCCCACTCACTTTCTTGTAAATACAAGCTTCTCCGTATGTTTGGACAAATCCAAAACCTTTGATCACCTTATCAAAACGGAGGTTCCAACTTCGGGATGCTTGCTTCAGTCCATAAATGGAACGTTGAAGCTTACACACCTTGTCAGCATCCTTAGGATCAACAAAACCTTTGGGTTGCATCATATACAACTCTTCCTCAATGTCACCATTAAGGAACGCCGTTTTGACATCCATCTGCCATATTTCATAATCGAAAAATGCAGCAACTGCTAACATAATCCTAACTGACTTAAGCATCGCTACTGGTGATAAAGTCTCATCATAGTCAACTCCTTGAATTTGTCGGAAACCTTTTGCGACAAGTCGAGCTTTATAGACGGTCACATTACCATCAGCATCAGTTTTCTTTTTAAAGATCCATTTGTTCTCAACGGCCTTGCGGTCATTGGGTAAATCCACCAAAGTCCAAACTTGGTTTTCGTACATGGATCCTATTTCGGATTTCATGGCTTCAAGCCATTTGTTGGAATCTGGGCTCATCATCGCTTCCTCATATGTCGCAGGGTCATCACCTCCATCTACCATGAAGTTTAATACGGGATCTCCGTATAGTTCAGGAGCTGCACGCTCCCTAGTTGACCTGCGAGGTGCGGTAGTTTCCTCTATTGGAGTTTCATGATCTTGATCATTAACTCTCTCTTCATCTGACGGGGTCGGCCCCGGAACAACTTCCGGTGCTGCGCTACTCGCCATTCCAAGAAGAGAAGGTTCAATAACCTCGTCGAGTTCTACCTTCCTACTATTCACACCTTTCGAGAGAAACTCCTTCTCCAAAAAGGATCCATTCTTGGCAACAAAAATCTTGCCTTCGGATCTGTGATAGAAGGTGTACCCTATTGTTTCTTTAGGGTATCCTATGAAGACGCATTTTTCCGCTTTGGGTTCGAGTTTATCAGGTTGAAGCTTCTTCACATAAACATCGCATCCCCAAACTTTTAGAAATGACAGCTTAGGTTTGTTTCCAAACCATAATTCATACGGTGTCGTTTCAACGGATTTAGATGGTGCCCTATTTAAAGTGAATGCAGCGGTCTCTAGTGCATAACCCCAAAACGACAGTGGCAAATCTGTAAGAGACATCATAGACCGAACCATATCTAATAAAGTACGATTACGACGTTCGGAAACACCATTTCGCTGTGGTGTTCCGGCAGGTGTGAGTTGTGAAACTATTCCACATTGTTTCATATGCATGCCAAACTCGTAACTTAGATATTCACCTCCACGATCAGATCGTAGAAATTTAATCTTTCTGTTACGATGATTTTCAACTTCACACTGAAATTCTTTGAACTTTTCAAACGTTTCAGATTTGTGTTTCATTAAGTAAATATACCCATATCTACTCAAATCATCTGTGAAAGTGACAAAATAACGATATCCACCGCGCGCCGATACACTCATTGGTCCACATACATCAGTATGTATGATTTCCAGTAAGTCTGTCGCCCGTTCCATAGATCCAGAAAACGGGGTTCTAGTCATCTTGCCCATAAGGCATGGTTCACATGTTTCAAATGATTCATAATCAAGTGATTCTAAGAGTCCATCAGAATGGAGCTTCTTCATGCGTTTAACACCAATATGACCTAAGCGGCAATGCCACAAATAAGTAGCAATATCATCATTTAACTTAATTCTTTTGGCATTCACATTATGAATATGTGTATCAACATTATCAAGATTCAAAAGAAATAAACCATTCTTCTCAGGTGCATGACCATAAAAGATATTATTCATATAAATCAAACAACCATTGTTCTCGGACTTAAAGGAATAACCGTCCCGCATTAAGCAAGATCCAGAAACGATATTCATGCTTAATGCGGGCACCAAATAACATTTATTGAGGTTTATAACTAATCCCGATGGTAGACGTAGAGGTAGCGTCCCGACGGCGATCACATCAACTCTTGATCCATTGCCGACGCGCATCGTCACCTCATCCTTTGCTAGTGGTCGCTTGTTCTGCAGCTCCTGTTTCGAGTTACATATGTGAGCAACCGAACCAGTATCAAATACCCAGGTGCTACTGCGAGTACTAGTAAGGTACACATCAATAACAAGTATATCATATATACCTTTGTTCACTTTGCCGGCCTTCTTATCTGCCATATACTTGGGGCAATTGCGCTTCCAGTGGCCAGTACCCTTGCAATAGAAACACTCAGTCTCAGACTTAGGGCCATGCCTGTTTCTCTTCTCAGCAGTAGCAACAGATTTGCCACCCTTCTTGAAGTTTACCCTTGGCTTGCCTTTCTTGCCTTTCTTGAAACTAGTGGTCTTATTGATCATCAACACTTGATGTTCTTTCTTGATCTCCACTTCAGCAGTTTTAAGCATCGAGAGAAGCTCAGGAAGAGACTTCTTCATGCTCTGCATATTATAGTTCATCACGAAGTTCTTGTAACTAGGTGGCAGAGATTGGAGAACACGATGTATCCCTAGCTCAATGGGAATCGATATTCCCAAGGCTATGAGCTTATCAGCGTACGCAGACATTTTGAGTACGTGCTCACTAACGGAGCTGTTCTCTTCCATCATGCAGCTAAAGAACTTTTCTGAAGCGTCATAACTCTCAACTGCGGCATGGGTATCGAAAATCATTTTCAATTCTCCCATTGTGGCATAAGCAGTGCTGTTCTCGAAACGTTTTCGCAGCTCTGGCTCTAATCCATAGAGGATGCCGCAGTGAACTATACTGTGGTCTTCTTGTTGAGTCAGATAAACATTTTTATCCTCATCAGAAGCATCATCAGCGGGTTGGTCACCTAGAGGTGCATCAAGCACATAGAGCTTCTTGCAAGCGGTGAGGAGAATCCTCAGGTTAAGTGCCCAGTTGGTAAAGTTGCTACCATTGTTCGCTAATTTCTCTTTCTCCATGAACATATTGAAATTGAAGGTAGGTGGTGCCATGATCTACAACATATTTGCAAAGACTATTTAGACTATGTTTATGATAAATTAAGTTCAAGTTAATTCTAAAATTATCCCATGAACTCCCACTCAAAAACAACATCCCTCTTAGTTGTCTTTAGTGATTACACGAACCAAATTCACTACACCGAAACCGATCATCACGTGAGACGGTGTAGTTGCAAAGGCGAACATCAACATGTTCATCATATCATTCATATGACTCATGCTTTACCTTTCGGTTACGTGTTCCGAGGCCATGTCTGTACATGCTAGGCTCGCCAAGTAGAACCATTGTATTGCATGTGTTTCAAGGCCATGTCTGTACATGCTAGGCTTGAAAACACCCGTTGTATGCGAACGTTGAGTCTATCACACCCGATCATCACGTGGTGTCTCGAAACGACGAACTTTCTTAACGGTGCATACTTAAGGAAGAACACATTATTATCTTGATATTAAGTGAGAGGGATCATCTTATAATGCTACCGTCGCGATCTAAGCAAAATAAGATGCATAAAAGGATAAACATCACATGCATGGATAATGTGATATGATATGGTCCTTCTTGCACTTGATCTCCATCTTGTGCATCATGGTATGATCTCCATCATTCTACCGGCGTGGCACCAAGGTCCGTGGCACCTCCATCTTGATTGTCCATTACAACATATCACATGGATATGACATACAGCACGCAGGCCATAAAATAAGACAACCATATGGCTCCAGCCGGTATGTCAATAATTTACAAAAGATATCATCTCATACATAACGTTTGTAACATTGACCATATCACATCACATGCCCTGCAAAAACAAGTTAGACGCCTCTAATTTATTTTTTGCATATTTTACGTGGCTTTGGGCTTACGAGGATAGAACCGTTCATATCTACGTACAAAAAACCACAACGTTGATAAAATATATTTTTGAACAACCCTTTGTAGATTAGATCTTAACTATAGTAGGAGAAACCGACACCCGCAAGCCACTTATGCAATTCAAGTTGCATGTCAGTTGTGGAACAAGTCTCATGTACGTGGACATGTAAAGTTAGTCCGGGCCGCTTCATCCTACTATGCCACTAAGATCATAAAATACTCAAAGAGACAAAAACATGATCATCAACGCCCACATACTCCTATGTGTTCTACCCGTACAATTCATCTACGCATAGATCCGGCTCTGATACCACTGAAGGGGAACGTAGCATAGAAAACAAAAAAATTTCCTACACGCGATAAACCCAAAAGGCCAAGATCTAATCTATGAGATGAAAGGCAACGGGGAGAAAGAGAGTCTTGAGATAACATACCCTCGAAGACTCAAAGTGGTACGAGAAAAGATCTCGTGGTTGGCGTAGTCGTTCTCACGCCGATCCCGAGCGAGAAGAAGAGCACCGCAATCCGGCGGCACCTCCGTAATCGGTCACACGTTCAACTCGATGAAGACTTCCGTTCCCTCGTTCCAGCGGGTTGCGGAAGTGGAAGATCCCTCCGGAATTCCAGCAGCACGACGGCGTGGTGGTGGTGAAGAATCCCACGGTCAGGGCTTCGCCAAGCCGGAGACCATGGAATGGAGCAGCGGATGGAAGGGAAAATGTGTGAGCAAGTGTGTGTTGAAGAGAGAGCCCTCACCCTCCTTTTATAGGGGAGGGGGAGGCAGCCCAAGGGGGGGGTGCGGCCAGCCATGGGTGCCCCCACCCCTTCCTCTCTTCATGTGAGTGGAAGCTCCACTCAAACCCACTCAAAATTCCCTTAATTTCCCACTTGGAAAATCCAAAGGTTTTTCTTTAATAAATAAATAAAACATTTTTATTTCTTTATTTATATTTGTTAATTCCATTAACAAACATTTGCATGTAGCACCTCGAACCATTTGTTAATTCTATTAACAACCGTTCGACGAAAAACCCCTTGAACTATTTCAATTTTCCCCGAAACAATTCCGGAGCTGCCCAAAATATTCTTCGGTATTCCGTATCTTCTCTAAACGCTTCATCGAACCTTAAGTGTGTCTCCCTACGGTTCGTGAATATTATAGACATGATCGAGACTCCTCTCCGATCAATAATCAACAGCGGGGTCTGGAAAACCGTGATGACTCCTATATATTCAACGATGACTCTCGTGATCGTGTGAACCTTTCAACGTCGTAACGATTTCCCTTTGTCTCGCGATATATTACTTGTCCGAGATCCGATCATCGGTATCCACTATACTTTGTTCGATCTCGTTATCCGACAAGTACTCTTTTCTCGTTCCCGTGATATAACATCCTAGTGATCAAATCACTTGCTTGCAAGCGGTGTTGATGTGATATCACCGAGAGGGCCCTGAGTATATCTATCCGTCATATTGGATGGACAAATCCCATTCTCGATCCATGAGCTTCAACCAATACTTTCCGAATATCCAATGCCACCTTTATAGTCACCCTTTTACGGTGTGATGTTTGATGTCATCAAAGTATTCTTTCGGTATTAGTGATTAACATGATCTCATGGTCTAAGGAATAATGTTACTCCGAATGTAAGACATAACAACAAAACTAAATGACTTGATCGTATTGTTATACTTAGTTTAGGGTTTAAGTTCATCATGTCATTCTCCTAATGACATGACCCCGTTATCAACAACATCCAATGTTCATGATCAGGAAACCTTGATCATCTGTTTAATCAACGGGCTAGTTAAAAGAGAGGCTTCACTAGGAACGTTGGTTTGTTTATTAATCACACATGTATCAACGTTTCCGGTTAATACAATTCTAGCATGAGAAATAAACATCTATCACAAACAAGGAATAACATAATAAACACTTTATTATTGCCTCTCGGGCATATTCCCTTCATCCTTTCCTACATATTTCTGCATATGGAGCTTAAAATATATGATGGCAGTTTTAAAACTATGGGAATATTATTTCTTGACAAAACAGTAAGGTGCGCTAAGGTTGTTGCCCTATTGAAGCCCCCTCTATATTTAATTTAAGTATATTATACATCCAGCCATAGATAGTAAAAATAATACCTCCATGTTTGATTTAACATGACAATTGTGACATAGAGAATGTGTGGTTTGGTGTCATTCTGTCCTTAGTTCTCAATCATAATTTGTTCTTTTGAAAAATATGTTGTTACATGTTCTGACTGTAATGGAATCATGGTTATATGATCTATTGCCACTTTGTTCATGTTTGTGTTAAGCATGGATATCAAGGGCAGTAAAGAATCTTCGTAAATTCTTAATCAGATTTATATTGGTTTTAGACTAATGATTCTTGTTGCCTTATGACAAAGTAAATTATGTGGTTGCTTAACGGTTAAATGGTTTGTGTTCTCTAAATTATGTGTGTGCTTAAATTTTATTGGACCGGTAGCAAATCCTTCTCTGTTTAGATATATGTCTACATGATCTGATATGATTTATTCTCTCTGACCCTACCAAATTAAATTTAAATTTTACATTAGATCTTATTTTTTAGGACCACTTCCTAGAAGATCAATACCCAAAAATTATTGGCTTTTGGTTAACGCTTACCTTTTTCTCTCCCGTGAAAAGGTATGTATCTAGAATCGGAGATGAGCTCTTCAATTTAGTATGAACCAACGTTTTATGTGATAGAATCGGAGATGTGCATTACCCGTAGGATTTATTCTTCACTTTATTCTCACAAACGTACCCATGATGTTTTTTAAAGAAAACTTGAGGTGACTGTTTTCATTTATGCATGAATGTGTTCCACAACTCAATAGTTATGCTGTTTATCGGCTTATGAGATGACAACAAAAGTTTCATATGTGGTTGTTGATTTATCCATTATAATGTTGGAACCTGTAGGTGGTGGTACATTGATTCACTAGGAAATCATGCAGTTAAGCTACTAAAAATTCATCCAGGAGTCCTACTAAAAGTTGCTGCTAAGTTCTTATATACTTTTGCTTTTTAATTTGGGAAGTACAAAAGTGATTATTATTATCATGTTCCTGATAGTTTTCGCTGGGCAAAAATGATTATCGCCGGTGCACTGTGCTAAAACAAGGAAGTACAAAGCTTTCTATTGTGAAGTACACTAAAATAGGGGATGCTTATATATGGTGCTGGTGACATGCATAGAGTTGGTGCCATGATCGAGTGTTTGTTAATAGGTTCATGAGAAAATACTGAATTTTCTTCATTCAGATTTCAGATTGGTTGTGTAAAAAACCCAGATAAGGATGCCACAACTTGGTTTGCTCATGGTGGAGCCTATAGAGTTGAGCTGTAGTTGTGCACATAGAGGGCCATGGACTCATTCCTGTTTGCTCGAAGGAGTGGCAGCAACAATTTTTTGTACATACAGCAGCAGCAAAACTCCGTGTGTTATTTTAACAGTTTCAGTTTTTAGTATGACACCAAATGCTTTCGAGCTGCTAAAATATTTGGTTCATCATTTTTCCTGTAGTTCTAAAACTTAAAAGTTCAAATATGTATATTTTCTTTCTATTTCTGTTGTGTACTCCTGACGTCGATTTTGTGTACTGCTTCAGACTAAAATATGTACTAAAATAAGATGACACTAACACTACATATTTACCTTTTGCAGGACATGGATCGAGATTGAGGCCAGGAGCGTCATCGCAGGCGGGGGTTTGCTGAGGCGGGGTTTGCTGAGGTTGAGGCCAGGAGCGTCTGCGAGCATCTTCATCGACAGCCGGCCACGCGTTGAGGGTAAAAACCTCCCCCTCGGCCACGATTTTGTAGATCACCAAACTAGTCGCGTTACCCTAGGCGTCTCCCGTTCGGAAGAGTTGTAGATATAAAAATAGAACTCTTTGTATATATTTATATACAAAGATCTATATTTTTATAACCGCGACTGTTTCGAATTGTCCACGTTTTTGGACAGCTCGTGGATGTGTAGCTGTGTTTGTTTTCCATGTTCTACTCCTATCCGAGACAAATTTCGGTGGCGCCTCTCTGTTGTTCTCCGAGTACACATTCTCTCGACCCCCGTGGTCGAGACGTGTATTAGGAGAACAGCGGGGAGGTGCTGCCGAAATCTGTCTTGGATAGGAGTAGACATGGAAAACAAACACAAGCTACACATCCTCGGGTGGGATTAGGACCTATCTTTACCTAGTAGACATGTAGGACTGCATTCAACGCGTAAAACTTGTAATGTTCTAAATAATTGAAACAACTCGTTAAAATTTGAAACATATGTTGATCTGGCTGAGCATTCATCAGTGTGGATATGGAGGACCGGGAGTGGATGTACAGTGGCCGACCGAGTGCTGCCGAGATGACAACGGAATGGGTTACAAAGACCGACGAGTTCTTGGAATTTGCATTTGCTAGAGTTGATGATTCGTCTGATGTTTGGTGCCCGTGTAGTCGTTGCCGTAACATGACGGAGAAACCGAGGACAATCATTTCTGATCACCTTGGGAAGTATGGTTTTATGCCAAACTATTACCGTTGGGTGTACCATGGCGAGTCTGTTGAGCGTGTACGCCGGAAGAAGAAGACAAAGAAGGTGGCACCACTCACTCAGCATGCGGCGACCGATTTTGATACCGGTTTTGATAGGATGTTAGAGGATTTCACTAATGCACAAGCACCTGAAAATCAAACCGGCGAGGGAGATGCCCCTTACGATGCCGATGATAGCACTAAAGATTTCTATGACACGTTGTTTGAGACACAGAAACCCCTGCACGAGCATACACAAGTTTCTCAACTTGATGCCATCGGCCGGCTAATGGCGGTAAAAAGCCAGCACAATGTAAGCATAGCCGCCTTTGATGCATTTCTGACTGTTATTGCCACCCTCCTGCCTCCGGTACACCTTCTTCCTAAAAACATGTACGAGTCGAAAAAAATCCTCGGTTCCCTAAAGATGTCGTATACGAAGATAGATTGTTGTCCAAAGAGCTGCATGTTGTTCAGGAAAGAGCACGAGCATACAAAGTACTGTGTCAAATGCGGGGCCTCTAGGTATCTGGAGGTGGACGATGGTAATGGTCAGAAGACGCAGCTCACAGTCGCCAAAAAGATCCTTCGGTATCTTCCATTCATACCACGGATCCAAAGGCTTTTTATGACCGAGGAATCTGCAAAACAGATGAGATGGCCGTCAGATGGGAGGAGGTACCGTCCTGAGAAGATGATACATCCGTCTGATGGTGAAGCATGGAAGGACTTTGTTGGCAAACATAAGAAGAAAGCGGGTGACCCAAGGAGTGTAGCAGTTGCGTTATCAACCGATGGTTTCAACCCATATGGTATGACATCCGCCTCATACAGCTGCTGGACGATGTTTGTTATCCCGATGAATCTCCCCCCCGGCGTGTGCATGCAACGGCAGAACATGTTCCTGTCGCTTATAATTCCAGGGCCTGAGTATCCGGGGAAGAACATGTCGGTGTTCATGGAGCCGCTGGTAGATGATCTGCTCATTGCCTGGAACACCGGGGTACGGACATACGATGCCATAGAAAAGAAGCACTTCAATATGTATGTTTGGTACTTCACTTCATTGCATGACCTTCCGGCTCGCGCGATATTCTGCGGCTGGTGTACTCATGGGAAATGGCCTTGTCCGGTGTGCTACCAAGCTATGACTTTTCTTTGGCTGAAAAAGGGTGGCAAATACTCATGCTTTGACCAACATCGACAGTTCCTTCGTCCTGGTCACAAATACAGGAGAAACACAAAGAAGTGGATGAAAGATGTAGCTGTCGATGCGCCACGACCAACTTTGATGACCGGTGTAGACGTCAAGGCTCAGCTAGATAGTCTACAGCTCAATGCCGAGGGGACCGGCTTTCTGGGGTATGGAGAGTGGCACCAGTGGACTCACATCTCATGCCTGTGGAAGCTCCCTTACATGCAGGATCTTCTTCTTCCACATAACATTGATGTCATGCACACTGAAAAAAATATCGCTGAGGCCCTTTGGTCAACACTTTTTGATCTTGAGAAGACGAAAGATAACGTCAAGGCAAGAGTCGATCAAGCCGAGCTTTGTGACAGGGAACATCTAAACTTGAAGGAACCCACAAAAAGCAAAAAAGACCTAGACGAAGCCGCCGGCCCCTTTCTGCCTGACTAGGGCCCAAAGGAAAGAAATTCTCCAGTGGATCTTGGACTGCCTCTTCTTCCCTGACGGGTACGCAGCTAATATAATGAGGGGAGTGAATCTCGCTGGGCTGCGGATAACGGGGCTCAAGAGTCATCACTACCACGTATGGATTGAGCGGATTTTGCCCGTCATGATTCGAGGCTATGTTGACGAGGAAATCTGGCTAGTGCTAGCCAAGTTGAGCTTTTTCTTTCGTCATCTTTGTGCCAAGGAATTAGATAGAGATGTGGTTGCAAAGTTGGAGGAACAGGCCGCCGAGCTAATCGTGGAACTAGAGGCGATCTTTCCTCCCGGTTTCTTTAATCCGATGCAACACTTGCTCTTGCATCTCGCGGAAGAGGCACGATTGGGGGGGCCTGTGCAGTACCGCTGGATGTTTTCAACCGAGAGAGAGCAAAAGAAACTTCGAGAGAAAAGCACCAACAAATGTCGCATAGAAGCATCCATATGTGAGGCAACCCTCAACGAGGAGGTGGCAAACTTCACGACAAAGTACTATCATGACAGTCTTCCCACTCGTCATAATCCGGTTTCTCGGTACAATAATGACTCCGACCCCGCCGATGCACCAGAGCTTAGCATACTCGCAGGGCTCGACGGCAGATCAAGTGGCGCGAAGCAAGGGCAAATAGACTCACATGAACAATGGACGGCTATTCTCTCGTGTGTCTTGAAGAACACGGTGGAAGTAAAACCCTACATTGAGTAAGTGCTCAACACCTAATTTTCACAATCTTTCATTCCCTCAAATGGTGTCTAACTCCCCTTCTTGTTGGTCCCACACTTAGGTTATTTGAGCAAGAAACCTGGAAACATCATCCGCGAGAACCTACCTACGCCGAGAAGTCGGAACTTTTTAAGAAGGGTGGCAAAGGAGGCGGTGGTTTTATTAGTTGGTTCGCCGCAAAAGTAATCTCCTTTCTTACATGGTTTCTAGCGCAAGCCACATATTACGGCGATCTTAGCTTGGACTTATTGACCGAACTTCTCGTATTGAACATGTAGGCTTTAACCGACAAGGAAATGAGTCATGAGTTGAGGCAACTTGCCCGGGGCTTCACCTACTCCGTGAAGTCATTTAAGTCTGACGATGTGAATGGGTATCGCTTCCATACCCGTTCTTACGATGAGAAACGGCCCAACCGGAAGACAAACAATTTCGGGGTATTTACCCACGCCGGTGGTGATTACTTCGGTATGGTCGAGGGAATGTATGAGCTGGACTTCCATTTTGGCACGAAGAATCCGGTTGTATTCAAATGCCATTGGTTTGATCCGAGCCGAGTGAGACGGAATCCTGCCATTGGTTTGGTCGAAATTGATCGGGCATCTGTCTATGGGTCAGATGATGTCTACATCATTGCACAACATGCCACCCAAGTCTTCTATCTCCCCTACCCATGCAAAACTATGAAACGCCTCGAAGGGTGGGATGTCGTGATCACAGTTCCACCGCGTAATAGACCACCTCCTCCAAACGATGACGATTACCACCAGCGCATAAACCCCAACACATATGAGGGAGAGTTCTATCAAGACGATGGGCTCACCGGCGGGTTCATCATCGACTTGTCCACAATTGATGAAATGGAAGACGACGACGATGATGATGTCGGCATGGGAGTCGATAATGGGCAAGGCGACGATCCATCCGTTCTTAACTCTAAGGACGTGGAACTATTTGAACGTCTCCACTTGCCTGATGTCGAGGAGCCGAGAGGTCCACCACCTAACTACATGGAAGAGTGGTGGTATACTCGTGATAGCGATGATGACGATGATCCCGGTCCAAGCTATGATCCCAAGGATTTAGACAATGGGTTCTGAACCATTTGTGTTCCAATTATGTAATCGTGAATGTATAATTAGCATTTAGTTTTCACTATTTGTGTGTCACTTCGAAACTTATAGCTTGTAATATTTTTCTATTCCGAACTTCTTATTGCTATTACATTACTTGCGCTTAAAATCCTGACATTTGTCATGGTGCTTAGAGTCTCCAAGCACTTACGATTTTGTGCTCAAAATCTCCTCCCATATGAGCTTGAAGAACCTGATCTTGTTCACATCCATGTGCTCCCAGTAGTAGTGCTCTTGCCACTCCCTGCGCTGTTATTTTGGTCACCAAAATATCGGTGCAGGGAGTGGCAAGAGCACTACTTCTGGGAGCACATGGCCGTGAACAAGATCAGGTTCTTCAAGCTCATGGGAGGAGATTTTCAGCAGAAAATCGTGCACATGACAAATGTCAGGATTTTAAGCAGGATTTTAAGCATTAATTTCGCTCTTATTATGTATTAGTTTGATTTCAACTATTAATTGCCTTTCAACTATCATTACCATTTTTTTATTCCAGTCTTCTTATGCTTGGTATATATCATTAGTATTTTATTTACAACTATTACTTGTCTTTCAACTATTAATTGCCTTGTAAATATTAGTTGCCTCTCAACTATTAATTGCCTTTCAACTATCATTAGCATTTTTTTTATTCTAGTTTTGTTATGCTTGGTATCATTAGTATTTTTATTTACAACATCAATTGCATTTCGACTATTACTTGATATTTTTTATCACTTTGTACTAATCGGGACCCCTCATTTTCATAACAGGTTAGTGCAGCATGGCCCCGAAAGCCAAGCCAAAAGGGGTGAAGCGGACCGCGAGCAAAGTTGCACAGGTGGAAGCTCTGTACGCTAGAAGAGAGGATGGCAGCCAAGTGAAGATAGGGAGATTCCGGAGCAAGCAGTATGTGGACGCGCCCTCGTCTTCCAGAGCACGTTCCAGAGGCCGGGGAGGTGCTACGCGGAGCAAGACTCGCTCACGTAGTCCTTTGCCCCACGTTTCTTCTTCTTCTGAGGAGGAGGAGGAGCAGCAGCAGCAGCAGGAGGAGGAGCAGCAGCAGCAGCAGCATGAGGAGGACGTGGAGCAGCAGGACTCCGAGGACGACTACAGATACTCTTGACCATCGGAGTCAGAGGATGGTGGTGAGGAGGATGTCGAGGTGTCGGATCCGGAGGACGAGCCCGAGGACTTGTTTTCCCACCCTCTCCCTGACTTAGGGAAAGTGGCACCCCCCGGCCAAAAAGTTTGGCTCCGAGGGACATCTAGGCTCCCTAAGCCTCCATACCCCTTCAAGGACATAGTTGTCACCGTCGACGGAGATAAGTAAGTGGACATTGTTGTAATTACAATTTACTTTGTTTATGCCTCATTTATGTCATCGAAATCTCACCGACTCTTCTACTTGTTTGTGCAGGTCGTTGGAGTGGCTTGGGGACGTTCCACCACCACGGACCATGAGCGGCATCTTGGGGCTTCTTTGCAAGAAGTATTACCCTGGCTTGGTCACGTTGGAGAACGGCAATCTGGAGCCAGCTTGGTCCTGGAAGGACTATGAGAGGGTCCCGGACGTGGAGGACAAGCATGGACGGGTGTATGGCCACTTGGGCCTCCGAGTGGTCGCCGATTTCTGGGTATGTATTTGCCTTCACCGCTGACATGTGTATTTCTCTTTAAATATCCTTCTAATGTCTTTATCATATGCTCAATGGTTGTAGGACTACTTCACCTGCGCCCCGGATATGGAGGACAAGGCCAGGGTGGTGCTCATTAGAATGGCCAAGAAGCTCATCCGCGACATGCTACACGAGGCACGTGTGCTCTGCGTGGTGAAGTTCTACGCGAAGCACAAGAACACCAAGCTGACGAAGACGGATGCACGACAGATACACCTGTCAGCGGTGCAATACTTAGCGGTAATGGCATCATTTTCATTTTAATCCATACATTGCTGCGGCAAAGAACTACTCATATGGATTGTTTTTGTTAACAGGTGGTTCCTCAGTGGCTGGCCAACAAGATCCCTTGCTTCAAGAAGATCGTGAAGAAGTGGACGAGCGACGCGTACAAGAACCAGCACGCCGAGTGCCGGGAGCGGCGCCTTATGCTTGGTGATGGACACCGTCAAGGCGGCCTCACCCTCACCGGCCGCGTCCAGAGAGAGGTAAGGAATTGCTTTGCTAATAATTCCATACGCCGCTTCATTCTTAAGATGAGAGTTTGTGCTGATCATTTTTCTTTGAATTGTAGAAAGCAAAGAAGGGCAGGGTCATCACTCGCATGGTGGCATTCTGTGAGACCCGGAGGCCCAAGGTCCTGAAGCCGGATGTACCGGTTGAGAAGCAATGGATCAACCCCCAAACCGGCGAGAAGTGGGACAAGTACACCGAGAAGTTGAAGCAGGTGCACGGCCCCGACGCCGACCCACTGACGACCCCCTATGACCCTAGGGTCGCTCTGTTTGCCTTTGCTGATGGCGCCTTCGACACCTCAGGTACTCCACCGCTCTCGCAGATCCGTGCCAGA
The DNA here is from genome assembly GCA_028641055.1 of Alopecurus myosuroides. Classification (NCBI taxonomy): domain Eukaryota; kingdom Viridiplantae; phylum Streptophyta; class Magnoliopsida; order Poales; family Poaceae; genus Alopecurus; species Alopecurus myosuroides. The sequence goes on along the minus strand of CM054063.1, from coordinate 210,092,434 downwards.
CAGACGAGCTCATCGCCGTCTATTGAGCGCCGCCCACGTCCAGGAGTGACTGCCGTCGCCACACTTCAGGTATGAACACAAACAATTTCCTTGGTCAGTCTTATCTTCGCTTTCTATACATGCTTGCATTGCACATTTAATGACATTTTCACATACCGTAGGCTGAACTTGAACAAAGCAAAAGAGAGGCGGCGGAGTCAAAACAGAAGATGCAGATGATGGAAAACCAGTTGTCTTCCCAGCAGGCAGTCATGGCGGCGATGCTCGAGGTACTGGTTTTCACACATAAGACAGATTTCCATTCCATTCTATTCATCGATTTACGCATGTTAACTCACGGATCGATCACTTGGTCATTGCAGAGGATGCGAGCTATCCCAGTGGATCCGTCGGCTCCTCCTCTACCTGATCTCCCTCCACTCAACTTCAACATTGTAAGTTGGCCTGAACTTTCTCAATGAAACACTATTTAGCTTCCTCGACTAATGCGGTTGTTCATAGGGGGGGAATGCATCGGAGGGATCCCACATGGAGCAAGGAGGGGGCACCGGAGATGCCGAGACGTCGACCTCCAAGACGCCGCAGTGATGCTAGGTTAGTACCATTTTTCTTATTTCTTTTGCTTCTCATGCTTCTTCATTTGTTTTGCTTCTCATGCTCACTTACATTGTTCAAACCTAATCATTTTGCTTGTTCACTTGTAGGTTTGCATTAAGGAAACAATGAAGCTTTGTATTGAGAATACTATGTGTTGTGATGACAATGTCTTTTGAACTTGAATACTATGTGTGTTGAACCATTTTGAACTTACTATGTGTGATGGAATACATGTATGAATATTTGCGATGCTATATATGTATGTGTTGTGAGTTTGTATATAGAATGAGTGATATTTATGTGTTGAAGTTAAATACTGTGTGTTGTGAACCCCAGTGAGTCAAAATGGAATGTATATGAAAATTGGTTTCATTTACAGGGATTTGAGCAAAATGCAGCAATAAAACAGTACCAAATGGTAAGTATGCCGAGTTTTGCACTTGGCGTAGGACCAAATGGCACATATGCCGAGTGTTACACTCGGCAATGGTACTCTCCAGGCGCCCAGGTTGGCCCCTGGCAACGGTGTTTGCCGAGTGGACCTAGAAACACTCGGCAAACACCGTTGCCAGGGGCCAGCCTGGGCGCCTGGACAGGATCACTGCCGAGTGTCACACTCGGCGAACATGGGACACGTGGCTGGCCAGGGCAGCTCCTCTGGATGATTATACGTCGAGTGTCCGCACTCGGCAAAGATAGGAGCCGCCGAGTGATGGTGTGGCACTCGGCACACCTGTTTGCCGAGTAGTGCCAAGAAAGCACTCGGCAAAGGAGGCGCACGTGGCACGCCAGGGGAGCTCCTCTGGGCGAAGGTACGCTGAGTGTGACACTCGGCGAACAGGTCTGCCGAGTAAAGCCCTGGCACTCGGCGAACAGGAGTGCCGAGTTGTGTCGAAAGGGCACTCGGCGAAGCGTGTGCACGTGGCGGGCCAGGAGAGCTCCTCTGGGCGACGGTACGCCGAGTGTGACACTCGGCAAAGTGTGCACATGTCGGGGGGTTACCCCCGAGTAGGGTAAAGGCAAGTGCTAAAGGCAAGATCAGAAGGGGTGTTTGACCGAGTAGCCGGCTACCTGGTACTCGCTACCCGGTCGGCTGCTACCCGGTCTCACACCTAGACAGCCATAAGGATGAATCAAGAGAGTTATGCTTCTCTGAATAGAAGAGCTGGTCCGAGTAGAAATGGCGGGAACCTACTCGGACCAGAAGTCAAAGCAGTCGTTCTGACACCGAATCCCGCGTATCCCGGGTCCGTACTTGGCACTGTTCACAGCACTGTTCATCTGGGGACGGCGTGCCTGACAGCGAAAGTGTGTCAGCAGGGCGTCGCAGGATAGGGGGGACCTACTCTGTGTTCGTCACAGTGATAATAGACTGAACACTTGGTTTTGCCCAACGACTTTCCGCACCGGGACAAATCTAGAAGCCAAAGTTGTCAGCGGGAACTCGGAAGAAGGACGGTGTGTACACAATGTCGACACTTGTTTGTATTTGGCTGTATCCGGCTGGGCACCAAGTATATAAGGTGCCCTGCCCCCTCCTGCGCGAGGGATGCTGACCCAGAGCGATCACTACGTAAAGATTCTTGACCTAGTTCATCCCACAGAGAGAAGAGTGGCTACTCGGTAGCAAGAACTGTTGTACCGTGGCTACTCGGTGAGACATCGGAATACAGAAAGAAAGGCAGGAGTAGGGGTTTTACCTCCTCACGAGGGCCCTGAACCTGGGTAGATCGTGTTGTTTGCAGTGCTAGTTTCATCCCTCACGCGTCTACTCGTCGCGTGATCCCTCCCCGAGCGCCTCCAGCGTCCTTCGTCCCCACATCTTTAGCCATCCTATGGCATCTGCCGTGACACCACCACGACAGTTGGCGCCCACCGTGGGGCAACCAGCGACGCTGGCTGGAGTTTCCGTTCAGACGGGATCGATTTCTGCTACCGGAGAGCGCGTGGTCTGTGGCCTTGTCCAAAGATTCGGCTCCTTCGACTTCGTCACCGACAACGCCGGCGATTTCGGCGGCAGGGCCATGCCGGAGGGCGGCACGGTGCTTTCTTTCGGCGCGCACCTCGTCTACGTCGCCACCGTCATCGACCGCGAGTATCCCGAGCTGGTGCATGACGCGGAGGATCCACCTGCCGTTATCGCCGCGCGCGGGAGGCCGCTGGGCCGCTCCGCGGACGTCGCGGAGGTGATGGTAGCTGGCCTGGCTGCGGACGCCGGGAAGGGCGCAGCTGCTACCGCTGCGGCTGTCGTCGAGGATCTTGCTGGCTCCAGTGCTGGCGGGAAGACGCACAAGCCTTACGAGAAGGAGTGCAACCTTCCGCTCTCCACTACTCCGACAATCCCTGCGTCTGCTGCGCGGACGGGCATGCCGCCTCCCACTGACCTCGAGCTCCTAACCATGAAGGCACAGCTCGACCGGCAGCGCCAGGAGCTGCTCGTTGAGCAGGCGGAGTTGGAGAAGATCAGGCTAGAGCTTAGCTTAGATCAGCTTGAGTACAACAAGGCACACGGTTTCACACCAGTTGTTAGGAGAGCTAGCAAAGTAGGTGCTACGCGTCGCAACCTAGGTGCCGAGATGGCAACAGTTGTAGAGGCTCCCAGTCAGTCCGCCACAGCAAACACCTCCACTAGACCCAGATACAACACACCCGCCAAGACACTTAGAGCTGCTGAGGCCGTAGCTGCCGAGTTGCCGCATCTAGTAGGCGACGCGCGCGTTAGGCAACAGGAGAGGCTGAACGAGTTGGTGCTAGAGGCGGCTAGGCAGAACGAGGAGTTCCGGAAAGCCAACCCGGGTGCTGGAGCTTCTCAGGTGGTGCACTCGCATGTGGCCAGATCTAATGATCAGGCTTCATCTCCGCATCCTAGCCGTGAGAAAAGCCGGAGTGGGCATTCCGGCAAGGATAGGCAAATGCAGGTGTACGACCCGGCTGTCGCTGCGAAACAGCTCGCTGTGCCGCGACAGTCCGGTCAGAAACACAACGCTGCAGGACCAGGCTTTCAAGCCCATAAAGCTCAAAGCGAGGCCCGAGATGGAGAGCGCCCAGGTCCTTCTCAGCATCCCGTCGCTCAGCCTACTCGGCAGAGGCAGCAGCCGCGTGCAGTGGCGCTAGCTACCAACCCGGTGGAGCAGCCTGCAGCGGTGCAGGTGGACAGATATGATGATGGCGATTCGGCCATGGGGATGGCTGGCTATGACATTCTGGATCGTGTGGGTGAGCGCGTGTTGGCGCCTGGAGATGCAAGGCACCAGCTGGACCGGATCAGCTTGTCGGCGCGGCTTGATAACACGGGTCCTCCTGGCCCCGAGTGCTTTGGCCCGCGCATCATGAACGAGCCGTCCGTGAAGAACTTCCAGCTCGCAAGGGGCACCAAGAGCTACAACGGCAGCACCAAGCCAGAGGATTGGCTCAACGACTATGTCACCGCAGTCCACATCGCGGGCGGCAACAGGAGATGGGCAGTGCGGTACGTCCCGCAGATGCTAGAGGGTCCAGCTCGCACTTGGCTCAACAACTTGCCCAAGCACAGCATAAATTGCTGGCTGGACTTCTCGGACGCCTTCGTCAGCAACTTCACCAGCACCTACAAGAGGCCGAATAGGCCACAGCAGCTGTCCGCTTGCAGGCAGCGGGAAGACGAGACGGACCGCGAGTACCTTACTCGGTGGAGCACGCTGCGAAACACCTGTGAAGGTGTGAACGAGGCCCAAGCCATCACTTGGTTTGCGCAGGGTTGCAGACACGGCAGTATGCTGTGGCAAAGGTTGCAGAGGGAGATGCCAAACACTCTCGCGGAGACCATCAAGATTGCAGATCAGTACGCACTCGGTGATCCTACCCAGCCTCTGATGGATTCCACCGAGCCGAGAAGAAACTTCAACAGCAACAAGCGCAACGAGTTCCGCAACAAGCGCAGGGGTGACCGAATAGATGTTCGGTACGACCCGGAGGAGGTGAATAAAGTGGCTGTTGGAGCTGGGGGTAGCCAAAGGCAGAAACCTGCTGGAGCCTACAGGCAGAACCAGAACCAGGGGCCAAGGCAACAAGAAACCCTTACGTGCTCCTCAGTCGGGTAGCGGCAACTCGGAGCAGACGAGGAAGTTCGTCTTTGACGACATGAAGGATGGCCCATGCAGTTTCCACACTCAGCACCCCTCCAGGCCTGCTAACCACACTACCCGACAGTGCGAGTGGTGGGATCTGATCAGGAATGAAGGCCTGCCTCCTCCTCCTCATCTGCCAGCTGCAAATGCCAATGTGCAGCCTGCTTGCGCACCCGCAGCTCGGCCGCCAGTGTTTCCGAGAAGAGAAAACGTGAACCAAGTGGCTTTAGGAGCCAACCGTCACTTCAACAATGAGGGCTACCGCAACAACAACAACAACTACAACCGCAACAACAACAGAGGCAACAACAACTATCAGAGCAACAACAACGGCAATAATGAGGGTGGAGGCCGCAACCAGTACCAAGAACATCATGAGAGCTACATGATCTTCACTTCTGAGCCCGTCGACAAGCAGTCACAGCACAGGCGCGCCATGGAGGTCAATGCCGTGATCCCTGCTGTTCCTCACTATATGCATTGGTGCAACCAAGAGATCAAGTGGTCCCGAGTAGATCATCCCAAGGTGATGCCCAACCCGGGTAGCTACGCTTTGGTGGTGGATCCCACCTTCTTGGGTCCCGAGAAGAATGTGAGGTTCAGCAAAGTGCTAATCGACAACGGCAGCAGCATCAACATTGTGTATAAAGACACACTCGAGAAGCTTGGGCTGGCCGAGAACATGCTGCTACCTAGCAAGACCACTTTCCATGGCATTGTGCCGGGAGTCTCGTGCAACCCGATCGGCCGAGTGTGGATAGATGTGCTATTCGGCACAAGGGAGAACTGCCGCACAGAGCGCCTGCAGTTCGAGGTGGTTGATCATCAGAGCCCCTATCACGCTCTACTCGGCAGGCCTGCTCTGAGCAAGTTCATGGCCTCTACTCACACGGCATATCTGAAGATGAAGATCCCTAGTCCCAATGGCGTGATTACCATCTCTGGTGATTACAAGAAGTCCATGGAGTGTGCCTCTGCTGGTTCTCAGCTGGCGGAGTCCATGGTGATTGCTGCCGAGAAGAAAAAGATGTACGAGGTGGTGGCTATGGCGCAATCCGCGCAAGCTGGTGCGCAGGGCGTGCCGAGTACGCAACACGAGACCGCGTTCCAGGCATCCCAAGAGACCAAGAAGGTCCAGGTCGACCCCGAGTTCCCCGACCGCGTAGCCATCATTGGCTCCGGGTTGGCGGAGAAATAGGAAAGCGAGCTCATCCACTTCCTCCGTGAGAATCGGGACGTGTTTGCCTGGTCCAATGAAGATTTACCAGGAGTCCCGAGGGAGTTGGTTGAGCACTCGTTACATGTGCGTCCTGACGCCAAGCCAGTGAAGCAGGCTATGCGCCGCTTCGGAGATGAGAGAAGGAAGGCCATTGGTGACCAGATCACCAAGTTGCTGATAAGCAATTTCATCATGGAGGTGCTGCATCCGGATTGGCTAGCCAACCCGGTCATGGTCGAGAACAAGAAGGAGGATCCCAAGGCTGCTACCGCATGGCGCATGTGTGTCGACTACACCGACTTGAACAAGGCATGCCCCAAGGATCCTTTTCCGCTACCTCGCATCGATCAGGTGATCGATTCCACTGCTGGTTGTGAACTGCTGTCTTTCATAGATGCCTACTCTGGTTTCCACTAGATAGCTCTCAATCCTGCTGATCAAATAAAGACTGCTTTCATTACCCCGTACGGGGCTTATTGCTATCGTGTCATGTGTTTCGGGTTGCGGAATGCGGGTGCTACTTATCAGCGATGCATGCAGAAATGCTTGCACGATCAGCTCGGCAAGAATGTGCAGGTGTACGTAGATGACATTGTCATCAAAACGAGTAAAACACATACTCTGCTTGTCGACCTGGAAGAAACCTTTGCCAACCTGCGCAAGTATAAAATGAAGCTGAACCCGAGTAAATGCACCTTTGGCGTCCCGGCTGGCAAGCTACTCGGCTTCCTGGTGTCTAGTCGGGGCATTGAAGCCAATCCTTCAAAGATAAAAGCTATTGAGAGCATGTCTTTGCCGAGATCCCTGAAGGATGTGCAAAAATTCACTGGTTGCTTGGCATCTCTGAGCCGTTTCCTGGGCCGAATGGGCGAGAAGGCCCTGCCTCTGTACCAGCTGATGAAGAAAAGTGACAAGTTTGTCTGGACTCCGCAAGCGGATGTGGCATTCAACGAGCTGAAGGCAATGCTGGCTAGCGCTCCCATCTTGGCTAGTCCGCTACCCAAGGAGCCAATGCTGTTGTACATTGCTGCCACTAACCGAGTAGTCAGTGTGGTGATTGTGGTGGAGTGAGAAGAAGAAGGCAAGAGTGTGCAGCGCCCAGTATACTATCTCAGTGAAGTGTTGTCTAGCTCCAAGCAAAACTACCCGCATTACCAGAAGATGACCTACGGCGTGTACCTGGGTGCCAAGAAACTGAAGCATTATTTCCAAGAGCATCCCATCACGGTGGTGAGCTCTGCTCCCATCTCGGATATCATGGGCAACAAGGAGGCGAGTGGCAGAGTAGCTAAGTGGGCGATTGAGCTGGCCGCGTACGCTCCCGCGTATGCGAGAAGAGAAGCCATCAAGTCTCAGATTCTGGCGGAGTTTCTGGTGGATTGGGCTGAGGTGCAGTACGAACCTCCTGCTCCAGTTTCCAATTACTGGAAGATGCACTTTGATGGCTCAAAGGTGAAGGAAGGCCTTGGAGCTGGCGTAGTGCTTACGTCACCCAAGCGAGATCAACTCAAGTACGTGCTGCAAATTCATTTCAAGGCGTCCAACAACGTAGCAGAGTACGAGGCAGTGGTGCACGGCTTGCGAGTAGCCAAGGAGGTTGGCGTGCAGCGCATTATATGCTATGGCGATTCAGATCTGGTGGTGCAGCAAGTCTCTGGCACTTGGGATGCTCTAGATGCCAACATGGCATCATATCGCTTCCTGGTACAGTCTATGACTGGATTCTTCGAAGGCTACGAGTTCCAGCACATTCACCGAGCAGAGAACGAAGCGGCAGACGAGCTGTCCAAGTTGGGATCTTCTCGGCAATCCATCCCGGCGGGGGTCGCCTTGGAGCACTTGAGGAAGCCATCCATCAAGCCATCTCCCAACTCGGAATCCATATTTGTTCCTTCTCTGCCAAGTGAAGAATCCGTTCCAATGGAGATTGACTGGGAGAATGCAACAGAGAACCCGGGGACTGCCGCTCCCTACTCGGGGACTGCCGCTCCCTACTCGGGGACTGCCGCTCCTTACTCGGGGACTGCCGCTCCTTACTCGGGGACTGCCGTCCTTAACCCGGGGACTGTCGCATTCATTGAGGAGGTTCTTGCCAATCGTTCAGGGCTCCAGAGAAGTGCTCCCAACCCTAAAGAGCAGCCAGAGATGCATGTCCCAATGGAAGTGGACGAACCAGTGTTTCCCACACGGGGGACACCGAGTTGGGCCATGCCCATATTATCCTTTCTAAAGGACGGTATTCTGCCAGAAGATGAGGTGGCCGCAAGGCAGATTCAGAGAAGATCCAAGGGCTACACTATATTCAGAGATGTGCTGCACAAAAGAAGTGCCACCGGCGTGCTGCAACGTTGTGTGGACCCAGAATAAGGAGGAGAAATTCTGTTGGAAATACACCAAGGAGAATGCGGGCACCACGCCTCTTCTCGGGCATTGGTCAAGAAAGCTTTTTGGCATGGCTTCTACTGGCTCACAGCTCTGCAGCAAGCTGAAGACATCGTGAGGAAGTGCAATGGCTGCCAGATGTTCGCGAGTAAGATTCACATGCCTGCTTCCGAGCTGAAGACAATTCCTATCACATGGCCGTTTGCCGTATGGTGCCTGGATATGGTTGGCCCCTTCAAGTCGGCTAAAGGCAACATGACACACATCTTGGTCATGGTGGACGAGTTCACCAAGTGGATTGAAGTGAAGCCTATTCGGAAGTGCGATGGAGCTACAGTCGTGAAATTCTTAAAGGATGTGATCCTGAGATACGGCTACCCGCACAGCATCATCACTGACAACGGCACAAATTTCGCAGAAGGGGCAATGGTGCGGTTCTGCAGAGATAAGCACATCCGACTAGATGTTGCATCTGTTGCGCACCCCGTTTCCAATGGGCAAGTGGAAAGAGCAAACGGCATGGTACTGGCAGGCATAAAGCCAAGGCTGATTGAGCCATTGCTGAAAACACCTGGGTGTTGGCTAGACGAGTTGCCAGCGGTGTTGTGGAGTCTAAGGACTACCCCTAACCGGTCAACCGGCTACACGTCATTCTTCTTGGTATACGGGGCTGAGGCCGTGTTGCCAATAGACTTAGAGCATGACTCCCCTCGAGTTACCCTCTACACTGAGGTAGAGGCGAGAGAAGCTCGAGAAGACGACGTTGACCTGCTCGAAGAAGCAAGAGAGCTTACTCTGTCACGTTCGGCTATCTACCAGCAAAGCCTGCAGCGTTATCATAGCCGAAAGGTGAACCCAAGGGTTTTCCGAGAAGGAGACATGGTCCTCAGGCTTGTGCAACGCACAGCCGGGATGCACAAATTGTCTCCTCCATGGGAAGGGCCCTTCATTGTGAGCAAAGCGCTGCACAATGATGCCTATTATCTCGTGGACATGCATCCGTCACAGGAGAACAGGGCAGATAAAGCGGGAGAGGAATCCAAGCGCCCTTGGAATGTAGCCCTACTTCGTCGCTTTCATTCGTGAGCAAAGATGTGTATGTACTCTCTTATCCGAGATAAAATTCTACCCTGCAATCTAAAATTCAGCTCGGGGACTGCCCTCGCCTAAACTTGCTCTATGTGTTTCTACTCGACTTTACTTTTGTCCACTCGGTTGCTCTGCTTAAAATTTCACGAGTACATCTAGTATTGTGTTTAAACCTACATGCCAACTCTTTGACTTTGCTGCTGTCCGAAACCCGGCTTCATGGCAAGCAAGAGAACAAGCAAAAGGTCAATGAGCACAAGAAAAATTACTGAGGAAAGAAAAAGCACGGGAACCGAATAGGATGTCTTTTACTGTTTTTTCTTGTTAACTCCTTCTCGGCTAAGTGGTGGGATGCGTTACTATGAGTATTTCTAAGTGGCTAAGTATTTGCAACTCCAACTTTGAATTCTTGTGACTCGAATACCAAAAAAGCAACAAGTTGCGGGTAAGAGCTGAGATAAAAAGGAAGAGCGAATAAGAAATGCAACTCGGGGACTCGCATGATAACGCAACTCGGCATTCGAGCCAAAGTTGCTCAAATTGACTAAGTTAAATATCAAACGTGAATAAAACTGAGTAGCAAACGACAAGGATAATTGTTTCGATAAATCTGCACCCGGCATCCCGGGGATCTGATAAAAGTTTCGAGAATAAAGTTGCAGGAAGTAGTCAGGTAGAAGCAGCAGTGTTCTCGGCGCTGGCCTTGATGGTTTCAGTGTCAGTGTTGGTCTTGGCGGCTTCAGCTTCAGCGCTGGTCTTAGCAGCATCAGCCTCCGAGCTGGCGGCGTCAGTCTTCGCGGCATCAGCATCCGGCTCAGTAGCAGCCTGCTCGGAAGTGGCAGTGGCCACCGAGGTGGAGGCCGCAGTCTGAGCGAGGAGTCGCGCCGTGTCGTCGAGAGCCGCACCTGAGGAGGTGTCGAACTCGAGGGCCGCGGTGTCGATCACCATATCCACGCTCTCGGCCTCCTCCTCGCTATCCGCGACGACCGCGGCCTTCCCCTTCCCGGCCTTGTAGCGATCACTCTCGAAGCTGCCCAGGTCAGACTCGGTGGAGTCCTCGTCTTCATCATCGTCGTCATCATCGCCTTCGTCCACCTCGGTGTCAGGCTCGGTGAGACCGTCGATGAAGCGCGCGGTGCTTGCGTACTGGGCGACCTCGTACGCGACGGCCTGGCGGAGAGCCACGCAATCGGAATCCGTCTCCCACTTGGAGTCCTCATGCATCTCGCGGACAACCTGCAAGTTGAGGTTCTCATACCAGCTGGTGATGAATAGCAGCATCATATCAGCGCCTGCCCGAGCTCCGGACGCCCTCCATTTCTTCAGCTCGGCCTTCACGCCATTAAGCTTCGCGGCAAGTCCGCGGATAGTTTTTGGCACGGAGTCTTTGGGCCAGAACACGTCATGGAGCTTGAAGGCAGTGCGCACCAGATCGGTGCCCACACCACTTAAGCGCTGAAGCTGCCCCTGCATGACTGTGATGCTATCTTCGATCTCTGCCTTGGTGTCCATGGGTTCGCCCTTCTCAATGCGAGCTGCTCGGGCCTTCGCCAAGGCAGGCTTACAAGATGACTCGAGGTCGGGGAAGATTTCTGAAAAAGCTATTGAGAAGATCAGAAACGGAAGCCGAGTAGCAAGATAAACCGAGCAGCGGAGAAACGCAAGAAACAAGAGAAGGGCGGAGAAGCAAGCACTTACTGTTCAGGTCGAAGAGTAGCGCCTGCAACTTTTTCTTCCATGACTCCTCGTCAGCAACATGCTTCTCTTCTACCTTCCGGAACTGCGCCAGCTGGAGCATAAGATCCGAGTTGCTCTCCTTCAGCGTCTTGCATTCCAGCTCGAGAGCCTTTTGCTTGGCTGTGGATGCCGTTTCGTCTTTTTTCTTCTCGGCCACCGCGTTGTCTCTCTCGGTAGCTAGATCAGTGGCTTTCTGGAGAGCAGTTCGCACCTGGGCCTGCAGTGGTTTCAACTCGGCGAGGTGCCTTTTCTTGAATTCCGCCTCAAGGCTTGCAAGCTGCGCCTGCACCTCAGCAGGCTTGAGGCAGTCGAGATGCTCTTCGACAAACTTCTTATGATCTTCTGTGAAAAGCAAAGCACGGTCAGCAGAGTAGCAAAGATGAAAGCAAGAAAACAAGCCGAGAAGAACACCAACTCACCTTCCAGCCTCTTGATGGTGGTTTGGTCGTTTTCAACAAAGGCGCGGCAGTTGGAGTGCTCCTCGGCCAGGGTCTTAAATTTGCCTGCAGAAAGGAGTCGGTCTGAGCAGAAAGCAACAGCGGGCGTAAACATAAAACGAGGGAACCGCGTAGCTACAAGCTTACTTTCGATCTCGGAAAGCTTGAGGGCACTGTCCATGACCTCCTTATCCGCCGCCTCAGCGCACTTGAGCTCCGATTCCAGGGCCTCAAGACGCCTCCTAGCAATGCTGTGGTTCCATAGCAGTCGCCGGTACAGGTTGGTTCTTTTCAGAAGGCAATTCTGAGAGGAAGAAATAAAAAGAATCAGAAAAAGTCGTGAAGATTCAACCCGAGAAGGCGGCAACTCGGTTGAGCACCCGTCTACTCGGCCAGAATCTCGGGGACTGGGGGATGGATAAGAAGAAGCAAAAGAATATAAGAGAAAGAAAATGCAACTCGGGACGGATGAGCAAGGCTTACCGCGTAAGTCTGTTCAATATCCTCTGCGGCCTTGCGATGGACGAAGAGCTTGGCGGCGAGCGTGCTGGTATCGGACGCAATAGTCATGGGTTTATAACCCATGTCTGCCTTGTTCCAGTCGACGCGCATGTGGTCCAGATCGCCCAAAGATGTGCCGTGCCAGTTCGTGTTGCCGAGGACGTCGCTGTCCCATTCAGCATCGATAAATCCAACCCGGTCGACTATCTGCTCGAGGCCCGTGGATGTTACCTCGGTTTCCGCAACCTCGGCGAGTAGAACGAGACGGATCGGTCTTTATTCCTGGCGGGGGGCTTGGAGTCCACCGGTGCGGCCTGTTTTCCCCTCCTGATAGCAAGCTTCTTCTCGACTAGGGTCAATGGGATGCTGTGCTGCTGGCTCACCTTCACCATATAAGGTGGGAAGGTGGGTGGATCCGGGAAGTTGGACCCTGCGGCGGTATCAGCAGCCGCGTCAGGTTCACGGATGGTGAGCTGGCCGGGCTTGGCAGTTGGTCTTGGCGGCGGCATCGTGGCAGCACCACGCGTACCGCTACGCGAGGGATTCCTGCGAACAGTGCCCTCTGACTGGCCAGCTGGCTTCTCGGCGGCCTGGTTCCCAGAGGTCTGTTTCTCGGCAGCCTTCTTCTCGGCGGCCTTCTTGTCAACGACTTCCTGTTTGATATTCTTGATAAGCTGCTTGGCTGGAGGGCTGGATGTTGTCTTGGTTTTCTTTGTTGGTGGAGAGTTTGGCGCGGTGGAGGAAGTACCCTGCTGGGTAGGCGGCGCCAAGGGCGCGCTTTCCGGCGCAGCATCCGGCTGAGCGCTACCCTGCGCGGCGTCTGGTTGCGCATCGCTCAGAGGATATTGCTCCGTCTCATCAATTGTCTCAACCCGCTGCCCGGTAGCGGGGTCTTGCTGTGTGACGTCTTGTCCTTCTACCCGCGGCTGGGCATGCGGGGTCGTCTTGCTCAGCAGCCCTTATCGCTGGCTGCTCTTGGTCCTCTTCTCGCCGCTCAAGGGCGGCATCGTCATCATGCTTCTCGGGGTCTTGATCTAGGTTCTCCTCGGCCGTGGCGGCCGGAGGAGAAGGTGGCCTTGCGTCGCGATCAGCGTCCCGCGCTTCTTGATCTGCGCGGGCCTGCTGCTCCTGCTCGGCGTCGTGGGCGTCGCTGTCCATGTATCGAGCGTCGTCGGAGTCGTCCCCTTTCACGGGAGAGGACGCACGCGCTCCGACCTGCGCTGCGGCTTCAGTCTCGTCGTCGAGGTCGATGAGATTATCGACGTCAATGGTGGATTTCTTCTTAGTCTTGGTGGGCGCGAGAGCGGCGTCAGCGTTCAAGGGGGCTCTGAAGAAAGAAACATGTTCAGAAAAAAGAGAAGGACAGAGGAAATCGAGAAGAAGCAACGAAGTAAGAGAATTGGGAATTCGCGGCAGCAGAGGCGCATAACTAAGGAGAAAGTGCTTACCCTTTACGGGTAGGGATTGTCCGTCCTCCTCTCGTCACGGTCTTCTTGGTCGTCTTCCCGGCCGTCTTCTTCTTCTTGGCGGGGGGCTCCTGAGCACCGCTACCCGTCCGTTTGCGGGTAAGAGGAGCAGCGACCGAGAGCGGCTTGACGACTAGGGCTTCCTCGTTTTCCTCCTCGTCTTCCTCTTCAGCATCAGCGCCACCTGCGAAGTTGGGAAGAAGAAAAACAGCTTAGAAGCAAGAGGAAATTGGGTAGCGTGGCTTGCGACCAGACAGGATGAGCTCAATTACCTTCGTCGTCATCCTCGGACCAATCACGGACAGACGCATCTATGTGATGCTTCTCCGTCTGAGCGGCATGGGGGAGGTTGAGCCTGTCCGCGGTCTCGAAGGAGACCTCGTCGTCCTCCTCTCGGTCCTTAGACCAGTTGTCCTCGAAGCGTTCCATGCTCTCAGCAAGCTGGCGAGCAAAGACCTGAAGAATAGAGATACATCACAAGTTAGTCGAGTAGCATAGAGGCATCCTACTCGGCAAGACGTGCAAACACAAAGCACAATAAGCCTAAGTAGTCCTACTCTGTGTCCTACTCGGCAAGGCGTGCAAACATAAAGCACATTAAGCCTAAGCAATGCTACTCTGTGTCCTACTCGGCAAGGCGTGCAAACATAAAGCACATTAAGCCTAAGCAATGCCACTCTGTGTGCTACTCGGCAAGGCGTGCAAGCATAAAGCACATTAAGCCTAAGCAGTTCTGCTAAGTGCCCTACTCGATGCAGAGTGCGAGTACCAGACGCTGCAAGATAAGAGGGCTACCTACTCGGAACATGCATACAAGAGATAGGAAAAGAGATACATACCCGCTCGATTGGCTTCGTACGGCTGTATGGGATGAAGCCATACTGCCAATTGTCTCTGAGGCCAGTGGTCATGATGGACCGCGCGTGAGCGGCGACATCCGCGTTGCTGAGCTCGAACGTGGTCGTCCGAGTACAGTCGCGGGGGCCGCCCATGTAGCACATGGGGTGGACGCGGCGCTGGAGCGGCAGCACCCGCTTGGAAATCCAGCAGGCGATTGGGTCGTCGCTCTTGAGCCCTTCTTCGGCCAGATAGGCGAGGCGCTCGTCCATCTGCTTCAGGTTGCTGTCGATGGACGGCTTGGTCCGCCAGTTCTGCCCGGTGGGAGCTCGGTTGCTCCAAGGGGGCAGATTGATTCGGTCCTCCACCTTGGCTCCCTTCGTGGCGGGGACGTTCTGCACGTACAGGAACGTCCTCTGCCACTTGCGGACGGAGTCCAGTCCCTTGATGCGCGGATGGTTGGTTCCAGGGCGCTGCACCATCATGGCGCTGCCGGTCTCCGTTATCCAGCTGCTGGTGTCCGCGTTGTCCTTCTTGCCCTTGCTCTGTTGGCGAAAGAAGAAATACCTGGACCACGTCTCCGTCGTGGGGCGAACGCCCAGGAAGGCCTCGCATACCACGGCGTGGTACGAGAGGAAGACGACGGCGTTCGGAGGAAGATGGTGCATCTGGAGGCCGTAATGGTCGAGGAAGGAACAGAGGAAGTTGGATGCTGGGAGCCCGAATCCTCGCGCGAAGTGCGCGAGGAAGACGACGTGCTCACCTTCCTGCGGGGCAGGGACGAGCTCATCGCCAGGTTGCCGGCAGCGAACACCGGGAGGAACTCGCCGAGTGTTCACCAGCCATTGGCAGTCCTCGGCGGTGACCTCGGACCCCGCCCAGCCGGCGCGAGCGTTGTCGTCGCGAGCCATGTCGATGAGGAAGAAATTGAGGAAAAGATCGTGGATTTGGTGTATGGAGAAGCTCGCGGCGGCGCAGTGAGTTGCACGGCGGCGAGGAGCTCTGCAGCGGCGGAGAAACGAGAAGGCAGAGGGGAAATTGCGAGCGGAAGAAGAAGAAGGAGTTACCGACGGGGTATTTATACCGCTCTTCGAGTTACCGTTACGAGTTGAGGAAGTGGGATCGATCGTGGCAGTAATCGTGTGGCGTGGGGTCTGTGGGCCGGTTAGAAACGCACACAGCGCAGAACGCGCGCGTAACGGCCGCATTAGATCCCACGACGAGATCGTGGGCGATTACTGCGCGTGATGGGACGTTACCAGCTGGTGGGCCCACCCCGTGAAAACTGGGCACGTGGCCTGTCATTTACCGGGCACCAAGGCGTCGAAGTCATGTCCGCGTGACACGTGCCCAGTTGCAGCGCGGAAAGCCGGATTGTGCTCTGTCACGCAGAGATTCTGTTTCAAGATTTCACCAAGTCATTTTACTCGACCACAGAGAAGAGAAGTGGCCCTACTCGGAAGAGAGGAAACAAGATCAAGGGCTACTCGGAGGTTTTCACTCGGTATCCCAAGGTTCAAGGACAAGACTGTCAAGGTTGGTTTCTAAGCTGGCAAGGCCCAGTGAACGAATTCGCAGGGCTCTACCAGCTTCGGGGACTGCTGTCGGGGGGTTACCCCCGAGTAGGGTAAAGGCAAGTGCTAAAGGAAAGATCAGAAGGGGTGTTTGACCGAGTAGCCGGCTACCTGGTACTCGCTACCCGGTCGGCTGCTACCCGGTCTCACACCTAGACAGCCAGAAGGATGAATCAAGAGAGTTATGCTTCTCTGAATAGAAGAGCTGGTCCGAGTAGAAATGGCGGGAACCTACTCGGACCAGAAGTCAAAGGAGCCGTTCTGACACCGAATCCCGCGTATCCCGGGTCCGTACTTGGCACTGTTCACATCACTGTTCATCTGGGGACGGCGTGCCTGACAACGACAATGTGTCAGCAGGACGTCGCAGGATAGGGGGGACCTACTCTGTGTTCGTCACAGTGATAACAGACTGAACACTTGGTTTTGCCCAACGACTTTCCGCACCGGGACAAATCTAGAAGCCAAAGCTGTCAGCGGGAACTCGGAAGAAGGACGGTGTGTACACAATGTCGACACTTTTTGTATTTGGCTCTATCCGGCTGGGCACCAAGTATATAAGGTGCCCTGCCCCCTCCTGCGCGAGGGATGCTGACCCAGAGCGATCACTACGTAAACATTCTTGACCTAGTTCATCCCACAGAGAGAAGAGTGGCTACTCGGTAGCAAGAACTGTTGTACCGTGGCTACTCGGTGAGACATCGGAATACAGAAAGAAAGGCAGGAGTAGGGGTTTTACCTCCTCACGAGGGCCCTGAACCTGGGTAGATCGTGTTGTTTGCAGTGCTAGTTTCATCCCTCACGCGTCTACTCGTCGCGTGATCCCTCCCCGAGCGTCTCCAGCGTCCTTCGTCCCCACATCTTTAGCCATCCTATGGCATCTGCCGTGACACCACCACGACAGCACACGTGGCGGCTTTCTGTTTCCCACGACGAAATAGCTTCGCCGAGTCCCTCTGACAGGGACACTCGGAAAAGATTTCGTCCCCGTTCCGTTGTGGACTTAGCCGTGGAGGTGTCACAACTTTTTGTTGCCGAGTGTTAGTGTAAAAGACTCGGCGAATACTTCACCGAGCAACCCGCGCGTTGACACTCGGCGTAACCTCTTTTGCCGAGCTAAAAGACGCCGAGTCTTGTACGCCGAGTGAAGCACTCGGCGTACTTACTGCCGAGTCTTTTTATGCCTTCGCCGTGTATTTCTGATACACGGCAAATAATAGAATTCCAGTAGTGAATCACCTTGATGTGTCCGTGTTGTTCAGAGACCTCAAAGATGCATCAAAGTACTTATGCACGTAACTAGCAGGCGGAAGCAACTTTTCTTATTGATATCTTTGATTCATCATTGGTATGTTGTGCTAGGAGTTCATCAGGCTCCACGTGAGTGCATGGATTTCTGTAACCCTGCAGAAAACAGCACGCACCTCCTGCAAATAAGAATAATGGACGGACATGAACATCAGCAAGTTATTGCGAGAGAGTTGTCACGGCTATGTGTGAATTGCAATCCAGCCTGACAGCAATCATCTTTGTCAGGTCCTTTCTTATACAGTGCCATTTAGACTACAGAACTTCTATGCATCAGTCATTATTAGTTGATCATGTCATCCGTTGCATGGATGCACTAATTTCTATAGGTTGTTAATTGCAGGCTAGGTGTTTGAAGTGTTTGGCATAGGGTGTCCGGGTATGATCTGAAATACTCCTGACATATTAACTGCTGATTTGCAGAAATACTATTACCCTTAGTGTTGTATGTTAGAATATATTTACGTACGTGTATACGTACCGTATCCTAGTTGTAATAGGACTTGTTCTATCTATATATAATACAGAGACCCCTACCCGACGAGGCACGTCGGGACGGCTAAACCTATTCACCACGTCTTTCATGGTATCAGAGCGTAGGCTCTGGACGCAACCCTAGATCGCTTCCGCCGCCGTCCTCTCTACGTGCTATCGCCGCCGTGCCGGCCGTCTTCAGCACCATGGCCACTTCATCAGCCCCGACGTCTGTCGTTTCCGCTGCAGACGCCGCGTCGTCGCCTCCTCCATCGACCTCTGCGTCGATCGCTCCTGCCGTCGGGTCGCTGCCCCTGGCACCTGGCTCGCTGCCTCTGGCGCCTCTCTACACGGCGCCTATTGTGGCGACCACAATGGCTCCCGCCGGCTCGCTGCCCCTGGCGCAGAACCTGCCGCCACTTATGCAGAACCCGATTCCATCGGTGCAATCAACAATCCCCATGACGGGATTCCCTGCAGATACACCTCCTGGCTCGACCGTTTACGGTCCGATCTTCAACAACGGAGGGCAGTTCTACAACCACATGGTCCCCGGCGGCCACATGATCCCGGGTGGCGTCGTCGCTATCGGATCGTCGATTACAATCAAGCTGAACTCGGAGAATTACCTGGTTTGGAGGGCCCAAGTCGGTCCTCTCCTTCGGAGTCAACTCCTTATGGGCTATGTTGATGGATCAACACCGTGTCCTGCCCCACATGTTGTCATCAATCACGGTGGTGCTATGATCCAGCAAACCAACCCGGCCTATCTCCACTGGGTTCAACAAGACCAAGCAATATTGTCGGCGTTTGTATCATCGATGATGCCAGATGTGGTTGGCATGGTCATGTTTGCTGCCACCGCTAGGGAAGCATGGGAGACTCTCAGCGGTTCTTTTGCATCCACCTCCATTGCTCGTTCTTGGGCCATCCGTCAACAAATGGCCGAACTCAAGAAAGAGCAGAAAACAGCCACGGCATATTTTCATGAGATGAAGGGACTATCAGATCAACTCACTAGTATTGGGCAACCTCTCCGACCTGAAGAACTCATCTCATATATATTGGCTGGACTTGATGGTGACTATGATGCACTGTATGGGGTAGTCACGGCCCGCACTACTCCAATCCCCATACATGATCTCTTCTCGCAGATCGTTGCTACTGAACAGCGCATGCTCTCTCGCCGTGGTACTGCGTCCGCGGCACATCACTACCCGGCAGCTCATACGGCTGCAACCGGAGGCTACAGCCCGCACATGACAGCGTACGGTGCTGCCCGTGGCAACACCAGACCCACCTACCGCCCGGACGCACGGGCGCCCCAGCCTCAGTTCGCTCAGCAGCCACAGCGCAATAATTCCAATGCACAGAAGTCCAATACCGGGCGCGGTAATCCCCTTGTGTGTCAATTATGTGGCATACCCCGGCACACCTCCTCTAAGTGCTATTAGAGGTTTAATCGCAACTACCTGGGCATTGGAAACGATGGAAGCAACACCGAGCGTCAGCTCGCCATGGCCATGTCCGCAGCTCATGGTACTCAAGGTGGCCAACAGACTCAACAAGTGGTAGATCCAGCGTGGTATGCGGATTCCGGCGCAACTCATCATATTACCCATGATCTGGAGAAACTCACGATGCGTGAGCCCTACCACGGCACCGAGCAGTTTCACACGGCAAACGGTTCAGGTATGCGTATTCATAATGTTGGTCAAGCTACTCTTCCTACTCCATCGTCTAGACAATTAACTCTAAATAGTGTTCTCCATGTTCCTCATGCTACTCGTAACCTTTTGTCTATGAGTAAACTTTCACATGATAACAATGTTTTTATTAAACTTCATCCTCATGATCTTTTTGTAAAGGATCGGGACACGAGAACACCCATACTTAGAGGCCGTTGCCGTGGAGATCTCTACGAGATTAATGCACCTGTCATCAAGCAAGCCCTCGGCAGTGTCAAGGTGTCACGTGATACGTGGCACAGTCGTCTAGGTCATCCAGCTTTGCAAGTCGTTCAACATGTTCTTCGTAGTCATGAGTTACCTTCTACCATAGAGTCAAATAAAAATAAAGCAGTTTGTGATGATTGTCAACAAGGGAAAAGCCACCAATTACCTTTTCCCTTGTCTACTCGTGTAATAAACTCTCCTTTAGAGATTATTTATTCTGATGTGTGGGGTCCTGCACAAACATCTGTCAGTGGACATCGTTTTTATGTGAGCTTTGTTGATGGTTTTAGTCGTTTCACTTGGCTCTATTTACTTAAACACAAATCTGATGTCTATGATGTTTTTCTTCAATTTCAAAAGCATGTTGAACGCCTCCTAAACAAAAAGATAGTTCATGTTCAAACAGATTGGGGTGGAGAGTATGAAAAACTCCATCCTTTCTTTCATCACCTAGGCATCTCTCATCGTGTGTCATGTCCGCACACTCACCAACAAAATGGCACTGCTGAGCGCAAACACCGTCACATTGTCGAGACAGGTCTCACATTATTAGCTCATTCATCTGTTCCCTTACACTATTGGAATGATGCTTTCTCCACTGCTTGTTTTCTTATAAACAGACTCCCTAGTCGTACCATTGACATGAAAACCCCACTTGAGAGGTTACTTCATGAAAATCCGGATTATACCTTTTTTAAGGTGTTTGGGTGTGCTTGTTGGCCTCACCTTCGAGCCTATAACAGTCACAAACTTGATTTCCGGTCTAAGAAATGCGTTTTTCTTGGGTACAGTGCTCATCACAAAGGATACAAATGTCTTCATGTTCCTTCTAAATAGAGTCTATATTTCTAGGGATGTCATCTTCGATAAGCATGTTTTTCCTTTTGCAAACATGCCTACTACTCATAGTTTGTCCCCACCTACGGAGTCATCTTTACTTTCAGCTGACCACTTTATGGATACTGCATATACTCCGTCTTTGGTGGCTAACCATGGTGCAGGTACTGGACGCGGTGCTCATCTTGAAATTCTGTCGGAATCGGATACGGAGCAGTCAAATGGTCACATGCATGCTCCTCTCGCCTCGGAATCAGTGCCGCTGTGTGTTCCTCTCACCAGCTCACCAACCACCGCACCGGATCACCGCTCCGATCCCGAGCCTGCGTCAACGCAGACTGCGCCTGTCCCCTGCATGCCGATCCACCAATCGGGACGGGCCATGCGGTCCCCGCCTGTGCCGTCGCTCGTGCGGTCCCCGCCTGTGCTGTCGCCCCTGCTGTCTCCGCCTCGGTCTCACCGCTCGCCCACGACGGCATCCGAGACCGTGTCAGCGCCAGAGTCTCCATCGACACCTGCGCCGTCTCCCTCGGTGGCGGAGCTAGATTCTCCACCTGGTCGCACGGATGACGAGCTGTCTCCAGCTCCCGATGATCCGACACCGCCACCTGCTCCCGTCGCTCCGACACGGGCTGTCACTCGACTCACTCGTGGCATCCACAAGCCCTTGAAGCGTACGGACGGCACCGTTGCCTGGAACAGCGTCGTTGCAGCGTACAATGCCTCCAAAACCACTGATGTTCCCCGGGATTATCACGAGGCCCTCAGCATTCCCCATTGGCGTGCCGCTATGGAGGATGAGTTCACTGCATTGCAGACCAACGGTACGTGGAAACTGGTTCCTCCCGTACCTGGTGTTAATCTGATTGATTCTCGCTGGATATTCAAAGTAAAACTTCACGCTGATGGTTCTACTGAGAGGTATAAGGCTCGTCTCGTTGCTAAAGGTTTTAAGCAACGCTATGGTCTCGATTATGACGAGACATTCAGCCATGTGGTCAAACCAGCTACTATTCGACTGCTGCTTTCTATGGCCCTCTCTCAGCAATGGCATCTTCGTCAACTAGATATTCAGAATGCTTTTCTGAATGGATTTCTTGATGAAGAGGTATATATGAGGCAACCTCCTGGATTTACAGATCCCACATCACCTAATCATTATTGTCAGCTGGTTAAGTCTCTATATGGCCTAAAGCAGGCCCCTCGTGCCTGGCATGCCCGTCTCAGCTCAGTTCTTGGCTCATTGGGATTCCTCCCATCAGTTGCTGATACCTCACTGTTTATTCTCCAGCGTGCTGATCTGACTATGTATCTGCTGGTATATGTTGATGATATTATTGTCATCAGTTCCACTGCCTCTGCTATTTCCAAACTGATTACACAACTCAGGTCTGATTTTTCAGTTAAGGACCTTGGAGTCCTCCATTATTTTCTGGGAATTGAGGTTCATTCACCATCATCCGGAAGACTTGTTCTTCGACAGCGCAAGTATGCTCTTGATCTACTTGCTCGTGCTGGTATGCTGAAGTGTAGTCCCATTACTACTCCTATGTCTTCCTCTGAGCGCCTTTGCAGCACCGATGGCGATGCTCTCTCAGACACGGAGGCCACCCACTATCGCAGCATTGTTGGTGGACTTCAGTATCTTACTATGACACGGCCTGATTTGTCGTTTGTCGTCAACAAGGTGTGTCAATATCTTCATGCACCTCGTACTCCTCACTGGTCGGCAGTTAAGCGCATCCTTCGTTATGTGCGCTACACACTTGATTCTGGCCTATTGTTTCGGTCTTCCTCCTCATCATTACTATCAGCATTCTCTGATGCTGACTGGGCCGGCAATATGGATGATCGGCGATCAACGGGGGGTTATGCTATATTTTATGGAGGTAATTTGATCGCCTGGAGTGCTCGTAAGCAGTCCACAGTTTCTAGATCCAGTACTGAGTCTGAATATAAGGCACTTGCTAACGCTACATCGGAACTTGTCTGGGTTCAGTCGCTGCTACAGGAACTTGGAGTTACTCAAGTTCAACCTCCAGTATTATGGTGTGATAACATTGGTGCAACGTACCTTTCATCAAACCCAGTCTTCCACGCAAGAACAAAACACATTGAGGTTGATTTTCACTTTGTTCGTGAGCGTGTGACTCAGAAGCAACTGCAGATTCGTTTCATATCGTCCAAAGATCAAGTTGCTGATATCTTCACCAAACCACTCCCGTTACCGTTGTATAATCATTGTAAACACAATCTCAATCTTTTACCAGTTGAGATTGCGGGAGGGTGTTAGAATAAATTTACGTACGTGTATACGTACCGTATCCTAGTTGTAATAGGACTTGTTCTATCTATATATAATACAGAGACCCCTACCCGACGAGGCACGTCGGGACGGCTAAACCTATTCACCACGTCTTTCATTGTACAGTTGCTTTTAACCAAATTTGTTTGTTAATGAAGACAAAGTGCAATGAGGCATGATCGATCAGGCCAAATGTCCGGTCCAGTGCAATGAGACAGAAAGTACAGAAGTTGTGGTAAAATTTTCCCGATCTTAAGGTTATGTAGAAAGCTCAAGCCAAATGTCCGCTCCAGTGCATCTTTAGGTCTCCGAAAATTAGGAGCAACTCTCAGATTGCAACTCCTCACCGTTCAAATGAAAAAAGTGTAAACTTTCCGTGTGCTTCTTACAACTTTGTTTTCGGACAGATAACTCCTTAAATGTACTTTCTGTACATTGACTTAGATGTTTGTTGTTGTCATCTCTCCTAGGGATCAGGGGTGATAGATACAGGTCAAAACATCTCTAATCCAATCCTGATATGCTTTGTTTTCAGGATTATGGATTTCATAGGATTGATTGATTTAACAGCTCTATTCCATGTACTTTTGATAATTATATTAAAACTTATGTTCCTAGGATGTTTATGCACCATCCATGTTTTAGTTTTGTATTTCTTAAGATTATCGTGTGAACGGTCAATCTTTGTTTGTTTCTCACAATTTATATCTAAAATATCTAAATCGGAGAGTGAAATGTATTACGGTGTCACAAATAACAAAACCACTTACGTTTGAACCTTTTCCTTACCTAATCATTACTTCGTTATTTCATATTTTTCCAGAGAAACCACCGAATCACCATGGAACTACAAGATATTATTATTCCTTTACATATTCGTCATTTTATATCACTAATATGTATAGAAGAATAAAAAAAGTACGACGAGTTAGTATTTGCAATACTAATCTTGGAATCAATTGGGCACACAAAATATCATTTCATGATGGCATCCAGAAGGCCACGTACACCATATTCAGTATTTTTCACAATTTAAATATTTCTATGCATGAGACTTTAATCTTCTTTGCCTTTAAACATAGAGACCCATGTCACACTAACTCAAAATATAATGATGTAATTATCTAATCTGTTTTAAGCACCATAAGGGAAAATAATAGTAAAATCTAGCCCGTGCAAGTGCACGGGTTGATGACTAGTATTTATAATTGCATTCTTCAATAGTACAGCATGACACTGAATTCAGATCAGGGAGAATCGCAAAACTAGATTCAGCACAAGGTGACAAGTAACTGTTTCTACACATGAAAAGAGTCACAAGATCTAAGATAACAGCTTTGCTGGTTCGCGCAGTCGAGCTAGGTTCTTCAACTTGTTGCGGAAGCTCGTTTTCCTGCTGAACGCTCTCTCCTGGTTAAGAGAAAAGGTAGTTTTCTATAAGAACGTCTCTGCAGCTAAGATGTATCACAGAGCGGAATGACGATTAGAACAATAGCAGAGTCTTACCACTGGCTGGGCTAACTCCTCTGCTTGGCGAACTGCTCTCACGAGATCGCGGTCTGCATCCGCGTACAGGCTAGTCACTGTTCCAGACTGGCCAGCTCTGGCTGTGCGACCCACCCTGTGCAAAAAGTCAACAGCGCAAGCAGCAAACTCCGCCTGCAAGTATAGATACAAGCATAAGTTTTAATATGATGATGGGAAAGAATAGCCGCTGTGTCTGGGTGAACTAGCAGAAGTTTTAATATGACATAGTAGCAATTCATATGTATCTTTATTTATCTATATACCAGGTACTCCTAAACAAAACATATATGCAATGTGTGCTTAACTGCCTGAATTTTGCACCATCGTCTAAAACTTCTGGTGCATCGTGCTACCACCATACATGCTAGGAAAAAGATGATGATTGGAGGTTCAAAGCAAATTGACAGACGTGCAACGGCGGTGCAGCACCTTAGATATGCAGGCAATTCAGAAGGGAAAGTCTGACCATACCTGAATGACATGGGAAACATTTGGCACATCAAGCCCACGAGCAGCAGCATCGGTACAAACGAGCACACCACCATTTTCCCGGAAAGATTGTAAATTGGCTGTCCTTTCCTCAACGGAGCTCTCACAGTGGTACAGAATGCATGGAATGCCTGCTCGCCGCAATATGTCAGAGATTGAATTAGCAGCATCCACAGTGTTCGCAAACACCATAGTTCGACTTGGACCGAGTTCTGGGTCAACTTCACTCTTAAGGCCATACTTTACTGCATCCAGAAGAGCATCAACTTGCGTATCAGCGGTAACTGCTATCCATCTTCGCTCTAATCTGCATACATGGTATACTGTGCATCAAAGGTGTGGAATGTGCAAATAGGAAATGACAATAAGAAACATAGATGGGATTTTAACAAAGACACGGCGACTAACAAGCAAGGTACTAGTGGGAAATATCTTCATGCTGAACAATAACCATAGTACAGGACATTCCGAAGCATATGGTAAAATTGAGTTCATACCTAGGGTTGTGACGGTGCAGATAAGCACCACTAACCCACACAGCACTAGGAAACATGCGTTTCAGCACACCACCAGCAGTCTTTTTTCCACTCTGAGGAAGGGTCGCAGCAACAAAAATATATTGCTTGCTGCGTTTGTACACTTTTCTAACCCTCCTCCAATCCCGGCGTCCTCCTACATGAGCATTCTCCACCGGCTTGACTGATCCATCTTGAATATGACCATCATCATTTTCCTCACCAACATCACTAAATTCAGCACTTTCAGAGCCTGAATCCTCACAATATTCCTCAGAATCTTCAGGTAGCACTTCCTTTCCAGAATCTTCGGCCCTTGAAAGTAGCTTCTCGTCAAACCGCAGCATGTGGATGAGGCGAATGACCTGATTTTCAAAACTTCCGCACAGTAGCATGTCTGCCTCATCAAATACCTGTTCCAAATCAGAAACACTTGCTTTAAGACGAGAAAATCCAGACAGGAATGCAGATCCAGAAAATGATATGAAAGATAAAAAAATATAAACGGAAAGTTGTAGCCCAACTTGAGAGTTGAAACTGTTCCACATATTTTCTTGTCCAAATTGCAGGAAAGCACAAAAAATCTAGCCTTGCCTTGCCAGGTATATCCAGCAACACTCATGAATAAATAAAATATACTCCCTCCGTATCAAAATGTAAGATGTTTTAGCTTTTCTTAGACAAATATATCTAGACATGTTTTAGTGTAAGATGCATATGAATCTACACACTAAAGCATGTCTAGATACATTTTGTCTAGGAAAAGCTAAAATATCTTACATTTTGATACGGAGGGAGTAGGATGCAACAAGAAGATTTCTAGCATGGCCATCCAAAGATGTCTGTACAGGAAAAAAAAAGTCCCCACTCAAGTACTTACAATAAATTTCACACTACGTAGGAATTTCTCCCGCCGCCTCCTCTCTGGGTCATAATCAAATAGATAATTCAATAGAGCAGCTGGAGTGGCTACAAGAATATCTGGGCGAAAGCTGGCCAAC
This sequence comes from Alopecurus myosuroides, assembly GCA_028641055.1. Lineage (NCBI taxonomy): Eukaryota > Viridiplantae > Streptophyta > Magnoliopsida > Poales > Poaceae > Alopecurus > Alopecurus myosuroides. Next base: position 210,066,078 of record CM054063.1, on the reverse strand, counting down.
CCTGTGATGAAATGACATACAGAAATAAATATAAAGTTAGCAAATATTGTGCCGAATAGGTTTCATCAATTTAAAGAGTGTTGTAGTGTTAGAATATGTATAGGTTTTATTTCCTGTTTTGTGCCCAATACGGACTGTGTATTGGGGCTATCCTCTTGTACAACTCGGGTTGGTTTTGACCCTAATATTAACACGCAACCGTACAGGAGATGAACCTGTACGTTCAACCCTAATTCGCGACATGGTATCAGAGCCGATCTACCCAGACGTCTGACTGCCGGTTCTTCGCCGCCGCCGCCGCTCCCTTGAGCTGTCGCCGCCGCCCTACAACCAAGACGACACAACAACCATCGCCGCCGCCGCTCCCTTGAGTCGCCGCCGCCGATCCACAACCAAACATCCGAGACAACTCCTGTGCTGCCGCTGCTCTGTTGAGTCGCCGCCGCCGGTACAACCAGACATCCGAGACAGACATCAGACATCTGCGCCGCCGCCACTCCCTTGAGTCGTCGCCGCCGCAGCCTACAAACCCCAACAACTACCACGCACAACAGACGTGAGAGGTCGCCCCCCTTGAAGCTGCTACGTTCAGACAACAAAACCCCAAGGCCAAGATCAGATTCAGATCGGATTGCCTGCACTTGTCACAATGAGCTCGTCTTTCTCAAGTTCAGCGCTCGCTACCGCCCTTGGATCGCGCCCAGCCCAACAGTTGACGCGCCAAAACTTTTTGATATGGAAGGCATTGGTGCTGCCTGCTTTTCGTGGCGCCAATGTAATGACATTACTTGATGGAACTGATGTAGCTCCTGCCAAAGTAATTGAGTCCACAGATTCAGAGAATAAGAAGGTTCAGGTGGAAAATCCAGCGTATATTGCATGGCTTGCCCGGGATCAACAAGTGCTTAGATTTCTACTCAACACGCTGTCACCGGATATTCTTTCCCATCTTCTCGAGGTTAGTTCGACTGCTGAAGCGTGGACAGCCATCAATGGCATGTTCAAGACTGCATCTCGCACAAAAGGTCAACATCTTCGTAGTCTCCTTAATGACACAAAGAAGTTTTCCATGACAGTTGATATGTACTATACCAAGATGAGGGGCTTTGCTTCGGAATTGTCCGCTCTTGGTAAGCCTGTTCCAGAGGATGAGATGCTTGGATATCTCCTACATGGTCTAGATAAGGTGGAGTACAATGCTCTAATCACATCTGTCAATGGCAACCCCAATACCTCTCTTGATGATTTTTATGAGCAATTGTGCTCTTATGACATGCGCAATGGAGTAGAAGAAAACGGAGCTTTCGTGTCCTCGGCCGACCTAGCTCGCCGTGGTATATCTCAGCGTGGCCGAACTCCTCCTCCACCCCGTGGCCGAACTCCTCCACCACGTGGCTATACTTTTTCTTCCCGTGGCCGCAGCCCTGATAATGGTTCATACCGTGGAGGAGATGGTGGTGGTTACCGTGGTAGAGACGATGACCGTGGATATTGGCGTCGTGATGATCGTCGTGATGACCGTCATGGAGACCGCCGTGATGATCGTCGTGATGAGCGTCGTGATAGGCGCCGTGATGACAGTGGGGTGATCGTTATCGTCGCTCCGATAGTGGTGGACGCCGTTCTGATCGCACTCCCACCCCATATGTTAACATTGACTGTCAAATATGCAAGAAGCATGGTCATCCCGCAAATGAGTGTTGGTGGAGCTATGAGGAGGACAAGAGGAACAAGGATGATGGTGAGAAGGGAGCAAACCTTGCCTCCTATGGTGTTGACACAAATTGGTATTCCGACACAGGGGCAACTGATCACATCACGAGTGAATTGAACAAACTTCTTGTTGCAAACAAGTATCATGGGCAAGAAAAGGTCCGCACTGCTGAAGGTTCAGGTATGAACATTAGTTACATTGGAAATTCAATTTTGCGCACTCCTCATGGTTCCTTTGATCTCAATAATGTCCTTCATGTTCCTAGTGCATCTAAAAATCTGTTATATGTTCATCGTTTTACACTTGATAATCATGTCTTTATTGAGTTTCATCCTTTCTTCTTTTTAATCAAGGACCAAGCAACACGAAGAGTTCTGTTTAGAGGCCCCTGCTGGGATGGTCTCTATCCTTTGGTGCCCATGTTCCATGAGACTGCCAAGCACGCTTTCCTCACAATAAAGCCATCCTCATCTACGTGGCATCGCCGTTTAGGACACCCCTCTTCATTTGTCGTTCAACAAGTTCTTAGAAGAAATAAAATAGCTTACACCCCAGAGAGTACTCCATATGTTTGTGATTCTTGTCAGCTTGCTAAGAGTCACCAGTTGCCGTATCCCACATCCTCTAGTGTCTCCACTGCTCCCTTAGAACAAGTTTTTTTTGATGTATGGGGTCCTGCTCCACTCTCTGTGGGAAAACATGCATACTATGTAAGCTTTATTGATGATTTTAGCAAGTTCACTTGGATCTATTTGCTTAAAAATCGTTCTGAGGTGTATCAAGCTTTTCTTAACTATCAACAATATGTTGAACGCAAGTTTGGTAGGAAAATTGTCACTATGCAAACTGATTGGGGGGTGAGTATCAAAAATTAAACGGCTTCTTTCAAAAAGTGGGTATCACACATCATGTCTCATGTCCACATGCTCATCAACAAAATGGCTCGGCTGAAAGAAAACACCGCCATATAGTTGAAGTTGGACTTGCTCTGCTAGCCAATGCCTCCATGCCTCTTAAATTCTGGGATGAAGCCTTTATCATAGCCACTTTTCTCATTAATTTGCTTCCTAGCAAAGTTCTCAACTTCGAAACACCCACTGAACGTCTTCTGAATGTAACTCCAAACTATGATGCACTTAGGACATTTGGTTGTGCTTGTTGGCCTAATCTTCGTCCCTACAATAAACGAAAACTTGCTTTTCGGTCTACACAGTGTGTATTTCTTGGTTATAGTCCTCTCCATAAAGGTGTGAAATGCCTAGATATATCCACTGGCCGTGTGTATGTTTCTCGTGATGTTGTATTTGATGAGAATGTTTTTCCCTTTGCATCTCTTCATCCAAATGTCGGTGCTCTTCTTAAGAAAGAGATTTTGCTTCTTCCTTTCTCCACAACCAACACTCATGAGGATGCACAAAATTGCAATAACCATATTGTGCCTATTGTTTCAATTCCTAATGTGCATCAGGTAGATGAAGCCCCAGGAGAAAATCCTGTTGAAAATCATGAAGAAAATAGCGCACAAATTGATATTGAAGGTGAGTCAGAAAAGGACGGAACAGGTGCCGAATACGAGGTTGATTCCTCTGATCAGGATGATCATGAGGGGCAGCGATCCGAGGATGCTCCTGTCTCCCCGCGGGCTGACTCCGAGGCACAGGTATCGCAGGCGCAGGCGCAGCAGGGTCCTCGCCTCGGTTCCGTCTCCCCGCGTGGCCTCGATTCTGCCTTTGCGCGTGGTGACCACGCGCCTGCTGGGGACAGCCCGCATGCACACAATCAATCAGCACCACGTGGTGGGTCACATGAAAGAGCACCGACAGCACCTACTCGCCCTACGCCCTCGACAGCAGCATCTCCGTCCCCTTCCGCTGCAGATTCCTCTGCCGAATCTTCTGCGGACAGTGGCGGTGGAGCAGAACCTGATGCTGATGCTGAAAATGAACACAGTGAGAATTCGATTGTACCCGATGAATCTGATGCTTCTCCACCTCTGCCACCGTCACCTCCTGGTGTTCGTACAAGGTTACAAAAAGGTATTCGTAATCCAAGAAAAATTACTGATGGTACTGTTAGATGGTGTATGTTGTCTTCAACAGGTGAACCAAATACGTTGTCAGAAGCACTAAATGATTCATGTTGGCATCAAGCTATGAAGGAAGAATACAGTGCATTGATTGATAACAAGACCTGGCATCTTGTTCCACCGAACAATAGCAAAAATTTGATTGATTGTAAATGGGTGTACCGCATAAAGAGAAAGGCAGATGGCACTATTGACAGGTACAAGGCACGCTTGGTTGCAAAAGGATTTAAGCAGCGGTATGGTATTGACTATGAAGATACTTTTAGCCCTGTAGTGAAAATTGCTACTATCAGAATTGTTCTATCTATTTTTGTCTCTCGTGGGTGGAGCTTACGGCAGTTAGATGTCAAGAACGCGTTTCTTCATGGTGTTCTGGAAGAGGATGTGTACATGAAACAACCACCAGGTTTTGAGGATTCCCGCTCTCCGCACTATATTTGCAAACTTGATAAGGCCCTGTATGGACTAAAACAAGCACCCTGAGCTTGGTATTTTAGGTTGAGTTCTAAGTTGAGTGAGCTTGGATTTATACCGTCAAAGGCAGACACTTCATTGTTCCTTTTCAATAAGTCAGGTATCACTATGTTTGTTCTGATTTATGTTGATGATATCATAGTCACTGGTTCCTCTGATTCTGCTATTACTGCTCTCCTTCAAGATTTGAATAAGAATTTTGCTATCAAGGATTTAGGAGAGTTGCACTATTTTCTTGGTATTGAAGGCAGACACTTCATTGTTCCTTTTCAATAAGTCAGGTATCACTATGTTTGTTCTTATTTATGTTGATGATATCATAGTCACTGGTTCCTCTGATTCTGCTATTACTGCTCTCCTTCAAGATTTGAATAAGAATTTTGCTATCAAGGATTTAGGAGAGTTGCACTATTTTCTTGGTATTGAAGTTAAGAGAACACAGAATGGTTTGGTCTTGACACAAGAGAAATATGCTACTGATATTATTAACAAAGCTGGTATGCAGGGATGTAAACCAGCTCCCACACCTTTATCCTCCACAGAACAATTGTCTCTCACAAAGGGTATACTTCTTCGATCTGAAGATAGTACTCAATTCAGAAGCCTTGTTGGAGCATTACAGTATCTCACTTTGACACGTCCTGATTTATCCTTCTCTGTGAACAAAGTTTGTCAGTATCTTCATGCTCCAACTACAGAGCATTGGACAGCTGCTAAGCGTATTTTAAGATATGTGCAAGGTACACTAAAGCTTGGAATCACATTTACACCATCATCATCTACTCTTTTGAGTGCCTTTTCAGATGCAGATTGGGCAGGATGTCTTGATGACAGACGTTCTACAGGTGGTTTTGCTATATTTGTGGGACCTAACTTAGTCTCTTGGAGTGCCAGAAAACAAGCCACAGTGTCTCGGTCTAGTACTGAGGCTGAATATAAAGCCCTTGCTAATGCCACTGCTGAATTAATTTGGGTTGAAGCCCTTCTTGTTGAACTTGGAGTGAAATTACAGGAAAAGCCAAGTCTTTGGTGTGATAATTTGGGAGCTACGTATCTATCTGCCAATCCAGTGTTTCATGCACGTACTAAACACATTGAGATTGATTTTCACTTTGTCAGAGAAAGAGTTGCCAATGATAGCTTATCTATTCGGTTTATATCAAGTGAGGATCAGCTTGCTGATGGATTTACAAAGGCCCTTCCTGTCAAGAAGCTTGAAGAATTTAAACGTAATCTCAACCTTTTACAAGGTTTAGATTAAGGGAGGGTGTTAGAATATGTATAGGTTTTATTTCCTGTTTTGTGCCCAATACGGACTGTGTATTGGGGCTATCCTCTTGTACAACTCGGGTTGGTTTTGACCCTAATATTAACACGCAACCGTACAGGAGACGAACCTGTACGTTCAACCCTAATTCGTGACATGTAGGACATGGGAAGTTCACTAAAGACCCATCTTTACTTCTTTAGTTGAGACCTGATACCCAAAGTGTAAATTGGGGAATATACCATTACAGAAATAATGAATTGTTGAAACAGACATTTGGTTGTAGAATGTGATATATCTAATCTCAGATTTACCCATACGTAAAACAAAAACATGTGATCAGTTTACCAAGCTATCAAATAGCATATGGCAAACAAACAGAGCATACCTTTGGCCCACAAACTGCAGCAGCACGCTTAAGTGGTTCACCAGATACATCAAGCAATGAATTAGCCATGAAAACAACTTGCTCACAGAGCATGACATTGGGACAAAGAACCAACACAATATTATCTGTTCCAGCAGCAATGTTCTCATGATCCCCATCTCTTGTGGAGGAAAAATTGGAGCAAAGTTTTTCGATCAGTGGAACCAGGTAACCATGTGTTTTGCCACTGCCAGTCTCCGCCGCAACAATTACATCGTTTGTCGAAAGAACATGTGGTATACAAGCTTCCTGCATTCCAGCAGTTGATACTTTATATAAGTATGAATCTGTTCCAACACCATGCTCCAGCAAAAGCAAAGAAAAAATAGGCGAGTTCTGTAGTACCTTTTACTGCTGCTAGTATGGTTTAATCGGACGGCTTAGACAAATTTGGCCCATTAGGCCCGTGTAGTTGGCGTGACATGCATCCGTGAATCGAACTCTGCCCAAAAAAAACGACTCGTTGACGCATCCGTTCGCTCTCTGTCACCTCCTCCAGTCACGCTCACGCCGCCGCGCTCGCACCGCCGCCACCCCCGTCCTTGTGCAAATCACCCCGAGTGAGCACCGCTGCCACGAGTCCAATTCTTCCCGCGCCGCAGGTCCCTGTCGCCTCCTCCAGCCCCGAGTGCGCTCGCGCCGCCGCCACCCCCAAGCTCGTGCAAATCCCTCCGTGTGCGCCGCTGCTACGAGTCCCATTCTTCCTGTACGGCGCCTCTAGGTGGATCTCGTGCTCGTGGTACATCTGCCGGTCAGATCAAGCACGCACCGACGACATCGACGCCCTCTTCCCCGTGCACAGGAATTTCGCCGTCGTGTACGCCAGTGCCGCCTGCGCCCAGCTTGTTGAACTCGACGGCAATCGAAGGAGCACGCCGGCCCCCGGCGAGTTCTGGCGTTCACTATTTCCTTCAGCCAAGGTAAAGCTCTGGCGTTACCTCTGATGCATAGTACTTTCGTTCAGCCAAGCGATGCCCCCACCTCTGAAGAAAAATTCAGAAACTAAGCGCATAAATACACGCAAAGAAATGAGTACACAATGCATTAGATATAGCCAGTGCTGAAATACTCCCCCGATGACTGCTCTTCGTAGAATGCAGAATCGTCCTCCGTTGAAGTAAAATTGGAAGCACTTCATCAAGCGAATAGAGGTTCTGAATTTTCTGCTTGACCTGATCATATCTAAACAAGTTTATAGATTTAGAACTGTTTGAGTCCCAATCTTTTTGTGCCCAAAGAAATGGATGATGAGAAGAATGTTCTCATATTTAGAGGCATCATGGAACGTGAACCTAAAAACTTGAAGGAGAGGCAGCAAACAACCTGATCACATAACCGAGCAGAGCATGGGTAACTTTTTTGAGCTGGATGAAACTCGGCTCATTCACATAAGCCTGTGATCCCGCGAGTCTAATGGTGTTACTCCTAGAATGATGTGTATTTCTACAAAGAAAAAACCATGAAGTTGTAGGTGCATTTCCATTTAGTTTATGAGTGCTAGAACTATTAATTTTAAATTTTGGTTATTTGTCTGCAAGTGTTGCTCATATTTTACAAGTTATGGTTGAATAATGTGAGGGCCCATCTTTTACATTTATATTTAGTGCATTCATCTATATATGATTCCTACTGGAATTGTAATATGTCGGACCAATTATCTCATTGTTAGTTGGTCTCTGCTCCCTAAAATTTATATTTACTGATTGCTTTGGTTCTGTAAGTCAAGACATTCAGGTTAAATGTGTCTCTTAATTTTTTACAGGGCGTTGGCTCTTGGAGTGTTTGGGCTTTGGTTCCGGAAACACTGACCACATGCCTCATCGTTGTGCTGCCTTAAGTGTGTTGGCTCTTCTGGTGCCCTTTTACTTAGGCCCTTCCCTTTCTTGCCTTGTTACCTCGGTGCATTGTGACCAAATTCTGGTTAGCATGTACTCATATACACATTTGTACGGTTCTGTTATAATATGTGTTCTTTTGCGTTTTGTGCTTCCTTTTGTTCTTTTGATTTTTCTACTTATTTTTCTGCTTGGTTAGGATGTTCGTTTATCAGTGTCGTTTTCCCTCCCATTCCCAATTGCGTGAAGTAGGTGGCAATGGCTCCATGCTCGAGGGCATGGAGATTTAAATCGCTGTTTCTTGTTTCGACCGTGAGGTTTTTTTTTCCGGAACTGCGCGTCTGCTGCTTCGCGTTGCCCTTATGAAGAGGCTGCCTATTTTCCTGGGACAACAAAACAGACAAATTTGGTGTAACTAAGCATCATCCAGGAGCATATGTTTCTCAATAATATTGACTAAATTGTTATAGCAAAGAGAGAACTGTTTCCGATGTCAGAATGGTAGCTTATAGGGAACTTGCGCGGTCTGCTATTGTTCTTGCAACCTTGCTTGCTTGGTCAGCTGCGTCCTTGCTTCCAGTAGTGTTAGTGGTGTAGAGGTAGTGGTTCAGTGGCAGATTTTATATAAACCATCTTGTTAATTCTGTTTGTAATATTTAGCTTTAAACCTCTTGGTCTCTCTGTTTTGTCGATATTCTTTAAGAGCATGCCCTTTAGTGCCTGGCAGCATGACAAAAAATACACTGCCATGTTTGCACAAACCACGGCAATAACCCATTCTGAACTTATAATTTGGGTTCTTGTTCTAGTGGCATTGCATCCGGTATTCCTGCACCACACCAACGTTTACAAAGTATAAGCACTAGGAACATACCGATTATGTGGCGCAACGAATAGCGATAAGAACGTAATCATAGAAGGAGTATCAGGAAGTTTCCATGTGAAAACTCACAATAAAGTGATACGAAATTTTATTGGATACGAAATCGATGAAAGCAACCGCTTCTATTTTGAAGAAATGATTTAGTAGTTTTTTTGTTATCTTAATAAACGATTTACTTGATTATTAACATGATTCTTTACTCTTATGGTGGCAGTTTTAAGTAATGGATGGTGAAAACCCCGGCTTGGAGGAGCGTGATGAGTACCTCCGCGTGGTTAGCAAGAATATTTCATTCAATCATCATGTCACATTTTCACACCGTGCATTTGTGGTCATGAAAAATTGTAGTTTGAACATCTGTGCTTTTGTACAGTAACTGTATCTTAGGCTCAAGTTTGACACCCAAAATAACATCATCGAAACATGTTGTAAAGTGGTGAGCTAAGAGTAGAGGCAACCACATGTTGGTGCAGTGTTATTTCCTCAGGGCCAGGACATGTTCTCTTGAATAGGTACCTCGGTATGGATAGTTTTGTAGGTTGACGCCACAGAGGTCTACTTCGCAACGACCAAGTTGTTTCAGTCCAAGGATGCGGGGCTTAGAAGAATGATGTGGGCTCTAAGATTTGACTTCATTTGCGCATTGGGTGTAGGTTATTATATTGACAAGCTCTCTGATGAAGGACATGAATAGCAAGACAGATAGAAAATAGTATAAGACTGGTTGTATTAATAATTTCTTCTAAATTGAATGACATTTCTCTTATTGAATGACATTTGAATTCTGTTTGGTTACTTGGTTTTCTAAACTTACATACATTTCATTCTAAATTTAGCAGATTACACAAAATGACCGGCTAGCCGTCAGCAAGCTTTTCACTACTCTGACTATGGGTTCAGTTCGCTATGGCAGAAGTAAGCAATGAGATCTTGATGCTGGAACAAACAATACATACCTTTGCTTCCTTGACCGCGATCAGCATGGTTAGTGCGGCCGTCGAGAGTCCTAGGTCGTCTAGCCGCGTGCGCCAGGCCCGCTCCAGCGCTTCCGCAGCCGACTACGCAGCGCCAGGCCCGCTCCTGGTGGCATGTCCAACGAGGGGATGGGAGAGGTAGGGTATCGTTGTAGTCGAGCAGAGGACGACGGGGATGAGCAGCAGACACGGTCGCCATGGCCATGGACGCCGTGCAGCTCCACTCCGACTTTGTACGGCAGCTAGAGGGGAAATAGCAGGTGGCCGGAGCTCGACGGGCGGAGCTGGTTGTTGGTGGCCGGAGCTTGGAGGGCCGCGACCTCGGCGAACTGTGCATGTGGCTTGGACATGGCGGTGCCAGGGCGCATGATCTGCACCATGCCGTCCGGGAGCGGGTTCTTCCGCGGCCGGTCCCGTGTCCGCGCTATCTACCGAGGCGCGTGTGGGTAAAACACACTGCGCAATTTGAATCTTGGTGCTATAAATAAACGGTTAAGGTTTATTTGAGGGTACCAAAGAACAGCTCAAAAAATAATAAAGGAACTCTAGTCACCAACAATATAAAAAGAGCGAGAGAGGGCAGATCCAAAACATCTGAGCCGTTCAACCATGCATCTAGCGATCGAAACTGATTCCGTGTTTAGCGGTAAAACACATACTCCGCTCGTAACCCGCTCCTTCTCACAGCTAAACTGCATCTCCATGAGTCAAGAGGACTCGCGAGGCACGACCCCTCAAAAAGAAAAAAAAGAAAAATGACTCACAGCCCCTCTCCTCTACCACTCGCGGCCTCCGTCGTCAGCCACTTGTCTGGCGAATGTCGCCGCCACGCGAGGCCCATGCACCACCGCTCTCCATTGCTCTGGCCTGAGGAAGTCACGCCACACTGACCGCCCTCCGTCCGTTACCAACATCCAACCCACCGCGTCCGCCGGCTGGACAGGTAAATCCTTCGACACCCTGTGTGTTACTTGTATAGTGCATACTGAAGGCCACTATTTCATTTTCTGCAGGGTGATGGTAGTGGATGCACAATTGCACATCAATTTATAGTACCAAGATTCAAATTTCACTTCAGAGCAGATGATCAGTCATGATCTTCATGGTATTCCATCTCCCATATGATTATTTAATGGAATATTTATGTTACTTTCTAGTGCAGCATTAGTTCCCAGTCAGTTGCATCTTTCAGTGACCTTCAGTTTTTGACTGTTATCTCCATCTATAACAACCTGCATCTATATTTTATCAGGCATTTCGACTTTATCTCTATCTACTGAGGAATGCTCAAACAGAAACTGAATAGCCTACTGAACAGACGGCTAGAAGCACGGAAAACGCCTACAAATCTTTTAGGCCTTCGTTGGATCACAAGCTTACAAAACTGAGGAATTAAGAAAACGCAGGAATTTGAAAGGATCATAGATGCAAAACATAGGATTACAAAACAGTGGAAAACGGTGAAACAGTCATTTGGATGGAACCACATGAAAAATTGCCTCGGTCATATGCGAATGAGTGTAAAAAAGAGGTTAGAGTGGATGTTAAACTCCTATAGGATTGGGGTGTAGGAATACAATTCATAGGAATTTTGTAGGTGACATTCCTTTGATCCAAAGACATTCCTTAGGAATGAAACCTATGGATTTGAATCCTCCAAAATTCTTTTGAAAATACTTCGATCCAAAGAGTACCTTAGTATCGCCCATTTACACCTAGATGCTATATTATTTATCTGTATGCCTAAATGATGGTGTATTTCAAGTAATGGCAGACCCATGAATACACTCTCCTTTCTTTTACAACTTGGTAGCTGGACACTAATAGTCTCGGAGTTGAACTAATCCCTGAACCTGAAGTGTTTTAGTCCTCTCACCTTGCAAGATCTGACCTATCTCGGAACAAGCATATATACGAGCTTCCTATTCATTAGCAGATTGTCAAAGCTATTCTATTCAGGGTTCAAGCTATGAATATATAATTTCGGCTAGGTAGTGTGTGCTTCTTTTGTGCAATTGGATCATGACTAACATCTAAACATGCACCTGTGTTTGTATTTTATTATCCCTGTTATAAGAATCTGCAAATGAAATGATTTGTTGTTTATGTACATCTAAATCAAAGTTTCTCAGTAAGTCATTAGAAGCATTTTATTTACTAGAAAACACTAGCAAATTTCTGTTGAGTGCACACAAAATGGGAACATGGCTCCCTTGGCTGCATATAAGATATAACTGACTACAAACTATTCTGAACTATTTTCAAGATCCAAATAAACATTTCCTAAGACAAAGTATTGTTGTTTTCTACCTAATGGCAACAACACATCCTCCATCCGTCACGTTTCCGTCAATCGAGCACAGATGCAAAGGAGCCATGAACCCACTATCGAGCATGCAAGATCATAAATAACATATGCATGAAGATAACATGATAGATTGATAATTAGAACACATATCATTCAACATTCATCACATCATAGGAAACACAACATGTAGCATTACATAAAGATGGTCTTGATCATGTTAGGCAGCTCACAACATCTAAACATGAGGTAGAAAGTGGAGAGAACAACCATCTAGCTACTTCTATGGACCCGTAGTCGAGGGATGAACTACTCACGCATCACTTCGGAGGAGGGCATGGTGATGTAGACTCCTCCATTGAAGAATTTCTCTCCCGATAGGGTGCCGGGGAGAGCTCCAGAACCCTCCCGATCTCGGGATGACGATGACCGCAGCCTCGGGTGTTTTTCGGGGAGAAGTGGAATATATCTAGGGTTTACGCCTCGGGGGGATAAATTGGCGAAAGGGCAGAGGCGGTGGAGGCATGGGGACCCACACCACCCCACGGCACGGCCAGGGGGTATGCCGCCCTATGGTGTGGGCCCCCTGATGCCCCCCTTCGGGGGTCTTCGGGACTCCGTGGAAACTTCGGGAATTCTAAGACTTCGGGGCTTCAAATTTTCCAATCCCAAAAATATTTCCAGAACAACTTTTCCGAAACTAAAAACAGGGAACTGGCTCTGTGGCATCTTGTCAATAGGTTAGTTCGTAAAATCGATAAAAATGACATAAAGTTTATAGCAAACATGTGGGAAATAACATGGAAACAACATTGAACATCAGAAATTAGGGATACGTTTATGACGTATCAAAGTGTACCGTTCGGGTGCAATTAAAACCGCTTCCCCTAAAGATAACACTACACAAGTGGTGAATGGGCAAAGACTATAACATTATATTTCTGGAGATTCTTATGATGAAGATGTTGATACTATTCAAGTGGTTACCCCATAAGATTTCATAAAGGAGAACATTCCAGAACTTGCAGAGTCCTCCCTCAAAAAGTCCACAAAGATTCAAAGATTCACAAATCTCTTTAGGCATAAGACAAATTCAGATATAATATCACAGGGTGCATGAAAAGTTTCACCATTTATAATGACTTTTACTGTAGGGATCATATTTGAGGCTTCAAAATTCATTGGGATGTAATCAAAATGCTCACTAACCTGATTATAACCTTCTTTTAAACAAGAAACATGAGTCTCAAGAGTGTTTAATCTAGCATAAATGCTTGCAAGGGCTATATCAGTTTTACTAGGTGAGCTATAGGTGGCAATCATTTTTATGGCATTAAAAGCTTGATATCCATCATAATTAAGGAAATCTCCTCCTTCTACAGTATCCAAAGCATACATATAGCAAAGAACAAAATCTAAGTAAAAGCTACGAAGAAAGAGGCTTAAAGTCATTTCAGGTTCAGTTTTACAATAAGAATAAAAAATCTAGACCAGGCTTCTTTAAACTCTCATCACTCCCTTGTTTGAAAGTGATGATCATTTCCTCAGTGACATGGTAAAAGGAATAGGAGTACTCATTTTTAGCACAAACAGGATAAAAATAACAACTATAATAAGAACTTTTTTTTCTATTTTCGATATAAAGAAGCAAACAGGATAAAATAAAATAAACTAGGCAAAACTAAAAAAAAGGAAAGAGATTGGAACTGAGAGGCTCCCTTTGCAGAAATTCTCTTTCTCCCCGGCAACGGCGCCAGAAAAGTGCTTGATGCGTGTGAACACCGTTTGTTGGGAGACCCCAAGAGGAAGGTATGAAGAGTGCAGCAGCAAGTTTCCCTCAGAACAAAACCAAGGTTGAGTCGACCAGTAGGAGAAAGAAGCAACTTCTGAAGGTTGATGCAGCTAAGGTGGCAGGGCGCACTACCAGTTCAGAAGCAACATGGAATCTACACAATACTATCAAATCATTTTGCCCCAACGAAGCAGTGAGGTTGTCAATCTCACCGGTTTTGCTGAAAACAAAGAGGTTAAACGTATGGTGCGGAAAACAGTAGGAAAAAAGTATGAAAACAATAGTAGCAGTATGAAAACAATGATTGCAGTGGTTGTATTATCAGTATGAGGAAAATGGACCGGGGTCCATAGTTCACTAGTGATGTCTCTCCATAGAAGATAAATAACATTTGTGGTGAACAAATTACTACTAGGCAATTAACAGATATAAAGGTTGCACCGTAGTGCATATGCATGACATGATGATTACTATATGATTCATGCGTGCATTAAAACAAAATACATAGACCGTTTTATCCAAAAGAATCTATGACTTAAAATCCACCCTCAGAATGTCATCCGAGAAATCCTTGGGTATTAAGTTGCAAGCACCAAATAATTGCATTAAGAAAATTGTGTAATGTAAACAATGTAAACATCGTTGTTTTCTCCCTATGGAAACAACACATCCCTCACCTGTTACGTTTCTGTCACTCGAGCGTGAGTAAAAGAGAGGGATGAACCCATTTTCGAGCATAAATACTCCCTCTTGGGTCACTAGCATCTACTTGGCCAAAGAATCTACTAACAACGGAGAACATGCAAGATCATAAATAACATACACATGAAAATAACATGATAGATTGATAATCAAGAGACATAGCATTCAATATTCATCGAATCCCAGCATACACAACATGTAGCATTACAATAAGACGATCTTGATCATGTAGGGAAGCTCACAAGATCTAAACATGAGGCATAAAGAGGAGAGAAAAACCATCTAGCAACTGCTATGGACCCTAGTCCAAGTATGAACTACTCACGCATCATTCCGGAGGCGGGTATGGTGGTGTAGAGCCCTCCGGTGATGACTTCCCCTCCCTGCAGGGTGCCGGGGAGAACTCCAGAACCCTCCCGAACTAGGGTTGACGATGACAGAGGCCTCGTGTGTTTTTGTGGAAAAAGGCTTTGTTTTTATGGTTAACTTTCCGAGAGGTATAAATAGGCAAAAGGACAACATCGGTGGGCAGCCAGGGGGGGCCACACTGATACGTCATAAACGTATCCCTAATTTTTGATGTTCCATGTTGTTTTCTTGTTGTTTCCCACATGTTTTCTATACACTTTATGTCATTTTTATCAATTTTCCAGACTAACCTATTGACAAGATGCCACAGAGTCAGTTCCCCGTTTTCTGCTGTTTTTCGTTTCAGAAAAGTTGTTCTGGAAATACTCTCGGAATTGGAAAATTCGAAGCCCGGAAGTCTTAGAATTCCTGAAGGTTCCACAGAGTCCTGGAGAGGGCCCTCAGGGGGGCCACACCATAGGGCGGCGTGCCCCCTGGCCGCGCCGTGGGGTTGTGTGGGCCCCCCCGGCCTCCACCGCCTCTGCCCTTTTGCCTATTTACCCTCCGAGGCGTAAACCCTAGATATATTCCACTTCGTCCCGAAAAACACCCGAGGCTGCCGTCATTGTCATCCCGAGATCGGGAGGGTTCTCGAGCTCTCCCCGGCACCCTATCGGGAGGGAAATTCATCACTGGAGGGGTCTGCACCACCATGCCCTCCTCCGAAGTGATGTGTGAGTAGTTCATCCATGGACTACGGGTCCATAGCAGTAGCTAGATGGTTGTTATCTCCACTTTGTACCTCATGTTTAAATCTTGTGAGGTGCCTAACATGATCAAGATCATCTTTATGTAATGCTATATGTTGTGTTTGCTGGGATCTGCTGAATGTTGAATGCTATGTCTTCTGATTATCAATCTATCATGTTATCTTTATGCATATGTTATTTATGATCTTTCATGCTCTCCGTTGTTTGTAGATGCTCTGGCCAGTTAGATGCTAGTAACTCCAAGAGGGAGTATTTATGCTCAATAGTGGGTTCATGCCTCCTTTGCATCTGTGCTCGAGTGACAGAAAAGTGACGGATGGAGGATGTGCTGTTGCCATTAGGGAGAAAACAACAATGCTTTGTCTGAGGATGATGTTTTTGTTTACATTACACACTTTGCTTACTGCAATTATCTGTTTCTTGCAACCTAATACGCAACGTTTGTTCGGATGATATTCAGAGGGTGGATTATTAGTCATACATGCAGTTGGATAACGTTCTATATATTTTTTTGTAATGCCCGCATGAATCACATAGTAATCTTTATGTCTTGCATATGCACTACGGTGCAACCTTCATTTCTCTTTATGTATTGCATATGCACTAGGGTGCAGCCTTCATTTATATTTATGTCTTGCATATGCACTACGGTGCAACCTTCATTTATGTCAATTGCCCAGTTGTAATTTGTTCACCACACATGTTATTTATCGTTCACGGAGAGCCACCACTAGTGAACTGTAGACCCTAGTCCATTTTCCTCATACTGATAAAACACATATTGCTTTCACACTGCTTTCATACTGCTGCTACTGCTTTCATACTGTTTTCCTGCTGTTTTCCACACCATATGTTTAACCTCTTCGTGTTCAGCAAAACCGGTGAGATTGACAACCTCACTACTACGTTGGGGCAAAGTTATTTGATTGTGTTGTGTAGGTTCCACGTTGTTGCTGAGCCGGTAGTGCCCCGTGCCACCTCAACTGAATCAACCTTTAGAGATTGCTTGTCCTCCTACTGGTCGATTCAACCTTGGTTTCTTTTCTGAGGGAAAACTTGCCGCTGAACTCTTCACAACCTTCCACTTGGGGTTTACCAACGTTTGCATCAAAGTTTTCTGGCACCGTTGCCGGGGATTTCAAAGTCATCAAGAAGGAACCACTCCCTCATCAACTCTGCCATAAACAAAGTTTTCTGGCGCCGTTGCTGGGGACTTCGAAGTCCTCAAGAAGAAAGGAGCCTCCCGCCAACTTTGGCTCCATCAAGTTTTCTCGCACGTTGTCGGGGAGGAAGAGAATTTATGCAAGGGGAGTCTCTCACTGCCAATCTCTTTTCTTTGTTTTCGTTTTTCTTAGTTTATTTTTTTTTTCTTGTTTGCTTCTCTTTATCAAAAATACAAAAAAAATAGTTCTTATTCTATCTGTAGTTTTATTCCTGTTTTTATCCTTGTTAAAATGACTACTCCCGAGAACACTAAGTGATGTGACTTTACTAGCACCAACACAATGATTTCATTAGCACACCTATTGCTCCACCTGCTCCTACTACTGATTTTTTATGAG
The DNA here is from genome assembly GCA_028641055.1 of Alopecurus myosuroides. Classification (NCBI taxonomy): domain Eukaryota; kingdom Viridiplantae; phylum Streptophyta; class Magnoliopsida; order Poales; family Poaceae; genus Alopecurus; species Alopecurus myosuroides. The sequence continues at coordinate 210,048,939 of CM054063.1, read as the reverse complement.
ATAAAGCCTGCCCTTAAACCTTGTTATGAGAGATAAATTTTCTGGTGTTAGTACTGATGATGCTGCTGCCCATGTTAATAATATGTTGAACTATGTGAGATGCAAAAATATAAAGATTTAGATGGAGATATTATTAAACTAAAATTGTTTCCTTTCTCCTTGAGAGGAAGAGCTAAAGAATGATTGCTATCTTTGCCTAGGAATACTATTGATTCTTGGACTAAGTGTAAAGATACTTTCATTGGAAAATATTATCCTCCTGCTAAGAATATATCTTTAAGAAGTAGAATTATGAATTTTAAGAAACTTGATAATGAGCATGTTGCTAAAGCTTGGGAAAGAATGAAATCTTTAGTAAAGAATTTTCCCACTCATGGACTAACAACTTGGATGATCCTCCAAACCTTTTATGCAGGACTGAATTTTTCTTCAAGAAACCTTCTGCATTCAGCTCCTGGACGAACCTTTATGTCCATGACCTTGGGGGCAGCAACACAGCTTCTTTATAATATGATGGTAAAATATCCTGAGTGGCACACTAAGAGAGCTACAACTGGTAAGAAGGTAAATTCTGTTGAATAAACCTCCTCTTTGAATGAAAGACTTTATGCTATTATGTCTATGCTTGTGAATGGCAATGCTCCTAATGATCCAAATAATGTTCCTTTAGCCACTTTGGTTGCTCAATAAGAGCATGTTGATGTGAACTTCATTAAAAATAATAATTTTAGTAACAATGCTTATAGGAATAATTTTGGTAGCAAAAATTATAGGACATATCCTCCCAATAATAGCAATGCTTATGGTAATTCATACAACACCAATAAAAGTGTACCCTATGACCTTGAGAACATGCTTAAATTTTTTATTAGTACACAAACTTCTTGAATAAATCTGTTGAGGAAAATTTTGGCAAAATTGATGTTCTTTCTTCTAAAGTTGATAGACTTGCTCTTGATGTTGAATTTCTGAAACTAAAGGTTATACCGAATTTAGGATATTGTTAGAATGTTAGCTGAATTGCATGCTAGATGGGGACAAGAAGATGAAATAGCCAGAAAGAATAATATAGCTAATGTTTGCACCATTACCACCACTAGTAAGACTGAAGATTCTCATGCTAGAAAACCTTCTACTATCAATGGTAAAGTAATTGGTGTTGGATACACTCCCACTTCTTCTATTAAAAATGCAAAACTGCCTAAAACTGCTAAAAATGCTCCTGATAATAGTGCTAAATTTTTTAGAAACATGGGAGACAATGGTCCCATTACCTTTGATAAAAATGATATTAATTTTTATGATTGCAGCATAACTATGGTGATTAAGTTCTTACAAAAGCTTGCTCATTGTCCTAATATTAGTACTATGAATATGGCTTTCACAAAACATATTACAAATGCTTTCATGCAAATAAGAGGATGAATTAAGATGTGAAGCCTCTATCCCTAGGAAGCTAGATGATGGTTCGGAACCCATTATTAAAATGAAATTGAATGATTTTGATTGCAATTCTCTATGTGATCTTGCTGCTAGTATCTCTGTTATGCCCAAGAAACTCTATGATATTATGTATTTGCCACCATTGGAATCTTGTTATTTGGATGTTCGTATTATTGATAATGTTAGAAAGAAACCTTTGGGGAGATTTGATTATTTTCTTATCATGTTTAATAATAATCTTGTCCCCGTTGATTTTGTTATCTTGAATATTGAATGCAATGCTTCTTGTCCAATTGTTCTGGGAAGACCTTTTCTTAGAACCGTTGGTGCTATTATTGATATGAAAGAGGGGAATATTAAAATTCAGCTCCCACTCAAGAAAGGTATGCAACACTTTCATAGAAACATAATTAAGTTTCCTTTTGATTCTATTATTTGAAATCATTACAATTTAAATTCTTTTTCACTTGAAAACACGTGAATCCACTTTTCGGGGCCTAGCTAAAAGGAGTTTAAGCAAAACACTTCTTGGGAGATAACCCATGGTTTTATTTTTGCTTTGTTTTTCTCTGTTTTTTTTGAGTCAAGGGGTTTTATACTTCTTTAGAAACTCCTTTGTATCTTTCTTTTCATCTTTTAGTAGTGCCAATTAAGGTTTGTGACGAGAGTTGGAGTTGGTTTTCGTATTTCTGTTGTCGAGACATCGTAGTAGAATTCATAGACGGGGGTGCCATGATACTACGGGTAGAGACGTGGGGGGACGTGGTTGTGTGAAGGAAAAAAACACAGGGTTTACCCAGGTTCAGCATGTCGCAGTAATGCAGCGTTCCTACTCCTGGAATCTCACTAATCAGGGCTAAAGCCTGTGTATACAAGTACAACGTGAGGTTCTGTTTAGCTATTCGCAAAGGATCAACTTCTCGGCGAGTTAGCCTGTAGCTTCTTGTCTATCTATCATATCTCTCGTCCGGCTTTATATAATAGCCGGGTTAGGGCATACAGAGTAAGAAACCTAGAAGACTACGGTACTATTAACTTGGAAAGTAAGGAATCCGCCTTCTACTCCAAGCTAGATCACGTGGGCCGTGATCCGGGTTCTTCTAGAATCCGGCTTCTGCGCGTCAGCTTACTGGGCCGCCCAATGGACCGTAGCCCACTACCACTTGGGCCACCCTGGTAATCCGGCACTTTAGACTACCATCTGATATACCCCTATTTGGTATATATCCGACAGTAGCCCCCAAGAAGGATTAAGACTTTGATTCGCCGTCTTCCGCAAAATGTATCTTTTCCGAGAAATATCGGCCAGCAGTCTTGATTCTTCTTTTTCTCCTTTAAAGGATGTTGAAACGCAAAACTCGGAATCCTGAAAATCTGGATTTTCTCGCACGATCCTTCGTGGAGAAGGAACTTCCTACGTCAGCGCTTTAATCATGCTGACGTAAGGGACGTTTGGGTTTCAGGTGGAAAACCCAGAAACATATCTCTGACAGATTCTCGCGGGAAACGAGGAGATAGCAATAATCACCCGTCGTTTCATTTCCCGGATTTTTCGGCGAGTTACACGCGTTGAACATCCAATGGTCAAAAGAGTGTTAGCACGCATCGTGACGAGATTTTGGCTATAAATAGTCGTCTTCGTCCTCTGTGAAAAACTTCCGCTCTCACTTCGCACGCCATTCCAGTGCCCAAGCTCGCAGCAGAGAAAACTCCCGAGCGCAAATCGCGTCCAAGACCTCACCGGAGACGTCCGAGCGCCGCTCTTCGATGGCCTCTCCGTCGTCTTCACCAGCCTGCGCCGTCGCCTAAGAAATCGACGTGATAATCAACACAATGGATCCACAACAGGATTCCCCAGTGCACACCTCCGGCGACGGGCCAGCGAAAACCACGGGCACCGCGGCGGATGGAGGAAACCTTTCCGCCGCCACAGATCTTGCGGAATCCTCCTCCACGCCTACTCCGCCGTTCGCTCCCGAAACGGTGGAGGAAAAGATCACGCTCGTTGGCGACGAGCTCGCGGCCGCGGAGGCCGCAGCTTCCGCCGCCACCGGAGCTGAAGAAGAGACGGAATCTGTCGGCAACTGGAGTGCCTGTAGTATTCCGTCGTCCCTCCTTCCGACAATGGAGAAGGAGGGGCTTGTACTGAAGGGGAAGTGGGGCTTCCGGAGGACGAGACTGAGCCCATGCCGAACGACAACATCCAGCCCCACAACAACATCCACCCACAATGGAGACTGAGGGTTCTTCTCTCCTCCCACCTTCTCAGAGGTATGGGTCTTCCACCATCCGCCTTCTTCCTCCAGGTCTTATCCCACTACAACATCCAGACCCACAACTTGCCACCAAATTCCATCCTTTACTTAGCCGGGTTTTAGGCCCTTTTCGAGGGTTATCTAGGCATAGAACCTAGATTAGATTTCTGGCTTTATTGCTTTGGGGTTAAGCGGAACTCTTCGGAGGGCGCACTCCCAACTTGCGGAACCATTTCCTTCACTCTCCGGAGATTTAGGGAGGATTGGTTCCCCAAGATAAATACCTCGGAATCCGTCAAATTTTGGACGGGTTCCTTCTTTTATCACCCTGATGTCCCTTTCCCTAAAAAGGCCATCGGGGTTCCACCTTTCTTGAACACCGCTGCTGTTCCCCAAGAAAATTGGGGAACTGAAGCCGTCCAGACTCTACCGCCTGATCTTCTAAGGATCAAGCGGCGCATCGCAAAACTCGTCTCTTCTGATCCGCCTCTAACCGGCATGGACACAGTCCTTTGCTGGTTGGATAGGCGGATCCAACCTTTATCCAACCATGTGGCCGCCTTCTCTGCGAGTACACGGGCACCGGCGACAAAATGCGGACAACCAGCAATGACTGGGCCGCGAAGGACTTGCGGAAGCGCGTGAATCAGTTGGTCGCATCACGCGACCAATATGAAGCGAGCCGGCCAATGTACACGGCCGACAATCCGGCTCCCAAGGTATAATTTCCTTCTTTTGGGTTTTAAACTCATTTAAGTTTACTCGGTTTTTGTGTTTCTAACTCTGCCTTTTCTTTTTGACAGATTGCCGAACTTCCTGAGTTGGACCTGGCTTTCGACGCCAAACTGGAGGCATTGCGTGCCACCTTTGCAGGTGGGCGGAAGCGCAAGAAGATCTCCTCCTCCCAGGAAGTCATCGGCCTTGATGGGGTTCCCGTCGCCACCTCCAAGTTTGAACATCTGGGTTACTTTCCTTTGTCGGAGTTTTTCTTTTACCTTCAGAGTTTTAACTTTTCCGACATTTTGTTTTGCTTTTAGCCTGCCTCCTTCTACTCTAAAGCCAAAAAAGCTAAAGAGACATAAGGCTGCGGCCAACAGAGGCCCTCACCCTTCTCCTGCCACCGCACCGGACACGCCGTCCACGATGACAGAAGAGCATGCTGCAGCCCCCCCCCCCCCCCCCACCGAGTCTCTGGAGCCCAGCCAGCCTATTATGCCGGAAACGGACACGAGAGAAAGGGCGGCTCCTAAGGTGGGAGGTCCTTCTCGGATAACTGAGGAGGAAATCCCCACCTTTGACAAGGACTTCAAGAACATCAGCGATGGCCTTAGCGCGGCCGGGACTCTTTTTGCGGAGTACGCAAAAGAGTTCACTGAAAACTTAGCAGGGTTACAGCGGTTGAGCCAGGTATTATCTCTAGCCCCCAAGCATTAAGTAAAATTTCTACTTTTCGCTTGATGCTTTTCAATTTCATGACTTTTTCCTTTCCGTGTTCCAGCAAACCGCTGAAACCATAAACATGGAAGTTTTCAACAAGCTTTCTGTCAAGAATAAGGAGGTTTGGAACCTTCTAAATATTCTTGACGTGAAAGAAGCAGAGCTGGCATCATCTCAGCTACAGTTGTCGGAAACAACAGGTATGCTTTATTTTCTGAAGTTTCTTATTCAGATTTTTGTCTAAGTACTTTCTCGAGTTTTTCTAAACTCGAAATTTTGTTCCTTGCTTTCCAGCTGCTTTGGCTAAGGCCAAGGAAATAGCTGAAGATGTCGGCAATGCCGCAAGTCTCCGTGAGGAGAACTTGAACCTTCATAAGGAGCTTATGAAGGTTTAAAAAGATCTGGAAGCCAGCAATCTGGCCCTTGGAATTGCTCAATCCAAGGCTTCCCAGCAGGCGGACAAGGACAAGGCCACTATCCAGGACTTCGAGAATGCCTTAAACCTGCGCCTGGAGGAAGGCTCCGAAATCGACAAGATTCTCGATAAGTTTATTTCATTTACCGTTTTTTCCATGTCTTGCTATCTTTCTCTGTTTTTTCGCTTAACCTTTTGGTTGTTTGTCTGAAAAAACAGGAGACAACCCATATCTTACTTGGATTGACAGAATCCGAGCCTTTGGGAAGGTGTGGACTGCGATCAGAGCTGCTGGTATGCAGCTGGTCAACAAGTTCCTTCCCGCGAGAACTGGAGAATTCTCGGAAGTTGCGAAACTTCCGGAAGATATACTGGAGGTGGCGGAGTCCAAGGAGTCCACCTTGCGCTCCGCAGCACGGGGTGGTGCACGCATGGCTTTAGGCCTTATGCGTATGCATTACCCTAGTGCAAAATCTTGGCGCGTGGCATCCGGTATCCCTCTCGGATATTCAGAAGCCCAGCGGACCACTATCTTCGACGAGATCAAGGGTCACGCCACCAAGATCGCCTCTATGGTGAACATCTCCATCACCTACCCAGAAGAGGAGATTCCCGAAGCCCCCGAGAATGACAGGAGCGACGAGGACTCGGATGCTTGACGGACTCTTCTTAACCTGGATGGTGGAAGTAGAAAATAGGAGCATTACTGCACTTTACAGTGTAATTTATATTGTAATGCTTCTATTCTTTTGTATGAACAAGAACTCCGCCTTTTGCAGTTTAATTATGAAATTCTTTGCAAGTTTTCCGGGTTTATTACTCCTTTATCTTCTAAGTTCTCTAGTTTATGTGCTTTAACTGTCCTTAGTGTTTGAAATGGCTCAATAGTACTATGAATCTTCATGCCGAGTTACTGGGTAAAACCAATCAGTTTAAACTCGGAAACATGGATCATACTAAGGGCATTTTTACTAACTAGCTCTAGTGACCCAACACATAAACAATCAGATAATGCTTAGAGAAAAGTAAGGAATTTTTTGAATGAAACTTGGGCACGCAGGCACAATCCGAGTTTCCTTTAGCCTTTAGTGGGCTGAAAATCATTCAGTTTTTAAACACGCAGGCACAATTCGGGTTAACATTGAGCATTTTGTAAGATCATTGGGAAATAGATAAGGTGGAATCATGTTTTGCACTATAATAAACTTGTAAAAACATGGATATAAGAATTCCAACAACTTTATTTCATGATCTCAAAGATGTTTACATAGAAATTGAACTAAGTATAGAAGGGACGTAACTGCTGGATACTCCAGGGCCTCTTTGTCTCTCCTAGTTCATCATCTATCTTTCTCTTTCTTTTGCGATTCGGCTTCTCGGGATCATCTTCTGTGTCGCGAATGTCGACAAGATAATATGGTCCATTCTTCATGGCTTTACTGATGACAAATGGTCCTTCCCATACTGGGGCCAGTTTGTTCTTTCTTTGCTGCACCAATCTTAGCACTAGGTCACCTTCTTTAAAAGAACGATGCCTGATTTTACGACTATGATAACGTCGTAAACCTTGCTGGTAGATGGCGGATCTTTGAAGCACAAGTTCTCGTTCCTCTTCTAAGAGATCGACGGCATCCTGTCGTGCTTTTTCGGCATCCGAGTCGTCGAAATCTTACACTCTTGGGCTATCATGGATCATGCCTGTTGGAAGGATTGCTTCCGCACCATAAACTAGGAAAAACGGGGTTTGCCCAGTTGACATGTTTGGTGTTGTTCGAATACTCCAAAGCACAGAAGGTAGCTCTTCTACCCATGCTTCAGCTGCTCTATGAAGAGGAGATTCGAGTCTTGGACGTATTCCTTGCAGGATTGAGCTATTCATTCTTTCAACCTGTCCATTGGATTGCGGGTGTGCCACAGATACAAGATCTAGGCAAATTCCCGTTTGTCGGCAATATTTTGCCAACTCTCCAATGGAGAAATTTGTCCCGTTGTCGGTTATTATGCTGTGTGGAACGCCGTATCTCATGACTACGTCAATGATGAAATTTCTGGCAGTTACACCATCAAGCTTTTTGATGGGTTTAGCCTCCACCCACTTGGTATATTTGTCCACAGCTACAAGTAGATGTGTGAGTCCGCCTCGTGCAGTTTTGAATGGTCCCATCATATCTAGCCCCCAGACCGTAAACGGCCATGTGTAATGGGGATAGTTTTGAGTGCTTGGGCTGGCATATTAGTCTGCTTGGCGTAATATTGACACCCTGCACATGTATTTACTATGTGCTCAGCATCTGTCTTGGCTGTTAGCCAGAAAAACCCGGCACGGAATGCTTTTTTAACTATGCTTTTTGATTGAGCATGATGTACGCAATATCCGGCATGGATTTCTTGCAGGATTTATCGTCCTTCTTCTGGTGAAATACATCGCAGAAAAATTCCGGAAGTACTGCGTTTATAAAGGCAATTGTCAATTACTGTGTATCCTTTGCATTGACGCTGGATTTGTCTTTGCAAGACTTCATCTGCTCCTTCCGGGTACTTCTGATTAACTAAGAAGTTTAAATATGGAATTGTCCAATCCGGGTTAACGAGCATAACTTCGATTGACTCGGAGGCCAGAGGATAATCAATATCTCCACTTTTTATGGATGGCTCGTACAAATGTTGGACGAATACACCTGGTGGTAGGATTTTTACCCTTTCTGATCCCATGCGGGCTAATGCATCCGCGTTCCAATTTCCTCCCTTTTAACATGGAGCACTTCGAATCCGAAGAAACAAATGGCAAACTCGTCCACCGTTCTCCGGTATTCGGCCATTATAGGGCTTTTTGCGTCCCAAGTTTGGTTGAGCTGATGATGTACCAAATCTGAGTCGCCGTAGCACAAAATGCGCTTGACACCTATTTCTTTTGCAATATGCAAGCCATGAAGCAGAGCTTCGTATTATGCCACGTTGTTGCTGGCATTGAAGTGTATTTGTAATACATACTCCATTGTGTCTCCTTTAGGGATTTTAAAACTACACCAGCTCCAGCGCCCTCCTTCATCTTGGATCCGTCAAAGTGCATGATCCAGTACTCGGACTCCGGCATTGGTGTTTTCTCCATCTCTTCCGTCCAGTCGGCGACAAAATCTGCCAAAACCTGGGATTTTATTTTCGTTCTTGGCTGATACTTAATGTCAAAGGCTGCTAGCTCGATGCCCCATTTGGCTACTCGACCAGTTGCCTCCGCATTGTTTATTATATCCCCTAGTGGTGCTTTACATACCACTGTTATGGAATGTCCTTGGAAGTAATGGCGCAATTTTCTGGATGCGAAAAATACGCCATATGCCAGTTTTTGATAGTGTGGGTACCTTTGTTTGGACTCGGAGAAAACTTCACTTATATAATATACCGGATGCTGGTCCGGTATGCTCTGTTCGTCTTTCTTCCGTTCCACAACAATTACTGCACTAATAACCCGGTTTGTAGCCGTGAGGTACAATAACATAGGTTCTTCGTCTTTTGGGGATGCCAAAATCGGAGCTTTCATCAAAGTTTCCTTCAACTGGGTTAATGCTGCATCTGCCTCTTCTGTCCACTCGAATTTGTCGGATTTTTTCAGCAATTTGTAGAGTGGTAAGGCTGTATCCCCCAGCCGACTAATAAATCTGCTGACGGCTGCGGCGGAACCCGTCAATCTTTGGACATATTTTACACACGTAGGTTTGGAGATGTTTAAGATTGCTTTGATCTTTTCTGGGTTTACTTCTATTCCTCTGTGAGAAACGATGAAACCCAGAAGTTTTCCTGAGGGAACCCCGAATACACACTTTGATGGATTTAACTTCATCTTGTAAGTGCGCAAATTTTCGAAGGTTTCTCGCAAATCTTCAAGGAGCGTATCTTTTTCCTTGGTTACGACAGCAATGTCGTCCACGTAAACGTGGACATTTTTGCCAATCTGGCTATGCAAACAACGTTGCATGCAACGCTGGTAAGTTGCACCTGCGTTCTTCAGGCCAAATGGCATGGTTATGTAATAGTACGTCCCGTAAGGGGTTATAAAAGAAGTTTTAATTTGATCTTCCTTTTTCATGCGTATTTGGTGATACTCGGAATATGCATCCAAAAAGCATAAAAGCTCAGAGCCTGCAGTGGCATCTATTATTTGATCGATTCGCGGTAACGCGAACCTATCTTTTGGACACAGTTTGTTCAAGCCGGTGTAATCTATACACATTCTAAGAGCAGTAGTGTCCTTCTTCGGTACTAATACCGAATTTGCAGACCATTCAGTGTGTATTACTTCCTGGATGAAATCTACTGCTAAAAGCCGGATAATTTCCTTGCCAATAGCCTTCCGCCTTCTTCCGTCAAATCGACGGAGACCTTGTTTGACGGGTTTGGAGCCTGGAATCACTTTAAGTTGATGCTCAGTAAGTTCCCTGGATACGCCTGGCATGTCAGCTGGACACCAGGCAAAAATATCCCAGTTCTCACGGAGGAACTTGATGAGCTTGCTTTCCTATTTGTCGGTCATCCCAGTTCCCACTACGACAAATTTTGTCAGATCTTTGGGATCTAGGATTACCTGTCTTGTGTTCTCGGATGCCTTGAAGCTATCTGCTGGCTTCCGGGTTTCTTTTCCTGCCGGCATTTCTGTCGGCGATACCTCTTTAGCCAACTCCTTCAGCTCTTCCTTTGCTATGATCTTCTCAGCGCAAAGGGCGTTTTCTTTTTCCAGCTTGTTTGCCAGCTTGAAGTCTCCAGATATGGTGATCATTCCTCCTTTTGGCCCTGGCATCTTCAACTTGTTATAGATATAACATGATCTTGCCATGAACTTGGCGAAAGCTGGACGTTCGAGTATTGCGTGATACACGCTTTCGAACGGCCCCACTTCGAAGGATACTTTTTCCTGACGGAAGTGATCTTTTTCTCCGAAAGTGACATCTAGGGAAATTTCTCCTAGGGATCGTGCTTGCCTACCAGGAACAATGCCATGGAAGCGTATGTTGCTGTAATTGAGCTGGGTCTCGGAGATTTTCAGATGCCTCAGCGTATCCAGATACATTATGTTAATGCTGGATCGTCCATCCATCAACACTCTTTTTAACCTAGTGTTCTCGACAATAGGGCTTACAACAAGAGCTTGCGTGCCGGGTTCAGGGATATTCTTGGGATGATCGGTCTGATCCCAGGTGATTGGCGTGTTTGAATACTTCAAGAATTTGGGGGTTGCCGGAACAACCGCGTTTATTTCCCGAAGCATTCTTTTTGCCACCTTTGCTGATGGAGTTGCTAGGAAAGTTAGGGCACATTCTCCGTCAACTCTCGGAAATTTGGGTTCGCCTTTTCGCTGTTGTTCCTGGATTTTTTCGTCAGTGTCCGATTCACTGTCTTCTTTCTCAGCTTCTGGCTTTTGCTTGGAAAATTTCCTTTTGGAACTCTTCCCCTTATTTCCGGATCCTCCACTTCCTTTCATGTGCTTGTTCAGCCGGCATTGTGCGTTTGTATGGGTGGGTTTCCCAAATTGCGAATGGTGGACGAAGGGTTCTGACTTAATCTTTTCCCACTCTTCTTTAGTGTAGTTGATTGGTTCTGAACTTGTAGCGCTCCCACCTTTTAATAAAGGCAAGAACCCCTGTGTTACTGTGCTAGTCCCTGAATCAACTGCTAGCACCACAGTACAAGATGAAATATCATGCAAATGCGTCAACATCTTTATTATATCGCATGATCCAGACTTTACAAAATTGTTTTACAACTTGCATAGCTCAAGGCTAGCGTAAATACAAAGTTCTGCAGCGGAAAACATAGTACATCAATGAGCCTCATCCTCTTCATGTGCCACAGGCAAAACATGTTGGTTGTAGACTCGAGAACCTAAACGAAATCCTCACTCGTCATCGGAACCATCTGCACGTTGGAATATGCAGCCCCCAAAAGGAGGTCAGATCATTCTGAGCAATGGTGGCAAGTGACACTATGGTGGTATATAAATGGCAAGTGCTAGTCTACATGCATATTTGGCTGGTGGAGTTTGTAGGCTATTTTGCATAAATGCATTTGTCCTATCTTTTGATATAAAGTAATTTTACACATATTCTGGACACTTTGGTTGATAGCAAAGTGCTCCTAAATAATTGGACACCTTGGTTGATAGCAAGATGCTCCTACCCTTTGGATTAGCACACTGAAAAACCATCAGGCACTTCTCCAATAACCCATAGTCAAATTGGTAGTAATCAATAAAACAAGATGAACGAGATATGTCATGTTTCCCATCTAGTTGTTGAATTGTCCCTAACCAATGGAACACGGCTAAGATCTTAGTTTTAACCCTCGCGAGGTTTGTGCCCTTTACCCGTGTTGCCCAATCGACCCCAAACACCATGATACACCACTAGTACCACGGAAGGAAAGAGGATTAAGCCATAACTCATAAGAAGTAGATCCCCAAACCCTCCACGAGCCGGACCAACCTACCACTAATCTACATCTCTGGACACGTTGGGTTCGAGTCACCACAACCTACAAATTATGTCTAGCCCATACTAATATGAAACACGGTTGCACGAAAGAACAACTACATAAAGAAAGTAAACATAATATCAAGATACTGGGCGGCGGTCCCCACCAAACTTTGTACTCTGATGACACTCTAGCAATCCGCCCAGTGGTTAATTAACTATCATGTTGTTTTCATAAGCAATTAAAATAGTGATTTTCATCATAACATGATAATGATCCCAACCACGAATAGCTAGAGCATGGCTAAGCAATCTACAACTACGATGTTTGCCTACCATATGGATGCTACAACCTAGGGTAACATGTGATTACTCCACTTGGGTGTTAGTGGAGCAATCTCTAATAATAACTAGCATAGCGATAATACTCAACTCCTACTGATGCATAACTACTATAAAAACTCTAATGCATATAGTAAAATAGTGGGTTCATGTGTGTCACTTGCCTTTTTGAAGTTTGGTGTAGAATCACACTCTCTTCACAAATAGAACGTTCCTTTCCGTATCATCTAAACAATACAGATAAATAACAATAAACAAGCAAATCACAAACACAATGCAAACAAAGGCAAACAAACATAGAAGTGTGTTTAAAGCAAGATTGATTTAGGTTATTTATTGATAGGTCAGTGCTTTTCACATAATTCAATATGCAAAGAGAATTATGATAATTAGGTTGATGGGCAGTCTTTTATGGACAACGTTTGAGCTTGAAGGATTCAAACTTGAGTGGCTCATATTTGTCAAGGAAATTTCCAAGAGTTCATTTAGATTTGTAAAGAGCTATCGCATCACTTAATATTGCACAAGGAGTGGAGGTAATAGTATTGTTTAAGGTTGAACATTTAATTCTATTAACAAAAGAATTAAAGTGTGTGTTAGGCTTTCTATTTTGGTTAAGATTAGTCTTGGTTCATCACATAATTCCAAGCAAAAGAATTATGGTGATAGGGTTTTGGGTTTGCCATTTGGTTCACTGGTTAGTCAAATTTAAATTTGAAACAATTCAAACTTGGATAGGTAGCAAGGCTGTTCCAAGGGTCTAAACGGTTGGTCTCTAATCACAATGATCACACAAGGTTTTGGTACATGGATTCTAAATGCAAACCATGATAAACAAGATTCACATAAAGGTTTTGTGTACTAGGGTTCTAACGAATATGAATTTACTACATGACTTGTAAATTTGAATATGGTTTTGGTATAAGGATTTCCTGTTCACTTGTTTTTATAGCATGTGATTGACACATACTTGGTACTAGTCTTGATCCAACTGATCACACCACAATTGGGTATTAGCGATAAACAACTATCATATCATGTTTAGTTGGTATTGAAAACTAGGGAGAGTTTTAGGCCAAGATTACATAGAATAGGCTCACTAGTGTCCATATGGTTTAGGCATTAGTCTCTCTGGTCCAAGATTACTAAATAGAATATTATTGTAGAAGGAATCGTATTAAGATTATTTACTAAGTTTAAACTAGGTCAAAATTACTCAAAATGGATCATTTGAATTTGGATAAATTTTAAATAGTCAAATTCGAAATTAAACAATGTTAAAAGATTCTATAGGTTAAGGGCTTTTCAAAAAGTCCAAGTTTGCTAAATTCGGCCTTACGGTTCAAAAGTTATGACTGTTCTAAGTTGTAGGGTTTTTATGTAAAACTAGCACACGAATTTTCCTACTTGGCATTTGTCCGAAAAAAGCATTAGTCCGGAAAAATAGTTAGACTACATGGTATGACATAATTGGCTAGTAAAATTAGTTTAAGTGATCTACTTGTGGTCGTAGGATCAAAATCGTGTGGCTACGGCTATAGCGTCTTTGTTTAGTTTACGGCGCGCAGTGTACGTACGACAAAAATTACGCTAGTCTAAAGTTAAAATAAAATATACTAAGAAAATAAGTCTAATACTACGGCAACTATATTCGCGGCCTCAAAATATACTAAAACAGGTATTCTACAAATATACGTACAAAAGATAGTTCACGTGGTACCTTCGCCGTGTGAGAAGTGTCGCAGAAAAGAAAATAAGAAATCCCGCCGAAAAATAATTATTTTATTCTAGTCAAACCAAAATAAATGGTTCAACCTGAATTTATTTTTGTGATTTTGCCTAGACCATTGGTCTCATTATATAGGCGGATGGTGGGTGTGGAATTTGCTAAAGAACCGATGTGGGACTAAAAAAAAGGCAAACGGAACACCCTCGTGCGTGCGTTTAACCTCCGGCCCATGTTTGGCCCGTGTGTGTGCCCCTGCATGCGTGTGTCGTGGTGGTGTCACGGCAGATGCCATAGGATGGCTAAAGATGTGGGGACGATGGACGCTGGAGGTGTCCGGGGAGGGATCACGCGACGAGTTGCCGCGTGAGATAAGATCCACACAACACAAACAACACGATGTACCCAGGTTCAGGGCCCTCGTGAGGAGGTAAAACCCCTACTCCTGCCTTTCTCTATGTATTACGATGTCTCTCCGAGTAGCCACAGTACAAATGGTATCTCTACCGAGTAGCCTCTCTCTCTTCTCCGAGTAGAGCTAGGTCAAGAACTTAGGGTTTCTAGGGTTCACTATGAGCATGTGTGAGCATGCCTCGCGCAGGAGGCGGTGGGGCACCTTATATACATGGTGCCCAGCCGGATACGTCCAAATCTAGACAAGTGTCGACATAGTGTGCACATCGTCCTTTCTCCGAGTACCCGCTGACAGCTTTGGTTCCTAACCTTGGCTGCTTCTGTAAAGTCGTTGGGCAAAACTAGGGGACAGACTGGTATCACTGTACCTAGGCACAGAGTAGGGCCCCCTTATCCTGCCACGGCCTGCTTCCATGCTGTCACTGTCAGGCAGGCCGGCCCCAGGTGAACAGTAGTTCGAATGCTGCCAAGTACGGACCCAGGATACGCGGGATCCTGTGTCAGAACGGCTCCTTTGACTTTCTGGCCCGAGTAGGTTCCCGCCAATTGTTCCCGCCAATTGTACTCGGGCCAACCCTTCTACTCGAAAGGATAGAACTTGATTGATACCTCCTTCTGGTCATCTTGAGGTGAGACCGAGTAGCAGTCGACCGGGTAGCGAGTACCAGGTAGTCGGCTACTCGACCAAACCTCTCTTCTGTAAGCTGCCTTTACCACCTGTCTTTACCCTACTCGGGGGTAACCCCCCGACAGCAGTCCCCGAAGCTGGTTGAGTCTTGCGAACTTGTTCACTAGGCTCTGCCAGCTTAAAACCAGCCTTTGCATCTCAGCCCTTGAACCTCAAGATGCCGAGTAGAACCTCCGAGTAGCTATCTGGAAGGTACCTTGAGTTTCCTCTTTCCCGAGTAGCACTTGCTTTCTACTCTGTAACCGAGTAAAAAGACTTAGAGAAATTTCTCAGATTGAGCCTCTGCAGCACAGAGCACAATCCAGCCCTTCGCGCAGCAACTGCACACGTGTCAAGCATCCACGACCTTGTCGTTTCGTTGCCCAGGACACGACCTGCCACGCGTCCAGTTTTCACGCAGTGGGCCCACCGGCCGTCATGTCCCATCAAGTGCAGTTATAGGCCACGATTCGGTGGTGGGATCAACTGTGGCCATTACGCGCGCAACCGGCGCTTGTGTGCGTTTCTAGCCGGCCACAGGATCCACCACACGCCACAATCGATCCCACTCCCAAGACGGTAACGGTAAACTCGCGGAGGAGATATAAATACACCCGCCGGTAACTTCCTTTTCCCCTTCCCTCGCACTATTCCATCTTCGTCTCCTGCTCTTCTCCGCCACCGAGCTCTCCGCCGCCGCGCAAGCTCTCGCGCCGCCGCGGACTCAGTCCCACAAACAACTCCCCTCGAAATCTTCCACCTTCCCTACTCGCAACAATGGCCAAATCCGGCTGGGCCGGCTCCTCCGTCACCGCGGAAGATTGCGCCTGGCTCGTCAATACCAGGCGAGTCCCTCCCGGCGTGGAGTGCCGGGCACCGGACGGTGAAATCGTGCCGTCCCCGCGGGAGGGAGAGCGCGTCGTCTTCCTGGCGCATTTCGAGCGCGGGTTCGGATTGCCCGCGTCCGATTTCCTGCGGAAGTTCCTCAACCACTTCGGTATCCAGATGCACCATCTGCCCACCAATGCAGTCGTCTTCCTCGCCTACCACGCCGTGGTCTGCGAGGCCTTCCTCGGCATCCGGCCCACGTGGGAGACGTGGCTCAGGTATTTCCACCTGCGCCAGCAATCCACCGGGAAGAAGGACTCCGCGGGCGTCGCCCGCGCCACCGACACCGGCTGCGCCATGATGGTGCAGCGGTCCGGGACGAACCACCCCCGCATCAAGGGGCTGGACTCCGTCAAGCTGTGGCAGAAGACGTTCCTCTACGTCAGGAACGTTGCCGCCGCGGAAGGAGCCCCGGTGAACGATCGAATCAACCTGCCCGTTTGGTGCAATCGCGCTCCAATCGGGATGTACTGGAAGGACAAGCCCGTCAGTGACGACGACGCCATCGAGATGGAAAACAGACTCGGCTGGCTGAAGGCGCAGGGCCTCAAGAACGACGACCCGGTGGCCTGTTGGATCCAGCGCCGAGTGCTGCCCTTGCAGGAGCGGTGCCATCTCATGTGTTACATGGGAGGCCCCCGCGACTGCACCAGGACAACCACCATCGAGATCGACAACATCGATGTTCCCTGGCACGCAAGGAATATCTTGACGACAAGCCTTGGCGACCACTGGCAATACGGGTTCGTCCCGTACAGCCGTACAAAGCCGATTGAGCGGGTACGCCTTTCTTAGTTTGCTCTCTGCATACTCTTTCCGAGTAGATAGCTTCTCCTTCTTGCATCAGCTAGCAATTGCCTTGCGTTCCGAGTAGGACGTCTAGCCGAATTGCTTTAGGCTTAGTATGCTTTGTGTTTGCACGCCTTGCCGGATAGCCTACTCGAGAACGATTCTTAGGCTTGATGTGCTTTATACCTGCACGCCCTTCCGAGTAATACCTTTCGGCAAACATGCTTAGGCTTAGTATGCTTTGTGTTTGCACGCCTATCCGGGTAGAATGCTTAGTAAACTGCCTAGGCTTTTTGTGCTTTGTACCTGCACGCCTATCCGAGTAGAATTCCTCCCTGGTACTCGGCTAGTCTGTGATTCTTCTCTTATTTTCAGGTCCTCACTCGCCAGATAATCGAGAGCTGCGAGGTTTTTGAGGGCAACTGGTCTCCTGACCGCGAGGAGGACGATGCGCCCTCTTTCGATGCCGCGGAGCAGCCCAATCTTTCTCGCTCCCCCACTACCGACAAGCGCGATGCTCTCCGCACCTGGTCTGATGAAGACTTTGACGGTAAATACCCTTTCATTCTGTTTGTTTCCGAGAAACATCAATCCCTTGTTTGCTGTTTCTGATTCTTTCCTCTTTTCTCTTTGATCTCCAGATGAAGTTGCCGCGGACAAGGACGACGAGGACGAAGACGAGAACGAGGGCGACGTGCCACTAGTCGTCAAGCCTCTGTCCATCGCCGCTCCTGAGACCCGCAAACGGGCTGGCAGCGGAGCACCAGCGCCTCCTGCCAAGAAGAGGAAGCCCGCCGAGAAGAAGGTGGTCGTGAAGAGGTCCAGACGAGAGCTCAAGTGCACCACCGCGTAAGCCCTCTTCTCGGTCGCCTCCCTTCTCGCGCTGTGCTATTCTCCCCAATCTTCTTCTAATCTGTGATATCCTTTTCTCCGCAGACCTCCTATGGACGCGAACGCAGCTCTCGCGTCTGACCACACTAAGGAAAAATCAGTGCCTCTGGTCAATCTGGATGATGATGAGGACGACACCGCCAACGCTGCTGCCGCCAATCCACAAACCGCCAATGCACAAGGAGCAGCGTCAGAGCCAGCGACGCAGGACGCTACCGTCCACCAAGAGAGACCCCCTTCTCCTCCGGCTAGCAATGCCGAGGAGAACCAAGATCAAGAGATGCAAGACAACACCGCCGCCGAGCGGCCTGAAGCAGAGCAAGAGCAGCCCGCCACAGGGGCTGCTTCTCAAGAGAGCCTCGCTGCCGCGCAGCGAGTAGAAGACACCACCGCCACGGATGCCACTGCTTATCCACTGAGCAGCGTGCAACCGGGCGTGACACCGAGTAGCGCCCAGCCAGGAGCTGCACAAGGCGACGGATCTGCGGCGCCACCAACTGCGCAAGGCCCTACACCACCAACTGCGCAAGGCCCTACACCACCAACTGCGCAAGGCCCTACACCGCCAACTTCCTCCTCGTCGCCGCAGAGTAAGGACGCATCCAGCCCTCCTGCCGGGCGAGTAACCAGGCAACGAGCCCTGGATGCTCTGAGGGGTGAGGTTGACAGAAGGGCAGCTGAGAAGGAAGCCGCTGAGAAGGCTAAGGCCGAGGAGGAAGCCGCCGAGAAGGCCAAGGCTGAGAAGGAAACTGCTGATAAGGAAGCTGCTGAGAAGGCCAAGGCTGAGCAGAAGAAAGCCAGGGCTGAGCAGAAGAAGGCCGAGAAGCAAGCTGCCGAGAAGGCAGTCGCCGAGAAGGCGAAGGCCAAGACTGACGGGAAGACGACTGAGGATCCCGAGAAGCAGAAAGTTGACAAGGAGAAAACGAAGAAGCGGGCCAGAGACCAGAGTACATCCTCAGGCGGAGCGCTCGTGATCCACGAGTCCGGCCCGATTCCTGCTGCGCTCTCCGCAGACGCTCGCGCTGCTGGCCAGCCCTGCTACCCGGAGTACATGATTGAGGTTAGCCAACAGCACTCAATCGGCTTCCCTCCCAAGGACAAAGCTTTAGCTATCCAGAGGGGAAGGAAGGTTGTAGCCATGAACTCCCCTCCTCCAGATCCAAGCCAACCCCAGTCTGTCAACATCGCTTCTCGTGGGGTCCAAGACAAACCAATAACTTCCAAGGGTCTTGAACAGGTATTGGACACCGTTGGCTTCATCGACGCCAAATGGGATTGCAAGGTTCTTGGCGTGGATAAATGGCACGGTCTTAGCCTTGGCGGCATCGACCACATGCGCGTGGATTGGAACAAGGTTGACCTGGGACGCAATCCCATGTCCGTCTCCACCGAGACCGCGACACTCGCAGCCAAGATGTTCTTGCATCGCAAGAATGCCGAGGACATCGAGCAGTCCTACGCGGTAAGTTTTCCTTATCTTTTTCGAGTTGAAATTTCTTTTCTTCTATTCGCCTTTCTGCTCCTTTCCATCACTCCCAGTCCCCGAGATTCTAGCCGAGTAGGTGGATACTCTCCGAGTAGCCTCCTACTCGGGTTGAATCTACTCTGCTTTGCCTAACTCATTTCTTCTCGCTTCTCAGGATAGCGTCCTGAAGCGGACCAATCTATACCGCCATCTTCTCTGGAACCACTCTATCGCCAGGAGGCGAATTGCTGCTTTAGAGAAGGAAAAGGCAGCTGCGGAGGCAGCCAGCAAGAACGCCAAGGACAGCACCCAGCAGCTGACTGAAGTGCAAGGTACGCTTTTAGCTGTGCGATTCATGCATTTTTTGTTTACGCTCGCTTATGCTTTCTTTTGCGCTAACCTTTCCTTCTCTGCAGAAAAACTGAAGGCCTTAGCAGACGAACATGAGAAGTGCCGCAGCTTCGTGGAGAACTCCGAGGCCACCATCAAAAGGCTAGAAGGTAAGCTTGTTGTTTACTCGGTTTGAATTTGAACTTGTTTCTTCTCTGCTCCTCTGCTGACCTCATCTATCTCTTCGCAGAAGATTACAAGTTGTTTGCTGAGGCACACCAAGATTGTGTCAAGCCCGCAGAGGTGCAGAAGCAGCTGTCCGATCAGGCCGTTGAGCTGTTGAAGGACCACACCACGGAGACCGAGAAGCTGCAACTCCAGTTGCAAAAGGCACTCCAGGATGCCGTCAAGATTGGCGCCGAAAGGGACAGAGCCATTGCCGAGAAGGCCAAGGCCGAGACCACTTTCAAAGCCAAGGAGAGGGCCCTTGAGCAGGAATGCGAAACCTTGAAGAAGACCAACGCTGATCTCTTCGCTCAGATGGATGGCTTGCGCCTGATCCAAGAAAAGCACATTTCTAATGAAGAGTCCTGGAAGACCCAGCTGCAGCGGCTGCGCAACGAACTGTCCGGTTAGTCTTTTCTTCTCTGCTCCTTTTCTTTTCGGTCGTAATTCTTCTCGGTTTTCCTCTACTCGGTTCTTCTCTTCTCGGTTCTGAAGTTACCACATGCTATTTCAGAGATCTGGCCTCATCTTGACTCCCCTTCTGCGCCTGCGGTGGCCAAGGCCAAAGCAGCTCGCCTTGCGAAAGGTGAGGCAGCAGATACCAGAGCCGAGATCGAGGACAGCTTGCTGGTGCTCAAAGGCTACTTCGAACAGCTGGCTGGCGTCGGAACTGACTTGGTGCACGAGGGCTTTGAGCTCCACAAGCTGTTTTGGCCTCATGATCTCCAGCCAACCACCATGAAGGGCCTAGCCTTCAAGCTGAAGAATGTGAAGAGAGAGTTGAAGAAGTGGCGTGCTTCGGGAGCCCGGGCCGGTGCGGACGTGATGCTTCTCTGCATAGCATCCTGGTATGAGAACCTCAACATGCAGCTCATCCGCGGGAAGCGCAATAATTCCAAGTGGGAGGTAGATCCCGACTGCGTGGCCACACGCAAGCAGATTGCCTACGAGGTCGCGGAGTGCGCCGAGACGGAGACCTTCATCGAGGGCCTCCCCGAGCCCGACACCGAGTACGAAGAGGAAGAGGAGGAGGACGACGAAGTGGAATCCGACTTGGAAGGCCACTTCGAATCTCCTGAGGGCAAGGCCGGGAAGGGGAAGAACGTCGCCGTCGCGAGTAGCGATGAGGACGAGTACGCCCACATCGACACCGCCGCACTCGACTTTGGCACCTCCTCAGGTGCTGCTCTTGACGACACGGTGCCCCCTCCTGGCCAAGCTTCAGGCTCCTCTTCGGCTCCAGGACCCGTCTCGGTGGCCACGGCCACTTCCGATCAGGCGGCCACCCAGGATGATGTCGAGATGAAGGAATCCGCCACCGTCCAGACGGGAGCGGATGCCACCCATGCCAGCACCGAAGGAACAGCTGCCACGACCGCCACCGAAGAAGCCGCTGCCAAGACCGCCGCCGAAGAAACAGCAGCCAAGGCCAGCGCCGAGAACACTGCCTCCTCATCTTGAAGCAACCTGCACTCTCTTTTACTCGAAAACTTATCAGATCCCCGGGATGCCGGGAGCAGATGTAACAGACTATCTTTGTTTTGCTTGCTACTCAGTTTTTTATGCCCACTTTATTTATTTCGACATTAATCAATTTGAACGACGCTGGCTTAATGCCGAGTTGCGTTTCCATGCGAGTCCCCGAGTTGCCTTTCTTATTCACCCTATCTTTTCATCTCTGCTCTACCCGCGACTTGTCGCTTTTTTGGTATTCGAGTCACAAGAATCAAGTAGTAGGGCTGCAAATACTGAGCCGCTAGAAACAATCATGGTAACGCAGCCCACCACTTAGCCGAGAAGACGAAAACAGGGAACAAAAGTAACCAACAATCTACTCGGTTCCTGCACTCTTTCTTCCTTAGCGATTTTCGTGTGCTCATTGACCTTTTGCTTGTTCTCTTGCTTGCCATGAAGCCGGGTTTCGGACAGCAGCAAAGTCGAAGAGTTGGCATATAGGTTTAAACACAGTACTCAATGCGCTTATGAGTTCTGAAGTGGAGCAACCGAATAGACAAAGGACCAAGCCGAGTAAGAAAAACACTTAGAGCAATTTTGGACGAGGGCAGTCCCCGAGAACAATTTCAGATTGCAGAGTAGAATTTCAACTCGGATAAGAGGGTACATACACATCTTTGCTTACGAATGAAAACGACGAAGTAGAGCTACATTCCAAGGGCGCTTGGTTTCCTCTCCAGCTTTATCTGCCCTGTTCGCCTGCGACAGGCGCACATCTACAAGATAGTACGCATCATTGTGCAGCGCTTTGCTCACAATGAAAGGCCCTTCCCAAGGAGGAGACAACTTGTGCATCCCGGCTGTGCGCTGCACCAACCTAAGGACCATGTCTCCTTCTCGGAAAACCCTTGGGTTCACCTTTCGGCTATGATAACGCCGCAGGTTTTGCTGGTAGATAGCCGAACGTGACAGAGTCAGCTCTCTTGCTTCTTCAAGCAGGTCAACGTCGTCTTCTCGAGCTTCTCTCGCCTCCACCTCAGTGTAGAGGGCTACTCGGGGGGAGTCATGCTCTAAGTCTATTGGCAACACGGCCTCAGCCCCGTATACCAAGAAGAATGGCGTGTAGCCGGTTGACCGGTTAGGGGTAGTCCTTAGACTCCACAACACCGCTGGCAACTCTTCTAGCCAACACCCAGGTGTTTTCAGCAATGGCTCAATCAGCCTTGGCTTGATGCCTGCCAGTACCATTCCATTTGCTCTCTCAACTTGCCCATTGGAGGCAGGGTGCGCGACTGACGCAACGTCTAGTCGGATATGCTTATCTCTGCAGAATCGCACCATTGCCCCCTCTGCAAAGTTGGTGCCGTTGTCGGTGATGATACTGTGCGGGTAGCCATATCTCATGATCACATCCTTCACAAACTTCACAGCTGTGACCCCATCGCACTTCCGAATAGGTTTCACCTCAATCCACTTGGTGAACTTGTCCACCATGACCAAGATATGCGTCATATTGCCTTTAGCCGGCTTGAAAGGACCGACCATATCCAAGCACCAAACAGCAAATGGCCATGTGATAGGAATTGTTTTCAACTCGGAAGCTGGCATGTGAATCTTACTCGCGAACATCTGGCAGCCGGCGCACTTCCTCACAATATCTTCAGCTTGCTGCAGTGCAGTGAGCCAGTAGAAGCCATGCCGAAAAGCTTTCTTGACCAAAGCCCGAGATGAGGCGTGGTGCCCACATTCCCCTTGATGTATCTCCACCAGGATTTCTTCTCCCTCTTCTGGGCTCACACAACGTTGCAGCACACCAGTGGCACTTCTCTTGTGCAGCACATCTCGGACTATAGTGTAGCCCTTGGATCTTCTCTGAATCTGCCTCGCAGTCACCTCATCTTCAGGTAAAGTGCCGTCCCTTAGAAAGGATAATATGGGCAGTGCCCAACTCGGTGTCTCCCGCATGGGAAACACTGGTTCGTCCATTTCCATTGGGGCAGGCTCTTGTGGTTGCACAGGAGGAGTAGGAGCGCTTCTTTGCAGCCCTGACCGATTAGCGAGAACCTCTTCAATGAATGCGACAGCTTCTGGGTTGAGGGCGGCAGTCCCCGAGTATGGAGTGGCAGTCCCCGAGTAAGGAGTGGCAGTCCCCGAGTAGGAAACGGCAGTCCCCGAGTAAGAAACGGCAGTCCCCGAGTAGGGAACGGCAGTCCCCGAGTAGGGAATGGCAGTCCCCGAGTAGGGAATGTCAGTCCCCGAGTAGGGAATGGCAGTCCCCGAGTAGAGGACGGCAGTCCCCGGGTTCTCTCCAGCACTCTCCCAGTCAATCTCCATTGGGTCAGATTCTTCACTTGGCAGAGAAGGAACAAAGATAGATTCCGAGTTGGGGGAAGGCTTGATGGATGGCTTCCTCAAATGCTCCAAGGCAATCCCTGCCGGGATGGACTGCCGAGAAGATCCCAACTTGGATAGCTCGTCTGCTGCTTCGTTCTCTGCTCGGTGAATGTGCTGGAACTCACAGCCTTCAAAAAACCCAGTCATTGACTGCACCAAGAAACGATACGATGCCATGTTGGCATCCAACGCATCCCAGGTACCCGAGACTTGCTGCACCACCAGATCCGAATCGCCATAGCATATAATGCGCTGCACACCAACCTCCTTTGCTACTCGCAAACCATGCACCACTGCCTCGTACTCGGCTACATTGTTGGATGCCTTGAAATGAATCTGCAACACATACTTGAGCTGATCTCGCTTGGGTGACGTGAGCACGACGCCAGCACCAAGGCCTTCTTTCACCTTTGAGCCATCAAAGTGCATTTTCCAATAGTTGGAAACTGGAGCAGGAGGTTCATACTGCATCTCGGCCCAGTCCACAAGGAATTCCGCCAGGACCTGAGACTTGATTGCTTCTCTTCTCGTATACGCGGGAGCGTACGCGGCTAGTTCGATTGCCCACTTGGCTACTCTGCCACTCGCCTCCTTGTTTCCCATGATATCCGAGATGGGAGCAGAACTCACAACCGTGATGGGGTGCTCCTGGAAGTAATGTTTCAGCTTCCTGGCGCCCAGGTACACACCATATGTCATCTTCTGGTAGTGCGGATAGTTTTGCTTGGAACTGGACATCACTTCACTGAGATAATAGACTGGGCGCTGCACACTTTTGCCTTCTTCTTCTCGCTCCACCACTATCACCACGCTGACTACTCGGTTAGTCGCAGCAATGTATAACAGCATAGGCTCCTTGGGTAGCGGACTAGCCAAGACGGGAGCGCTAGCCAGCATTGCTTTCAGCTCATTGAATGCCACGTCCGCTTGCGGAGTCCAGACAAACTTGTCGCTTTTCTTCATCAGCTGGTACAGAGGCAGAGCCTTCTCGCCCATTCGGCCCAGAAAGCGGCTCAGAGATGCCAGACAACCCGTGAACTTTTGCACATCTTTCAGTGATCTCGGCAAAGACATGCTTTCAATAGCTTTTATCTTAGAAGGATTGGCTTCAATGCCCCGACTAGAAACCAGAAAACCGAGTAGCTTTCCAGCTGGTACACCAAAGGTGCACTTACTCGGATTCAGTTTCATTTTGTACCTGCGTAGGTTAGCAAAGGTTTCCTCCAGGTCGGCAAGCAGAGTATGTGTTTTATTCGTTTTGATGACAATGTCATCTACGTACACCTGCACATTCTTGCCGAGCTGGTCATGCAAGCATTTCTGCATGCATCTCTGATAGGTTGCACCCGCATTCCTCAGGCCAAAACACATGACACGATAGCAATAAGCCCCGTACGGGGTAATGAAAGCAGTCTTTATTTGATCAGCAGGATTGAGTGCAATCTGGTGGAAGCCAGAGTAGGCATCTATGAAAGACAACAGTTCACAGCCGGCAGTGGAATCGATCACCTGATCAATGCGAGGTAGCGGAAAAGGATCCTTGGGGCATGCCTTGTTCAAGTCGGTGTAGTCGACACACATGCGCCATGCAGTGGCAGCCTTGGGATCTTCCTTTTTCTTCTCGACCATGACCGGGTTGGCTAACCAATCCGGATGCAGCACTTCCATGATGAAGTTACTTATCAGCAGCTTGGTGATCTGATCACCGATGGCCTTCCTTCTCTCATCTCCGAAACGGCGCAAAGCCTTCTTCACGGGCTTGGCGTCAGGACGCACATGCAAAGAGTGCTCAACCAACTCCCTCGGGACTCCTGGTAGATCTTCATTGGTCCAGGCGAACACATCCCGATTCTCACGGAGGAAGTGGATGAGCGCGCTTTCCTATTTCTCCGCCAACCCGGCACCAATGATGGCCACGCGCTCCGGGAACTCGGGGTCAACCTGGACTGTCTTGGTCTCCTTGGCAGCTTGGAAAGCAGTACCATGCTGGGTACTCGGCACACCTTGTGCGCCAGCTTGTGCGGACTGAGCCATGGCCACCACCTCGTACATCTTCTTCTTCTCGGCAGCAATCACCATCGATTCCGCCAGCTGGGAGCTAGCAGAGGCACACTCCATGGACTTCTTGTAATCTCCCGAGATGGTGATGATGCCATTGGGACCGGGGATCTTCATCTTCAGATAAGCCACATGTGTAGAGGCCATGAACTTGCTCAGAGCAGGCCTGCCGAGTAGAGCATGATAGGGGCTCTGATGATCCACCACTTCAAACTGCAGGCGCTCTGTGCGGCAGTTCTCCCGAGTACCGAATAGCACATCAATCCACACTCGGCCAATCGGGTTGCATGAGATCCCGGGCACAATGCCATGGAAAGTGGTCTTGCTAGGCAGCATCATGTTCTCGGCCAGGCCAAGCTTCTCGAGTGTGTCCTTGTACACAATGTTGATGCTGCTGCCGTTGTCGATTAGCACCTTGCTGAACCTCACATTCTTCTCGGGGCCCAGGAAGGTAGGATCCAACACCAAGGCATAGGTACCCGGATTGGGCATCACCTTGGGATGATCTGCCCGAGTCCACCTGATCTCCTGGTCACACCAATACATGTAGTGAGGGACAGCCGGAATCACTGCATTGACCTCCATGGCCCGCCTGTGCTGTGATTGCTTGTCGACTGCCTCAGAAGTGAAGATCATATAGCTCTCATGGTGCTCTTGGTACTGGTTGGAGCCATTGCCCCCATTGTTGCCCTGATAGTTGTTGTTGCCTCGGTTGTTGTTGTTGCGGTTGTAGTTGTTGTTGTTGTTGCGGTATCTCTCGTTGTTGAAGTTCCGGTTGGCTCCTAAAGCCACCTGGTTGACATTCTCTCTTCTCGGGTACACTGGCGGCCGAGCTGCTGGTGCGCGAGTAGGCTGAACAGTAGCATTGGCGGCTGGCAGGGGAGGAGGAGGAGGCAAGCCATCACTCTTGATCACATCCCACCATTCGCATTGCCGAGTAGTGTGGTTAGCAGGCCTCGAGGGATGATGAGTGTGAAAGCTGCATGGACCATCCTTCATGTCGTCAAAGACAAACTTCTTCGGCTGCTCGGAGTTCCCGCTACCCGACTGAGAGGCGCGAAATGGCTTCTTGTTGCCTTGGCCCTGGTTCTGGTTCTGCCCGTAGGCTCCAGCAGGTTTCTGCCTTTGGCCACCACTGCCTCCAACATTCACTGCATTCACCTCCTCGGGGTCATACCGAGTATCTACTCGGCGCTTGTTGCGGAACTCGTTGCGCTTGCTGCTGTTGAAGTTTCTTCTCGGCTCAGAGGAGTCCATCAGTGGCTGAGTAGGATCACCGAGTGCATACTGATCCGCAATCTTGATGGTCTCTGCCAGGGTGTTCGGCATCTCCCTCTGCAATCTTTGCCAAAGCATGCTGCCATGTCGGCAACCCTGCGCAAACCAAGTGATGGCCTGTGCCTCATTCACACCCTCACAGGTGTTCCTCAAGGTGCTCCACCGAGTAAGGTACTCGCGGTCCGTCTCGTCTTCTCGCTGCCTGCAAGCCGAGAGCTGCTGTGGCCTATTCGGCCTCTTGTAGGTGCTGGTGAAGTTGCTGACGAAGGCGTCCGAGAAATCCAGCCAGCAATTTATGCTGTGCTTGGGCAAGTTGTTGAGCCAAGTGCGAGCTGGACCCTCTAGCATCTGCGGGACGTACCGCACTGCCCATCTCCTGTTGCCACCCGCAATGTGGACCGCGGTGACGTAGTCATTGAGCCAATCTTCAGGCTTGGTGCTACCATTGTAGCTCTTGGTGCCTCTTGCGAGCTGGAAGCCCTTCACGGAAGGCTCGTTCATGATGCGCGGGCCAAAGCACTCGGGGCCGGGAGGACCCGTGCTCTCAAGCCGCGCCGACAAGCTGATACGGTCCAGCTGGTGCCTTGCATCCCCAGGCGCCAACACACGCTCACCAACACGGTCATGAATGTCATAACCAGCCATCTCCATAGCCGAGTAGCCATCATCATACCTATCCACCTGCATAGCTGCGGGCTGCTCTACCGGGTTGGCGACTGATGCCACTGGGCGCGGCTGCTGCCTCTGCCGAGTAGGCTGAGCTGCGGGTTGCCGAGAAGTACCCGGACGCGCGGCTTCTCGGGCACGGCTTTGAGCTTGATGGGCTTGAGAGCCTGCTCTTGCAGCGTTGTGTTCCTGCCCGGGCTGCTGCGGCACAGCAACCTGTTTCGCGGCAGCAGCCGGGTCATACACCTGCATTTGCCTGTCTCTACCCGAGCGCCCGCTGCGGCTCTTCTCGCGGCTGGGATGCGGAGACGAGGCCTGATCATTAGACCTGGCCGCGTGCGAGTGAACCACCTGCGAAGCTCCAGCTCCCGGGTTGGCCTTCCGGAACTCTTCGTTCTGCCTGGCGGCTTCCAACACCAACTCGTTGAGCCTCTCCTGCTGCCTGAGACGCGCCTCTCCATCTAGGCGCGGCAACTCGGCAGCCACGGCCTGTGCAGCTCTGAGCGTCTTGGCGGGTGTGCTGTACCTTGGCCTTGTGAAAGTGTTCGCGGTGGCGGACTGCGCGGGCACCTCCGCAACTGTCGCCATCTCGGCACCCAGGTTGCGCCGCGTAGCGCCTACTCTGCTGGGCCTCCTGGCGACCGGCGTGAAGCCGTGAGCCTTGTTGTACTCGAGCTGGTCCAAACTCAGCTCAAGCCTGATCTTCTCCAACTCCGCCTGCTCGGCAAGCAGCTCCTGGCGTTGCCGCTCGAGCTGCTCCCTCGCGGCTAGGAGCTCGATGTCGGTGGGAGTGGGCATACCGGTTCGCGCAGCAGACGCGGGGATGACCGTAGACGTGGAAGGCGGCAAGTTGCTCTCCTTCTCGTAGGGCCGGTGGTTCCTGCCACCAGCAGGCGGGTCGTCAACCTCCTCGACGACGGCCGCAGCGCCAGTAGCAGCTGCGCCAGTGTTTGCCGCCAAACCCGTCACCATCACCTCAGCGCAGCATGCAGAGCTGCATGCAGGCCTTCCGCGAGCAGCAACCACCGCAGGAGGATCCTCCGCGTCATGCACCAGCTCGGGGTAGGCGCTGTTGGCGACGGTGGCGACGTAGACGAGATGCGAGCCGAAGGAGATCACCGAGCCGCCCTCGGGCATGGCCATGCCGCCGAAACAGCCGGCGTT
This sequence comes from Alopecurus myosuroides, assembly GCA_028641055.1. Lineage (NCBI taxonomy): Eukaryota > Viridiplantae > Streptophyta > Magnoliopsida > Poales > Poaceae > Alopecurus > Alopecurus myosuroides. The sequence continues at coordinate 210,020,176 of CM054063.1, read as the reverse complement.
GTCGGTGACGAAGTCGAAGGAGCCGAATCTGTGGACAAGGCCACAAACTACGCGCTCCACTGATGAAGATCCCGTCCGAACAGAAACTCCAGCCAGCGCCGCTGGTGGCCCCACGGTGGGCGCCAACTGTCGTGGTGGTGTCACGGCAGATGCCATAGGATGGCTAAAGATGTGGGGACGATGGACGCTGGAGGTGTCCGGGGAGGGATCACGCGACGAGTTGCCGCGTGAGATAAGATCCACACAACACAAAAAACACGATGTACCCAGGTTCAGGGCCCTCGTGAGGAGGTAAAACCCCTACTCCTGCCTTTCTCTATGTATTACGATGTCTCTCCGAGTAGCCACAGTACAAATGGTATCTCTACCGAGTAGCCTCTCTCTCTTCTCCGAGTAGAGCTAGGTCAAGAACTTAGGGTTTCTAGGGTTCACTATGAGCATGTGTGAGCATGCCTCGCGCAGGAGGCGGTGGGGCACCTTATATACATGGTGCCCAGCCGGATACGTCCAAATCTAGACAAGTGTCGACATAGTGTGCACATCGTCCTTTCTCCGAGTACCCGCTGACAGCTTTGGTTCCTAACCTTGGCTGCTTCTGTAAAGTCGTTGGGCAAAACTAGGGGACAGACTGGTATCACTGTACCTAGGCACAGAGTAGGGCCCCCTTATCCTGCCACGGCCTGCTTCCATGCTGTCACTGTCAGGCAGGCCGGCCCCAGGTGAACAGTAGTTCGAATGCTGCCAAGTACGGACCCAGGATACGCGGGATCCTGTGTCAGAACGGCTCCTTTGACTTTCTGGCCCGAGTAGGTTCCCGCCAATTGTTCCCGCCAATTGTACTCGGGCCAACCCTTCTACTCGAAAGGATAGAACTTGATTGATACCTCCTTCTGGTCATCTTGAGGTGAGACCGAGTAGCAGTCGACCGGGTAGCGAGTACCAGGTAGTCGGCTACTCGACCAAACCTCTCTTCTGTAAGCTGCCTTTACCACCTGTCTTTACCCTACTCGGGGGTAACCCCCCGACAGCGTGTGCGTTTAATTTTTTTTTTTTTGGGCACATGCTAAGCCGTGGATGCATGCGAGGCATGCAACACGCACGATCGTTTTTTTTAAAACGTGCTGACATCATTGTTGATGTCAGCGATTCTTTTTTCTTTTTCATGATTTTCCTATTTTATTTATATCTTTTGATTAAAACATCCAAATTACACCAAACCAATTGCACTAGTTTTATAAAAACAATATCTATTATACTACGACATTTTTTTACTAACATTTTAATCAATTAAAATTTGACATATTCAAATATTACTTTAACTACAGCTAGGTATTTGTGTCTATTTCCAAAATAGTTTCAATTTGGCTTCAACAAAAATTTGGAAAATACTATATGTTATAGTATTGATTTTTTAGACATATTAATATTATCTTTAGATAAAATAATCTTTTTGAAACCTTTTTAATTATTTGAAACATTGATATAACTTTAACATATGCATATACTTATGTTTGGGATTTTATAATAATTAAGAATGTTAAAATGTCATTAAGGTTTACGATCCTCTAGTTTAAATTGTCATATATACATTTTCAAAGCAATAATTTAATTTGAAACCATTTTTTATGGAATAGATATTGCTTTTAAAACATGGGAATTACTATGCAAATGTATTTATTAGAAACGATATTGGTTGTAAAAAAAATAGCGACTTATTTGTATTAGCAATTCTAGATACTTTTGAAAAGTAATACTAGAAATTTTGTGGTTGAAATTTATTTGAATTTGGTGGCTTGCATTAACAACATATTTTTTTTTTAAACTTTTAGTGATTTTTGAACTTTCCCAAAAATCTGGGATATTACAAACTACCACCCTTAAAAGAAATCTCGTCCCGAGATTTGAGAAGGCTAGAAAGAAATATAGGTTTGTGTATCTGGGTTCCCAGGGAAACTAAGTGGGCTACCACCCTTAAAAGAAAAAATTGTGGGTATACTAATCTCATGGCTTGATTGTGTATCTTGTCTCCAGATGGCTTGAGTAGAAATTTCTTCGTAGTAGGGTTGAAGACTTATTGGTGTCTCTTGAACTTCATTTGATACTGAGGGTCACTCTTTGGTTCAATCAAAAGTCCAAGTTGAGAGCATTTCACAACCTCGTCTCATCCTTTTCATTGATGTCCTTAGTAGGCTTCCATCCTGTCAATTTCTTCATTGAATGCAACACCATGCTATTTCTAACGGAACTAACATGGTGGGCAATATCTTCCATGGCATGTTACCTCCAAGGTTGGTTTCATCCTTGCCGAAGATTAATACGATTCAGCAACACTTGCCTAACATAGGGTTATAATTATATCCTACCATTCTATGGTTCAGGCTTAACATCGTCGTCTCTTTATTAGGTATGACACTCAGATTTATCATTCCTCGTAGCAAAGGTGAATAATGTGAGTAGTCATCATGGGGGCCAATCCATGTTGCACCCAATCATTACCTTGTACTTAGATTGTGAATCCCGTATGATAACACTCGGTCATCCTCGCTTGTCGAACAGAAAGTGACCAATCTGTAAGACAGACCTCAGTTAAACTATCGTATCTTAAACTAGTAGTTTCGCGTAAACTCTTATAATACACTAACTGGATAGTTGTAGATTCTTCATCTATCCTTCTCCTAGTGTAGCAAGTTCTTCATAACCTTCATAGTTCATGTATTGCTGATTCCACATTTCATTCCTTACTTGTAGATTCACTTGTTGATCCTTAGGATAGAGATGGCATTGATAATGGATGTGATTTTTTTCTTCACTAAAAAGAACATAATCCTGAGATCTATGGCAATTCCTCAACTGGATGCATTTTGTCTCAATAGGGCACTAGTCACAACATTCTTGGGTGTATTGCTTGTTCTTCCACTTCATATGGTAGCTCACTATGGTTGGTAAATAGGGCATGGGATTTGGTTGGGTTTAGCATTGATGAGTAGAGATTAGAAAGATACTAAAGAATAATCCTACCCAACACAACAGAGCAAGATATTTCATCTTACAAACAACATCTAACAAACATTCATCACACCAAACAATTGAGTCAGCAAACAACCTAGTATTGTCATACCACACTCATTTGTATGATCAATACACTAACACGATAGCGTTGTTCTAACCAAGTAACTACATTGGTGGTCTCATCTATATGTTCTTGAGTCTTCGAGTTCCTCCTTCACTTCCATGAGGTGTTTCTGATTATTGTGAAGTCTAAGTCCTTCTCTAAGTTCTTCAATGGTCTTCCTCATAGTACTTCATGTTGAATCCAATGATTTCATATGAAAAATATTTCTTGTACTCCATGGTATGGCTATCTAGAAGAAGAGAAGAAAGTTTTGAAGGTGAATAATAGATGAGAGGATATGAGAAAAGATTAAGATGATAAGTTGTGTTTATAGAGAGTTTGGACAAAATAGATTTTTAATCCTAGGGTCTTTTCCTAGTTCTAATCCAAACTTAGGTCTCGAATCCTACAGGCAACACAATGGCTCTGATACCATCTGTAGCGCTCCCACCTTTTAATAAAGGCAAGAACCCCTGTGTTATTGTGCTAGTCCCTGAATCAACTGCTAGCACCACAGTACAAGATGAAATATCATGCAAATGCGTCAACATCTTTATTATATCGCATGATCTAGACTTTACAAAATTGTTTTACAACTTGCATAGCTCAAGGCTAGCGTAAATACAAAGTTCTGCAGCGGAAAACATAGTACATCAATGAGACTCATCCTCTTCATGTGCCACAGGAAAAACATGTTGGTTGTAGACTCGAGAACCTAAACGAAATCCTCACTCGTCATCGGAACCATCTGCACGTTGGAATATGCAGCCCCCAAAAGGAGGTCAGATCATTCTGAGCAATGGTGGCAAGTGACACTATGGTGGTATATAAATGGCAAGTGCTAGTCTACATGCATATTTGGCTGGTGGAGTTTGTAGGCTATTTTGCATAAATGCATTTGTCCTATCTTTTGATATAAAGTAATTTTACACATATTCTGGACACTTTGGTTGATAGCAAAGTGCTCCTAAATAATTGGACACCTTGGTTGATAGCAAGATGCTCCTACCCTCTGGATTAGCACACTGAAAAACCATCAGGCACTTCTCCAATAACCCATAGTCAAATTGGTAGTAATCAATAAAACAAGATGAACGAGATATGTCATGTTTCCCATCTAGTTGTTGAATTGTCCCTAACCAATGGAACACGGCTAAGATCTTAGTTTTAACCCTCGCGAGGTTTGTGCCCTTTACCCGTGTTGCCCAATCGACCCCAAACACCATGATACACCACTAGTACCACGGAAGGAAAGAGGATTAAGCCATAACTCATAAGAAGTAGATCCCCAAACCCTCCACGAGCCGGACCAACCTACCACTAATCTACATATCTGGACACGTTGGGTTCGAGTCACCACAACCTACAAATTATGTCTAGCCCATACTAATATGAAACACGGTTGCACGAAAGAACAACTACATAAAGAAAGTAAACATAATCTCAAGATACTGGGCGGCGGTCCCCACCAAACTTTGTACTCTGATGACGCTCTAGCAATCCGCCCAGTGGTTAATTAATTATCATGTTGTTTTCATAAGCAATTAAAATAGTGATTTTCATCATAACATGATAATGATCCCAACCACGAATAGCTAGAGCATGGCTAAGCAATCTACAACTACGATGTTTGCCTACCATATGGATGCTACAATCTAGGGTAACATGTGATTACTCCACTTGGGTGTTAGTGGATCAATCTCTAATAATAACTAGCATAGCGATAACACTCAACTCCTACTGATGCATAACTACTATAAAAACTCTAATGCATATAGTAAAATAGTGGGTTCATGTGTGTCACTTGCCTTTTTGAAGTTTGGTGTAGAATCACACTCTCTTCACAAATAGAACGTTCCTTTCCGTATCATCTAAACAATACAGATAAATAACAATAAACAAGCAAATCACAAACACAATGCAAACAAAGGCAAACAAACATAGAAGTGTGTTTAAAGCAAGATTGATTTAGGTTATTTATTGATAGGTCAGTGCTTTTCACATAATTCAATATGCAAAGAGAATTATGATAATTAGGTTGATGGGTAGTCTTTTATGGACAACGTTTGAGCTTGAAGGATTCAAACTTGAGTGGCTCATATTTGTCAAGGAAATTTCCAAGAGTACATTTAGATTTGTAAAGAGCTATCGCATCACTTAATATTGCACAAGGAGTGGAGGTAATAGTATTGTTTAAGGTTGAACATTTAATTCTATTAACAAAAGAATTAAAGTGTGTGTTAGGCTTTCTATTTTGGTTAAGATTAGTCTTGGTTCATCACATAATTCCAAGCAAAAGAATTATGGTGATAGGGTTTTGGGTTTGCCATTTGGTTCACTGGTTAGTCAAATTTAAATTTGAAACAATTCAAACTTGGATAGGTAGCAAGGCTGTTCCAAGGGTCTAAACGGTTGGTCTCTAATCACAATGATCACACAAGGTTTTGGTACAAGGATTCTAAATGCAAACCATGCTAAACAAGATTCACATAAAGGTTTTGTGTACTAGGGTTCTAATGAATATGAATTTACTACATGACTTGTAAATTTGAATATGGTTTTGGTATAAGGATTTCCTGTTCACTTGTTTTTATAGCATGTGATTGACACATACTTGGTACTAGTCTTGATCCAACTGATCACACCACAATTGGGTATTAGCGATAAACAACTATCATATCATGTTTAGTTGGTATTGAAAACTAGGGAGAGTTTTAGGCCAAGATTACATAGAATAGGCTCACTAGTGTCCATATGGTTTAGGCATTAGTCTCTCTGGTCCAAGATTACTAAATAGAATATTATTGTAGAAGGAATCGTATTAAGATTATTTACTAAGTTTAAACTAGGTCAAAATTACTCAAAATGGATCATTTGAATTTGGATAAATTTTAAATAGTCAAATTCGAAATTAAACAATGCTAAAATATTCTATAGGTTAAGGGCTTTTCAAAAAGTCCAAATTTGCTAAATTCGGCCTTACGGTTCAAAACTTATGACTGTTCTAAGTTGTAGGGTTTTTATGTAAAACTAGCACACGAATTTTCCTACTTGGCATTTGTCCGGAAAAAGCATTAGTCCGGAAAAATAGGTAGACAACATGGTATGACATAATTGGCTAGTAAAATTAGTTTAAGTGATCTACTTGTGGTCGTAGGATCAAAATCGTGTGGCTACGGCTATAGCGTCTTTGTTTAGTTTACGGCGCGCAGTGTACGTACGACAAAAATTACGCTAGTCTAAAGTTAAAATAAAATATACTAAGAAAATAAGTCTAATACTACGGCAACTATATTCGCGGCCTCAAAATATACTAAAACAGGTATTCTACAAATATACGTACAAAAGATAATTCACGTGGTACCTTCGCCGTGTGAGAAGCGTCGCAGAAAAGAAAATAAGAAATCCCGCCGAAAAATAATTATTTTATTCTAGTCAAACCAAAATAAATGGTTTAACCTGAATTTATTTTTGTGATTTTGCCTAGACCATTGGTCTCATTATATAGGCGGATGGTGGGTGTGAAATTTGCTAAATAACCGATGTGGGACAAAAAAAAAAAAAGGCAAAAGGAACACCCTCGTGCGTGCGTTTAACCTCCGGCCCATGTTTGGCCCGTGTGTGTGCCCCTGCATGCGTGTGCGTTTCACTTTTTTTTTGGGCACATGCTAAGCCGTGGATGCATGCGATGCATGCAACACGCACGATCGTTTTTTTTTTAAAACGTGCTGACATCATTGCTGATGTCAGCGATTCTTTTTTTCTTTTTCCTGATTTTCCTATTTTATTTATATCTTTTGATTAAAACATCCAAATTACACCAAACCAATTGCACTAGTTTTATAAAAACAATATCTATTAAACTACGACATTTTTTTACTAACATTTTAATCAATTAAAATTTGACATATTCAAATATTACTTTAACTACAACTAGGTATTTGTGTCTATTTCCAAAATAGTTTCAATTTGGCTTCAACAAAAATTTGGAAAATACTATATGTTATAGTATTGATTTTTTAGACATATTAATATTATCTTTAGATAAAATAATCTTTTTGAAACCTTTTTAATTATTTGAAACATTGATATAACTTTAACATATGCATATACTTATGTTTGGGATTTTATAATAATTAAGAATGTTAAAATATTATTAAGGTTTACGATCCTCTAGTTTAAATTGTCATATATACATTTTCAAAGCAATAATTTAATTTGAAACCATTTTTTATGGAATAGATATTGCTTTTAAAACATGGGAATTACTATGCAAATGTATTTATTAGAAATGATATTGGTTGTAAAAAAAATAGCGACTTATTTGTATTAGCAATTCTAGATACTTTTGAAAAGTCATACTAGAAATTTTGTGGTTGAAATTTATTTGAATTTGGTGGCTTGCATTAACAACATATTTTTTTTAAAACTTTTAGTGATTTTTGAACTTTCCCAAAAATCTGGGATATTACAGAACTGCGTCCTTTCCATCTGTTCCCCTTTTCACTTCCAAAGGGTATGTTGACCTCTTTGGGCTTTTGTGTTGCATCTGGAGTTCCTTTTTTCTCAGGGCGAGGATTCTCTTTGGCCTGTAGTAGTGTATCGATATTGCCTCCTCTGGCCCTGATGTCGTCTTCGGCTGCAGCGTGTTCATTGGCGGTGGTAAGCATAGATCCGAGATCTTTATGCTGTTTGGAACCAACCATGAATGGTACAAGTCCGGGTTTTAGGCCATTGAAGAAAGCATGCATTGCTTGTACGTCAGTTACTCCAGAGCAGCTATTCTTCATTGCCGTCCATCTTGAGATGAAATCCACGTATGGTTCATCCTCGAACTGGGTGCAACGGTTTAGCTGGTTGATGCTATTCAGGCGTTTGTAGGTTCCCTGGAAATGCTGAGTAAATACTCGAGCCATATCATCCCAGCTGTCGACAGTTCTTGATGGTAATCCATTGATCCAATCTCTGGCTCCATCCAGTAACATTAGGGGAATAAACTTTACAGCTTCCAGGTCTGTCCCATTGTTAATCTGGACGGCTGTATAGTAGTCTGAGAGCCAGGTATCCGGGTTCGTACTACCGGTATATTTTTGGTACGTTGGACCAACTTTGGCAAAGCCAGAATGTAGGGTTATCCTTCGGATCCTATCAGTGAAACACTTAGGTCCGAAGTACAGATAATCTCTTTCCGCCCTATCCATGTGTGCGGAGTACCTGCCGGCTGAATGGACTGAAGGGGATCTGCTCCTTTCTTTTCCATTGTTGCGTGGACGCGCTTTTCCGGGATCGTCTCTATTTCTTCCGAGATCACGCCCCTTTGGATGTGGTGGAGTTCTACTCCTGTGTCTTTCCTTATCCCTGGGGGGTGTCCGAGATCTCTCACGCCTGTGAGGTATATCCTGTCTTCCAGCTTTTTCAGCTGGGTGTCTCGGAGGTGGCATTGCTTTGTCGTCATTCTGATGTTTTTCTTCCTGGTCGTGGGGGTTAAGTCCACCTTTCGGGAGATGGGATCCGGTTCTAGACGCTTCATCCCTGTTGTCGGGATTTTCTTGTCTTTTCTCAGATCCGCTTTCTTATCTTTTGAGTTGTTTGAATCTCCAGGTTCTTCCGGTCCAGGTGCTCCAGCAGCGCAAGTAGCTGTTTTGCATAGGGCAGAGTCGTCATGCAACTTCCATGATCGCTCTTGCCCCCGCTGTTGTTGTTGCAATGCTTTTCCTAGGAAAACATACACCCCTTGAAGTTTTTCGCCATTGGAGTACATGTCATTGTTGAGGATGGCGAACGCTGCTTCCGCGTTTTCTGCTGCGGTTTTGTATATTGGTTCACCTCTGGCATCCTTGTCGTTTACCTGCTTTTGCCAAGATGGGTTGTGAAACCTTTCTTTTGGCGACAGTATTTCCGGTCTTACGATTCCGGGTAACCTTGTAGGTTTAATGGCAGACCTATTCTTTTTCTCGTACTCCTCGATTTCTTCCTTCATGAGCTTGATGTCATCCTGGGTTTTTTGGAGGTGTTCCCGAGATCTGAGTAGATGTTGTTGTTTCCTTTGGAGAGCTCGTCTCCTGGCTTCAAGCACTTCAGGGGGTTCGTTTAATCCCACTGGTGTTTGTAACAGCTCCTGTTCTTCTTGTTCTGTCATTGGCAGAACAAGGATTTCCTTGGTTTTCTTCTCCGCGGGCTTTATTCCGCTTGCATCTCCTACTTCCGGGCTTTCATCGGCTGGATCAGCCGATTTTTTCTTCCGGAGTTTGTACTGGAGCTTCTGAGCGGCCTTGTGCTTTTTCTTGGAAGAGGGAGGTTTTTTGGCAGGTTCATCCTCTGTCAATTCTTTGACATTAGGGAATATGGGAGAAGTTTCTCCGTCTTCTCTCTCTTCCTCTGGCGGAGGATTTTTAGGGCTTTCCTGACTGCCGGCATCCGTGTTTTCAGCTGGTTTTGCCATTAGTACTTCATGGAATCCCTCTTGAAGAGATTTAACCTTTCTTTCGAAGGCGTCATCATCTTCATCTTCGGAATCAAAATCATCTGATCCGGTTTCTGACTCTAACCTCGCCTCAATGGCGGCTAGAACAGAGTCGGCTTCAGAGTTCATCGTCATATTGACGGATGTCGAATCTTCCACCTCAGTAGTGGGTTTGCTGATTTCTGCCTCCTGCACGGGGTTTCCGTCATCCGTGTTTTCGGCGACCTCAGATTGCACCATACCGATAAAGTGTGAATCACTTTTATGTCGGCGATCTGAGAAAAATCCGGTATCATAGTCATCTTCGACTGGGTATAGGACAGGTGGGAAAAATTTGCTTCCACCGCAAAACCCCATGGCCTCTGCAGTTAGTCCGATAAAGATATTTGCAGATCCAATCGGTAACACGCAGGCACTTACCAGATGATTTTGCACCGGTAAGTAAGATCCATTGTCGAGGAAGCGTCCGACATCATCATCGAACTCCAGGCTTCCGATAATTATGGAACTGCCGATTCTGCCGAGTATCCCACATCAAAACTTAACGCCTGACGTCGCTGGCCCCACGGTGGACGCCAACTGTCGAGACATCGTAGTAGAATTCATAGACGGGGGTGCCATGAGACTACGGGTAAAGACGTGGGGGGACGTGGTTGTGCGAAGGACAAAAACACAGGGTTTACCCAGGTTCGGCACGTCGCAGTAATGCGGCGTTCCTACTCCTGCAATCTCACTAATCAGGGCTAAAGCCTGTGCATACAAGTACAACGTGAGGTTCTGTTTAGCTATTCGCAGAGGATCAACTTCTCGGCGAGTTAGCCTGTAGCTTCTTGTCTATCTATCATATCTCCCGTCCAGCTTTATATAATAGTCGGGTTAGGGCATACAGAGTAAGAAACCTAGAAGACTATGGTAACTATTAACTTGGAAAGTAAGGAATCCGCCTTCTACTCCAAGCCAGATCACGTGGGCCGTGATCCGGGTTCTTCTAGAATCCGGCTTTTGCGCGTCAGCTTACTGGGCCGCCCAATGGACCGTAGCCCACTACCACTTGGGCCACCCTGGTAATCCGGCACTTTAGACTACCATCTGATATACCCCTATTCGGTATATATCCGACATCTGCGTAGGAAACAGATTTCTGCTGTCCACCGTAAAAAAAGTATACTTCACAAAAAAAATCAAAATGACCTGAAATTTCTTGTGCTTATTGCTAGGATAATTCCACAACTTTTTATTATTTAAGTTTTTAGATCTGATCAATGTAAGTTCCTCGAAAAAATTCGTCTTTACAGACTGTTCTGGTTTTGACAGATTCTGCCATTTTTCTTGCATTTGCTCTTTTGCGATGTCAAGTGGATTTCTTTGCTTCACGAAACATGAGTGGCTGTAGCTTATGTTTAAAAGTATCAATAGAACTTGTTCCGTACTTAACCAATGGATTTTTAATTGTTGCACTAACCCTCTAATGCGAATTACTCTTTGAGTGTGGTGTGAAGAAAGTTTTCAAGGGTCAAGAGAACAGGGTGATATATGTGATTTATAAGAGTGCAAGGTCAAAGCTTGGTGATACCCCCATGGTTCATCCAAGCATATTTTTAGAAGAATCAAGCATCTAAGCTTGCGGATTCCCAAGGCATCTCCTTCTTCATCAACAATCTATCAGGTCACTTCTAGTGAAACTATATTTTTATTCGGTCACATCATATGAAGTTTACTTGGAGTGTCTGTTTGCTTTTCTTTTGTTTTCCCTTGTTTTCTTTTGTTTTCCTTTCTGAAATAATATAATTGGACCCTAGCATTCTTTGTTTGGGAGAGAGACACGCTCCTCTTTTTCGGTTGAATACCTCCTATGCTAGTATTCTTAGTTTTTCTTCTAGTTGCTGCAACATTCCTGTTTAGCTCTTGTTTTCATCGCATGACTTGTTCAGAGCTGTTAGTTTTGGTAGTGTTATGTGAGTACTCTCATGTTTTCTTGCTATAGCATTTACAGTGTTTTTGTTAAAGCATGTTTTGTATGGTGCTTGTTGGGAAAAGAAACTACTGCTTGAAGTAGAAATTTTTACGATGGAAGTAGAAGCTTGTATAGATATGGCAAGAATTTTACATATCATGCTAGATGTTAATTTAGTTCTAAATACTTTTGGTTATTGAGTATCATGATTAGCCTCAAATATTTGAGAGTGTTTAATGTGCCATTGAAAGAATCATGAGTTGTTCTTCTCATATTGAAGCATAAATGTGTTGTGTTCTCCTTTGAATTTTTTATTTGGTTGACTTGGCGCATGCTCACACCATGTTTATGACTATGAACAACTCAGTTATAGCCTCCATGATCATTTAGTTTTTTTAACTTGTAGTACCACTTATGCTTTGATTAACCTCAAATATCTTGTTGCTATGCATGATTATGGCCATTATTGCTCTCTTGATTTGTCGCTCCCAGTCTTTTGCTAGCCTCCCCCTGTACTAAGTATTAGATCTACTCGTGCAATCCAACTCCCAAAAACCAAACTTTTCCCATTGTGTCCACCATACCTACATACATGTGTTAATTAACCGCCACTCCAAGTAAATTGCTCATGTGCTACCTTTAAAACCTTCAAAATCACTCTTGTTTTGTGTTCCTGTTTTTACTCATGAGGAAAAAAATAGAGAATCTTTATCTCACTTGTTGATTGGATTTCACACATTGGACTAGTGTCTTCATCCACTTATTCAATTGATAGAAGAGCTGGCAGCAGGGTGCCCAGCCCCAAACTAATAACACAAATTCTCTTCACTATTTTGCCCCTGATTTATCAGTCAAAGCATAATTGTGTAAACAAAAGAGAAAGAGGGATGACCTTCTACACCAGTTACGTCCTTCATATGGGAGCCGCTCTTGTGAAGTATAGTTGTCTTCTGACGTACCGTATTTTCTGTTTACCATTCGTCCACATTAGCATACACCTCCCTAAAAATAGACACTTCTCCATGGTATGTGATTGTTGGCAGGCACTCGAGGATTCAGTTAGCCATGGTTTGTGGAAGATGGATGGGAGGAGTGTCAAACATTTTATACCTCTGTATAATAAAATAAAAGCTCTAGCACATGAGTGATCCATGCTTCCCCCTATGAAGGGCCTTTCTTTTACTTTTATGTTGAGTCTCCATCTTCTAACTTTATGTACGGTTGAGAGAGCATAGTTTCCATTCTGATTTTTATGTGCATTTGTCCCAAAAACATTATTAATTGATTCATGATGTTTTATTGCTTGTTCTCTAAATATTTGTTCTAGTCTTCCTCATGAACTTTGAAGGTGTCCTGGCATTTATGTTTTGCACCGCTCTTAAGGACTAGCGAAATATCACTTTGCCATGTTTTCTCTAAACTTGAAACAAACGTGTAACTTCGATGCATTGTTATTCATGATCTTTTATTTGTGTTACTTCTCATGATGCAAGATGATTGCTATGCTTTACTATTAAATTTTTATTTATCATGCTTGTGTTAAAGTTTTATGATCTCAGCTTAGTTATGATTTTACATTATTTATGATCAAGTTTATGTTGGTAGCATGTCACCTCAGAAATTATGTGTTTTTATCGATTAACTAATCGAGGACGAGTAGGAACTAAGCTTGGGGATGTTGATACGTCATAAACGTAACCTTAATTTCTGATGTTCCATGTTGTTTTCTTATTGTTTTCCACATGTTTGCTATACACTTTATTACATTTTTATCGATTTTCCGGACTAACCTATTGACAACATGCCACAGAGCCAGTTCCCTGTTTTCTGCTGTTTTTAGTTTTAGAAAAGTTTGTCTGGAAATATTCTTGGAATTGGAAATTCGAAGCCCGGAAGACTTAGAAATCCCAAAGGTTCCACAGAGTCCCGAAGGGACCCAGAGGGGGCCCACAGGGGGCCCACACCATAGAGCGGTGCGCCCATTGGCCGCGCCATGGGGTGGTGTGGGGCTCCCCGGCTTCCACCGCTTTTGTCCTTCCACCTATTTGTACCCCCCGAGACGTAAACCCTGAAAATATACCACTTCGTCCCGAGAAACACTAGAGGCCGCCTTCATCGTCATCCCGAGACCGGGAGGGTTCTCGAGCTCTCTCCGGGACCCTGCCGGGAGGTAGATTCATCACCGAAGGGGTCTACACCACCATGCCCTCCTCCAAAGTGATGCGTGATTAGTTCATCCCTATTCTACGGGTCCATAGCAGTAGCTAGATGGTTGTCTTCTCCACTTTATGCATCATGTTTAGATCTCGTGAGCTGCCCTACATGATTGAGATCATCTTTATGTACCGCTACATGTTGTGTTTGCTGGGATCTGATGAATGTTGAATGCTATGTCTTCTGATTATCAATCTATCATGTTATCTTCATGCTTATGTTATTTGTGATCTTGCATGCTCTCTCTTATTAGTAGATGCTCTGGCCAAGTAGATGCTAGTAACTCCAAGAGGGCGTTTTTATGCTCGATAGTGGGTTCATGCCTCCTTTGCATATGTGCTCGAGTGATAGAAATGTGACGGATGGAGGATGTGCTATTTCCATTAGGGAGAAAACAACAATGCTTTGTCTAAGGATGATTCTATTGTTTACATTATAAACTTTGCTTACTGCGATATTCTGTTGCTTGCAACTTAATACCCAACGTTTGTTCGGATGATATTGAGAGGGTGGATTATTAGTCATAGATGTAGTTGGATGACGTTCTATGTATCTTATTGTAATGCCCGCATGAATCACATAGTAATCTTTATGTCTTGCATATGCACTACAGTGCAGCCTTCATTTCTGTCAATTTCCCAGCTGTAATTTGTTCACCACACATGTTAGTTATCTTTCACGGAGAGACATCACTAGTTAACTTTGGACCCCGGTCCATTTTCCTCATACAGATAAAACACCTACTGCTTTCACACAGCTTTCATACTGTTGCTACTCCTTTCATACTGTTTTCCTGCTGTTTTCCACACCATACATTTAACCTCTTTCTATTTAGCAAAACCGGTGAGATTGACAACCTCACTAGTACGTTGGTGCAAAGTGATTTGATTGTGTTGTGTAGGTTCCACGTTGGTGCTGAACTGGTAGTGCGCCCTGCCACCTTAGCTGCATCAACCTTCAGAGATTGCTTGTCCTCCTAATGGTCGATTCAACCTTGGTTTCTTTTCCGAGGGAAAAATTGACGCTGCACTCTTCACAACCTTCCACTTGGGTTTTACCAACTGTAACATCCCAAGTATGAAAATACCCCTAGAATGTTTGTTTTCCTGGTTAATCAAAGTATTGCATCATGTCATCATGTTTATTTCATTGTTTGCCTTGTTTACTAATTGTTTTGCATCTGTTCTTAATTGTTTTCACATTTGAAATTCAACTTATTTCCAAACTCTATTTCATACTTGCTCTGTTACAACATTTTAAATAGAAATCTCAAATAAAAACAACCCATTTGTTTTCATATTATTCCATGTTGATCAACTAATAAAATGGTGCTTTTATTTTCACTAATTAATTCCAAGTTGCTTTCAAATTCAAATCAAATCTTTAAATCAGCACCCAATTTGTATATATGAAAATCACCACCCAATTATAATCACTTAATCAACTTTAATAATAGGGTTCACCCTATTAAATTTGTTGTTTTCAAATATTAATTCATTAATTAACAAATTATTCCAATTCAAACTAAAACCATTCAAACAGCACACCAATTTGAAATTATAAAAATAATCAAAACAATTTTTTTGTGCTCTTTGTTTCCAATTAAATTCTTTGATCACCCTATTCTTAAACATATTGTTCAATAACCATTTAGTAATAAAAATTCAAATCAAACACAATCCAATTTCAAACAGTACCAAAATTCAAATGTTTTTGAATTCCAAAAATTGGTTTTTGGTTGTAATTAACCTAATGTGCTCACCCTAAATTTTTAGGATTTTTTGATAACCTCAAAACCCCTCTTCCCTTCCAATTTCTATTGCTACAAAAAAAAAACAGAAAAGCAAAAAAAAAAAAAGAAGAAAACGCGCGCGCAGCACCTAACTAGCCCAACCCAGCCCCTTTTCTCTCCTTTCCGCGCGCGCATCCAGCCTGCCTGGCCCGGTACCCCTTCAGTTAGATGGCCCCGTCGTCTTCAAGCGTACGGCCGCCCATCCGAGCACGCCACGGCGGCACGGCGTCGCCTCCGATGGCCAGGAGAACCCCGCGGGCCCTATATATCCCCCTAGGGCAGCGCGCCACCAACCCTAGACCCTAGGTTTCCGTTTCCCCCCTCGATTCCGCCGCCACTTCACTCTCCCTCGCCGGAATTCCTCACTGTCACCTCACCGGAGAGCGAGCTCTCTGAATCTTCGATGGCGCCGCCCACCTCGCAGCTCCACTCGCCTATCTAAACACGGGAACCAAGCCACCTCGTCTTCCTCCTCTGATTTGACACCGGAGCGAGCTCGGAGAAGCACGGGAGCCACGCCGCCGTCCTCGTCACTGCCGCGACATCCCCTCCGCCGCCGAGCTCATCCGTGGAAAACTCCCGGTGATCACCTCATGTCCACCTCCTCCTCCTCTCTGTTACTTGCTCGCGGCACTCGCACGCATACATCCATCACCCCACTGCACCACAGCAACGCTAGCACGAGCACCACCCGTGGATCACCGCCGTCCGCTGTCGAACGCCGTCAGGTTTCAGGCATGGTTCTGTTCGTCAGAAAATTCAGATCCACGTTTGTAACGTTATCCTCCCCGAGCGTGGTTAACTGACAACAAACGAGCACACAGCACACTGGTTCAGGCGCAGCGCACACTAGCGAGAGATCGCGAGTTCGAGCCTTGGGCTCGCGGGATAAATCCCAAACCTTTTTTTCGCCGCAGCGCTGACAGGGAGGGCCCCCTGTCAGCCTCCCTGGTAGCCACGTAAGCGCGCAGTGACCAAGGCCCCCCCTGGCAGCGACTGGGGTAGGTTTCCGTGCGTATAAAAACGATTTTAACATTTCCTGTATTCAAATCCAGGCCCTTTGTTTTAACAGATTGGTCCCTGAAAGTATTTTGACCATAACTTTAGTTTTATAAGTCCAAATTACAAAAATAAAATATGTGTGCTGGTCTAAATTTAATCCTCTATCTTTTGGTATCATTTGTTTTCTGTTCTGAAATTTCAAAATGCAATTCAAATTTGAATTCAAATAATTCAATTGTAATTTGCTAAAATTCATAACTATTTCATTCTTAATCCAATAAATGCAAATAAAATATGTTTTCCATGCTATTTCAAATAACCTTTTCAAATATAAAATTTGTTTCATGGTTTGAATAATTTAAATTGCCTAAATAATTTAATCCTTATTTAATTCATTTAAATTTGATAAAATCATAACTTGCCCCAAATAAATTATTTTTGCACATGCAAAATATGTTTTCAAACTAGAAAAATATGAACTTTTCAAATGTGAATTTGAACTTATGTTTTGAACAAATAAAATTCAAATAATATTCAAACTTGTTTTAAATTCAATTAAAACTTGTTTAATATTGTTTAAGTCATAATAAATTCATCCTAACTCCTATTTCAAAATTTGAAACATGTAATCCAACTAAAATTTGGTATTCCTTTCAATTATGAATTTTGTTATTTGTTTTGAACACTTTAATTTGATGAAAACAACAAATGCTTGTGTGACATCTTTAAGTAACCAAACTTTCCAAACTTAATAAATAATTTCCAAACTTGTTAAAATCCTTTTCCACTTGCATCTTTTGTTGTTATTTTGTTGTTAACATCATGCATGCATCATGCTAACAACTTTCACATAATAATTAATTGTAAATCATTTGTTTCCACTTAATCCATGGACCCTTTTCCATATGCAACTCAAAATTGCATAGGGGTCCATTTAAATTGTGTTACCATGTCACTTAGTTTATTTTGATGCATCTATTAAATTGACATGCATCATCCCATGATTGTGCACTATGCCATGATATTGATTGTTTATATTTCTGTCTTGTTTGTTTGCTTCTTCTCGAATAGACGACGACATTGAGACAGACGATCTTTACAGCACCCCTTCTGAGGATCTAGCTCAGTACCCGACTGCTGAGTTTGCAGGCAAGTTATCACTCACATGAACCATTGTGTTCCTTTCAACCCTGGTTACCGATACTTTCCGTTGTCTATTTCTGCTAGCCTTAGTAGTAGTTGTTTCTGTTACGAATCTATCACATGAATCCCTTAACCCTGATATTGCCTCACCACCACTCCTACAACCCTATTGTTTGAGCCAGTGTCTTACTAGCATGCTTAGGTTGTTTTGCTCGAGTCTGTTACCCGTTACTTTCAGTTACTATATTTTCATTATGTTCTGGGGGCTCGATGTTTAATCAATCAATCAATCATGCTAATGTTATTGTTAATAATAATTTGATGATAAGGCACCGGCAGGAGGCCCTGTGTGGTTTTGAGGCCTGCTAGTGTCGACCCTAATAGGAAAAGGGTCTTGTCTACTGATCCATGATGAGCGCACTACCCGCATGTGGGAAGCGAGTATGGGCGCCCCCCTCAATTTGATTCGATTCGCATCTCGTCCAAATCGCCTCATTTAGTTCGTGTTTTCCATTTGCCGCATGCATGTTTTTGCGAGCCCAACGCAGGGTGGAACTTTCGTAGTCGGCATATAGGGAAACACGTTCTTAGAGTGCTATGAGGGTCCATTTTCTTCTGGGCTCGATTAGCCGTGCGCCCAAGGTGCTTTGGGCTTGATGCGAAGAAGAGTTGAGTTCTGTTGAGTGCCCCGCTTGGTGGGAGGCATCCCATCTGGCGGGTTATTCATACGTGTACGGCCAAATTGGTGCAACCCTGCAGGGATAATCTTCTCGAGAAGCCGTGTTTTCCGCGGTTATGGTTAACTTGGTGAAAGTACTGGCTAACAAGTACTCAGGACAACTTTAACCTAATAAATCACAATCTCACACCCCATGATTAACAACTTGACTAGTAATAGGATTATTGACCAATAACTTGATTCATCCATAATCCAACTGTGTGAGTTATCCTCGGATTGGTTCTTTGGATAAGGGGCGAGATTCAGGATGGGTTTGTTTGATGTTATCTTTCCGTTGGGTACAATACTCGATCTTATCTCTTTTTCTGTTAGCTGGAAGTGGTAGAATCTCTGTAGTTGGTTAGCGCAGCCAGTTGCAGCATCTTTCATGTCCCCTTTCTTCCGTTGAACCCAAGGCATCTGTGCTTGGTGTGGACGGGCTACACTTTGGTGAACTGTGAGTCTTTCTTGCCAGTACGTCTATGTACTGACCCCTTTGGGGCTGTGGTTTCCGCAGACTACGCTTACGAGGATCCAGGTGACGGCTACTACGTGGAGTTTGACGAGGCTGCTGACGAGTAGTTAGCGGACCCGGGCAGGATCCGAGACTACGTGGATGGGCTCCGTCTTTATTTCAGTTTCCGGCTTCTTAAGCCTATTTGGATTTGTCTGTACTCAGACCCCTTTGAATGTTTCCGCTGAGATGTAATGATGTTATGTTGGGACATGTGTCCTCTGGATGATTGTATTTGCTATTCTCTGCCCTAGTGAGGGCCAGTTGCAACTTATTTCAATCTTTTGTGTCTTAGAGATATGTTGTGCTATCATTCTGTTACAAGCCGTTGACGTACCATGTGTGTATGGTATGAAGTACGTCAATGGTAGTGTCCTGATTTCTCTGGGATAGTTTACGTCGACGCTGAACAGATAGGGGTTGGTTGTCACACATACGTGTGTTGGCCTACTCGTAAGAGGACGCGGGTGCCGGTAAGCCCCGTAATCCAATCTACTACTGTTCAACGGAACGGCGAGTATCCTTTAGAAGTCCGGGTGCGACAAATGGTATCAGAGCCTGTCTGCCTGTAGGATCCCTTTTACTGGTCGCAGTTGAGTCTAGAAACTATTTTGTAGCTATATAGGCAAAATGAAACGTGAGAGTAGGAATTCTGCCATTTTTCTTCTTTCCCCACCCACCCACCCTTTTCTGGTAAGGAAGTGCAACGTTGTTTTCTCTCTTCTCACCTAAACTTTCAAGTTAGGATTTCACGTGTTTTGGGTTCTCCGTAGTACCTCAGGAGTTTTTGGTCTCGTGTTTCCCGATGTTGCTTCAGTATCCTGTTCTTTTCAATATCCTTTTCGTCCGTTGAACCTTGTTGTTGCTTTCCACTTCAGTTCTCTACCGGCGTCTAATCAAAACTTCCCAAATCATCTGCAGATGGATCTCAGGTTCTACCCGCAGGTGGTTCGGATGACTCGTTGTGGGATCACCGCCGGTTATCCGGAGATGCTGAGAGACATGGTCACTTATCTGGGGTTCCGTTGGGCACCAGAGTACCAGGTCTACGAGCAACAGCGAGAGTTTGACCAGACCTACTACCAGGCTATCATCTACATTCTGTCAGATGATGGCATGAGCGTTGTCCACCGCTACGAGGCAGTAGGTTCCACAGTGGATATGGCCGTGCAGCAGGCAGCGTATGTGAGTCTCACCGTCCTCCGTGCTGACTACTGGGGGTTTGACGATTCTATCTATCGCCACATCCCCCGTGGTTACATCACGTCAGCGGGAGCTCACTTCACCCTCTACGACAACCTGGATGTCTACGAGCATGATAACACCAGGCTGCACACCACCGCTCAGTTTGTGAGGCACAGTGACGCTGTTGCCACCACACTTTCTCAGGAGTTAGCCTCAGTCAGGGAGCATCTCTACCTTGCTTTGACTCGTCTGGCTACGTACACCACAGACTTTGTTGGAGATGAGCGCTTTGCACGTTTCCATCAGACAGTTGGACGTAGTTTGCCAGATGTTGGAGGTTACGAGCCGATCAGAGGTCCACTCCTCAACCTCGGAGCTGGTTACACTGGGATTCCACGCTTTGGAGCACAGGGAGACGACGCTTTCTACTTCACCACACCGAGAGTTGCTCTCAGAGCAGTCCCGATCTACGTGGATCATCGTTCTACCTACTTCCGTGGGATTCCTCCTCACCGTATCTCTCGTCGTACTACTCACCGCCGTCCTGCGTGATGAGCATGGGAGTACCGATGTATCCATTCCTAGCTATGTTTAGTCATCCTTTGACTTTCGAACCATGTATTGGTGTGTTGGATATTCTGATGTATTTGAACATGTGATGATGTACCTGTTGGTTATCTATTCATGCGTCGGAATAATCTATCTTTCGGTTACCAAGTCTATCCTTTTCTGTTGTTGTGCTAAAATGCATGTCTATTCAGGATGCCGCCAACAAGGAGCAACCCGCCTGAACCACCTCCGCTCATGGAGCTGTTGACTCAGATGACTCAGGTTGTGGCTCAGATGGCCCAGATCCAGGCTAACCAGCACAACAACCAGAATGCTCCACGGGTCAGCATCAAGGAGTTCCTCAGTATGGGTCCGAGAGCTTTCGTGGCAACACGTGAGCCTCTGGATGCTGATGACTGGATCCGAAAGATGGCCAGGGCTCTGGACATTGCTCACGTTGCTGAGGAGGATAAAGTCAAGTATGCCACCTACCTACTGAAGGGTCAGGCAGCTACCTGGTGGGAGAACTACCAGACCATGAGAGCTGGCTATCCTATCACCTGGGGATGTTTCAAGGATGCCTTCCTGAAGCACCACATCCCAGATGGTCTCATGGAAAGGATGCGTGAGGAGTTTTTCTCTCTCAAGCAGGGCAAGCTGGACGTCATTGGCTATCAGAACAAGTTCAATCGTCTCGCTCGATACGCTGGTGATGAGGTGTCCACTAAAGCTAAGAAGATGGCAAGGTTCCGCCGAGGTTTTAACCCGGAACTGAAGTACGCTCTCACCAACATCAAGTGCAAGGACTTCGAGGAGCTCGTGAACACCGCGCTCAATGAGGAAAATGGGCGCAAGGCGTTCGAGGAGTCCCGCAAGCACTCACGTGAGGGTGGTTCCTCCTCCAACATGACCACCCCTCCGCAGAAGCGCCGCATCTGGGTGCCAAATGCTGCTGTCACTCGGGCTCCATATGCCCAAGCTTCTCCAGGCTTTGCTCCCCGCCCACCCAACCCAGCTCAGATGCAGAGTCAGAGGGTTCCAATGGGGCAGCCAAGGCCAGGTCCTCCTCGTGTCGTCACTTGCTACAAGTGCAAGGATAGTGGACACTATGCTGATAAGTGCACTCAGAGGCAGCTACCTCCACCTCCTCGCCCCAACACCAACCAGGCAATGGTTCGTGCTCCCCCGGCTAAAGCCTTCAACTCCAACAACAGGCCTGTCGGGAGGACCGCGAGGGTGAATCATATCAAGGCCGACAAAGCTGAGGAAGCTGCTGACGTCGTTCTCGGTATATTACCCGTAAACTCTATTCCAGCTAAAGTGTTGTTTGATACCGGAGCATCGCATTCTTTTGTGTCAAAGATTTTTGCAAAAGCATACAACCTAGTTCTGGTTCCGCTAAGCAATCAAATGACTGTTCACTCTCCGGGACCGCAAATGTTGACTTCCAAGATAAGCATGGACAATCAAATCCTAATTGGAGGTCGCATATTCCTTGCTTCACTCATGTTGCTGGGAAATTCTGACATTGATGTCATTCTGGGCATGGATTGGTTGAAGACCCACGAAGCTAAAATTGACTGTGCTCAAAAGTCAATAACTCTCTCTCACCCTTCGGGTCAGATAGTCTATTCTCCATATGGATCAAGTTCTGTTCAGCTGTTCAACCTCGATGCAAAACCTCTTCCTGCAATTGAAAATGTTCCGGTGGTTTGTGAATTCCCTGACGTCTTTCCAGAAGAGTTGCCAGGGATGCCTCCGGACAGAGCAGTTGAGTTCGTGATCGAGCTTGAACCAGGTACTGCTCCAATCTCTAAGCATCCATACAAGATAGCTCCTCCTGAACTGAAATTGTTGAAGGAGCAAATCGATATGTACATGGAGAAAGGTTACATTCAGCCTAGTTCCTCCGCTTGGGGTTGCCCAACTCTGTTTGTTGCCAAGAAGGATCAAATAAAAAGACTCGTGGTTGACTATCGTCCTCTCAACGAGAAAACCATCAAAAACAAGTATCCAATTCCTCGTATCGATGATCTTTTTGATCAACTTGCTGGAGCCTCAATATTCTCAAAGTTGGACTTGAGGATGGGTTACCATCAAATAAAGATCAGAAAGGAAGATATGAGTGTGCATTTGTTACCCCCCGGGGGCAATACCACCCCACGTTTTGTCGTCCGATTGTTGCCTCGTGATGCGTACTATGATGTCATGTATCTGGAAAGACCTACATAATTAGCTTCGTAACCCTCACCGACTCACCTAGTAGGATGTAAACATGTGCATATAGCGTTGACATTGTCAAAATTTCCTACCATTCAGGACAATGTCAGTGGAGAGTGCATATTTACTAAACTGTGCATGTGGTCCAAGACTGGTAGGACACGGATGCGTGGACTATTAGCAGTGTTTGTATCGGTCCTGATCACTCTGGTTCATAGCAGACAACAAGTGAACTGTTTATGTGGTCCAAATCTCAAAGATGATCTAACGACAATAAGAGGGGTGGTATTGTCCCCGGGGGGTAACCCCACATTTACGAAGGAAGATATTCCTAAGACAGCTTTCACCACTCGGTACGGTCTATATGAATACACCGTCATGTCCTTTGGTCTCACCAATGCACCGGCGACTTTCTCTAGACTTATGAATTCTGTCTTCCATGAATACCTCGACAAGTTCGTTGTGGTATATCTCGATGACATCCTGGTCTACTCAAAATCCGAGGAAGAGCATGGAGAACATCTTTGTCTCACTCTCATGAAACTTCGCGAGCATCGTCTATATGCCAAGTTCTCCAAATGTGAGTTCTGGATTCCAGAAGTTGCTTACCTTGGTCATATCATCTCTGCCAAAGGCATAGCCATTGACCCAGAAAAGGTTAAGGCAATTGTTGATTGGAAACCTCCTAAGACGGTGAAGCAAGTCAGAAGTTTTCTTGGCTTGGCTAGCTATTGCCGTCGTTTCGTCCAAAACTTTTCCAAGATTGCCAAACCTCTCACTGATCTCACAAAGAAGGACAAGAAGTTCGTTTGGTCTCCACAGTGTGATGAAAGTTTCAATCTTTTGAAGACTAAACTCACTTCCACACCTGTTCTGGTTGGCCCAGATACTACCAAACCTTTCCAGATATTCTGCGATGCATCTCTCCAAGGTCTAGGTGCAGTTCTTATGCAAGAACGTCAAGTTGTGGCTTATGCTTCACGTCAGTTGAATGCACATGAGCAAAACTATCCCACACATGATCTTGAACTTGCAGCAGTTGTGTTTGCCCTCAAGAAATGGAGACAATACTTGTTGGGTAACAAAACTGAAATCTTTTCCGATCATAAGAGTCTGAAATACATCTTCACTCAGCCAGATCTAAACCTCAGGCAAAGGAGATGGATTGAGAAGATTAAAGACTTTGATCTCACCATTTCTTACACTCCAGGCAAGGCTAATGTTATGGTCGATGCTCTCAGTCGCAAGTCCTATTGCAATAATCTCATGATCAGGGAAAGCCAACCTCCACTTCATGAAGAATTCCAGAAGCTGAACCTTGGTCTTGTTCCTCAAGGTTACCTTGCTAGCTTGACAGCCAGTCCAACTCTCGAGGACAAGATTCGTTCTGAACAACTTCGTGATACTGAAATCAAGAAGATTGTAGAGCACATCAAGGAAGGCAATGATAAATTCAAGTCCTTCTCAATGGATGACAAGGGAACTGTGTTCTTCGAAGGACGCATTGCAGTTCCTCAGATTCAAAGTCTCAAAGATGTCATTCTCAAGGAGGCTCATGAAACTCCTCTCTCCATCCACCCTGGAAGTACAAAGATGTACCAGGATCTCAAGACTCTGTATTGGTGGCCTGGCATGAAACGTGAAATTGCTCCATACGTTTCTGAATGCGACGTTTGTCAACGTGTTAAGGCAGTCCATCAGAAAACAGCCGGTCTACTTCAACCTCTGAAAATTCCTGAGTGGAAGTGGGACATGATTGAAATGGACTTCGTTACTGGGTTTCCAAAGTCCAAGAAGGGCAACGATGCAATCTTCGTTGTTATTGATCGTCTCACTAAGGTAGCTCACTTCTTTGCTGTCAAGGAAACTATCTCAGCTAGCCAGTTAGCAGAGCTCTACACAGCAAAGATTGTTCCTCTTCATGGTGTTCCATTGGAAATAAGCTCAGACCGTGGAAGTATATTCACTTCTCATTTCTGGAAGAATTTTCAAGAAGCATTGGGCACCAAACTTCTGTTCAGCACAGCTTATCACCCTCAGTCTCAAGGGCAAGTCGAAAGAGTCAATCAGATTCTCGAGGATATGCTCAGAGCATGTGGTATCTCCTTTGGCATGAAATGGGAAGATTGCCTTCCATATGCTGAATTCTCCTACAACAACAGCTACCAGGCAAGCCTAGGTATGGCACCATTTGAAGCACTGTATGGCCGCAGATGCAGGAGTCCAATCAATTGGTCTGGAGCTGGTGAACGTTCACTCTTAGGCCCTGACATTGTTAAGGAAGCCGAGGAGAAAGTTCGTATCATTCGTGACAATCTCAAGATTGCTCAGTCTCGTCAGAAGAGCTACTATGACAACAAGCACAGGGATATGGTCTATGCACCTGGTGACAAAGCATATCTCCGTGTAACTCCCCTCAGAGGCACTCATCGTTTTGGTGTGAAAGGGAAGCTTGCACCAAGATACATTGTCCCTTTCAACATTCTCTCAAGGCGGGCAGAAAATGCTTATCGTCTTGAACTTCCAGAAAAACTATCCAAGGTGCACGATGTGTTCCACGTGTCACAGCTCAAGAAGTGTTTCAAAGATCCAGATCGTGCAGTTGATCATGATTCCATTGAACTGCAAGATGATCTATCTTATGAGGAGCACCCTGTTCGTATTCTCGATGAAACCGAGCGTAAGACTCGCAACAAGAGCACCAAGTTCTTGAAAGTGCAGTGGTCTCATCATTCCGATAAAGAGGCAACGTGGGAGACCGAAGAGGATCTTCGCAAGAAGTATCCGGACCTTTTCGTTTCTCAGTAAGGAATCTCGGGGCGCGATTCCTTCAAGGGGGGGCGTTTTGTAACATCCCAAGTATGAAAATATCCCTAGAATGTTTGTTTTCCTGGTTAATCAAAGTATTGCATCATGTCATCATGTTTATTTCATTGTTTGCCTTGTTTACTAATTGTTTTGCATCTGTTCTTAATTGTTTTCACATTTGAAATTCAACTTATATCCAAACTCTATTTCATACTTGCTCTGTTACAACATTTTAAATAGAAATCTCAAATAAAAACAACCCATTTGTTTTCATATTATTCCATGTCGATCAACTAATAAAATGGTGCTTTTAGTTTCACTAATTAATTCCAAGTTGCTTTCAAATTCAAATCAAATCTTTAAATCAGCACCCAATTTGTATATATGAAAATCACCACCCAATTATAATCACTTAATCAACTTTAATAATAGGGTTCACCCTATTAAATTTGTTGTTTTCAAATATTAATTCATTAATTAACAAATTATTCCAATTCAAACTAAAACCATTCAAACAGCACACCAATTTGAAATTATAAAAATAATCAAAACAATTTTTTTGTGCTCTTTGTTTCCAATTAAATTCTTTGATCACCCTATTCTTAAACATATTGTTCAATAACCATTTAGTAATAAAAATTCAAATCAAACACAATCCAATTTCAAACAGTACCAAAATTCAAATGTTTTTGAATTCCAAAAGTTGGTTTTTGGTTGTAATTAACCTAATGTGCTCACCCTAAATTTTCTAGGATTTTTTGATAACCTCAAAACCCCTCTTCCCTTCCAATTTCTATTGCTACAAAAAAAAACAGAAAAGCAAAAAAAAATAAAAGAAGAAAACGCGCGCGCAGCACCTAACTAGCCCAGCCGAGCCCCTTTTCTCTCCTTTCCGCGCGCCATCCAGCCCGCCTGGCCCGGTACCCCTTCAGTTAGATGCCCCCGTCGTCTTCAAGCGTACGGCCGCCCATCCGAGCACGCCACGGCGGCACGGCGTCGCCTCCGACGGCCAGGAGAACCCCGCGGGCCCTATATATCCCCCTAGGGCAGCGCGCCACCAACCCTAGACCCTAGGTTTCCGTTTCCCCCCCCTCGATTCCGCCGCCACTTCACTCTCCCTCGCCGGAATTCCTCACTGTCACCTCACCGGAGAGCGAGCTCTCTGAATCTTCGATGGCGCCGCCCACCTCGCAGCTCCACTCGCCTATCTAAACACGGGAACCAAGCCACCTCGTCTTCCTCCTCTGATTTGACACCGGAGCGAGCTCGGAGAAGCACGGGAGCTACGCCGCCGTCCTCGTCACTGCCGCGACATCCCCTCCGCCGTCGAGCTCATCCGCGGCAAACTCCCGGTGATCACCTCATGTCCACCTCCTCCTCTCTGTTACTTTCTCGCGGCACTCGCACGCATACATCCATCACCCCACTGCACCACAGCAACGCTAGCACGAGCACCACCCGTGGATCACCGCCGTCCGCTGTCGAACGCCGTCAGGTTTCAGGCATGGTTCTGTTCGTCAGAAAATTCAGATCCACGTTTGTAACGTTATCCTCCCCGAGCGTGGTTAACTGACAACAAACTAGCACACAGCACACTGGTTCAGGCGCAGCGCACACTAGCGAGAGATCGCGAGTTCGAGCCTTGGGCTCGCTGGATAAATCCCAAACCTTTTTTTCGCCGCAGCGCTGACAGGGAGGGCCCCTGTCAGCCTCCCTGGTAGCCACGTATGCGCGCAGTGACCAAGGGCCCCCCTGGCAGCGACTGGGGTAGGTTTCCGTGCGTATAAAAACGATTTTAACATTTCCTGTATTCAAATCCAGGCCCTTTGTTTTAACAGATTGGTCCCTGAAAGTATTTTGACCATAACTTTAGTTTTATAAGTCCAAATTACAAAAATAAAAATATGTGTGCTGGTCTAAATTTAATCCTCTATCTTTTGGTATCATTTGTTTTCTGTTCTAAAATTTCAAAATGCAATTCAAATTTGAATTCAAATAATTCAATTGTAATTTGCTAAAATTCATAACTATTTCATTCTTAATCCAATAAATGCAAATAAAATATGTTTTCCATGCTATTTCAAATAACCTTTTCAAATATAAAATTTGTTTCATGGTTTGAATAATTTAAATTGCCTAAATAATTTAATCCTTATTTAATTCATTTAAATTTGATAAAATCATAACTTGCCCCAAATAAATTATTTTTGCACATGCAAAATATGTTTTCAAACTAGAAAAATATGAACTTTTCAAATGTGAATATAAACTTATGTTTTGAACAAATAAAATTCAAATAATATTCAAACTTGTTTTAAATTCAATTAAAACTTGTTTGATATTGTTTAAGTCATAATAAATTCATCCTAACTCCTATTTCAAAATTTGAAACATGTAATCGAACTAAAATTTGGTATTCCTTTCAATTATGAATTTTGTTATTTGTTTTGAACACTTTAATTTGATGAAAACAACAAATGCTTGTGTGACATCTTTAAGTAACCAAACTTTCCAAACTTAATAAATAATTTCCAAACTTGTTCAAATCCTTTTCCACTTGCATCTTTTGTTGTTATTTTGTTGTTAACATCATGCATGCATCATGCTAACAACTTTCACATAATAATTAATTGTAAATCATTTGTTTCCACTTAATTCATGGACCCTTTTCCATATGCAACTCAAAATTGCATAGGGGTCCATTTAAATTGTGTTACCATGTCACTTAGTTTATTTTGATGCATCTATTAAATTGACATGCATCATCCCATGATTGTGCACTATGCCATGATATTGATTGTTTATATTTCTGTCTTGTTTGTTTGCTTCTTGTCGAATAGACGACGACGTTGAGACAGACGATCTTTACAGCACCCCTTCTGAGGATCTAGCTCAGTACCCGGCTGCTGAGTTTGCAGGCAAGTTATCACTCACATGAACCATTGTGTTCCTTTCAACCCTGGTTACCGATACTTTCCGTTGTCTATTTCTGCTAGCCTTAGTAGTAGTTGTTTCTGTTACGAACCTATCACATGAATCCCTTAACCCTGATATTGCCTCACCACCACTCCTACAACCCTATTGTTTGAGCCAGTGTCTTACTAGCATGCTTAGGTTGTTTTGCTCGAGTCTGTTACCCGTTACTTTCAGTTACTATATTTTCATTATGTTCTGGGGGCTCGATGTTTAATCAATCAATCAATCATGCTAATGTTATTGTTAATAATAATTTGATGATAAGGCACCGGCAGGAGGCCCTGTGTGGTTTTGAGGCCTGCTAGTGTCGACCCTAATAGGAAAAGGGTCTTGTCTACTGATCCATGATGAGCGCACTACCCGCATGTGGGAAGCGAGTATGGGCGCCCCCCTCAATTTGATTCGATTCGCATCTCGTCCAAATCGCCTCATTTAGTTCGTGTTTTCCATTTGCCGCATGCATGTTTTTGCGAGCCCAGCGCAGGGTGGAACTTTCGTAGTCGGCATATAGGGGGACACGTTCTTAGAGTGCTATGAGGGTCCATTTTCTTCTGGGCTCGATTCGCCGTGCGCCCAAGGTGCTTTGGGCTTGATGCGAAGAAGAGTTGAGTTGTGTTGAGTGCCCCGCTTGGTGGGAGGCATCCCATCTGGCGGGTTATTCATACGTGTACGGCCAAATTGGTGCAACCCTGCAGGGATAATCTTCTCGAGAAGCCGTGTTTTCCGCGGTTATGGTTAAATTGGTGAAAGTACTGGCTAACAAGTACTCAGGACAACTTTAACCTAATAAATCACAATCTCACACCCCATGATTAACAACTTGACTAGTAATAGGATTATTGACCAATAACTTGATTCATCCATAATCCAACTGTGTGAGTTATCCTCGGATTGCTTCTTTGGATAAGGAGCGAGATCCAGGATGGGTTTGTTTGATGTTATCTTTCCGTTGGGTACAATACTCGATCTTATCTCTTTTTCTGTTAGCTGGAAGTGGTAGAATCTCTGTAGTTGGTTAGCGCAGCCAGTTGCAGCATCTTTCATGTCCCCTTTCTTCCGTTGAACCCAAGACATCTGTGCTTAGTGTGGACGGGCTACACTTTGGTGAACTGTGAGTCTTGCTTGCCAGTACGTCTATGTACTGACCCCTTTGGGGCTGTGGTTTCCGCAGACTACGCTTACGAGGATCCAGGTGACGGCTACTACGTGGAGTTTGACGAGGCTGCTGACGAGTAGTTAGCGGACCCGGGCAGGATCCGAGACTACGTGGATGGGCTCCGTCTTTATTTCAGTTTCCGGCTTCTTAAGCCTATTTGGATTTGTCTGTACTCAGACCCCTTTGAATGCTTCCGCTGAGATGTAATGATGTTATGTTGGGACATGTGTCCTCTGGATGATTGTATTTGCTATTCTCTGCCCTAGTGAGGGCCAGTTGCAACTTATTTCAATCTTTTGTGTCTTAGAGATATGTTGTGCTATCATTCTGTTACAAGCCGTTGACGTACCATGTGTGTATGGTATGAAGTACGTCAATGGTAGTGTCCTGATTTCTATGGGATAGTTTACGTCGACGCTGAACAGATAGGGGTTGGTTGTCACACATACGTGTGTTGGCCTACTCGTAAGAGGACGCGGGTGCCGGTAAGCCCCGTAATCCAATCTACTACTGTTCAACGGAACGGCGAGTATCCTTTAGAAGTCCGGGTGCGACACCAACGTTTGCATAAATTACTAAGACCCCCGATTTTTGAATCGTCTAATTCCAAGAATATTTCCAGAACAACTTTTCTGAAAACAAAAACAGCAGAAAACATGAAATGGCTCTGTGGCATCTTGTCAATAGGTTAGTCCCAGAAAATCGATAAAAATGACATAAAGTGTATAAAAACATGTAGCAAATAACATGGAACATCATAAATTATGGATACGTTTATGACGTATCATACATCATCCTTAGAATAAATGCAGAACTGATTTCTGAGCACAATAATGAGACTGGCAAGCTTTGGGAGTAAATCTTATCTCTCCACGTGGCCACCAACAAATTACAAGCACAACTCTATGACGTGCAGAATCAAAATTGTGAGTATGAGATCAAGTTTAAACATTTAAGTTCTGCTGCCAGTTTCATGATATTGGAGACCAAGTCATCATTTGTTGATGGAGAACCTTTACCTTCGAACTCTGATGATGAGAAGGATTCACCACCACCGCCGAAGAATTAATTCTTCATTGGTATTGGCATCCCCTTGTCTTGTTCCAAGCTTGGGGGAGTGCCACGGTATCACACCTTTATCTTTCACCTTTTAGTAGAGTCATATCATGAGTAGAGAAGTTATCATATAGAATGGTTTGTAGTATGGAAGTATCTCTTATTTAGTTGGTTATCAATGTATCCCTTGGCCTGAGTTGCCGTTATGGAATATAATTGAGAAGTTTCATCATTTACTCTCTACACTTTAATTTAGTTTGCAATTTCTGTTATATGGTTGATGTTGTTATTAGTATTGGTATCAATATGGGAGCATCAAGTTAATCTGTATGGTTTTGAAAAACTTAGTATTGGTCAGTAGCAACAATACTTTGAGGCTTAAGTAGAAAAGAGGGATATGCATGTAGATATATTGTTCCATGATCTTTCTTTCTTGTTGGCTCGTAATATTAGTATTATCAAGTTAAAATCATTTGTACTTCCAAGGAAGATTACATGATTGTTTCTATCACATGTATATTTTCTTGTTTTCCCTCAACTCTTATGCTTGCTACCCAATATTCCTAGCCAAAAACCTGTACTGAGAGGAAATGCTTCTCGTGCATCCAAACCTTGAGCCAAAAACCATGTCATTTGTGTCCACCATACCTATCTATATGTGGCATTTAACCGCCACTCCAAGTAAATTTCTTGTGTGCTACCTTTAAAACCTTCAAAACTATTAAACTGTTTTGTGCCCCTATTTTAGCTCATGAGGACGTAGGTAGACGGTCTTATTTTATTCGTTGATTGTACTTTACACACCTGGACTAGTGGCACATCCGCTTATCTAAATGCTAGAAGAGCTGGCAACGGGGTTCCCAGTCCCAAAATTAATTACTATAAATGCTCTTCACCCCTTTTGCCCCTGATTTATCAGTCAAAGTATAATTGTGTAAAAAAAAGAGAAGAGAGAGGATCTACTACCCTAGTAGCGTGCTCCAATGGAGTCGCTCTTGTAAGGTCTAGTTGGCTTGTGACTTAATGTAGTGTTGGCTTGCTGATTCGTTCACATAGACATACATACAAACCCCTAAAAATTAGACGCTCCTCCATGGTATGTGATTGTTGGCACGCACCCGATAATTCGGCTAGCCATGGTTTGTGATAAGAAATGTTGGGAGGAGTGACAAATATTTTATGTTCTCTATATGTTTATCAAATAAAAAGCTCTAGCACATGAGTTAATCCCTTCTTCCCTCTACGAAGGGCCTATCTTTTACTTTTATGTTAAGTAAGTAAACTTACTTCTTTCTGTATTAAGAAAGCATTTGAGTTGCTGTGATTCAACCATCTATATGTTGATTTCTTCAATCATGTCTTTGTCCTTCCTTGTTTTGTATGTTTTTATCTGAATGAATATCACATTGAAAGTTATCAATGACCGCAAAGAGATTGTTATGATTGCGCATGTTAAACTCTGCAATATAAGCTATAGTATAAATACTCTGAATGAAAGATAAGTACAATTTGTTAATTGTTCTCTGACCAAGAACAAAGTTTTCCTCCACCAATTATGATTTTCTTTATGCACCTTTATTGTGACTCCCTCTACTTGTTTCAAGTTGCGTTACATGAGAGGAAGTTTTTGTCTAAAATGACTTGTGTATTGATAGATGTGATGCTTCTTGTCCGTATTTTATTTATCGACACCTCACTCCATAAACCCGTGGTCATGTTTACTGAGTTCAGTTTCGCTTGGGGACAAGCGAGGTCTAAGCTTGGGGGGAGTTGATACATCCATTTTGCATCACTATTTTATATTGTAGTTTTCTATTATTCATCGATATATTTTATATTATGATGCATTACTTACGTTATTTCATCTTATTTTGCATGTTTG
Source organism: Alopecurus myosuroides (assembly GCA_028641055.1). Taxonomy (NCBI): domain Eukaryota; kingdom Viridiplantae; phylum Streptophyta; class Magnoliopsida; order Poales; family Poaceae; genus Alopecurus; species Alopecurus myosuroides. The sequence goes on along the minus strand of CM054063.1, from coordinate 209,987,432 downwards.
ATAATTATTGGAGAACAATCATCGGGACAAGAAACCAGCCTGAAAAAGTAACGTCAAGATACCCTATTTCTGAAGATCAGAAGAAGAAGAGGGACACCGGAGGAGTCTTAGAAGACCAAATGAGGGAGCCAACCACGAGGAGAGCTAGAGGGGGGCCACCAGGGGCCCACATCACCAGGTGGCGCGCCCCCTGGCTGCACCGCAAGGTGGTGTGCCCATCCTGCCCCACCACTGGCCGCCTCCTTTCGCGTACTTGACCCCCAGGGAACCCTAGGCCAGAGAGAACAATCGAGGAAATATTGCGCTGCCTCCTTGGGGCGAAAAACAACCGAGAGAGAAAAGCTCTCTGGCAGAGAGAAATCTGCCAGGGAAATTCCTCATTGGAGAGGGGAAATCATCGCCATCGTCACCATCATCGCTCTGGGCATCAGCGAGATTATCATCGACATCATCCTAACCACCAACACCATCACCCTCACCGTCCACTTTCATCCCGCTGTAACAATTAGGGTTCTATATCATTGTTTTCCACTAGATCTCTCTCCCGATGTGGATTACCTATTAGTAGTTGATGCTTGTGTGATTTATCGGTGTTAGCACTTTATGACCAGATTGTTATTCATCATTATATCACCTCTGATTATGATCCATATGATGTCTTGTGAGTATTTCGTCTACTTCTTGAGGACATGGGAGAAGTCAAGATGTTAGTAGTGGAATTATTTTGAAGTAATATGTAATGGTTTGATATTTAAGTTGTGGTGATATTTACGTTCACATGACACTTCACCTTTATGGATGTATAGGGATGCATTGTGTATTTGGCTACTAATTGTGGGGTTGCCGAAGTGGTAGAAACCTAAACCCTCATTAGGAAACTGATGCACGAGGGAGAGTATGATCATAGAGTTTAAGGATGTGGTTAGATTTATCTTAATTACTTCTTGTAATTGCAAATTCTTGCAAGGGGTTTAATCACAAGTATGTATTAGTCCTAGTTGGGCAGTGCATTAGCATATGTTCACCCACACAACATGTATCAAAACAATAAATATTAATCAACTGTATGAAACAAAAACGCTTGATGAAGTTCCCATGTGTCCTCGAGAACGTTTAGTCATCATAAGTAAAACAACCAGCTTGTCCTTAGATCTAAAAGGATTGAGCCACTTGCTGCAATTATTATTACTGTCTTTTATTTACTCGCACTTCATTTCTCTGATATATCAAAAAACCACCAAAAATCTGCCTTCTAGTGTTTACAGTGAATCATCTATACGAACTGTTTGTCAACACCTTCTTCTCGTCGTTGGGTTCGACACTATTATTTATCGAAAGTACTACGATGCACCCCTATTCTTGTGGTATCACAATTGTGGCGTGCTCTCTGAATTCCGGTTAATATATGAAATCCAAAGTTCAGGTGGCGTTGCAGAAAAGAAAGGATCATGGTGTTGCAACTAGCACGATTCAATTGTGTATTAACTATTTTTGCAATCAATATCATGATATATTTTATTGTGGCAAATAGTATACTGTATAGATAGATGAGCTGAGTATACCGATTACAAAATAAAATCTAAAAGGAATGAGCAAATTTTCGAGATATTCAAACTCTTTTTTCTTTTATAACATAATCTTTTGTTTTTCTCAAGGCAACCGTAAAACAATGATAGACATATCAAAAGAGAAATCTGTAAATATCAACAAGTGTTTCCTATGTATTAACTTGAACAGTTATTGCAGCGTAACGGGTTGTGTATTAAGTTAACAAAAAAAAGTTAATTGTTTAAAAAAAAAACTTAAGTTAAAGAGCCGGGCACGGTACAATCGGGTTCAATCCCTTATCCTATGTATACAGTACTATCCACGGAGTGGCCCATTAGACCCGGTTAATCCCAAGCACTTATCTGCATCGGCCCAGGAATCCGGGCTGCAAGCGAAGGGCCGCATCTGCGTATTCCCTTGGTTGTTTGACCAAAACAAGCACCACGTCACGGCCGACGCGGCCGCCCCGTCCCAGAAGCAAAACGACTCAAACCGAAACCGTCTTGCTTAAGGAAAGGCGTCTCCAGAGCAGACCGGACTAATAATCCCCTAGGCCGAAACAAACACAACGCGGCATCACCGTCACCGTCACATTCTTCTTGCAGCAGAAGAAACGAGAAGAAACAAACCGCGTCCGCAACGGCAACCGCGACGCGAAGCTATAAATACCCCATCGCCTCACCGCGGTCACACACAAGCGATCGCATCAATGAAATTTTTCGCCTGGAGGTTCATTCACAATACAATACCGTGCAACTGTCTCCTTGCCAATAGACACGTTGTCCAATCAAGTTTATGTCCGGTCTGCAAAATTCATTGTGAGGATACTGCTCACGTGTTCTTCTCGTGTTCTCGAGTGCGCGAGATATGGGAAAACTTAGGCTTATTACCAAATATCCGAAGAGCCCTCGATCAGTTTCAAGAGGGTACACGGGTGTTCGAATTCCTGCTGAAGCAACCGGCATCAATAGCTCCAGGATATGATGTCAACCTTCGTGAGCTCATCGCCACAACATGCTGGTACGCTTGGTGGGAACGCAGGAAAATCGTCCATGCCGAAGAAGTGTCCAAGCCGGCGTTTTCGGCTCTGTCCATCGTGGCGTGCCCAACGAACTACTTCCGCGCTCAGAAGAAAACAACGGGAGTTAAACGAGGGGGCTAGATAAAACCACCTGAGGACTTTACAAAACTTAATGTCGATGCTTCGTTTTGTTTACAGGAGGGAAGAGGAGCAACGGGAGCCGTTATCCGCGACGCCCGGGGAGCGTTCATTGCTGGAAGTTGCTGCGTTCTTCCCTATGTTTCTGATGCGGCCATGGCTGAAGCTATAGCCCTGAAAGACGGGCTCATCTTGACGGGACAGATGGGCTGCTCCAATGTCGTGGTTAATAGTGATTGCCTGAAAGTGATCGAAACGATGGAGGAAGAGGGAAATTCTATCGGACCCTATGCTGCTATCTAGGAGGAGTGTGCTTTCTTAGCTAGAGGCTTCAATAGGATTGTTTTTGCTTTTGCACCGAGAGAGAGCAATGGTGTGGCTCACACCTTAGCGGCTCAGTCTAGTGGTCAGGGTTTGTAGGTTTGGTTTGAGGATCCTCCTGATTGCATCAAAGGAGCCCTCGTAGACGATATCAGTCTTTTTGTAAACACTTAATTGTTTTGGCAGCAAGCTCGCACTGTTTTCCTTACCAGGGTATCTGAGGGGGCTGGAAGGTTTTTAACGAGGCGGCTTGTTTGCTGTTATTTATATATGGTAAATTCAAAAAAAAAAGCGATCGCATTAATCGGTTGCATCCAGAAACAGAGCACGCACGGTATCAATCTCGATCGTGAGGAGCAGAGCAGCGATGGCGCGGCGGGGAACGGAGGCGTTCCCGGACCTGGGCGCGCACTGCGACAGGGAGGACTGCAACCAGCTCGACTTCCTGCCCTTCGACTGCGACGGCTGCGGCAAGGTCTTCTGCGCGGAGCACCGCACGTAGAGGGGCCACGGCTGCGCGCGCGCTGCCGACCAGGGCCGCACCGTCGTCGTCTGCGAGTCCTGCGGCGACGCCATCGAGCGCGCCGGCCCGGGCATGGAGAAGAAGACGGACGCGGAGATCTTGGAAGCGCATGCGCTGTCCATCCGAGGCTGCGACCCGGCCAGGAAGCGGAAGCCTCGCTGCCCCGCGCGGCGGTGCAAGGAGACGCTCACCTTCTCCAACACAAGCGTCTTCAAGGGGTGCGGCCAGAAGCTCTGCCTTCCCCGCAGACCACGGGTGCGCGCCGCTCGTGTCGCCGGCGGGGGCAGCCGCCGCCGCGAGGAGGGCCGGCGACTGCGGCCGCGACGCACAGAAGATTAAGGACGGCGCCGCGTGGGCGTTGCCACCGTTGGTCCGGAATTTCAGAATGTTTTGACTTTTCGTGCCGTATGTGAATGATTTTAAGATGAATGGATGGTTTGACTTTAGCGTCCCTGCATGGACGAGCTATTTTTCATTTTCTTGAACCCAACGTGAAATGAAACTAAAACGTCGAAACAATTAGGACCAAGGCAGGGGGTCGCGGTCCAATCGCGGTTTTTGTTTCTGTATTCCTTATTTATCCACTCGGGCAATCTGGTTGGTTTTTTGCACCGAGTTTTGGCGTAGCAGCGATATTGATTTCATAATTGGACGTTGAACCCATTTCATATGATGGGAGTTGCCGGAGTATTAGGCGCGGCTCTGCTATGCGCTATTCATGGAGCGACCGTAGAGAACACTCTATATGAGGACGATGATGTTGCAAATACCTTCCGTGCTTTTAACCCAACTCAAGCTGAAGAAACTTATTCAATGGTCACTGCTAACCGCTTTTGGTCCCAAATCTTTGGTGTTGCTTTTTCCAATAAACGTTGGTTACATTTCTTTATGCTATTTGTACCGAGCAAAGGCAATACCTCAGCCCTGATGTGCATGTTGGTAGGTATTCTATATTAGAAAATAGACCACTTTCTGCATGTCGTTTGATTCCATGTTTTGCATGATCTAATACAACCATCCCAGTGTTTGGCTACATGTAATACTACGTCCACGGTAACCTCTTCTCTAATATGGTGAGATTAACAGAGTATGAACATAGTATGAACAATAGGATAAACAGGTACGATAGTCTTAAATATAACGGAGAACGTCATAAAGATGTAACATAAAGAGGTAGCAGAATAGGAAGTCAGAACAATACATAGGAAGTGTAGCTTACACGTCCATCAAAACGTTCTCTAGGTGAGGAGAGCACATTGTGACAATCTCGACGCTGATGGTGTCAAAGATGACGACCCTGAACGTTTTGGGAGCTACCTTCTCGAAAAGGAGTTGGAAGCCCATACGTACATCGTGAGCTGTTGCAAATGGCGCCCAACCCCTATCGAGGCATGCTCTGCTACCGATCTCATTCAGGTCGATAGTCCGGACACAGACGTTGTTCGTCTTTAGTATGATCTTCGCTGGCAATTCACTTAGGCCCGGCGTGAAGGCTTCCGGGACTGGGAGCAAGCCTAGGTTAGGGGAACCACCCCTTTGCAGAAATGGCTCGGGGACACATATACCTTCATTCAACCATAGTTTGTATGTTTCTTCTTCGAGAGTGGGACCTGACCCATGAACACCGTGTACTCCTTTTTCGAATCCTGCAAAAAAAACTTGGTCAGAATTGGTAAACAATGGCTGAAGATGGCCTCATCTATTAGATTACAACACCATTTGTCCAGGTATTGTTTGAAAGTGAAGGATCAAAAACATGCACAACACTTGAACATGTCACAAGATCATTTACACCAATAGCTGAACTGCTAGGCTGCATAGTTATACCATTGGCCAGATTACTCATGAAAACATGCCTCATAAAAAATACTCATCAAAACATGCCTCTACAAAAGACTCGTCAAAACACGCCTCATAAAAATAGTCACACAAACATGCCAGGAGATGACTCTTATAGGATCAAGAGTAATGCACAAGAAATATGGTTGTATAATGCTCAAGGTACTACAAGATCACCTTCTTACACCGTTAATGTGCCAATATGTAATTATCGACAATGTGCAAGGTCTCAGCGATCATCGACAAGGAAGAGGCATAGCAAGATTTGCGCCACGAGACTAGCCAACAAAAGCAATTAGATGCCTCTACTAGTGACTGCTTAATGCTTTTAATGGTTGTCTGTTGACATTGTCGATCACATCTAATTGACCAGAAGTAAAATCAAAACTTGTCGCCATAAAAACAGTAACCAAAACAGAAATAAGACTCATAAGGAATAAACACGTAGTCATCATCATGAGATGATTTTTCATGACCCATAGAAATGCACAAGGAAGTGAAGGACGCGTTTGGTTGCCTACAATTACCACAACCGTCGCAAAGTCCTGAATAATCACCTCCTAGTAATTATGGTGTGCTACAATGTAATCATTGGCCATGTTCAACATCATAAAGAAGCGCATAACACGCATTGCAAAGCACCGAATCAACTAGGTTGTGCCACATTATATCATCGGCTTCAATCAAAGTACATAACAATGAACATGAATGCAGTAGATGAATTAGTCTCAGTTGTTGGAACTAGTCATTCTTGCCACGTGTGACAAATAAAGGACCAAGTGAAATGGACAACATTGTTGATCAGAAAGGAAGGTCATTTATTCCACCACTTAGAATTAGATGCTCCAAGCTTTCGTCATTGGCACCAAAACGGCTCGAGGCTACCAAATCATGGTCTCAGAACACCAAATCGAGGAAAAGAGACAACCACAATACCATGTCGTTATACAATCACCTCTTGTATACACCGCAGGATATTGTTGGACTCTCCTTTCACCAAATTGCTTCATCACTGGACGAACATAACCCCTAATCTTACCCATGTAGTCGACAAAATCCCCAAATCTACGAACCGTAGCCCCTAAACATGAAAATCGGATGAAAGAGTAGATCAAACTCAAAGTAAATGAGATTGAAAGCAAAGCATCCGACCAAAAAGCATGAACTAAGACCAAATCGTAAAAACCTCAAACATTTTGTGGCCTACACGCAAATTGAACCCTAAAATAGCCTAGATCTACTCTGCATGTCTCTCCACCGTAAAGAAACAACGCTGATATAAAGATCTAAGGAGAATACGAGTGCAAGAGAGGTTGGATATGCTCTTACCTCCATTGCCGCTGCCGACGAAGAAAGGTTGATGAATGCGCTGTCGATGGACTGTTGTTGACGATGACGTTGAGGAGAAGGAGACGCCCGGCCGTCCGCTTCTTCCGCCACCCATGACGCGAGCCGCCGAGTTCTGCTACTGCCAGAGATGGGGGAACCGTCAGCGGTGAAAGGTGGGAGAAGGAGCGAGCGGAGAGTGTGAGGAGAGAGAGCGATAAGGGGATTTATGGCGCGTGTTCCCGAAGGAACGCGACGTCTCCCGCGTGTATGCGCGCGTGCGCGCTTGCGCTCCACTCAGCCTGGCCCGAGGAAAACCGCCGATTCGGCCGTTTCCCCGGAGCCTGGCCCAACGTGCATTAAAGTTCGTGCGGGTCAAAAATTCTCCACCAATGAAACCAAATAGTGGGATGGTTTTGCACCCAGCGGGCCTGGTCTGGGCTCCTGCAAGCTACCAAACGCGTCCTTAGAGTAATGCTTGCAATTCATGTTCCGCACCTCCGTGGAAGAGGTGTCTAGTAACTTTACTAGTCTCTCCCATCCTTTTTAAGTGTCGGAAGAAATGAACCTACCACACACATATTCATAGCTGTACGTACGACACTCTTGTGGGATCGGAGGGAGTATAAATTGAGATGGGAAATAATTTGCATCCTCGTGAGAATTCGCGCTAGCGATCCTCTACAAGTCCGTGCCGCTTGTCCCACACTGGTGAGAGAAACCACAACGTGCCCATACTTGTGAGACAAACCGTGACAGGAGCCCCACGTATGCACCTTATCCTTTCGCCAACGCGCCTCCTTGGCTCATTCTTTCCTGTCCTTTCCCTTGTTCTTCTCTCTTCTCTCATCAATGTGGCCACAACACTACCCACACCGACCTGGCCTTCCTGAGCAGAGATGACACTGCTGAGGAGACCGAGCTCGTTGGGGGCCGTGTCATCCACCGCGAGGCTGAGTCGGCACAACTCTGTTGTCACACAAACACGTGATGTGTACCCCTGATACGTCGAAAACGTATCTCTTTTTTCGAACACTTTTATTATTGTTTTCCTGTAAACTTGTGAGTTTTGGATACCACTAACACGGACTAACGCTGTTTTCAGCAGAATTACCTTGGTGTCTCGTTTTTGTGCAGAAAAAACAACTTTCGGAAAATTGCCCAGAAAAGACCCCATTGGCACTAAAACACCAGAAAGCCCCGCGAGCCAGAAGGAGACCCGGAGAGGGGCCAGGAGGTGTCCAAACCACCCCCCGGCGCGCCCCCCTAGGCCACGCCACCTAGTGGTGTGGGCAACTCCCACACCCCCTCAGGCTCCCCTTTCGACTACATATTGCCTTCAACCCTAAAACGCGTGGGGGGGGGGTCGTCATATTCCACAGAAACACAACAGAGGGCCGCCGCCACTTCGAACATCGATTTGGGGATCAGAAGTTCCTGTTCAGGTGCCCTGCTGGGACGGGGATTCTAAGGAGATCATCGCCATCGACACCGCCCCTCCTTCTCCATCAACCATCCATGTTTCCCCTGTCCATGTGTGAGTAAACACCGCTGTAGGCTGAGAGGGATGGAAGGGATTGGATGAGGTTGATCATGTAATAATGCTAGATTGTTAGGGCATAGTGCCTAGTATCCATTGTTAGTGTTTTCTACTGTTGTTGCAACTTGTTATGCTTAAAGCTTGTCACTAGGTCCTGAGTGCCATGATTTCAGATCTGAACATGTTATTGTTTCATGAGTATAATTATGTTACTTGATCATATCTGCAAGTTGTTTACACACATTGTTGTCCGGAACCCGAGGCCCCAAAGTGACAGAAATTCGGACAACCGGAGGGGATGGTTGTGATGTGAGGATCACATGTGTTCACGAAGTGTTAATGCTTTGCTCCGGTGCTTTATTAAAAGGAGCACCTTAATTACTAGTAGTTTCCCTAGAGTCCCGCTGCCACGGGCTGATAGGAGAAAAGATGTTGTGCAAGTTTCTCATTGCGAGCACGTACGACTATATTGGACCACATGCCTATGGTTTTCCTACATGTTTGATACTTTATTAGTATTATCTGCAATTCTCACGTTATTATCATTATTACATGACCCTTGTTATCCATGCAACACCCGTCCATCCATTCCCTCTATGCCTACGGTACTTTCCGTACTGCTGTTTTCCGCTATTGCTACTGCTGTTACTATTTTACTACTGATGTTATTTTATTTCTACTGTTGCTATTAAACTGTTACCACTGATAAATTGTTGCGAGCAAGTCTACTTTCAGGTGCAGCTGAAATGACAACTCAGTTGTTAAGGCATATAAATAATCTTTGGCTCCCCTTGTGTCGAATCAATAAATTTGGGTTTTACTTCCCTCAAAGACTGTTGCGAACCCCTAAACTTGTGGGTCATCAAGACTATCTTCTAGCGCCGTTGCTGAGGAGCATGACTTTATTTATTTGCTCACTTGATCGGGATATTGTTTTCTGCAAGCCATTCATCATGGGAAAGACTCGTGATGGAAAAGTTACTATATTACCATCCACTACAAGAAGAGGTACAACTCTGAACACCTCTGTTGCTCTTGATTCACCGTCTGTTATGAGTAAGCTTCTTACTCCACCACATGTTACACATACTGTTACTTCTGCTGAGTCTGAGAATGCTTGTGATATTTTTGATGATGCTTCTACTATGCTTGATGATACTGGTTCTCTAGTTCCTTTCCTAGATTCTACTATTGCTAAATCCAAACAAATGAAAAATGTAGAAATTTCTGTTGAAAATATTGGTACACCTGTTAATTAAACTGAGCTTATTGATGATCTTGATGAAACCTATATTGAACTGAGTGATGATTTTATTGGAGAAGCTTGTGCTACTACTGGTGCAAGTGCTCTTAAGAGTCTTCTTGCAAGACATGCTGTAAAATATAAATCTTCTCTTGATGCTAAGTTTGCCACATCTCCCATACACATTGTAGACAAGGATTATGATTTCTCTTTAGATTTATCTTATATATCTATTGTTGAGAAGGAAACTTTTTGTGGAACTGAAAGTAAAAGTGCTATGGAACACATAAATGAGATTTCATCTATGAGTAGTTTATTTTCGGATGATACTAAGCTGCATACTTATTTTGTTACCAAGATTTTTTCCTTTTTCATTAAAATATGAAAAAAAACTTGGTTTAACAATCTACCACATGGATCTATTACTTGTACTATGGATTTGATTAATGCATTCTTTCAAAAATATTTCCCTGCTAGTGCTCAACATGCTAATGTGCAAGAAATCTTTAACTTTGAGTAGATTAAAGGAGAAAAATTATCTGAATCTTGGACAAGATTTTGTGCTTTAATAAGAGCTTGCCCTGGTTTTCCACTACCTAAAAATTAGATCCTAGATATATTTTATAATGGACTAACTGTAAAATCTAGGACATACCTAGATAGTTGTGTTGGTTGTGTTTTCAGGAAAAGGACTCCAGAAGAAGCTTAGGAATTAATGGCTAAAATAGCCAAAAATAATGATGATTGGAATATACCTGATCCTACACTTACACCAGAGCCAACAACAATAACCACACCCAAAAAGAGAAGGATGATTGAATTAAATGGGGAAGTGATCAAGGAAGCCAAGAAATCTCTTAAAGATAGGGGTATTAAATCTGAAGATGTGAAGAATTTACCTCGTATAGAAGAATTATGTAAGCCTTATTCCTCAACCATCAACTGTTGAGGTACACTCTCTCCAATACTTTTATAATAGAGATATTCCCTATTCCAAACCACCTGATCAATGCTTAGATCAATTTGATAATTATGTTGTTAAGCAAGATAATTTTAATATGAGAGTGCAAAATCACCTTATGGAAAACTCTAGAGCTATTGATAATTTGCATGGAATTATTGAGAGAACCTCTAATGATGTTAAAATGCTTGTTAAACATTTTCAAATGGTTCAAAGTCAAATTGATCAACTCACTAAAGTGCAAAAAGACATGCTAGCTAATGCTTCTAGAGATAAACATGTTTGTGAAATAATTACTAGAAGTGGTGTTTCTACTCAGGACCCCTTGTATCCTGAAGGACATCCTAAAAGAATTGAATAAGATTATCAACAACCTAAAAAACAATAGTTCTCCTTCTAAGAAAAAGAAGAAGAGACATAAAAATGTTGTAGAATCTCTTGAACTTGCTAAAGATCTAAATAGTATATCTATCTCTGATGCTGAAACTGAAAGTGGTAATGATAAAAGTGATGCTTATGATAAAGAAGAAGCTGTAGCTGAACCTGAAAAGCAAACTAACACTGTGAAGTATACTAAGGAGGATTTCATTGACAATAAACATGGTAAAGAAAGAGAGCCTTGGGTACAAAAATCAATGCATTTTCCTAATAAGAAACACAAATCTAAGGAAGAAGAACATTATAATAAATTCTGTGAGTGAATGAATCCTTTGCTTTTCAAATTCCTTTGACTGTTGCTATTAAATTGCCTCCTTATTCAAAATATATGAAAGATATTATCTCTAACAAAAGGAAAATTCCTAATGAGGAAATTTCTACTATGCTTGCTAATTACTCTTTTAATGGTAAGGTTCCAAAGAAGCTTGGAGACCCTGGTATTCCAACTATTCCTTGTTCCATTAAAAAAAATTATGTTAGAACCGCTTTATGTGATCTGGGAGCTGGAGTTAGTGTTATGCCTTTCTCTCTTTATAAGAGACTCTCTCTTGAAAAAATTAATACACACTGATATATATTTTCAAATGGCTGATAAATCTACTGCTATTCCTATTGGTATATGTGAGAATGTTCCTGTTTAAGTTGCTACTAATTTTTTTCATATTAACTGACTTTGTTGTGTTGGAAATGCCTGAAGATGATAATATGTCTATTATTTTTGGGAGACCTTATCTTAACACTACAGGGGCTGTTATTGATTGCAATCAAGGCAAAGTAACTTTTAATGTTAATGATAAAGAGCACACTGTTTATTTTCCCAAGAAGATTGATAGAAGATATGGTCTAAATTCAATTGAAAATATTGAGACCATCAAAATTGGAGAGTTTTATTGTCCCGTTCCAGTACCACCAAAATAATATGAAATTATTATGATTGATACTATTTCCATCAAGGTTGAGGTAACATAATTATTTAGTGTTGAGCAAAGTTTTTCTTCATATGAAAATTATTCTGGTAACAAGACTTGATCAGCCATGTTAACAAAATGATTTTGAATGAAGAGGTCAATGTTTTCACCTTCCCCATTATGTTTTCACCATGTTTACTTCTGTTATCACATTGCTACTTTAGTACAATCATGTTTCCATCATCAATACTTTTGTTTTCACAGTGATTTCTCTTGTTTTCACCTTATTATGCTTGTTTTCACCACCGATAATTTTGTTTTCACCACCTCCACCTTTGTTTTCCTTTGTTATTTTTCCATTGGAGTGTCATAGAACCTATGTATTTCTGGTTTTGGTTTTTTTTTTCACCTTTTCACTTTTGTTTTCCTGGTTTTGTTAATTATTATAATTCTCGAAGTGCCTCAAAAAATTCCAGAAAAATTATAATAAATTTTTGCGTTGAAAATGAGGCAGAAAGCCACTGGGGAGACCCCAGGGGAACCCACCAGTCAGGCACACCATGGGGTGGTGCGGCCTGTCCTCTAGTGGCGCCAGCACGTGATGTGGGGCCCCTGGCCCTCCACTTACTCTCTCTACTGCCAAAGTATTCTCTCTCACCTACCAAACTCAACACATTTCCTAGAACCCGAGTTCTTGTTGTTCTTCCTCGAAATTTTTGGATCTCTTTGCTTAGCCCATCTTTTGTGCTGAAATCTGGTGCATTTGCTCTCCGGTATGTGACTCCTCCGATGATCCAAATAGAATTTTATTTGGTGAAGTATTTCTTGAGTATTTTGGTACTGTAGGTGACAGGTTATGTGAGTTTGCATGCTTCATTGAGTAGAAATAATTTAGTATTGACGCATGTTTAGCTCTCCTATATGTCTCTATAGTAGCTTCCACCATATAGTTGCTTGAAATCAATTTGTGTGATGGTTGTTGAAAAGTTTCAGAGATGGATAGCCATAATTTTGGAGAGATATTTAAGAGTGATGCTCCTAGGAGAACAAGGCCCTCACGTTCTTCCACTACAGTGAGGCCATCGTACAATGAAGACGTTATTGCACCGACTATTGACGATGCGGGAGGTGATGGTATCGTTAACCCATCTAGCTTTCCTTGCATTACATTCCTAAGAAGTGCAGGTTTATTAGATGACTTTTGTATGCTCATTGAAAGAGTTGGTCTAACCAACTTTATGGAGGATGAAAGCCCTCAGTATACCACTCACACAAAAACTTTTGTTGAGAGATTTAAATTTCAGAACACACATTTTGGTCCAACTGTTGCTTTTAAGTTATATAGTACTCCTGTTTATTTGTCCTTGGTATATTTTTGTGCTATTATAGGTATCAACGCTTCCGGGACAGCGAGAAGGATTTAGGATAAACCAGCAGGTATCCAGGGGCTCTACCGAGAAATCACCAATGATGATGGTCGTTCATCACAGCGTGGAAAGATAAGGAACATCAAACTTTCCGCCCTTAGATATTTTACTTACTATATTGCTACTAGTATCCTTGGTAAGGGAAACACTAGTAACATTTCTAGTTATCAGCTTGTTTTCATTGATGCTGCGATGAACCATAGCATGAAGTATAGCCTTGGTGCACATGTTGCACGCCGCCTTGCTGCTAATGGTCCTATTTTTTTGGGGGGGGGGGGGCATTATTGCTACACGTGCAGCAACTGCTTTAAATGTTTCTGTTGCTCCATGTATACTTAATCTCGTTGCCATGAAGTCCCATCACTTTTTTACTACTATATCTAATGCTAATCATTTAGTCTATAGAGTTCTATTTATTGACAGAAATGAGTGGGAAGTTGTTTTGCCGCAGCCTGTTTTGTTCAAGGTTGACATGTACCCATGGTCGCGCTCCAAGGAGGATATAGATGAGCATCTGAGCACAATGGAGTTTTACAGGCAGCAAGAGAGGCGAGATGCACCCTCCGAGGACTACACCATGCAGTACGCCGGAGCGTCCTCGAGCACATATCAGGAGGAAGGTTCCTCCTCGCCATACTACGGGGGCGCAGCCCCATGGTCCCCATGGTGATTGATCTCCACTTATGCCAAAAGCCTAAGATTGGGGGGAGGTACACCGACATCACACTCATCTTTATATCATGTTCGGTCGGTTCTTTGTATATCCATGTTTTTGTTTTCTTTCGTTTGTTTTCGTTTTCTTTCGCTTCTTTCGTTTCTCTTTGTTTTATTATTTTTGTTTTTGGTTTCCAAAACACAAAAAGACCAGAAATATTTCTGTTGTTTCTCTTTGTTTGCTTCTTTAGTCTCTTTAGTTGGTTTGCTTTCTTTTCTCGTTTTGGTCTAGTATTCAAAAATCTAAAAATATTTTGCTTTGTTTGCTTGCTTCTTTCTGTTCTTGTTATAAAATCGAAAACCCAAAAATATTTGTTCTTCTTCTTTGGTTTGTAAAGTTTGTTGCAGAGTTCACTGGACTTCCCTGTCCCCATTGGAGCTTGATTATCATTCTATATTATTCAATCCACAAGTGAAGAGCAGTAATGATGATTTACGACAATCCGAGTTGTGGTGAGAGGCTGGTATGAATTCTATTTGTTTTATTTTTGTACATATACTCGTTGTGTGAACATGCTTAATCCGTTCATGTAAGGTGTGTGTTATTTAATTGATGCTTGGTAGTTCGTGATTTCACGTGTTAGTTCCAACTTATTAATATAAGATAGCATGTCGTATGAATGTTTGCTTGCATTCTTTTATTCATAGAAGGGTATGACATTGTGGTATCTCCCTCTGATTGCTTTGCTTGAATTGACTTGGCACATGCTCAGGCATGCTATGACTGAAAAAAAATTCGCTTACGCCTCGATGATTTATTTTGCCTCAGAGTATTTGTATCATTTTTATGCCCCTGTTAATTTTCTTTTGTCGCAAGCATGATTATGACAGTTGTTACTCTCTTGATTGTCGCTCCCCCTCTATTACTAGCCTTCACCTGTAATGAGTATGAGCTCTACTCGTGCATCCAACTCCTAAAAACTAAATTTTTCCAAATTTGTCCATGATACTACCTATGTATGTGGTATTTAACTGCCACTCCAAGTAAATTTCTCGTGTGCTACCTTTAAAACTTGCCAAAAGTTATTCCTGTTTTGTGCCCCTGTTTTAAATCATGAGGACGTAAATAGAGAATCTTTATCTCACTTGTTGATTGTATTTCACACCCTAGACTAGTGGTTTCATCCGCTTATCCAAATGATAGAAGAGTCGGCAGCGGGGTTCCCAACCCCAAATAATAATACAAATTATCTTCACTCTTTTTGCCCCTGATTTATCAGTCGAAGCATAATTGTGTAAACAAAAGAGAAAGAGGGATGACCTTCTACACCAGTTGCGTCCTTCAAATGGGAGCCGATCTTGTGAAATCTAGTTGGCTTGTGACATATTGTATTTTCTGTTTATCATTCGTTGACATAAGCATACACCTCTCTTAAAATGTTTTCAATACCCTAGTTTAATAAAATAAAAAGCTATAACACATGAGTTAATCCTTGCTTCCCTCTCCAAAGGGCCTTTATTTTACTTTTATGTTGAGTCTTCACCTTCTCACTTTATGCACCTTCTTGGAGCATGACTGTTATTCTTAGTGTAATGTGCTTGTCCCAAAACACGGTTGATAGCGGTATAGCTTTCATGCTTGTATCTTTGATATCTTTATTTATAGTCTTCACTTGAACTTCAGAGGTGCCCTGGCATTTATGTTTTGCTCCACTATTAAGGGAAAGCGAGTACACTTTATCATACCCTATTATGAGCATTGCAATCTTGTAGATTGAAATACTTCATGTTGTCTATTATTAGTTTTGTTGGTATGTCTTCATTGTTTGCATAACTGTTGGGTTGCTTTTATTTTCCATACATATTATTATGAATTTCCTTAGTACTTGATCATATAGTGAGTATATTTACATCATATGAAACAGATGTGTTCGCAAAAGTCTTTTATCGCACTCAGTTGTCACTGAATTTCATGAGGACAAGCAATAAGCTAAGCTTGGGGGGAGTTGATACGTCGAAAAAGTATCTCCTTTTCCGAACACTTTTCTTATTATTTTCCTCTAAACTTGTGAGTTTTTGATACCACTAACATGGATTAACGTTGTTTTTAGCAGAATTACCTTGGTGTCTCGTTTTTGTGCAGAAAAACCAACTTTCGGGAAATCGCCCAGAAAAGACCCCATTGGCCCTAAAACACCAGAAGACCCGGAGAGGGGTCAGGAGGTGGCCAAACCACCTCCCGGCGCACCCCCTAGGCCGCTCCACCTGGTGGTGTGGGCCACTCGCACACCCCCTCGGGCTCCCCTTTCGACTACATATTGCCTTCAACCCTAAAACACGAGGGGGTTCGTCATATTCCACAGAAACACAACAGAGCGCCGCCGCCACCCCGAACCTCGATTCAAGGATCATAAGTTCCTGTTCTGGTGGCCTGCCGGGACGGGAATTCGAACGAGATCATCTCCAACGATACCGCCACTCCTTATCCATCAACCATCCATATTTCCCCCGTCCATGTGTGAGTAAAAACCGTTGTAGGCTGAGAGGGATGGAAGGGATTGGATGAGATTGATCATGTAACAATGCCAGATTGTTAGGGCATAGTGCCTAGTATCCATTGTTAGTGTTTTCTACCGTTGTTGCAACTTGTTATGCTTAATGCTTGTCACTAGGGCCCGAGTGCCATGATTTCAGATCCGAACATGGTATTGTTTCATGAGTATAATTATGTTTCTTGATCATATCTGCAAGTTGCTTACACACATTGTTGTCCGGAACCCGAGGCCCCAAAGTGACAGAAATTGGGACAACCATAGAGGATGGTTGTGATGCGAGGATCACATGTGTTCACGGAGTGTTAATGCTTTGCTCCAGTGCTTTATTTAAAGGAACACCTTAATTACCAGTAGTTTCCCTAGAGGCCCCGCTGCCATGGGCTGGTAGGACAAAAGATGTTGTGCAAGTTTCTCATTACGAGCACGTACCACTATATTGGAACACATGCCTATGGTTTGATTACATGTTTGATACTTTATTATTATTATCTGCAATGCCCACGTTGTTATTATTACGTGTCCCTTGTTTTCCATGCAACACCCGTCCATCCATTCCCTCTATGCCCATGGTACTTTCCATACTATTGTTTTCCGCGATTGCTACTGCTGTTACTATTTTACTACTGGTGTTATTTTATTTCTACTGCTGCTATAAATTGTTACCACTGATACATTGTTGCGAGCAAGTCTACTTTCAGGTGCCGCTGAATTGATAACTCAGTTGTTAAGCCATATAAATATTCTTTGGCTCCCCTTGTGCCGAATCAATAAATTTGGGTTTTACTTCCCTCGAAGACTGTTGCGATCCCCTATACTTGTGGCTCATCAACCCCCGGCGTCGAGCGTGATACGCGGGACTAGCCGCCGGAGGAGCCTCGCCGAAAGCGCGATACACAAGACAATCCTACGCACACTTTTGAAGATCCGAAACATCACGCGGCTGATAGGGACCCCCTCTGGATGCGTACCGGTGATCGGCTGCCCTAGGTCGGTTCGCCTGCACCTAGGACTTTTGCGCGGATAGAAACTCTCTAGTGCATGAGGAACTGATACATCCATTTTGCATCATTATTTATATCAAAATTTACTGTTATTCATTGATATATTTCATATTTAAAGATGATACTAATGTTATTTCTTCTATTTTGCATGTTTGATGATTATTGGAGAATTATCTGCGGGAACAAGAATCCTGTTGGAAAAAGGACCGGTCAGAGATATGTGAGGAACATGGCACATCCAGAAGGTTCAATTGCAGAGGCGTACATTGCCTCCAAGTGCTTGACATTTGCTTCTAGATACTTGAAAGAAGATATTGAGACAAGGTACAACCGGCAACGGAGATATGAGGTTCAACAAAAAGTTGAACGTTAAGAATCATCTTGTGATGTGTTTGGCCATGGTGCGCGTTTAGTTGGAGCATATAGTGCGATCAATCATGATAGCACTGAGACCCTGTCAACAGAGCTTCATAGAATGGCTTGGTATGTCCTAAACAATTGCAGCAAGGTTACATGCTATATCCAGTATGTTCCCTACGTCTGAATTTTATGTTACCCTACATATTGTATACCCCATAGTTACTAGAGTTTAATAACTCCTCATGGTTTTCATAAAGTTCAGGACAAAGCTGGAGGAAGAAGGGACACCTGATGTCACAGTTAGGGTTGACCAGGATTTTCCAAGATGGTTCAAAGAGCATGCATGTTTCCTTTTGCATTTTTCTTTGACCTTTTGCATTTCATTGCATGATTTTGACCATATTGGTTTTCTTTTTTTCTGTGGTACACAGATGATGAACAAGGCATGGGAAAGACCAGAAGTTCATGAAGATGAGTTGTTCGCATTGGCACTTGGACCACACAGGAAAGTTAAAACATATTCAGTTTGTCATGTGAACTTAGTTCGGGTTGTCACCGCTGAGCGTGAAAAAGGTAAGAAAACGCAAAACAGTGGAGTCATGGCTGCTGGAGATCACAGCGGGGACGCAAGAGATTTTTATGGTGTCCTCAAGGAAATCAAAGAGCTGACTTATATCTCTACCGAGAAACATAAACGGACAGTTGTTCTGTTTGGCTGTGACTGGTATCGTCTTGAAGTAGGCAGGGGCATGCGCAGGTTTAAACAGGAAAAGTATGATAAACTGTTCAGGAGCATCAACATTTCCAATTTGTGGTACGAGGATGATAAGTATATCCTGTCTACCTAGGCACACAAAGTGTTTTATATGCCAGACAATGTAGGGGGAGAACACTGGCGAATAGTCCAAAAATTTGAGCATATGCGGACCTTTGATGTGTCCGAACATAAGAAGGACAAAGATGAGGAGGACAATGATGAGGATGAGAGGCCTAGTATTCTAGCACATCAAGATGTCGAAGTCTCTGACAATGAGGATGTTCCTACTGACCCGATATCCCATCCTCTGCCTCCGGTTACTCTGGAACGCACTGACATGGCTCCCCGCATCCTCTCAGCAGATGAGATTTGGGCTTATATCAAAGATCGGAAAAAGTGTCTGTGGAGCATAAGGAAGGTGAAGTACAAGATGGTGACGATGAATTAGAAGTCAGTGAGGATGAAGTAGACGACACATACGCGGAGTATGACAGTGATCCGGGTGCACTGCCCGCAGATGATAGCGATGCAGACTAATGTTGCATGCATGTGGGCAAGCTTGTGTCGAACTGATTTTGCATGCTTTTGTTGAACTGGTGCGCATGCCTGTTTGCATGTTGTGTGTTGAACTGTTGTGCATGCCTGCTTGCATGCTTGTGTTGAACTGATGTGCATGTGTGTGTGTATGCTTGTGTTGAAATGAAGTGCATTCTTGTATTTTCTTTGAATTTTGTTTTTGTGTGTGTGTGTGTGTGTGTATGATTTTTAGCTATTTATCTCGTATATGTCAAAACCATAGCATTAAACATAGAGTACATACAAGTGCTCATAAAATTGACCGCTAACATGATATTACTCAAGTGCTACCATTACCCAATTATCTTCCTTACATTGCTAATATGCTATTACTCCACTGCCAGACATTATCATGCCAAGACACATTGCAAATAAAAATGAAAAAAACCCAAATCATCAGTAGATTGTGGCCAGAATCTTGAATCTTGCCTTCATGAGCAGGTTTTCTAGCAGCTTCATCAACATCTTCTCTGTGTACCCCTTGCCGCAGCACCTGATCTAGCTTCTGCCTCAGTGCACTTATCTCTTCCTGCAATGTGCTATTCTCGTCCATATCCCTAAACACTGCAATACGCATTTGAAGAACCACCTGTTCCTGGAATTCTGTCCATTCCGGGTCATGCCATGAGAACTTTCCACAACCATAAGGAATGCCATACTTCTGCAACCAAAATAAGACAAAATTTAACCACAAGCAAAATCTTGCAACCAAACTAAAACTAAAGCACGAACCTTTACCAAGCGTCATTGGCATTTCAGGAATCTCCGACCTGGATTATGGTCGGTCCAAGAAATCCACATGGCCATCTTCAAACTGTATAGACATTTTGTTTCATTGGAGTGGTCCAAGGGCGCCGGAGTGTATGGGATAGGTTTGAGGCGGCGAGGAGGAAACCCCCCTTCGTGCGACGAGCACAAACTCTCGCCGCTAGCGGCCATGCTTTCCCTCCGCGCCATGTGAGACAGGGGAGACAGGGAAGAACCCTAGAATCTCCAAGGGAGAAAGAGGATTGACGGTAGTGGCTTTGCTGTGGTGTGGTCGAGTCATTTAAAAGGTACGTTCAGCTGTGTCAATGGATAAATTGGGTCATACAGTACCAAAGGCTACAAACGGTGCACACGGTCTGAAGGTGGGGCCAGGCACCAAGGGCCTGGTCGTTGCCTGTCAAAGCAGTCAAACAGGTCAGGATGTGTGGCCCCAAGAAAAATTCGTGACGTTCTACGTGACCAAGCAAGTTTCGTCGAAGGCAACTGGGCTCTTAGTGGGCTACTAGGCCGGAGACGAAAATCCGCAACGTAAAACTAGCAAAAAGTCGGGCAAAACCAGTCTGCGATGGACCAAACCAATACGTCGAGAGCAAATTCCACTTTTCAGCCATCCGCAACGGAAACCGCGCAACGTTATCAAAACGATCCGCTCAAAACGTTCCGGATCGCTTGAATTTGGTAGTCGCCGTCAAGATACCATATTTCGGCAGATCAGAAAGTCAGGAAAAACATCGGGGAGTTCCTACTTTACCAGATGACGGAGCCAGCCAGAATGGGAGCCAGCGGGGGGCCACCAAGGGCCCACACCATGTGCTGGAGCGCCCCTGCCCGCGCCGCCATGTGGTGTGGAGGCCCTGGCACACCACTGACAGTCCCCTTTCGCGTACTTCATCCCCCTAAAAAGTAATACCTAGAGGGGAGTGGAGTAAATATTCCGCCACCTCCACGAGGCGGAAAATAATTGAGAGAGAAAAGCTCTCCGGCAGGGAGAAATCTGCCGGAAAATTCCTTCCCGGAGAGGGAAATCATCGCCATCATCACCGTCATCGCATCGGGCATCATCAAGATCATCATCGTCATCACCACCAGCACCATCATCCTCACCATCTACCTCCGTCCCGATGTAACAATTAGGGTTCTATATTGTTGTTTTCGACTAGATCTCTCTCCCAACATGAATTACCTGTTTGTATTTGATGCTTATGAGATTTATCGATGTTTGCACTTTATGACCATATTATTGTTCATCATTATATCATGATGTCTCATGAGTAGTTCGTTTAGTTCTTGAGGACGTGGGAGAAGTCAAGATGTTAGTAGTGGAATTATGTTGAGTAATATTTAATGGTTTGATATTTAAGTTGTGGTGCTATTCTTCTAGTGGTGTCATGTGAACGTCGACTACATGAAACTTCACCTTTATGGCCCTAGAGGGATGTATTGTGTATTTGGATACTAATTGTGGGGTTTCCGGAGTGACACAAATATTAACCCCCATTAAGAAATCGATGCATGGGGGAGTGTAGGATCCGACAGTTTAAGACTGTGGTTAGATTTATCTTAATTACTTTGTTATAGTTGCAGATTATTTCAAGGAGTATAATCACAAGTATGTATTAGTCCAAATTAGGGCAGTGCGTTAGCATAGGTTCACCCACACAACAACTACCAAAACAATAAAGATTAATCAACCGTAGGAAGAGAAAGCACTTGACGAAATTCCTGTGTGTCCTCAAGAACGTTTGGTCATCATAAGTAAACCAACCGGCTTGTCCTTTGCTCTAAAAAGGATTGGGCCACTTGCTGCAATTAATATTACTATCTTTTATTTACTTGTACTGTATTTATCTGCTATATCAAAAACCCATGAAAAACCTGTTTGCTAGTATTTATAGTGAATCCTTTAATCAAACTGCTTGTCAACACCTTCTACTCCAGGTTGGGATCGACATTCTTATTCATCGAGACTATTTTCTTGCGCTATTGGTAAGTGGAATTGGTAAGGGGAACTTTTATTATGAGTGTTGTTTTTATTTCTGTCCGTTGCTTTATTTCATTATGGAGAGGTCTCCATTCGATTCTCTATTTGAGAGTACTGCTGCCACTTCTAGGGTAGTAGATGACCCGCTGTCTGCTCAACTGGAACCTTTTAAAATACCTATGAAAATTGTTGAACATTTTATGGATAACTGCTATTTTGGAGATGGAACTGTCCATCCTGGTGATCATTTACTCTTTATACATGAATTATGCGAGTTGTTCAAGTATGCAGGTATTTCAATGGACCAAGTTAAGAGGAATCTATTTCCTTTATCACTGAAGGGTAGAGCTGCGGAATGGTATAAGATGCTGAAGAATGGTCAATCTATTGGATGGGAGAAAATTGTAGCTCTCTTTTATTCTAAATTCTATCCTCCCAGTGAGATTCATAAGGACCAGGATCAAATATATAGTATCTAGCCTCATGATGGAGATAGTATTCCCCCGGCATAGGGAAGATTTGAGTTACTAATGCTCAAATGTCCCATTCATGAGCTCCATAGTAATATTGTTATTAATAATTTCATGGTGACATGAACCAATGCTAAATGCTTACTTGTTTTTAGTGCAGAAATAACACGATGATCGTGTAACGTAGTGGAACCACTTGACTTAATCTTTACAAAAATTATTATTGATGTTTGATGCTTTGAATGATTATATTATTATGCTTGATGATTAAATCATCTTTAATATACCTTGCATGGTTGATGGTCTTTTAGTATTGATTCATTGAAATTTCTTACTTTATTGTTCCAAATAGTCTGGATATTATTCATTTGATCCTAATTTACATGTTTTATATTACTACATGATCAAGATTGTGGTTGTAGAATGCCACCTCAAAAATTACTTTGTTACCACTTACCTACTCGAGTACGAGTAGGAGTTAACCTTGGGGAATGGGGATGTTGATACGTCCCAAACACATCTATAAATTTTGATTCTCCATGCTTGTTTTTTTTACGTTATTGCATGTTTTCTATATGTTTAACTTTGTTTTACGGATGATTTCATGGACTAACCAATCAACAAGATTCCCAGAGCCAGTTTTCGTTTTCTGCTGTTTTTATGTTTAAGAAAAGCTGTGAAGAAAATATTCGCCAAAAGTCGTGAAAATTTACGGAGATCATTTTTTACCCGGAACAAAGATGGAGTCCAAAGGAGAGCCGGAGGGGATCCAAAGGGCCACCATGGGGGTGCCAGGCGCTCCCCCTAGACCGCGCCAGGTGGGCCCCTCGTGGCCTCGGCCACCGCCTCGCGACGCTTGTTCGCCTATGAGTTGCCTTTAACACTAAATACTTCGGTGGCGGAGATATTTTCCACGAAAGAAGAGGCATCGTCACCTCGGAAGGCTAATCTACGACTTATGTGGTCCTGCTTCGACACCCTGTCAGAGAGGGGGATCATCACCGAAGGCCTCTACATAGCCATGATTGCCTCTAGACAGATTATGCCTTCGCACGCTTCTATTCTTGTAGACAGTGTTGGGCCTCCAAGTGCATAGGTATCTAGAATAGCAGCAAGTTTCCCTTAAGTGGATCATCCAAGGTTTATCGAACTCAGGGAGGTAGAGGTCAAAGATATCCCTCTCAAGCAACCCTGCAATCAAGATACAATAAGTATCTTGTGTCCCCAACACACCTAATACAATTGTCAGTTGTATAGGTGGACTAGTTCGGCGAAGAGAGAGTAAAATGCAAGTAATATGGATGATAATAAGTGACAATAGAAATCTGAAATAAAAATGGCAGCAAGCAAACATGTAGCAAAATAGGCGGAAAATGGTGTTTCAATACTTGAAAATAAGGCCTAGGGATCCTACTTTCACTAGAGGACACTCTCAACAATGATCACATAATTTAATAACTAGATATCTTCTCTTCACTATGCTACTCTTACCCACTCTCCGGTCGAATAAGAACACCAATCCATGCGTAGGGCTTTAACATTACTCCTCGGAGTAAGCACTTTCCCAACCAAGTAATCCCCATGCTATCACCATGGGACCCAGATGGTTCCACGCAAACACCACAATTTAATAGGGTTATCCAACACAAAATATAAATATAATGCTAAACCACACGGTGCACACACTATCACCTTTACACCGTGATAAAAGCATTTACGGAGATCTCATAACAAATAACGAACACTAAACATTGCGGAGGGGTGCAAAAAGCATTCATTAAAGTAAGCATTCCCATGTCTAGTTAACCCCATGCTGTCACTATGAGCGCCCTAGATGGTAGTAGACAAACACCACAATTCATAGAGGAGACACACACGATGTGCACACTGTCACCTTGATATGTCATAAACGTATCCCTAATTTCTGATGCTCCATGATGATATTATGACAATTGCTACATGTTTTCTTCCTTCTTTATGTCATTTTTATCGATTTTCCGGACTAACCTACTGACGAGATGCCACAGAGCCAGCTCCCTGTTTTCTGCTATTTTATAGTTTCAGAAAATTTGTTCTGGAAATATTCTCGGAATTGGAAAGTTCGAAGCCTGGAAGTCCTATTTTCCTCGGAAGCATCCAGAAGAACGATGAGGAGACGAAGAGGGGCATCAGGGGGCCCACACCATAGGGTGGGGCGGCCCCCTTGGCTGCACCAAGGGGTGGTGTGGGGCCCCTGGACCTCCACCGCCTCTGCCCTTTCGCCTATTTAATCCCCCTGGATGGAAAACCCTAAGCACATGATCAAAAATCCCGAAAAAGTTCCGCAGCTGCCGTTGTCGTCAACCCTAGATTGGGAGGGTTCTGGAGCTGTTCTCCGGCACCCTGCCAGAGAGGAAATCATCACCGGAGGCTTCTACATCACCATTCCTGCCTCCGGAGTGTTGCATGAGTAGTTCATCCCTGGACTACGTGTCCATATCAGTAGCTAGATGGTAGTCTCCTCCTCATATGCCTCCATGTTTAGATCTTGTGAGCTGCCTATCATGATCGAGATTGATCTTATGTAATTATATATGCTGTGTTTGCTGGGATGCGATGAATATTGACCTTATGCCAAGTTGATTATAGTTTTTATTGCATATGTTATTTGTGATCTTGCATGCTTTCCGTTGCTAGTGGTTGCTCTGGCCAAGTAGTTGCTAGTGATTCCAAGAGGGAGTATTTATGCTTGATAGTGGGTTGATGCCTCCTTGTTGCCTTGCTCGAGTGACAGAAACGTGAAGAGGGAGGATGTGCTGTTGCCATTAGGGAGAAAACAGCGCTGAGAGTGCCCACGTGCATAATCATTGCTTACATTACACACTTTGTTTAATGCAATTATCTGTTGCTTACAACTTAATACCTAAGGGGGTTCAGACAATATTGTGAGGGTGGATTATTAGTCATAGATGCAGATGGATGTCGGTCTATGTATCTTGTTGTAATGCCTGCACTAAATATCATAGTAATCATCATGTTATAATGTGCATTACGGTGCAACCTTTATTTGTCAATTTCCCAGCTGTAATTTGTTCACCCAGCATGTTATTTTTATGGAGAGACACCACTAGTGAACCTATGAACCCCGGTCCATTTTCCACACAGTTAAACAAACCACAACAACTTCCTGCTCTCTTTACTTTCTGCAAGCATACACTGTTTTCCATACTATACGTCTAATCTTTGTTTTCAGCAAGACCGGTGAGATTGACAACCTCACTGTACCGTTGGGGCAAAGTATTTTGGTTGTGTTGTGTGCAGGTTACACATTGTTACTGACACCGGAGAAGCGCCAGCACCACCGTCAGTGGCATCAACCTTACGAAGGTCCTATTTATCCTACTGGATTGATAACCCTGGTTCTTAACTAACGGGAAAATTCCTACCGCCGTGCTCATCACTAACTCCTCTTGGGGTATCCCAACGCAAGCATCAAGGACATTTTCTAGAGACGTTGCGGGGGAGAAGGAAGTCTTCTAGCAAGGGGAGTCTCTCACTCTCAACCTATTTATTTTGTTTATTGTCTTGTTTTTATTTTTGTCTTGTTTTCCTTCTTTATATCAAAAACACAAAAAAATTAGTTCTTATTGTAGTTGCTTTATTATGCTTGCTATCACTGTTTGATGTCTTTGAAACTAGAACTTATAGGCAAAGTGGGTTCACAGATGAACAACAAAAACATTATAAGGAACACCGCTTGTCACAAAAAGGGATACACTTATGGGAGCAAATTAATAAATTGCATGACTATGCTAAAAACTTGTGCTCTACTTATAATGTTACTTATTGTTTTGATAAATCTTGCTGCTGTAGGAGGTATAAACACCTCCCTTTTCAATTTGAGTGTAATGATGATGTTACCATATCTTCTTATGTTAAAGGAAATTATGAACTATATGATGTGGAACAAATTGAAGAATTTATTGCTCGGAAGGGTGCATTGGAAATTTCCTATTTGCTTGAAAGTATTGATGATGCACCTTATAAACATGGGATTTATGCTATACTTGAATATTGCTTTGATAATTACAAGGATTGTAATTACTACATAATGGGTTATCTTAATAGATTCTCTCCCACAAAGGGAGAGACTAATGCCTTGCAGGAAACTATGGAAGAAGAAATTGCTGAAACTGGAAGCTCTTTGGATGAAAAAGAGGAGGAGAGTGATGATAAAGAGGAGGAAGAATGGAACCCATGTCTACCTCCCAATGATAGTAAATCTTTAACTCATAATTGTGATGATCCTATTGATTCTTTTGAAATATCTCTTTTTGATAAAATTGATACTTTCTATACTTGTGACCTTGATACTACTATGGATGAAACTGGTGAAAATAATGTTGCTACTGTTATTTATGATAATCCATGCTACTTTGATAAATCCTATGAGAATCCTATATTTATTCCAACTATTGATATGCATGATAATGAGGAAGTTTGTTTAGAAAATTTATATGATAATGCTCTTGATGATGGTCCTATGTTACTTGATGTTATAAATCATAATGCTACTGATAATAGGATTTCTATAATGTGTCCTATACCTTTTATGAGTGACCAATCATCTTGTTTTTCTATTGCTAAAGGTGGGAAAAAAGAGGAGCTGATTTTAAATTTTGATCCCAATATTTTTGAGCTTGATATGAATTGTGTGATTTTAAACCATGACAAATATTCTTTATGTGATAATTATGTTGTTGAGTTTTTTCATGATGCTACTGGAAATTATTATGAGAGAGTAAAATATGGTTGTAAGAATTTACATGTTACAAAAATACCTCTCTTTTTGTTGAAAGTTTTGAAGTTGCTGTTGTTCTACCTTTCCATGATCTCTAGTTTGAGCTTCTTTAATTTATTTACTTACAAGATTCCTATGCATAGGAAGTGGGTTAGAATTAATTTTTTTATACTTACTTCTTGATGCTCTCTTTTTCTAAAATCATATTTCTTACGTGAGCATTTTCTTGCTTTCTATGCCTAGATGAAAGGCGTTAAAGAAAAGTGCTACCGGGAGACAACCCGTTTCATTTGTCTGTTTTCATTCTGTTTTCCTTTGATTTATTTGGTGTGCTTTTCACCTGGGTGTTTTCTATTTCCTTAGAAACCCCTCTGTATCTTTTATTTTTTGTTTTTCTTGAGCCAAGTAAAGCCTCTAGTGGAAATTTGACACTATATTTTGGATTTCTGCGCAGGAAACAGATTTCTGCTGTACACTGTTAATTCTGTTACAAAACACGGAAAATTCAAAATGACCTGAGTTTTTTTTCTTAATCCCGAGTTATATACGCAAATTTTCTTAGTTTACCACTTTTTTATTTGAGCAACAGAAGATTTTCGAAAAAATCGATCTCTGCCTGCTGTTCTGTTTTGACAGATTTCTGCCAATTATTGCATTTGCATCTTAATCTATTTCTTCTGGTGTTATTTTGAGAAAAGGAGTTTTAAAATAAGTTGTGACAATAGCTAATGTGTTTTTTATTGCTAGTCTTGTGTTGAAACTGAACCATGTGAGTTTATTATTTCGATTGCACTAACGTTGCTAATGAAGATTGTGAGAATTTTGATGTGAAGGAAGTTTTCAAGGGTCAAGAGAAGAGGATGATATGAGGTAATAAAGAAGACTGAAAAGCTTAAGCTTGGGATGCCCCGGTGGTACATCCCAGAAAATTCCAAGAATACTCAAGCGTCTAAGCTTAGGGATGCCCAAGGCATCCCCTTCTTCATCAACAAATTATCAAGTCACTTCTAGTGAAACTATATTTTTTTTCGATCGCATCTTATGTGCTTTACTTGGAGCTTATTTTATTTTTGTTTTCACTTCCATAATAAGCTTGGTTGGACCCAGCATTATTTTATCGGAGAGTGACACGCTCCGCTTTTTCATGAGAATACGTTGTATTCTCAGTCTCTATCTAGCTGCTGCATTTAATTAGCTCTTGTTTTGCATGCATCTCTTATCAGAGCTGTTAGTTTTAGTAGTGTTATTTGAGTACTCTCATGTTTACTTTCTGTATCATAAATAGTATTTTTGTGAAAGCATGTTTTGTGTGGTGCTTGTTGGGAAAAAGAAAACGGATGCTTGAATTAGAATTTATAACAGTACTAGTAGTAGCTTGTATAGACTGTGGCTAGAACTTTTTCATGCCATCCTAAATGTTATTTTAGTTTTAAATCCTTGTGGTTATTGAGTAGCATGAATAGCCTCAAATACCTGAGAGGGTTTATTATGTATTTAAAGATTCATGAGTTGTTCTTGTTATAGTAAAGCATCAATATATGGTATTCTCTTTCGAATGTTTTATTTGGTTGACTTGGCGCATGCTCACACCATATTTATGATTGCAAACCAGTCACAAATAGGCTCCATTACCACTTAGTTCTTCAACTTCTGATACTTCATATGTTTGAATTAATGATGCTTATGTCTCTATGCATAATTATGGCTCTTATGCTCTCTTGATTTGTCGTTTCCAGTCTTTTGCTAGCCTCCACCTGTACTGAGTATGAGCTCTACTCGTGCATCCAAACTCCCTTAGACCAAAGTTTTTCCCATTGTGTACACCATACCTACCTACATGTGGTATTTAACTGCCATTCCAAGTAAATTGCTCATGTGTTACCTTTAAAACCTTCAAAATTATTCCTACTTCGTGTTCTTGGTTTTGCTCATGAGGACGTTAATAGAGAATATTATCTCACTTGTTGATTGGATTTCACACCCTAGACTAGTGGCTTCATCCGCTTATCCAAATGATAGAAGAGCTGGCAGTGGGGTGCCCATCCCCAAATTAATACAAACAAATTCTCTTCACTATTTTTGCTCCTGATTTATCAGTCAAAGTATAATTGTGTAAACAAAAGAGAAAGAGGGATGACCTTCTACACCAGTTGCATCCTTCACCACGGGAGCCGCTCTTGTGAATCCAGTTGGACGTGACGTATTGTATTGTCTGTTTACCCTTCATTGACACTAGCATACACCCCTCCTAAAATACAGACATTCCTCCACAGATGTCAAACTTTTAATACCTCTGTTTAATAAAATAAAAAGCTCTAGCACATGAGTGATCCATGCTTCCCTCTGCGAATGGCTTTTCTTTTACTTTTATGTTGAGTCTCCATCCTCTAACTTTATGCACAGTTGAGAGAACATTTTTGCCATTCTGAGTTCTATGTGCATTTGTCCCATAAACATCAATAATTACTTCATGATGTGATATCATTTTTTCTTAAATTATTTGTTCTAGTCTTCCTCTTGAACTTTGAAAGTGTCCTGGCATTTATGTTTTCCCCCACTCTTAAGGACTATCGGAATATCACTTTGCCATGCTTTCTCTATACCTGAAACAAAAGTTTACCTTTCTTTGCATTATTATTCATGATCCTTTATTTTAGTTACTCTTCGTGATGCAAAGTAATTTCTATGCTTTATTATTAAAGTTTTATTTATCATGCATGCGTTTAAAGTTTTATGATCTCAGCGTGCATATGCTTTTACATTAGATCGATCAAGTTTATGTTAGTAGCATGTCACCTCAAAAATTATTGTTTTATCGTTTACCTACTCGAGGACGAGTAGGAACTAAGCTTGGGGATGCTTGATGCGTCATAAATGTATCCCTAATTTCTGATGCTCCATGATGATATTATGCCAATTGCTACATGTGTTCTCCCTTCTTTATGTCATTTTTATCGATTTTCTGGATTAACCTATGGACAAGATGCCACAGAGCCAGTTCCCTGTTTTCTGTTGTTTTTTAGTTTCAGAAAAGTTGTTCTGGAAATATTCTCGGAATTGGAAAGTTCGAAGCCCGGAAGTCCTATTTCCTCGGAAGTGTAACATCCCTGATTTTTGGAAAATGCAAAAATCACAAAAATTTGAAACTTTTTGTTTTCATGTTATGCAAGTCACCAAAAACCAAATGAGATGCAAGAAACAAATAAAACAATACATGTTCTAATGTTTTGGAAATGAAAATCCAATATACCTCTATTCCATAAACCCTAAAGTCATTTCAAAATAAATATTTCTACATAAAGAAAATATTTCTTCTTAAGCAAACCCTTACACCCAACATGTTTTCAACCCAATTATGATCTTGAAAATATTTTTGATATATAAAAACTAGAGAATTGTTATCTGTAATATTTTCTTCTTGTCTCTAAAAAGGGTTTCACTATTATTGATAACCCCAAAAGAGATATAAGTTGGATCCTTGTTTTCCAAGTGTTATTTCAATCAACAAAATAATATAGTGCTATAGAAATAAATTGTTTATGAAAACAAGTAAGATACTTTGAGAAAACAATGTTTTCATTTGGGAAAACCTTTCTGCTTTTACTAAACCCCATTTTCAAATTTATTAAATATTTCTCTATGTTTGAAATATAACAAAAGGATACTAATTGTGGTTTCACTAATATGTTGAAAATATACAATATGAAAGTTCCTAAAAGGGTCTTAGGAAACAATAGTTGAATCATAGAAAATATTTCTAAAAATTGTTTTAATCATATAAAAATTAATGTTTTCTATTAAGTGACTATCATTGTTTCTTCATATTTTTAAATCATAAAATATGAAAACCATTAAATATGATTTTGTAAAATGATATTATATCACATTGATGTCTCTGATATTTTATTCAACCAATAATTTTCATTTATATAATTGATATTTTTAAAATGGCATTAATAGGCCATTAGTGAAATCATTTTTATTTCAAAATATAAAATAGCAAAACAAGTGTAAATGATTTTCAAAAATGATATTTGACTCAAATAATGTCTCTTTATTTTTATAAAACCCTTTCTCAAAAATTAAATTTGATTTTCTATTAAAAATGCTATTAAGTCACTTTTAATGAATTATTCAAATTTCATAATTCAAAAATTTAATATGTTGAAACGTTTATAAAAATGGTATTGTTGGAAAGGTATTAATATTTCAAGATTTTAGAAATTTAAATGAGGTTAATTGGAGTTATAAAACAGAAGATATAAAATAAACAAGAAAACAGGAATAAAAAAAAAGTGATGACGTCATGCTGGCGTCATCATCATCTTCTTCCTCTAACGTCCGTTTCCAAACCGAATTGAAGGAGAAATAAATCTCCTTGATTCTTCCATTTCTGCCTCCGATTGAATGCCCCAACCCTGCCCCTTTATACACCTCCTCCTCCTCTTCATTTCCCCCTCGAGAGTCCGCTCGATTCGTGCCCCCATGCCTCAGATTTTGCTCGCCTAAATAGCTTCTGTCCGCCGCCGTCCTTCGCGAATTCCGGCCATCTAGGTGAGCCTCCGCCCCCGGTTCCTCGTCCTTTATCTTCCTCGTGTCTTCGCGCACCTCCCTCACCTCTCTGTTCTCCTTTTTGTGCATCGATGCCACCGCGCCATCCACGACCGAGGCGCGCCGGAGCTACGCCGTCTCCGACCGTGCGCCGTCGTCGTATAGGGCCTCCAGGGCGCACGACATCAGCGCCAAAGTGCTCCCCGCGTCGCGCAGCACCTCGAGGTGGCCTCCGTTGAGCCCGAGGATAACTGGAGCGCCGCCACCGCCAACCTTCCGCGAGCAGCGCCACCGCGTCACCATCTCCGGCGGGAGATCTCCGGTGAGATCCCTTTTCCCCCTCTCTGCCGTTCGATTTGCATGGACGGCTGTGATTAGAACCCCGAGCGAACAGTTACGCAGTCGTTGGATCTAGATCCAACGCTCTAGATTTAATGATACCTGCACAGGCAGCGCGCCCAGTCAGCGCGCCACGTAGACACACAGTCAGCACCCCTGGCCAATCACAGCATGCCATGTGGCCAGCCCTTAATTCAAATTATTTGTCCCGCTGGAATTATTAGCAGTTTTACAGAAAAGTCCCTGAATCTTAGATCTATCATATCTTTTGATCCATAAGGTCAAATTTAGCAATCTTGGACTTTTTGAAAAGCCCTTGACATCTAGAAACTTTTGGCACTGGCCAAATTCAAATTTGACAAACTTAAATTTGTTCAAATTCAAATATGCTTGTTTGATGAAATTTGGCATAATTCAAATTCTACAAATCCAAAAATTGTAAATAAAATATATTTGGAAACCTTAGGATGTGTACTTTCATATCCTCTGTCCCAAAATAATATTTGAACAAATTAAAATTGAATTTAGAATTTAGTTGTCTATTTTAGTATTTTTGACATAGATTAATTTCTATAAATAATTTCAATATAGTTCCTTTTGCAAAATTGTTCCATTTGACAACCTTGAACCAGAAAAAAAAACCTTGCCCAACCATTTTGGACATCCTTGGACCATGGCCAGGTGTTTTTGACCAAAAACCCAACCTAGTGATACATCCATTTTCACCATGACTTAGGAATTGTTTTCAACTGTTATTATTTGATGTAATGTCCATTTGGAGCCAAGCCATGTCCTTAGAATGTGCCAATCACATATAGTACCAAGTAGTGAACCTTAGTTTTCTATCTTCTCCACTTCCCCATGATTGCTTCAAGATTTCACTAAGTTGGGATTTGTGAGAACCATGAAGTGCAAAGGAGGACTTAACCATCTAGAGATTTTTCAACATGAAGATAGAAGACCAATGAAGGAACTTAGCAAATAAAACAAGCTTCAGAAGCAATCTCCAAGAAGTGGAAGCACTTAGAAGACTAAACCCCTTTCTCTCTAAGTCTTTTCCTTCCCTTTTCTATTCTTCTCCTATCAACTTGGTGGCAACATGAAGAGATACAAGGAGGATCAATGAAGAAATTTTGAAGAAAAGACTCCACCACTAGAAGCAACTCAAGGAAGTACAAGTGTGAAGAAATCCAGAAGAAAACATCTCCCTCTCTCTTTCTATCCTTCTTCTTAAATTTTCTTTCAAATTTACTTAGTGGTATTTGTGCCCATCCCATAACTAAACCAAGTAGTGAAGATCATGAAGATTTATCAAGTACAAGAGAAGCTTCACAACAAGGAGGAAACTACAATAGAAGCATGAAGATGAACTTCAAGAAGACAAGCATGTGAAGACTAGAAGCAATCCATACAAGTTGAAGAATAACAAGTTATTTTTTTCCAACCATTGACCCAAATGGAAAACCCAAGACTTAGTAATATTTTCCCTTTGACGATGAAGTTAGTAGACCTACCCTAGCCACAATGGAAAATACTAACATAGTCACTCAAACATTTTTGAAGGTGAATATGACCAAGTGCTTGCATGTATTACTTTAGTTGAAAAGGTAATATGTTTATTCTTAGTGAACTCTTGGAACTTCCTCGACAAGTATGGTTATAATAAAGTTAGATCACATAAAGCTCAACCTAGTCCTTTCCAAGTAAACCATTGGAATTTCCTTAACAAGAATGAGACCCCTAGTGAATGAATCTTTCAACTCAAACCTAGACCTTGTCCTAACCAACTAGATTAAACCCCTTTGGATATGTTATTGCTATGTATGTTTTCTACATTGGTATGATTGTTTGGTAGAATGTTTGTTTATTTTGTTATTGTGTTTTCAATGAAT
This sequence comes from Alopecurus myosuroides, assembly GCA_028641055.1. Classification (NCBI taxonomy): domain Eukaryota; kingdom Viridiplantae; phylum Streptophyta; class Magnoliopsida; order Poales; family Poaceae; genus Alopecurus; species Alopecurus myosuroides. The sequence continues at coordinate 209,953,515 of CM054063.1, read as the reverse complement.
AGATTGTACGGAGAGCAACGATCTTTTGTGAAGAGAGTGTGAATTCTTCACCAACTTCAACAAGGCAAGTAACACATCATCAAATACCCATTATTTTCTATATGCATTAGTTGATTTTGAGTAGTATGCATGATAGGAAATTTTTAATAAGTTATATTATGCTATGCTATATCCTAGTAGTGTGTAGCCATCCTTATACCTTGTTATTTTTGATGCCTTGGTACTTATTTAGATGCTTAGCCATGCTACAAAAATTGTTTTACTAGATGTTGAGGAAAAATCCTAAGTATAACTAATGAATGAACCACCTGGGTGGAAGTGGTAAGACTGGGTTATGTTGAGTGTTTCCTCAGGGCCCTTGTCTAAGGGTTATTCCACTTGAGGTTGTCACTTGAGGATGGCCACCCAGGAACAAAGAGATTACTATGTCCTTCTAAGTTTAGTAGCTTCCCGTGCAGCCTTTTGACAATATGGGCTCTGTCTTGATCAATTAAGTTGTGAGGGTTCAGCCCAGGCTTGACAAGCAGATGTAGCAAAATTATAGGTGGAACGGGTCTTGCCGGTGGGTTTGGACTTCTTCTTCTGAAAGATCTCGTCTCAATTCTCTCCTTTCCATGATGCACTCCGGGTGTATAGGATGTTTGGGCTAATTGAAGACAAAGGGTGAAAGTGCACAACCTCTGCAGAGTTAGAAACTAAGATCTTAGCCGTGTCCCCGGTTATGGACAACTATGAGCAGCTGGACAAGGATTGACGGAAGAATCTCATCATCAATTTCAATAAGTAAAATTTTGACCAAGTGAAGAGTATTGTGGTGCTTGGATCTAAATCCAATGTTGCCACCCCTTTGAAAAGAAAAGTTTGTTTTACAAAAGAGATAGAACAAAACTGGCTTTATGCAAACTTAGACTAAACTCCACTCAGCCAAATAAGAATGTAGTACTAGTCTTGCCATTTATATCCACCATAGTGTTACTTGCCAATACATTAAATTGTATTGACTCCCTTGTGGCTGCATATTCCATATTGCAGATGTTTCTGAAGACGAGTGAGGATTTCGTTTAGGATCTCGAGACTATCGCGAACATGTTTTGCCTGTGGCACATGAAGAAGATGGGCTCAATGTTGTTCTATGTTTTCCGCTGTATTTCTTTGTTTTCTGCTAGTCTTCTAAGACTATGCAAGTTGTAATATTATTTTGTAAAAGACTGGATCATGCGATGTAATAGAATTTGATGCATATGCATGATATTTCATTTTGTACTGTGGTGCTAGCAATTGATCCAGGGACTAGCACAATAACACAGGTATTCCATCTTTATTAAAAGTTGGGATGCTACAAAATGGTATCAGAGCATTGTGTTGCCTGTAGATTTCGAGACCCTAAGTTTGGAAAACACCCTAGGATTGAAAACTTTCTATGTTCAAACTATCTAGAAATAAAATAATCATCTTAATCTTTCTCATATCCTCTCATCTATTATTCACCTTCAAAATTTTCTAGATGACCTCCCTTTTTAATACCATCAAGACAAGAATGTTGATGACCATACCAAGAAGTACAAGAAGTATTTTCACCACATGAAGACCTACACCCAAGATTATTGAAGAACTTGAATAAAATCATAGACTTCACAACAATCAAGAATAGCTAAGACATGGAGAGAAGAATATGAAGAAAAGCTCAAGAAGATATACATGAGACCACCAATCTAGTTACTTGGTTAGAACAACGTTAACGTGTATTGATCATATCAATGAGTGTGGTATGACAATACTAGTGTTTTCTAAAAACCATGATGTTTGGTGTGATGAATGTGTTGCTATATGTTTTTTATGTGTTGTTGGCAAGATGAGTTTCCTTGATCTGATGTGTTGGGGTAGGAATTTCTTCAGTCTCTTTCTAATCTCTACTCATTCATGCTAATCCAAACCAAAAACCCATACCCATTTACCAACCATATTGGGCTACCATATGAAGTGAAACAACAAACCTTTCACCCAAGAATGTCATGACTAGTTCTCCATAGAGACACAAGACACACAATTGAGGAATGTCATAGATTTCAAGATCCTTTTTGTGAAGGAACAATCACATCCATGATCAATGCCAACTACGTCTTAAGGAGCAGCAAGCAAATCAACAAGTGAAGAAAGACAAGTGAACTCCAAGTTGCATGAGCTATGAAGATTTCAGAGCCAACTACACCAAGAGAAGAAATAATGAAGAAACACAACTATCCAGTTTGTGTTACATAAGAGTTTTACGCAACCCACTAGTTGAGAAATGATAGTTTAGCTCAAGTTTGTCTTACAGATTGGAAACTTTCTGTTAGACAAGTGAGGTGACCTAGTGTTATTAAACAAGATTCATCAATCCAAGTACAAGGTAATGATTGAGTGCAACATGGATTGGCCTCCATGGTGACTACTCACATTATTTACTTTTGCTATGAGGAATGTTAAATCTGAGTGACATACCTATTAGAGAGACGACGATGTTAAACCTGAACCATAGAAGGGTAGAATACAATAATGACCCTATGTTAGTGTTACTGAAAACGTACTATTTTCGGTGAGGATCAAGCCAACCTTGGAGCTATCAAGCAATGGAAGATTTTGCCTACCATGAGAAATTCTTTAGAAATAGCATGGTGTTTGCCTTCAAGGATGACAACAACAAGATGAAAGATTTCCAAGGACATCACAAGATCAAGTTGAGAGTGAACCAAAGGTTTTTGTTTGACCCAAAGAGTGACCCCTCAGTGTCAAAGGTAGTTCAACGTAACTATGTTGGTCTACACCTTTACCACAAAGGAAAGTTCTACTCAAGCCAATCTCAAATCAATCTACACTCCAATCTAATAAAAATAGACTACCCACAAAAGTTTCTTTTAAGGGTAGTAGCCCATCCAGTTGTTTTGGAATCCAGTTACCCAAATCTTTCTTTCTATCCTTCCCAAATCTCGGGACGAGATTTCTTTTAAGGGTGGTAGTCTGTAACATCCCTGATTTTTGGAAAATGCAAAAATCACAAAAATTTGAAACTTTTTGTTTTCATGTTATGCAAGTCACCAAAAACCAAATGAGATGCAAGAAACAAAATAAAACAATACATGTTCTAATGTTTTGGAAATGAAAATCCAATATACCTCTATTCCATAAACCCTAAAGTCATTTCAAAATAAATATTTCTACATAAAGAAAATATTTCTTCTTAAGCAAACCCTTACACCCAACATGTTTTCAACCCAATTATGATCTTGAAAATATTTTTGATATATAAAAACTAGAGAATTGTTATCTGTAATATTTTCTTCTTGTCTCTAAAAAGGGTTTCACTATTATTGATAACCCCAAAAGAGATATAAGTTGGATCCTTGTTTTCCAAGTGTTATTTCAATCAACAAAATAATATAGTGCTATAGAAATAAATTGTTTATGAAACCAAGTAAGATACTTTGAGAAAACAATGTTTTCATTTGGGAAAACCTTTCTGCTTTTACTAAACCCCATTTTCAAATTTATTAAATATTTCTCTATGTTTGAAATATAACAAAAGGATACTAATTGTGGTTTCACTAATATGTTGAAAATATACAATATGAAAGTTCCTAAAAGGGTCTTAGGAAACAATAGTTGAATCATAGAAAATATTTCTAAAAATTGTTTTAATCATATAAAAATTAATGTTTTCTATTAAGTGACTATCATTGTTTCTTCATATTTTTAAATCATAAAATATGAAAACCATTAAATATGATTTTTTAAAATGATATTATATCACATTGATGTCTCTGATATTTTATTCAACCAATAATTTTCATTTATATAATTGATATTTTTAAAATGGCATTAATAGGCCATTAGTGAAATCATTTTTATTTCAAAATATAAAATAGCAAAACAAGTGTAAATGATTTTCAAAAATGATATTTGACTCAAATAATGTCTCTTTATTTTTATAAAACCCTTTCTCAAAAATTAAATTTGATTTTCTATTAAAAATGCTATTAAGTCACTTTTAATGAATTATTCAAATTTCATAATTCAAAATTTTAATATGTTGAAAAGTTTATAAAAATGGTATTGTTGGAAATGTATTAATATTTCAAGATTTTAGAAATTTAAATGAGGTTAATTGGAGTTATAAAACAGAAGATATAAAATAAACAAGAAAACAGGAATAAAAAAAAGTGATGACGTCATGCTGGCGTCATCATCATCTTCTTCCTCTAACGTCCGTTTCCAAACCGAATTAAAGGAGAAATAAATCTCCTTGATTCTTCCGTTTCTGCCTCCGATTGAATGCCCCAACCCTGCCCCTTTATACACCTCCTCCTCCTCTTCATTTCCCCCTCGAGAGTCCGCTCGATTCGTGCCCCCATGCCTCAGATTTTGCTCGCCGGAATAGCTTCTGTCCGCCGCCGTCCTTCGCGAATTCCGGCCATCTAGGTGAGCCTCCGCCCCCGGTTCCTCGTCCTTTATCTTCCTCGTGTCTTCGCGCACCTCCCTCACCTCTCTGTTCTCCTTTTTGTGCATCGATGCCACCGCGCCATCCACGACCGAGGCGCGCCGGAGCTACGCCGTCTCCGACCGTGCGCCGTCGTCGTATAGGGCCTCCAGGGCGCACGACATCAGCGCCAAAGTGCTCCCCGCGTCGCGCAGCACCTCGAGGTAGCCTCCGTTGAGCCCGAGGATAACTGGAGCGCCGCCACCGCCAACCTTCCGCGAGCAGCGCCACCGCGTCACCATCTCCGGCGGGAGATCTCCGGTGAGATCCCTTTTCCCCCTCTCTGCCGTTCGATTTGCATGGACGGCTGTGATTAGAACCCCGAGCGAACAGTTACGCAGTCGTTGGATCTAGATCCAACGCTCTAGATTTAATGATACCTGCACAGTCAGCGCGCCCAGTCAGCTTGCCACGTAGACACACAGTCAGCACCCCTGGCCAATCACAGCATGCCATGTGGCCAGCCCTTAATTCAAATTATTTGTCCCGCTGGAATTATTAGCAGTTTTACAGAAAAGTCCCTGAATCTTAGATCTATCATATCTTTTGATCCATAAGGTCAAATTTAGCAATCTTGGACTTTTTGAAAAGCCCTTGACATCTAGAAACTTTTGGCACTGGCCAAATTCAAATTTGACAAACTTAAATTTGTTCAAATTCAAATATGCTTGTTTGATGAAATTTGGCATAATTCAAATTCTACAAATCCAAAAATTGTAAATAAAATATATTTGGAAACCTTAGGATGTGTACTTTCATATCCTCTGTCCCAAAATAATATTTGAACAAATTAAAATTGAATTTAGAATTTAGTTGTCTATTTTAGTATTTTTGACATAGATTAATTTCTATAAATAATTTCAATATAGTTCCTTTTGCAAAATTGTTCCATTTGACAACCTTGAACCAGAAAAAAACCTTGCCCAACCATTTTGGACATCCTTGGACCATGGCCAGGTGTTTTTGACCAAAAACACAACCTAGTGATACATCCATTTTCACCATGACTTAGGAATTGTTTTCAACTGTTATTATTTGATGTAATGTCCATTTGGAGCCAAGCCATGTCCTTAGAATGTGCCAATCACATATAGTACCAAGTAGTGAACCTTAGTTTTCTATCTTCTCCACTTCCCCATGCTTGCTTCAAGATTTCACCAAGTTGGGATTTGTGAGAACCATGAAGTGCAAAGGAGGACTTAACCATCTAGAGATTTTTCAACATGAAGATAGAAGACCAATGAAGGAACTTAGCAAATAAAACAAGCTTCAGAAGCAATCTCCAAGAAGTGGAAGCACTTAGAAGACTAAACCCCTTTCTCTCTAAGTCTTTTCCTTCCCTTTTCTATTCTTCTCCTATCAACTTGGTGGCAACATGAAGAGATACAAGGAGGATCAATGAAGAAATTTTGAAGAAAAGACTCCACCACTAGAAGCAACTCAAGGAAGTACAAGTGTGAAGAAATCCAGAAGAAAACATCTCCCTCTCTCTTTCTATCCTTCTTCTTAAATTTTCTTTCAAATTTACTTAGTGGTATTTGTGCCCATCCCATAACTAAACCAAGTAGTGAAGATCATGAAGATTTATCAAGTACAAGAGAAGCTTCACAACAAGGAGGAAACTACAATAGAAGCATGAAGATGAACTTCAAGAAGACAAGCATGTGAAGACTAGAAGCAATCCATACAAGTTGAAGAATAACAAGTTATTTTTGTCCAACCATTGACCCAAATGGAAAACCCAAGACTTAGTAATATTTTCCCTTTGATGATGAAGTTAGTAGACCTACCCTAGCCACAATGGAAAATACTAACATAGTCACTCAAACATTTTTGAAGGTGAATATGACCAAGTGCTTGCATGTATTACTTTAGTTGAAAAGGTAATATGTTTATTCTTAGTGAACTCTTGGAACTTCCTCGACAAGCATGGTTATAATAAAGTTAGATCACATCAAGCTCAACCTAGTCCTTTCCAAGTAAACCATTGGAATTTCCTTAACAAGAATGAGACCCCTAGTGAATGAATCTTTCAACTCAAACCTAGACCTTGTCCTAACCAACTAGATTAAACCCCTTTGGATATGTTATTGCTATGTATGTTTTCTACATTGGTATGATTGTTTGGTAGAATGTTTGTTTATTTTGTTATTGTGTTTTCAATGAATAGATTGTACGGAGAGCAACGATCTTTTGTGAAGAGAGTGTGAATTCTTCACCAACTTCAACAAGGCAAGTAACACATCATCAAATACCCATTATTTTCTATATGCATTAGTTGATTTTGAGTAGTATGCATGATAGGAAATTTTTAATAAGTTATATTATGCTATGCTATATCCTAGTAGTGTGTAGCCATCCTTATACCTTGTTATTTTTGATGCCTTGGTACTTATTTAGATGCTTAGCCATGCTACAAAAATTGTTTTACTAGATGTTGAGGAAAAATCCTAAGTATAACTAATGAATGAACCACCTGGTTGGAAGTGGTAAGACTGGGTTATGTTGAGTGTTTCCTCAGGGCCCTTGTCTAAGGGTTATTCCACTTGAGGTTGTCACTTGAGGATGGCCACCCAGGAACAAAGAGATTACTATGTCCTTCTAAGTTTAGTAGCTTCCCGTGCAGCCTTTTGACAATATGGGCTCTGTCTTGATCAATTAAGTTGTGAGGGTTCAGCCCAGGCTTGACAAGCAGATGTAGCAAAATTATAGGTGGAACGGGTCTTGCCGGTGGGTTTGGACTTCTTCTTCTGAAAGATCTCGTCTCAATTCTCTCCTTTCCATGATGCACTCCGGGTGTATAGGATGTTTGGGCTAATTGAAGACAAAGGGTGAAAGTGCACAACCTCTGCAGAGTTAGAAACTAAGATCTTAGCCGTGTCCCCGGTTATGGACAACTATGAGCAGCTGGACAAGGATTGACGGAAGAATCTCATCATCAATTTCAATAAGTAAAATTTTGACCAAGTGAAGAGTATTGTGGTGCTTGGATCTAAATCCAATGTTGCCACCCCTTTGAAAAGAAAAGTTTGTTTTACAAAAGAGATAGGACAAAACTGGCTTTATGCAAACTTAGCCTAAACTCCACTCAGCCAAATAAGCATGTAGTACTAGTCTTGCCATTTATATCCACCATAGTGTTACTTGCCAATACATTAAATTGTATTGACTCCCTTGTGGCTGCATATTCCATATTGCAGATGTTTCTGAAGACGAGTGAGGATTTCGTTTAGGATCTCGAGACTATCGCCAACATGTTTTGCCTGTGGCACATGAAGAAGATGGGCTCAATGTTGTTCTATGTTTTCCGCTGTATTTCTTTGTTTTCTGCTAGTCTTCTAAGACTATGCAAGTTGTTATCTTATTTTGTAAAAGACTGGATCATGCGATGTAATAGAATTTGATGCATATGCATGATATTTCATTTTGTACTGTGGTGCTAGCAATTGATCCAGGGACTAGCACAATAACACAGGTATTCCATCTTTATTAAAAGTTGGGATGCTACAGGAAGCATCCAGAAGACCGAAGAGGAGACGAAGAGGGGCATCAGGGGGCCCACACCATAGGGTGGTAGGCCCCCTGCCACGCCATGGGGTGGTGTGCGGCCCCTGGACCTCCACCGCCTCTGCTCTTTCGCCTATTTAACCACCCCCCCCGGATGGAAAACCCTAAGCACCTGATAAAAAATCCCGAAAAAGTTCCACAGCCGCCATCGTCAACCCTAGATCAGGAGGGTTCTGGAGCTGTTCTCCGGCACCCTGCCGGAGAGGATATCATCACCGGAGGCTTCTACATCACCATGCCTGCCTCCGGAGTGATGCGTGAGTAGTTCATCCCTGGACTACGGGTCCATTGCAGTAGCTAGATGGTTGTTTCCTCCTCATATGCCTCCATGTTTAGATCTCGTGAGACGCCTATCATGATCGAGATTGATCTTATGTAATTCTATATGTTGTGTTTGCTAGGATGCGATGAATATTGACCTTATGCCAAGTTGATTATAGTCTTTATTGCATATGTTTTTTGTGATCTTCCATGCTTTCCGTTGTAGTGGTTGCTCTGGCCAAGTAGTTTCTAGTGACTCCAAGAGGGAGTATATATGCTTGATAGTGGGTACATGCCTCCTTGTTGCCTTGCTCGAGTGACAGAAACATGAAGGGGGAGGATGTGTTGTTGCCATTAGGGAGAAAACAACAGTGAGAGGGCCCGCATGCATAATCATTGCTTACATTACACACTTTGTTTAATACAATTATCTGTTGCTTGCAACTTAATACCTAAGGGGGTTTGGATGATAACCTGAGGGTGGAATATTAGTCATAGATGCAGATGGATGTCGGTCTATGTATCTTGTTGTAATGTCCGCACTAAATATCATAGTAACCATCATGTTATAATGTGCACTACGGTGCAACCTTTATTTGTCAATTACCCAGCTCTAATTTGTTCACCCAGCATGTTATTTTTATGGAGAGACTGTAACATCCCTACTTTTGTGTAATAAAGAGAGGTGTTGTGTACATGGCATGCATGCATGAAAAATGGACCAAAATTTTGCTTTTAAAATTTAATCAGAGTTCTAACAAAAGGTCACTTAATCTGGCTTCAAACAAAGTTGTTCTACAAAGTTTTTCAAATGGAACCAACCATGTGCTAAAAAGGTGGCAAATTTGAAGAGCTTTCCAACAAGTATTTTTGTGCAATTTTTGCTTCACAAAAAGGCCCTCAAAATCTTGTTTTGGTTCTGTTTTAGGTCCAAAAGGACCTCTTTGTAAATTCTCCAGTCTTTCCAGGGGGTTAACAGAGAAAACCTTTTATCGTCTTCCTCCTGTCCGGTGACAGGAGGGCAACCGCCGCCGACCGCCACCTCCTGCTCCCCTCCCTGTCGACGTGGAGGCCTGGAGATCCCCAAGGAGACGTCCGCATCGGGTGTACTCGCAGAACCCCCCCAATCGACCCCCTCTCCTCCTCTGTCTCTCTCCCACCCGAAACAGAACCTCACCGGAGATCCGCCGTTGCCGCCGTTGCTCTGACTCCCAGACCTCCCCGAGCCGCCCGTTGGAACCGCCGTCGCCTCCTCTCCGTCCTCGAGCACGCGGAACCGCAGGGATGCAGTAGACGCGACAAATCGCGTCGTCTTCTCCGCGGCCGGCCGCCGGAATCCCTCCACCGCGCCGCCGTTCTAGCCCTCCTCCGGTCCCTCTGAGCTCGTCTACAAGTTCGTGGTGAGCCTCCGCCCCTCCCCATCCCCTTCGCTCGTCTCCTCTCGCCGGGATTCGATGAGATCGCCGGAGCCCGAGCCTCCCGCCGCCGTTCTCTTCACGGCGGCTCGCCGTCTTTGACGTTCAGCGGGTGGCGCCGCCACAGTTGGGTAGGGCGCATCCGTGCGCACCCAACGCGCCCAACCTCGCATCCGGGGGCCGCCCGAAACGCCGCCGGCGACCACTCCCTTCCACCGGCCGGCCACCCGTGAGGTCACGGTGATGTCATCGTGACATCACCCGCCCACGTGGCGCGCCAGGTGGATTTCTTTGTCCTTTTAAACTGAACAGTGGGCCCCACATTTAACAGAAAAACAGAATATGATTAAAATTTGGGAATTCAATAACTTTCATTTTATAACTCCTAAAATTGTGAAAAAATATGCAATGTGTTCAGGAAAATGTGAGCTATTTTTCTATACCACTTTTATACATGTTTGGAAAAGTTTAATTTGAGGTCACTTTTGTAGTTCATATTTAATTCATTTAAATATTGAAAATAAAGTTTTTATTCAATAAAATTAGAAAATTAAGTGTAATATACCATTTTGATCAGTGAAACAAATGCAATCCATCTATGAGGTTTACAAGGTCTTTTAAACATCTAATCTTGGTCACATATCTAGATTAGGGTTTTCTCCCCCTCCGGTGTTCGTCGTTCACGGCGTAAAACCCTACCTTCCTGTTCTATCCTTTAAGCTTCATTTCAATTGCATTGTTTTACTTATGCATACATATTGTGCATTGCACGGTCATCAAGTATTGATTGTTTGCCTTCTTTCCGGTGTTGCTCGCTATCGGTAGACCGAGATCCGGAGGTCGACCCGGCTTTCTACGACAACACAAGCTCTACCTTCGACGAGCAAGGCAAGCACCACCTCATGGCTACCCCATGTTTTGAGTCTTTTCAACCTCTCATTCATGCATACGTTACAACTTAGTTTTGAGTCGGTTAGAGTAAACCTATACATTGCATGACCCTCCCCCTCACATGTCACCTTCATACCTGTTTACCCTCCTAGTATGACTAGGGTTGTTTGAGTAACGTAGAGCCTTGTGTGTTCAATGCTTAGCCATGCTTAGTGTTCTGATCTACTTCATCCGGTTGATGATTTGGATCACTTCGATAGCCTTGTATGTTGTTATGTTTGTGAGTACTGAGCATATGAAACTGACTAAGGCTAGCACGGGAGGCCACTTGGGTAGTGGTTATTCGTTCCGTACTCGCCAACCCTAGGATTTAAGGTCTCGCCGTGGAAGCCAAGACTGAGCGTGCAGCCACACGCGGGCCAATGAACCCCGCTCGGCTAACTAACTTGTTTGATCACTTCCATGGGTCACATAGTTTGAGTTTTCCATTTGCGGGTGTGTCATAAAAGGTTTTGGAGAAAACTAGGGCGTGACCGGGACCAGTGATGGACGTACACGGATCTTGTCCCGACTCACAGAACAGGTGCCGTCAGGAGGTGGCCAACTCCCTGTTGACGGGGTGGCCCTGTTTGGGTTGACTCATGGAAAGGGTTAAGCAAGGTAAAGGCCGTGGTCGACCACACTCTGCCGCGCTCTTAGAGAGGAGCGTTACCGCGTGGCACTAAGAGTCGGTCGATACGTGTGGGTAAAGTGTACCACCCTGCAGGGATAAATCTTTCGGAAAGCCGTGTCCACGGTTATGGACAACTTGGTGAAAGTCACGGGGTCATAGATAACTCTAACGGAATGACTAAAAACTTGATGGCAATGAATGGAGGATGCCTCCTCGACTACGTCGAGAGGGGTGATTCTTGTAGCATAAGGTAGTCTGGGGATGAGAAAGTACTTGGTGGACTAAAGAACATGATGATCTCAGTAGTTGGATAAATTCCTCCTCTGTTTTAGAAATGCTCTATTACACGTGCTTTTCTTCCTCAACTTCGGAAAACAAAGTTGGCTTTATGCAAAGAACCTTAAAAGCCAAGTCTTGCTGAGTACCTTTTGTACTCAACCTTGCCTCGTTGTCGTTTTGTTTCAGACTTCGGCGATGCAGCTGAAGAAGGGTTCTACCTCGACGTCGACGAGTAGTTAGGGGTTCCCAGGCAGCAGCCTGGTATCTGTAGTATGGGTTTGGCTACGTTGCTTATGTTTCGGACTCTTAGTCCTTTTGCTCTTGTTGTATAGAAACATCTTTGCTTTCTCTGCTTATTGTAATGTTGGGTTGCTTGACCTATGTTGGTCCTGTAACCTCTGCGTGTAAGCTACTCTAGTATGCCTTGTTCAATACAACTTTCATGTCTAGAGTACTGCTTTGATCGATTGTTGGTCTCGAGCCCGTTGTTATAAAGTTTTGGCTATGCCTGCATAGTTGTCGCAGTCGAGGGGTTGTGGAGCCGATGATCCATGTCCGAGCCCGCCTGCCGGAGATATCCGGCCTGGGGCGAGGTAACCCCAGTAACCCTCGATTGTTGTTGCACTTTCTGGACACATAGCAGCTCTGTATAACTTTGGTCCCGTTCCTTTAGTTTCATCTGACTCGTGGACGCTTGGGTATACATATCTGGTTATGACTAGCATGGACACAAGGAGTAGTAGATCAGAGCAGGACTACCTATAGGAAACCCTTGCCGTTGGTTGATGTTGAGTCTAGAACTTGTGAAAACTATTTTGAAAAGACAAAATGAGTTATGAAAACCCTCTTAGGATTCTTTTTACTCCTTACCTGGTATCGCTCTAACTCTGAGTCACCGTATCTCATTTGTTTTTGTGTGTTGTTTCCTTGGTGTTGTCTCAAAAGTTAGGAGTAAAACCGTTGGGTGTTTTTCTTCCGGGTACTATGTCTCAGGTTGTTATAGTTCCAAATTCAAATCATTTCTTCATGTCTTTTGACATCTTGAAAATGTCTTTGTTTCAGATGCCTTCTGGTCAGGTTGTTCGACACACTCTTTGCCTTGGAGTTCCAGGTTTTCTCCATCTCTTAGCCTCAGCCTGTGCAAACATAGGAGCCCCGTGGTACCCTGTGTACACTATGTATGAGGAGTACCGTGACTTCAACCAGACCCAGTACTTATGTGGTGTCCGTCTCCCACAGCTAGATGGCACCATCATTCCTGCTGAGCACTATGCTGAGGGTATTGGTTTCACCATTGAGATGGCTGTGCAGGATGCTGCACGGCACTGTCTTAATGAGCTTCGTTACCACTATCCAGACCACGAGCATAGCTCTTTCCGTTACTGCCCTGGTTCAGATGCTACTCTTGAGGGGTGTTACACTCACACCTTTGCTGATTCCTCCCAGGAGAAAGATCATACACTTAGGTGCACCGCTGATCTTCTTGCTGCTTATGCTCGTCGCGAGTGTGAGCTTAGTGCACTAGTCAACACCCTTGCAGCTAGTCTCAGGAGTGTGACAGACAGAGTGAGGCCATTCGTTGAGAGTGGTGTTGTCCAGGCCTCTGAGATAGAGCTTCTAGCTGTACTTGTGCCTTCCTCGGTTGCGTCTCCAGATGTTGGAGGTGATGTTCCCCCTCGTGGACGCCTCAGGAGGCCTAGGATGGTGCGTGGTGTACCACAGTCTCCCCACGGACCGCAGGACGAGTCTGTTCGTCGCGACTATGGTGCTCCGGTTCCACTTCCTTTCGACTTCGGAGGATACTGAGACCGTTGTCGGTTTCAGCTAGAGTAATGTTTGCTTTCATGTACTCGAAACCCAAAGTTGTAGAAAAATAATGTATAGGAGCAGAACATTGGTGATGTGTATCTACCGTACTTCCTTTCAGTGTTGTATGTACTTAAGCTTGTGAGCTTGTACCGCCACTATGTATGGTTTGTTCTTCGACTGGTTTCAATAAATGTTGTAAGATGTTGTCTCCATGTTGATGAAATGATACACTTCATGTTCATTCGTTCTGTTCTACTACATTTCGGCATGTATCTTGTTTTTCCGTTGAAACTATTACATGTCGATCCATTGTATCCTTTTTCCATGAATGTGTTATTCATGATTCTTCTTCCTTTTACTCAGGATGTCGAGTGGTACTCGTGGCCGTAACAACCCTCCCCCTGAGCCAACACCTCCGCCGCCACCCACAATGGCGCAGGTGCTGCAGAGCATCGAAACTAACCGTCTGAGGAACGAACAACTTCTTGAGCGTGTGGCCCAGAACACTGAACGCCGTGCTGCCGGCGTTACACTCGTGGACTTCCTCAAAGCTCAGCCACCATACTTTGCTGACTCCACTGAGCCCCTTGATGCCGATGACTGGCTTCGCACAATGGAGCGCAAGTTCATTGCTCTCCGTGTCCAGGAACGTGACCGTGTGAACTTCGCCATCTACAAGCTTGAAGGTGCTGCTGGTGCTTGGTGGGAAGGCTTTCTAGCGTTGCAGGCGCCCGATCATGAGGTCACCTGGGCAGAGTTCCGCACTGCTTTCCGTGAGGCTTATATCCCGAAGGCAGTTATGGACGGTAAAAGAAAGGAGTTCCTTGATCTTACTCAGGGCAGTATGGGTATTGAGGCCTATGGTCGTGTGTTCACCCGTCTGGCTCGCTATGCTCCTCGTGATGTCACTAATGACGAGGACAAGCAGGATCTGTTTCGTAAGGGCCTGAACCCAACTGTTCGTTATGAGCTTCTGCCCTTCAAGTTCCGGAGGTTCTAGGAACTTTACAACCAGGCCATCACTCTTGAACGTGGCAAAAAGGAAATGGATGCTGCTATGAAGAAGAGTGCTGGAGATTCCCGTGCATCACCCTCTGGTCAGAAGAGGAAGCGCCGTGTGTTCATTCCATACAGTGCTGTTCCCAGGGCTCCGTTCCAGCCAAGGCCATCTGGATATGTTCCTCGTCCACCTGCCCCACCTGCTACATCAACCTATGGTGGTGGACAAGGTTCTCGTCCTCCAGTTGCCGCTCCTCCCAGCAACGTTTGCTATCGCTGTGGCCAGCCCGGTCACTTCTCAAGGGAGTGCCCTCAGAATCATGCTGGACGTGCAGCTCCTCCTCCTAAGAAAATGGCAAAGCCTGCTGGTGCTAGACGTGGTCGTCTGAACTATGTGACTGCCAAAGATGCTCAGGACGATCCAAGCGTCTTACTGGGTACGATTCGTGTCAACTCAATTTCGGCTTTAGCCTTATTTGATTCTGGAGCATCGCATACATTCATGTCAGAAGGGTTTGCTAAAATGCATGGGATACCTTTTGAAAAGTTGTCAAAACCATTGATGGTAAACTCCCCTGGTTGCAACTGGCAAACCACCATGGTTACGCCAGAGCTCATGGTTGAGGTGGGATCCTTACAATTCCTTGCAACCTTCATTGCCCTAAAATCCACTGACCTTGATGTCATACTGGGCATGGATTGGCTTGCTAAATATGGAGCTGTTTTGGATTGTGCAACAAAATGCCTCACCTTGAAACATCCTTCCGGTGCCATCATCGACTATTGGTCTGAGTTCACCATTCCTCCTTCAGCACGCACACGACTTTCTCCTGAACTGTAGATGTACTTCATGCAAGGTGATTACCCTCCTAAAATTCATGAGTTACCTGTAGTCAGTGATTTCCCTGATGTGTTTCCTGAAGAGTTACCTGGCATGCCACCTGATCGAAGTGTGGAATTTGTCATTGAGTTAGTCCCTGGTACCGCTCCTATGTCTAAAAGACCTTACCGTATGGCCCCAGAGGAGCTGGTTGAATTGAAACGCCAAATTGAGGAGTTAGAAGAAAAGGGTTTCATCCAACCTAGCACATCTTCTTGGGGTTGTCCTACTATCTTTGTCAAGAAGCGGGATACCAATGTTCCACGTCTGGTTGTTGATTATCGGCCGCTGAATGCAGTGACCATCAAAACCAAGTACCCTCTTCCAAGAATCAATGACCTCTTTGATCAGTTAGCTGGTGCAACTGTCTTTTCCAAGATGGACCTGCGATCAGGATACCATCAAATAAAGATCAGGAAGGAGGACATTCCCAAAACGGTGTTTACTACTCGTTATGGTCTTTACGAGTACACCGTCATGTCTTTTGGTCTTACCAACGCTCCAGCTACCTTCATGAGGCTTATGAACTCGGTATTCATGGAGTATCTTGATAAGTTCGTCGTGGTCTACATCAACGACATCCTGGTTTATTCCAAAACCGAAGATGATCATTCTCAACACCTGCGTTTGGTGTTGTCCAAACTCCGTGAGCACAAGTTATACGCCAAATTCTCCAAGTGTGAGTTCTGGTTGAAAGAACTCGTCTACCTCGGACACGTAGTGTCTGCTGAAGGTGTTGCCGTTATTCCAGACAAGATCCAAACCATTCTGGACTGGGAAACACCTAAGTCAGTCAAGGATGTTCGGAGTTTTCTCGGACTGGCAGGTTATTACCGTCGTTTCATCGAGAACTTCTCCAAAATAGCCAAACCTATGACTGAACTTCTTAAGAAAGGCAAAAAGTTCGAGTGGTCAGAAAAAGCAGAGGGAAGTTTCCAAACTCTGAAAACCAAAATGACTACCGCTCCTGTGCTTGTTCTTCCTGATACGAGCAAGGATTTTGTCATCTTCTGTGATGCCTCTCAACAAGGACTCGGTTGTGTGTTAATGCAAGAAGGTCATGTGGTGGCCTATGGTTCTCGTCAACTGAAACCACATGAGCACAACTATCCGACCCATGATCTTGAGCTAGCAGCCGTGGTCCATGCTCTTAAGCAATGGCGTCATTATCTCCTTGGAAACCGATGTGAGTTATACTCAGATCATCAAAGTCTGAAATATCTGTTCACCCAACCGGATCTGAATCTCAGGTAGAGAAGATGGTTGGAGGTAATCAAGGACTTTGACTTGGGTCTCAACTATCAACCCGACAAAGCAAATGTCGTCGCTGACGCGCTAAGCCGGAAGTCTTATTGCAACAATCTGATGATACAACAGGCCCAACCTCCTCTTCATGAGGAGTTCTCCAAACTCAACCTTGAAATCGTTCCTTCTGGTTATTTGGCCAATCTTGAGGTAAAACCTTCCCTTGAGGACCAGATCAAGAAAGCTCAAAAGCGGGATCTGGGCATTGCCAACATTAAGAAGAACATTGCTAGCGGAGCAGCTAAATGTTTCTCCATCGATGATCGAGGTATCGTATATTTTGGCAACCGTCTGGTTGTGCCGAAGATGCGGAATCTGAGAAAGCAAATTCTCCAAGAGGCTCATGACACACCTCTTTCTATTCATCCTGGTAGCACCAAAATGTATCAAGATCTACGTCAAAGGTTTTGGTGGTATCGTATGAAGCGGGAGATCGCTCAGTATGTTGCCGAATGCGACGTATGTCATCGTGTGGAAGCAGAACATCAAAGACCAGCCGGTGTTCTTCAACCCCTGCCTATTACTGAATGGAAGTGGGATGAGATTGGTATGGATTTCATCACCGGCCTTCCCAATACCAAAAAGGGGCACAATGCTATCTGGGTAGTGATTGATCGTCTGTCAAAGGTTGCCAATTTCCTTCCTGTTCGTGAGACTATCCGAGTCTCCGATCTGGCAGATCTATATATCTCACGAATAGTCAGTCTTCATGGAGTCCCAAAAAGGATTGTCTCAGACAGAGCCAGTCTGTTTGTCTCCAGATTCTAGGAGAGTCTTCAAAAGGCCATGGGAACTCGTCTATCCTTCAGCACCGCCTACCATCCACAAACTGGTGGCCAAACTGAGAGAGTTAACCAGATTCTTGAGGACATGCTCCGAGCTTGTGTTATATCGTTCGGTAAGGATTGGGAGAAGTTTCTTCCATTTGCCGAGTTCACTTATAACAACAGTTATCAATCTAGCTTGGGCAAGGCTC
Organism: Alopecurus myosuroides; assembly: GCA_028641055.1. Lineage (NCBI taxonomy): Eukaryota > Viridiplantae > Streptophyta > Magnoliopsida > Poales > Poaceae > Alopecurus > Alopecurus myosuroides. The sequence goes on along the minus strand of CM054063.1, from coordinate 209,935,947 downwards.
GTTTTGAAGTTCTTTACGGCCGTAAATGCCGAACTCCGCTGAATTGGTCTGAAACCGGTGAAAGATCGTTCTTCAGTCCGGATGTAATCAAGGAAGCGGAAGAGATCGTTCGCGTCATTCGTGAACGACTGAAAACAGCTCAATCTCGTCAGAAAAGTTATTATGATCGTCATCACCAAGATGTTCATTATGAAATTGGCGAGAAAGTTTATCTTCGAGTCACAGCTCTGAAAGGTGGAAAATGGTTCGGAATCAAAGGAAAATTGGCTCCTCGTTATATCGGTCCTTTCCCTATCATTGGAAAACGAGGTCAAGTTTCATATCAACTGCAGTTGCCTCCAGGATTTCCGGATGTCCATGATGTATTCCATGTCTCGCAACTCAAACGTTGCTTCAAAGATCCTGTCCGTGGTGTGGACCACGAAACCATCAAGCTCAAGGATGATCTCTCTTACAAAGAGGTTCCTATCTGCCTCCTTGATGAGGCCGAACGAAGAACTCGTAGTCAAACTATCAAGTTCCTCAAATTTCAATGGTCGCATCATTCCGAGAACGAAGCAACCTGGGAACGAGAAGATCGTTTGCGATCTAAGTACCCCGACTTCTTTTCTAAAACCTAGGAATCTCGGGACGAGATTCTTGTAAGGGGGGTAGACTTGTAACATCCCTACTTTTGTGTAATAAAGAGAGGTGTTGTGTACATGGCATGCATGCATGAAAAATGGACCAAAATTTTGCTTTTAAAATTTAATCAGAGTTCTAACAAAAAGTCACTTAATCTGGCTTCAAACAAAGTTGTTCTACAATTTTTTTCAAATGGAACCAACCATGTGCTAAAAAGGTGGCAAATTTGAAGAGCTTTCCAACAAGTATTTTTGTGCAATTTTTGCTTCACAAAAAGGCCCTCAAAATCTTGTTTTGGTTCTGTTTTAGGTCCAAAAGGACCTCTTTGTAAATTCTCCAGTCTTTCCAGGGGGTTAACAGAGAAAACCTTTTATCGTCTTCCTCCTGTCCGGTGACAGGAGGGCAACCGCCGCCGACCGCCACCTCCTGCTCCCCTCCCTGTCGACGTGGATGCCTGGAGATCCCCAAGGAGACGTCCGCATCGGGTGTACTCGCAGAAGCCCCCCAATCGACCCCCTCTCCTCCTCTGTCTCTCTCCCACCTGAAACAGAACCTCACCGGAGATCCGCCGTTGCCGCCGTTGCTCTGAATCCCAGACCTCCCCGAGCCGCCCGTTGGAACCGCCGTCGCCTCCTCTCCGTCCTCGAGCACGCGGAACCGCAGGGATGCAGTAGACGCGACAAATCGCGTCGTCTTCTCCGCGGACGGCCGTCGGAATCCCTCCACCGCGCCGCCGTTCTAGCCCTCCTCCGGTCCCTCTGAGCTCGTCTACAAGTTCATGGTGAGCCTCCGCCCCTCCCCATCCCCTCCGCTCGTCTCCTCTCGCCGGGATTCGATGAGATCGCCGGAGCCCGAGCCTCCCGCCGCCGTTCTCTTCACGGCAGCTCGCCGTCGTTGACGTTCAGCGGGCGGCGCCGCCACAGTTGGGTAGGGCGCATCCGTGCGCACCCTACGCGCCCAACCTCGCATCCGGGGGCCGCCGGATACGCCGCCGGCGACCACTCCCTGCCACCGGCCGGCCACCCGTGAGGTCACAGTGATGTCATCGTGACATCACCCGCCCACGTGGCGCGCCAGGTGGATTTCTTTGTCCTTTTAAACTGAACAGTGGGCCCCACATTTAACAGAAAAACAGAATATGATTAAAATTTGGGAATTCAATAACTTTCATTTTATAACTCCTAAAATTGTGAAAAAATATGCAATATGTTCAGGAAAATGTGAGATATTTTCTATACCACTTTTATACATGTTTGGCAAAGTTTAATTTGAGGTCACTTTTGTAGTTCATATTTAATTCATTTAAATATTGAAAATAAAGTTTTTATTCAATAAAATTAGAAAATTAAGTGTAATATACCATTTTGATCAGTGAAACAAATGCAATCCATCTATGAGGTTTACAAGGTGTTTTGAACATCTAATCTTGGTCACATCTCTAGATTAGGGTTTTCTCCCCCTCCGGTGTTCGTAGTTCACGGCGTAAAACCCTACCTTCCTGTTCTATCCTTTAAGCTTCATTTCAATTGCATTGTTTTACTCATGCATACAGTGCATTGCACGGTCATCAAGTATTGATTGTTTGCCTTCTTTCCGGTGTTGCTCGCTATCGGTAGACCGAGATCCGAAGGTCGACCCGGCTTTCTACGACAACACAAGCTCTACCTTCGACGAGCAAGGCAAGCACCACCTCATGGCTACCCCATGTTTTGAGTCTTTTCAACCTCTCATTCATTCATACGTTTCAACTTAGTTTTGAGTCGGTTAGAGTAAACCTATACATTGCATGACCCTCCCCCTCACATGTCACCTTCATACCTGTTTACCCTCCTAGTATGAGTAGGGTTGTTTGAGTAACGTAGATCCTTGTGTGTTCAATGCTTAGCCATGCTTAGTGTTCTGATCTACTTCATCCGGTTGATGATTTGGATCACTTCGATAGCCTTGTATGTTGTTATGTTTGTGAGTACTGAGCATATGAAACTGACTAAGGCTAGCACGGGAGGCCACTTGGGTAGTGGTTATTCGTTCCGTACTCGCCAACCCTAGGATTTAAGGTCTCGCCGCGGAAGCCAAGACTGAGCGTGCAGCCACACGCGGGCCAATGAACCCCGCTCGGCTAACTAACTTGTTTGATCACTTCCATGGGTCACATAGTTTGAGTTTTCCATTTGTGGGTGTGTCATAAAAGGTTTTGGAGAAAACTAGGGCGTGACCGGGACCAGTGATGGACGTACACGGATCTTGTCCCGACTCACAGAACAGGTGCCGTCAGGAGGTGGCCAACTCCCTGTTGACGGGGTGGCCCTATTTGGGTTGACTCATGGAAAGGGTTAAGCAAGGTAAAGGCCGTGGTCGACCACACTCTGCCGCGCTCTTAGAGAGGAGCGTTACCGCGTGGCACTAAGAGTCGGTCGATACGTGTGGGTAAAGTGTACCACCCTGCAGGGATAAATCTTTCGGAAAGCCGTGTCCACGGTTATGGACAACTTGGTGAAAGTCACGGGGTCATAGATAACTCTAACGGAATGACTAAAAACTTGATGGCAATGAATGGAGGATGCCTCCTCGACTACGTCGAGAGGGGTGATTCTTGTAGCATAAGGTAGTCTGGGGATGAGAAAGTACTTGGTGGACTAAAGAACATGATGATCTCAGTAGTTGGGTAAATTCCTCCTCTGTTTTAGAAATTCTCTATTACACGTGCTTTTCTTCCTCAACTTCGGAAAACAAAGTTGGCTTTATGCAAAGAACCTTAAAAGCCAAGTCTTGCTGTGTACCTTTTGTACTCAACCTTGCCTCGTTGTCGTTTTGTTTCAGACTTCGGCGATGCAGCTTAAGAAGGGTTCTACCTCGACGTCGACGGGTAGTTAGGGGTTCCCAGGCAGCAACCTGGTATCTGTAGTATGGGTTTGGATACGTTGCTTATGTTTCGGACTCTTAGTCCTTTTGCTCTTGTTGTATAGCAACATCTTTGCTTTCGCTGCTTGTTGTAATGTTGGGTTGCTTGACCTATGTTGGTCCTGTAACCTCTGTGTGTAAGCTACTCTAGTATGCCTTGTTCAATACAACTTTCATGTCTAGAGTACTGCTTTGATCGATTGTTGGTCTCGAGCCCGTTGTTATACAGTTTTGGCTATGCCTGCATAGTTGTCGCAGTCGAGGGGTTGTGGAGCCGATGATCCATGTCCGAGCCCGCCTGCCAGAGATATCCAGCCTGGGGTGAGGTAACCCCAGTAACCCTCGATTGTTGTTGCACTTTCTGGACACATAGCAGCTCTGTATAACTTTGGTCCCGTTCCTTCAGTTTCATCCGACTCGTGGACGCTTGGGTATACATATCTGGTTATGAGTAGCATGGACACAAGGAGTAGTAGATCGGGGATCCGGACTACGTGCCGATGAATCCGGTCTGCCTGCCGTTGTTTGTTGCGGCCGGGGCTGGTAACCCTGAAGCGCTTGTGGGTCCACTGCTAGGAGCACATGACAGTTTGTATATCTCTGGGTCCGGGGTCCGACAGAGACACCACTAGTGAACCTATGAACTCCGGCCCATTTTCCACACTGTTAAACAAACCATACCAATTTTGTGCTCTCTTTACTTTCTGCAATCATACACTGTTTTCCACACTATACGTCTAATCTTTGTTTTCAGCAAGACTGGTGAGATTGACAACCTCTCTGTATCGTTGGGGCAAAGTATTTTGGTTGTGTTGTGTGCAGGTTCAACGTTGTTGCTGACACCGGTGTCGAATCTCAGACTCTACAAATCCCTCGGGTGAACCCATAGGGTTTCGAATAGGAGAACCCATGAGCGCTGGTGGCGATCGTCGGCTAAACAGGGGGCAAGATTTACCCTGGTTCAGGGCGCTCGTAGAGGTAAAACCCTTACTCCTGCCTCTGTCGATCTATATTAATCGAGTAGATCGGTTACAATGATGGTGGCTCAAGTCGAGAGTATGATATCGAGCTCAAAGCTTTGGTGTTACGGTATTTCTTGGTCCTCTTCCGGTGGCTCTCCTGGCCTTATATAGGTGGCCAGGTCTCAAACCCTACCCGGAGAGGACTCGAACTCTAACCCTAGGTCGGTTACAGGTTTCCTAACTTAACCCGCAAGGCAGTGCGGGTGGGCTTCACATGGGCCTTCTGGAACACTCCAAGGGCTCCTCTTCTTGGGCCTTAACCTTGGGCCTAAGACGGGGTGTCCTTACCCGTAGGGTCCAGGATCCATGCCTCCGTGAGTAGCCCCCGAGCGTTTTCTCGAGTGGGATTTTTCCAGCCGAGTAGACGGTCAAACCTTTTTCTGACCTTTCTTTCCGATAACCAGTATGGTTGTTTTCCTGTTTGGAGGGAGCGTACCCTGTGTAATGAGTTTTTATACCCGAGTATCGAGTAATGCAAGTGCATGTCTTTATGGCTTTTTATCGCAGAAGGATATGGCACAGTAGCTTGGCTCTCCCGAAAGACCAGGGCCAATTAATTGCAACTAGGGCAAAAACAATTCTGGCCTACACAGATTCGAGACCTCCGACTCGAACCCGATGAGGTGATTGTTGCGACTGGGCCGTTGTGGTCTTATCGAGTCGAACATAACCTATGGGGGTACCCGGCGTGTCCGCTGGGATTTTTCTTCGTGTTGTTGACACGAAATCATACCAGAGGACGCAGCTTGAGTGCGATTCCAGGCCCTTAAGAGAGAATCTTTCGGGTCTTACCTTCATATTCGAAAGAATATGGCATCCGGATGTGCCTAGTCGGCCGAACAATCCAGGTTTATGATGTGTAAATATCATGTGAATGAAAAGGCAGGTTCTGCCTACTCGCGTAATTTTTAAGCTTGTAGTTCTTTATCCATACGAAAGAGTTTTCGTGTTAGGAGTTTTATGCCCATATGAAAGAGTTTTCATGTTTGGGATGTTGTGCCCATACGAAAGAGTTTTTCGTGTGTAGGGTATTTTTCTCTGTTGGAAAGAGATCTTTCTTCTTGATTTGTCCATGAAAAGTTGCTTCCATGTTTGGATTTTCTTACCCGAAGAGGTTTTGTTCATACGAAGTTATTTTCGTGTTTGAACTCTTCATTCGAAATATTCTTCAGTTTGAATGATGCACGCTATGACGTCATGGCGCACTTTGTCCTCCCGATGGGACGTGACAGAGCGAGAGCAGAAGGGCTGGCCCACCTAGTCAGCTTTTTGACCGGAAACGAGACGTCGTTCCCGGTTTTCACGCGAACCGCGCAGTAAATGCGCACGATCTATTGTTAAGATCGTGGCAGGAAACAACATCCACTGCCTCCTCGTTTGGCCTTCGCACGTGGTGGCTGTGATGGACGCCACGTGGCGCATCGAGTGGCCAGGATCGAGTAGCCCCATGTATAAATACGGGTCTTGGTGAAGCGGTGAAACTTTCCCAGCCTTCGTCTTCCAGTTCATCTTCTTCCTCGCGCTCGTCTCCCTTCTCTCCTCGAGCTCGTGCTTAGTAGCGATGGCGGGAGGCAAGAGACGTGGCGCTGCCGTTTCCGCGTCTGGGGAAGTTTCGGCACAACCCGCACCGCGCTCGGGCGACTGGCGTTCGCCCAACACTACGGCGAAAAGTATCAAGGAGATGCAGCGGGAGGGGCTGTTGCCTGCGGAGACCGAGAAGCGGGTGCGCCTCGGCAAGAAGGAGGAGGTACCCAACCCGCACGCGAACGAACGCGTGGTCTTCGCGGACCACGTGTCGCGCGGTCTTTCTCTTCCCCTCCATCCATTCCTCGTGGCATTGCTGTATGTCTATGGCATACAGCTCCACGATCTTCCTCCGAATGCGGTGCAGCACATATCGTGCTTCATCGTGTTCTGCGAGTGCTTTCTGGGCATTCGCCCACACTGGGGGCTCTGGAAGGCCCTTTTCAAAGTTCGAATCTTCCGCGAGAAGTCGCGGGTAGAATCTGAGCCCGGCGAGCCACTACGCACGGGTGGCTTTGAGATCCAAGCGAAGTCGGAGAACAGCTACTTCAGCATGTACTTCATCGACTCCGCCCATGGACGGAGAAAAAAGTGGTTTTACGTCATCGACGACAGCTCGGATGGGATCCAGGAATTCCATCCGTTCGCTGTCTTGAAGAAACGGAAGTCCTGGGCGCACAAGTTGTCGACTGAAGAGACCCAGGTCGTCACGCCACTACTCGCCAGGGTGGCCGCCCTCCGTGACCAAGCCTCTGGAGTTGTGCTAAATGGGCTGCACCTGGCGAGCATCTTCCTCAAGTGCAGAATTCAGCCCCTGCAGCACAGACCTTCCACGATGTGGGAGTATCAGGGCTCTGAAGATCCTAGCCGCGTGAGCCGTGAAGAGCTCTCGAACGTTGAGTTCGAGAAAAAGATCGCAGCTATCACCAGCTTGAAGGTGGGAGAAAAATTCCCCGACTGCACAGTCGCAGCCTTCGATGCATCAAGGCCTCCGCCATCCGAGGTGAGTTCGTCCTTCTTTCTCTCTTTCATTTTCTTCCTTGTTCTGAATTTGGGTCGACTGAATTTCCCCTTGCTTTTCTTCTGTCTTCTTTCGTAGACCTTATCCGTGGCCACCTGCTACCCTCCAGTTTCTGGGGAGGAGGTCTCGGATTTGCTAGCGAGTAACCTGGACGGCCCGGCCGATACTAGCGTTGCCAACGTTTTTTTGAGTTTCGAGCACGATTCTTCGGATGACGGAGAGGACTCGAATGGCGGTCTCCTCCATCGCAAACGCCGTCGAGTGGAGGATGACGAAGCTACTTCCAAGGACAACTCCTTGGAGGAATCGCCCGGGAAGGGGCCCATCTCCGTAACTCTGTTGCGCTCACTCGCCCCTTATCCTTCGTTCCCAGTAATCCAAACCGCCTGGAATGCGGATATGCTGGATGAGGAGGACGATGATGACGAGTAAGTTTTTCTCCTTGTCCTTAGTCGAACGTTTCTTTTCGCATCTTGTTGACACTTTGTCTTTATTGTAGCCTGCAAGCTATCAGTCCTCGCAGGTACGCCTCTTCCCTTCCTCCTGAGAAGAGGAATAAAGCAGGAGCTGGAGGTGAGACTCCTACTGCTGGCACCGTCCAAAATTCGCCAAGTGTAGCTCCCAACGCGGCGACTACGGAATACAGAATTCCTAGTTCTGCTCTTGGAGCTTCGGCTTCAAAGGAGGTGTCGGGCAGCTCGGCGGATCCCCTCTCCCTCGCTAAGGGCCAGGTAAATTCCGCTACTCGCGTTTTAATGCTTTATCGTCCTTGGATTTGTTATCGGGTGCACGTCAGTGCTCCCGATGGGAGCAGCCCCCGAGGCTGTAGTCGATCGCATGCGATCGGCTACAGGCTCAGAGATTGTCTTCTTTCTTCTTCTTAGTTTTATCGGGTGCACGGCAGTGCTCCCGATGGGAGTAGCCCCCGAGGCTATACTCGAATGTTTGCAATCGGGTATAGGCTCAAATTTCACTCTTCTGATTCTTTCAGCTTCATGTTCTTTGTAGTTGCTTGTTGACTCCCTTCCGGTGATTGGCGCCGTGTTGTTTTCGCTGAGTCGGAATGAGGGATGCTTCGAACAGACCGTAATCGACTCGCCTCAGAAAACGAGCTTCTTCGAAGTAAGTTTACCATCTTTTTCTGTTTTCGTTCTTCCATCAATTTTTTGGCTCTGATAAATGTCGCTGTGCAGCTCAACTTGAGTTTTTGAAGACTGAGAAGGAGAGTGTCTCTGCTCGGGCAACAGCTCAAGAGGCTGATCTGGCGGCTATTCGACAAGAACTCGAGGCTTCCCGCATGCAATCGGCTGATCTTGAAGGGAAACTTGCGGCTGCCCAGGACGCTCTGAAGAGCTTGGAGGATGCTGGCACTAAGGCGGATGCCGAACTTGTCGCCTTGCTTCGTCCTCTCGCTGAGCGTTTTGCGGGTAAACTACTTTTGCAATTTTGTCTTCTATCCTGGTGAGTTTTTTCCGTCTTGACGTTTTTCTCTGTAGGTCTTCTAGGTGCTCCTCTGGAGGTTCCTGGAGTCCAGCGGGTGGACGCGCTGACCGACTCCCTCGCTCAGCTCAGGAGGCATGCCGAAGGAGTTTGCACTTTGGTTTGCGATGCCACCCAAGTGCTGACACAGCTGCATGGCCGCCTCCTCGTCAATGTTGTGTCTGCACCCGCGCTAGGTGATCTGCTGAAGATCTTCTCGGAGAGCAATCTCCTTGATGTCTACGCGGTCGCTCAGTCGGAATTTGGGGCGAAGATCGCCATCCAGTTCGCGTTGGCGCATGGAGTTAGCGGCTTGGAGGAGGCCTACTCGGATCTCCCTGTCGATCCTTCCACGGGCAAAAAGGTAGGGCTTCGTCGTTTTGGCGAGCCAGCCGGAGTCCTCGCTCGGAAGTTATCTGAGCTGTTTGCTCGTCTTAAGGGAGGGACCACCGCCGCGAGTGGCAGCACCACTGTAGCTCCTTAGTATATTTTTCTTTTAGTCGCATCAATTGTAATGAACCTTGGGATGTGCTCCCGTATTTCCATTGTCTTAATCGAGATGTTCTTCTGAAATGCTTCCTGCAATTGTGTATTTCCTCCCGATGGGAGTAGCCCCCGAGCACTCGTCGAATACGCGACTAGATATATCTCGAATAGGGCATCTTACTCCTTTCCTTGTATTCTTCCAGGTTGCTGGGGTTGCCGTGGAGCCTTCAGGTGGACGTGCTACTCCAGCAAATCCTCTTGTTGCTGCTGTTGGGACCTTTGCAGGTCTCTGTGATCGGGTTCAGGAGGGTGAGCGCAAGCTGAAAGCTTTGCGCGGGGTAGCCGATGTGGCGAAGTCCAAGCAAAAGTTGGCGATTGAGCGTGAACAGTTTTTGATGGATGAGTTGGCTTCTGTCGCTAGAGATTTGCTGTGTAAGTAATACAGCCCCCAAGTCTTCTTTGTCTTGTTTCCTTTTTTTTATCGTGTATCTTTGCTCTTTAGTTGTTAATCCGGATGATAGGGAGGAGAAACAGTGGGTAGAAAACCACATTCTTCAAGAAGCTGGCAGCTCAAAGCCTCATGCGAATAATTTTTGGTCTGATCGCAGTCGAGGCTTTGTGTTGGCTACTTTGAAGTTCTGAGTCATCCAGGCGAAGGTTCTCGTGAGTTCTTTTCACGAGGTCTTGATTGCGATGAACGCCGCGTTCTATCCAATGCAAAGGGGTCCTGAAGATTGGAGCCATCTCCTCAGGGTGTTCGGGCAAGAGGGAGAGATTCGCGAGTGTGTTCGCAATCAGATGACTTGCGGCTCGGTGGTGGCTCTCTCCTTCATCCGGCTATGGCATCCTGAGGTGAACTTCAATTCTATAGCTAGGCTTCCAGATGGTCCAATCAATGATATTTCTCCGCATTATACGGCTATTCGTCCTGCAGCAGAAGAAATCATTTGATTGACCTCCGATGAAGTAGATAGAGTATTGGCAGCTGAGAATGCTCAGCGCCATGTTTGATTGTAGGATGTATATATCCTGTCGTGCTGTATAGTTTGTAAAAACTGTTGTAAGGTGTGTAACCTTGTATATATAAATTTTCCTGTGATGCTGAGTTTAGGCGTAGCCCCTTGTGTTTATGGGGTGCATACCTGTAACTTTTAGCATGTAAGGATGAATAATCTTCGAGTAAGTATGGTTGAGAAACCATGTATTTTATTGCGATGACTGAGAAGTCATGTATTCGAGCTACAAGAATGGCTAATATAGCCTTATTATTGCGAGTAAAATAAATCTAAGGATAAAATTTGCGGAGGTGTGCGATATTCCAAGGATTGGAATAAATTCCTCCAGTCGATGGGTTCTTCAGTCTATAGGCTCCGCCTGGGATAACTTCGTGTATGATGAAGGGTCCTTCCCATGGTGGCTCGAGCTTGTGTCCTTCCTTCTGCTTTAGTCGCAGCACCAGATCTCCTACTGCGAATGCTCTGTGGCGTATGCGGCGACTAAGATAGTTTCGCAGTGATTGTTGATATACTGCGGATCTTGCGAGTTCAATATCACGCATTTCATCGAGTGCGTCCATATCTTCCGCGAGTACCTTGTTGGAGGTTTCTTCGCTGTAGGCCACAACCCGTGGGGCGCTGAATCTGACGTCCTCGGGAAGGACTGCTTCTGCCCCGTATACCATGAAAAATGGTCTGTAGTTTGTGGATCGTTTTGGAGTTGTGGGGAGGCTCCATAGTACGGAGGGTAGCTCTTCGGCCCAATGTCCTGCTGCTGGGTGCAGACGATCGAGTAGACGTTTCTTGATGCCAGCTGAAACTAAGCCGTTGGATCTTTCGACTTGTCCATTCGTTTGCGGATGGGCAACTGAAGCAAATTTGAAGTTGATGCCCTTTTCCTCGCAGAACTGTTGTGTTTCCTTTGCTGTGAAGTTTGTACCATTGTCTGTAATGATGTCGTGTGGTACTCCAAATCTGAATACGATGGAGTCGAGGAATTTGACGGCGCATTGGGCGCTAGCCGAGGTTACTGGCATGGCCTCAATCCACTTGGTAAATTTGTCAACTGTGACCAGCAAGTGTGTGTATCCACCCGGCGTGGACTTGCGTAGTGGTCCTACCATGTCCAGCCCCCATTGTGCAAAGGGCCAGGCGATGGGTATCATATGCAATTCCGTAGCGGGTGCGTGTGGTTTTGGTGCAAATCGTTGGCAAGCGTCGCACCTGTCGACCAGTTCCTTTGCATCGGTGGCTGCTGTGAGCCAGTAGAATCCTGCTCGGAAGGCTTTTCCCATGATTGCTTTCCAGCTAGCGTGATGTCCACAGTCTCCCTGGTGGATGTCTTGGAGTAATTCTTTGCCATCTTCGGGTGCGATGCAGCGTTGGAGTATACCAGAGATGCTCTGTTTGTATAATTCTCCGTTGACCACCCGAAAGGATTTACTGCGTCTGATTATCTGTCAAGCCTCGCGAGGATCTGCCGGGAGCTGTTTGGCGGACAAGTAGTCGAGATATTTCTGCGTCCAGACTGGCTCGACCAGAAAAACTTGCCGTGAAATGTTATGAATAAGCTCGATGATGGCAACTTGCGGGCTGACCTCTGTTTCTGGTGCTGCGGGTGCTGCTGCAGCTTTTTTGACTTTGACCGATCGTTTAGTCATCCGCTCGAAATATATCCCTGGCGGTATGTGTGTGTTTGTTGAACCCAAGTTTGCTAGCCTATCTGCTTCTTCGTTGCTGGATCTCGCAATATGCTTCAGCTCGCATCCTTTGAAACTTCCTTCGAGTAAGTTGTACATGTCACGATATGCGACCATGTTTTCAGCAATTGCGTCGCATTCTTTCATTTTCTGCTTTACGATGAGATTGGAGTCGCCGTAGATCATCAATCGGGTGGCTCCACAGGCGACTGCCATCTTCATCCCATGCAACAGGGTTTCATATTCTGCGTCGTTGTTCGATGCTGGATCATCGGGTGGAAAGTCCAATCATAGGACTTGCAGCTTGTCTCCCCTAGGCGATATTAGGACGATTCCAGCTCCTGCTCCTTCATTTATTTTGGACCCGTCAAAGTACATTATCCAGTTGCTCGTGTACTCAGGCGGTCCGGGCATTTGTAGCTCTGTCCACTCGCTTAGGAATTCCACGAGTACTTGGGATTTGACTGCATTGCGTCCTGCATAGGTGATGTCCCAAGCGCCCAGCTCGATGCTCCATTTTGCTATTCTTCCGGATGCCATAGGGTTGTTCATGATTGTACCGAGTGACGCATCATTAACCACTGTGATGGCTTGTTCTTGGAAATAGTGCTTGAGTTTTTGAGCTGTAAGAACAACTCCATATGCGAGCTTCTGGTAATGAGGATATCGTTGCTTGCATGGCCAGAGCACTTCACTGATGTAATAAATCGGTCGTTGGACTCCATATGCTTTGCCTTCTTCAGGTCGTTCGACTACGATTGCTGTGCTGATGACCTGGTTTGTGGCGGCTAGGTACAAGTAAAGTGGCTCCCTCTCTTGCGGTGTTGCAAGGACGCGCCTGCTTTGCAACGATCGCTTCAGGTCTGCGAACGCTTGTTTAGCTTCTGGTGTCCACTCGAATTTGTCCGTCTTCTTCAACAGCTTGTAGAAGGGTAATGCTTGCTCGCCCAATCGTGCGATGAACCTGCTCAAGGCGGCTAGTCGCCCTGCGAGCTGTTGGACTCCGCGTAGATTGGTTGGCTCCTTCATTGTCAAGATTGCTTGTATTTTCTCTGGGTTGACTTCGATACCTCTGGCGGATACCAGGTACCTGAGAAGTTTTCCTGCTGGAACGCCGAAGACGCATTTTGTCGGATTGAGCTTGATCCTGTATACATTGAGGGCGTCGAATGTTTCTCTAATGTCCTCGAGGAGTGTGTCCTCTACTCGAGTCTTGATGACGATGTCGTCAACGTACACTTGTACGTTCTTGCCAATGAGCTTGGCGAGGCATTTTTGCATGCATCGCTGATATGTTGCGCCTGCGTTCTTGAGCCCGAAGGGCATTGTCGTGTAGCAGTATACACCGTGTGGTGTGATGAATGCTGTCTTTTCTTCGTCCTCCTGCTTCATCCGGATTTGATTATATCCCGAATAGGCGTCCAGGAAGGAGAGGCGTTGACAGCCTGCCGTGGAATCCACGATCCGGTTGATTCGCGGGAGGGGAAAGTTATCCTTGGGGCAATGCTTATTTAGCGACGTGTAGTCGATTCACACTCGAAGGATGTCGGTGTTCATTTTGGGGACCAGCACTGGGTTTGCTAACCAAGCGGATATCTTGATCTCCCTGATGAATTTTGCTGCTAGCAATCTGTTTACTTCTTCTCCAAACGCTTTCTGCTTGGGTTCAGAAAAGGGTTAATTATATATATGCCACTGCAATTTTCAACTATTTGAGAAACGCCACTACAATTTTGGTCTTTCGAAAAATGCCACCGCAATTCTGTGTACGTTATCTATATGCCATTATGCCCATTTACAAACTCATAGCGGTCAATATAATCAAGTATTCATGTCGTATATACTTATAAAAGGCGGGCCCCACCTAAATCAACCTTTGTTAAGACAACACAAAAATTACGACCAAATAAAATTGAAAAAAGCACGTGAGAAAATTTTGACATCATAATATTGAACGAAATAATTGACATGGCGTACATAATCATTGAAATAGCTTTAGGAAGATGCGTACACGGACGAAAATCGACAATTCATATGCATACACCATACGTACATGAACGCGGCTCCAAGTTTAAAAAACTCTACGCGCCTCCAAGTTTAAAAAACTCCAAGTTCACGAGCTGGTTCCATATCAGGTTCATAGCGCTATTACGTGCCTACAAAAACACTTGGCATGCGTATAGGAATTTAGCTCCAGGTTCAAATGTCATCACAAACATTATCTACGTATGTCAATTATTTTGTCTAATATTATTATGCCAGAAATTTTATTCGGTCAATTTTGTTGGTTGTCTCTAAAAAAGCTGATTCAGACCAGGCCCACCTTGTATACGTATATACGACTAGAATCCTCGGGTATACTGACCTTTATGAGTGTATAAATGGGTATAATGGCATCTATAGAATGTATACAAAATTGCAGTGGCGTTTGTCAAAAATCCAAAGTTGCGGTGGCGTTTCTCAAATAGCCGGAAATTGGAGTGGTATCTATCTAATTAACCCTTCTGAAAATCGTCGAGTAGTCTGCTTGATGGGTTTTGCATCCTGGAATACTTCGAGTGAGTGCTCAGCGAACTCTCTGGGTATTCCTGGCATATCTGAGGGCTGCCAGGTGAAAATTTCCCAGTACTCACGGAGGAGTTCGACGAGCGCGCTTTCCTATGATTGCGAGAGTGTGGTTGAGACCATCGCTGTCTTCGCAGAATCTGTCGGGTGCACCTGATGTTTTCGGGTGTCACTGTTGGCGCTGAACTCCAATTCGGGCGCGTTTTTCTTCGTGAGGGGCATCACGGAGTGATCCGTGGTTTTTGCCAGCTCTTGCAGTTCTTCCTGCATCCCGAAAGATTTTGCGATCTCGTTGAACTCAATGTCGCACTTGTTGGATTTCTGAAAATCTCCGTCGATGGTGATAACACCATATTCTCCAGGTAGTTTGAGCTTCAGGTACGCGTAGTGCGGCACTGCCATGAATCTGGCGAACGTTGTTCGGCCAAGAATGGCGTGGTACTGTGAGGGCCAGTCGACGACTTCGAAGTCAAGGAATTCTCGTCTGTAGTTGCTTTGAGTGCCCAGCACAACTTCTAAGTTAATTGATCCGAGTGGACGGATTCCTTTTCCCGAAACTATCCCGTGGAAGGATGTTTCTGATTCCGCAAGGCCATCCAGGTTCCTGTTCATCCGACGGAGTGTGTCCGCGTAGATATGTTGATGCCACTGCCACCATCCATGAATACGCGGGCCAAGTCGTAGTTGCCAATCTGAGCTTGGATGACGAGGGCGGCGTGTCCTGGTCGATAGACTCGTGGTGGGTGGTCTTTCATCGAGAGTGTGATCGGTTGGTCCGCCATCTTCAAGTATTCGAGCCTTGTTGGCGGTGTCTGCACAGCCATGCACAACTGCCTCGTGTTAGTCTTTTGAGCTCTGCGGGATGGACATACCTTCTGGATCATTGCTAATTGTCCTGCCGGGTTCGGGTACGCGTTGGCTCCGGCGTTTTGCGCAGGTGGCGCAGGCAGTGCAGCTAACGCCATGTTTGGATTTGCTGGTGGAGGTAGGGGTCGTGGCGGCTGGAATCCTTGGTGTCCTGCTCCTGGAAGCGGTGGGTAATTGTGGTTGGCTGCCGGTCTGTTTTTCTTCGAGAAGGCCTCTGAGATTTGGTTAAACTTTCGGCAATCCTTAAGAAGGTGTGTTGCCTTAGTTTTGCCCGTGCGCTTATCTGTAAATAGATGTAGCGAGCAGTATGCGTCGAGGTCCTCCTCGGGAGTTTTGCCTTCAGCCTTTGGTCTCCACTCACGACTTCCACGGCGGCCGGAATCGCGACTTCGCGTGAATTCCGCCGCTACCATCTCCTCTCGGTCCTCGTGATCGTAGTATTTCCTTTCTTTTTCTTCGACCATGGCGATCTTCTTCGGGTGCAAGCGATGATGCTCTCTCATTGTGCACTGTATCTTCTCCGTTAGCCCATTTTTCGGCTATGATCATCAGCTCCCCAATAGTTTTGGGTGCAGCTCTGCCTAGCTCCTCTCTGAAAGCAGTTCGTCGGGCGCCCTTTGCGAAGGCTTCGACCGCTACTTCTTTCGAGATGTTTCCCGCGGTGTTCCTAAGCGTGGTCCATCGCTGGATATACACGCGGGTGGACTCGCCTCTTTTCTGCTTGCAGGCTCGCAGTTCTTCAATGGTGGCTGGTCTCTTGTAGGTCGACTGGAAGTTTTTGCAAAATTCGTGGTGCAGGTCGTCCCATGATGCGTAACAGGATCTTGGTCTTGCTTCCAGCCAGCTACGGGCCGCGCCGACGAGATGTAGATTGAGGTACTGCATAGCCGTGTTCTTGTTCCCACGTTGGCACTTTACTGCCGTGAGGTAATCGTTTAGCCATGAAGAGGGCTCGAGTGAGCCGTCGTACTTTGTCACTTTTGTGCTGAGCTTGAATCTTTTGGGTAGGGGTGCTTCGCGGATGCTGCGGGCGAAGCAGAGTGCACCGCAGGTTTCGTCATCCGAAGAGCCGGACGAAGAGCGTTCGCGATATCGCGATGCCCTTGCCTTGTCCACCCTATTTTGTGCGATGTCCGATCGCGCGTCGTATCCTGGCTGGTCGCGGCCAGTATCCTTCCTTGGCTCCTTGCTTCGTTTTCGCGAGCGGCTGCTGTGATGTCGCGAGCTTTTGTCTCTCGGGCTGCCTTCGCTGCTGCTTCGACTGTCGCCGCGGCGTCGAGCATCCTGTCCTCGATCACGACGTGGCGACTTGTCCCTTCTTGGCGAAGTGCTCCTACGCTTACGGGACGCCTCTTTTTCTTTCTCCTTCTCCTTCTCCAGCTGTTCCTTCTCTAGCTGCTCCGCGGCCTTCCTGCGGTCGTAGGAGGCGAGCCTTGCAGCTGCCAGTCCTAGCCCCTTGCGCACTTGTTTATATTGTTCTGCCCGAGGATTGCTTTCCATCGGCTGGTTCATCTGCATGTAGGTTGCTGCGGCCAGGACCGCGGCGGCTGGAGTTTGTGGGTAGACGTTCCCGTCATCATCAACTCTCATAAGGGAAGGTGCGACCGACCTACTGGTCCTGCCTAAGGACTCGATGTCCCTGGATGTTGATGCATATCCCTTCCTCGCGGGTCGGGGTAGCGACCGAGGGTGCTAGGGACAGCTCAGCTCGTCGTTGACTTGATTCATCCACTCCTCTTCTTCGACGGGCTAGATCTATCCGAGCGTCCTTTATGGTTGCGGATGCTCTCACTAGATGATAGTGGTAGGAAATCATATCTTCGTGTGGCGATTCCTCTCCGGGTTTTTTGCTTGTTCGCATAGCCTCCTTGGCTCGGTCCCAAGCTTCCCGCGAGACGCCGATTATGTTGCGCTCTGCCGTGCTATGTTCTGTTTCCTGGGGTTGCTCCGATCCTGCCATGCAGACTTGAGCTAGTCGTGGCTCGTGCGTCCTAGGCGTAGATCGGAAAGCTCTTTGGACTCGAGAAGGTTCCTCTGTCGAGAGGGTATGGTAGTCGTTGGTGTTGAAGCGGACGGACTCACCGCTTTTCTCCAGATGAAAGCGTGAGTCGACGACCCCTGATTCAGATTCTGACTCTTCCGGGAAGTGGAGGATTCCATCCCTGTTGGTCACGAATTTCAAACTCCCGAACGTCAATGTGACGCTCCTCTCCAGATCGTTTAACACCGGGCGTTATTCCGGCGAGTGAGGGGTGACCACGACAGATCCGATCCGTATAGGATTGTTCGGAGCGGTAGTCAAGGGTTTCCAACGATAATTGGTTGTCGATGAAGCCAAAGATGCCGGCGATCCAGCGCCCGCCGTTCCCACAGACGGCGCCAATTGTCGAATCTCAGACTCTACAAATCCCTCGGGTGAACCCATAGGGTTTCGAATAGGAGAACCCATGAGCGCTGGTGGCGATCGTCGGCTAAACAGGGGGCAAGATTTACCCAGGTTCAGGGCCCTCGTAGAGGTAAAACCCTTACTCCTGCCTCTGTCGATCTGTATTAATCGAGTAGATCGGTTACAATGATGGTGGCTCAAGTCAAGAGTATGATCTCGAGCTCAAAGCTTTGGTGTTGCGGTATTGCTTGGTCCTCTTCCGGTGGCTCTCCTGGCCTTATACAGGTGGCCAGGTCTCAAACCCTACCCGGAGAGGACTCGAACTCTAACCCTAGGTCGGTTACAGGTTTCCTAACTTAACCCGCAAGGCAGTGCGGGTGGGCTTCACGTGGGCCTTCTGGAACACTCCAAGGGCTCCTCTTCTTGGGCCTTAACCTTGGGCCTGAGACGGGGTGTCCTTACCCACAGGGTCCATGATCCATGCCTTCGTCAACCGGTGAATCGCCAGTACCACCGTCAGTGGCATCAACCTTCCGAAGGTCCTCTTTCTCCTACTGGATTGATAACCATGGTTCTTAACTAACGGGAAAGTTCCTACCGCTGTCCACATCACACCCTCCTCTTGGGGTATCCCAACGCAAGCATCATGCCTTCACACCACGGGACAAGGTGACTCCAAAGTTCATATTAATAAAACACTTGAGTAGCAAAAGATGAAGAGTAACATCTACGAATTCAACTAGATTCCAAAGCTCACGATCACATATAGATCACACCATGGGACAGAGAGATGAACCACATAGCTACCGGTAGAGCCCTCAGCCTCGGGGGAGAACTACTCCCTCCTGATCATAGGAGACAACAACGACGATGGAGGTGGCGGTGGAGTCGATGGAGATGGCTTCCGGGGGCACTTCCCCGTCCCGGTAGGGTGCCAAAATAGAGATCTGTCCCCCGAAACTTGTCGGTGTGGAGGCAGAGCTACGAATGTATTTTGTGGAAAAGGTCGATCTTTTTAGGGTTTTCCCTCGGGGGAGTATAAATAGGAGAAAAGGTGATGCCGGGGGGTGGCCAGGGGCCCACACCACCAGGTGGCGCGGCCAGGGGTACCCACGCCACCCCATGGTGTGGCCACCGTGTGGCCCCCCTCCGGGGCTCTTCAGGACTTCTAAGACTTCTGGCTTTCGAATGTTTCAATTCTGAGAATATTTCCAAAACAACTTTTCTGAAACTAAAAACAACATAAAACAGGGAACTGGCTCTGTGGCATCTTGTTAATAGGTTATCCCGGAAAACGTGTAAA
The DNA here is from genome assembly GCA_028641055.1 of Alopecurus myosuroides. Classification (NCBI taxonomy): domain Eukaryota; kingdom Viridiplantae; phylum Streptophyta; class Magnoliopsida; order Poales; family Poaceae; genus Alopecurus; species Alopecurus myosuroides. Next base: position 209,917,074 of record CM054063.1, on the reverse strand, counting down.
AATGTTATAAATAAGGGAGAAAACATGTAGCAATTGGCACAATATCATCATGGATCATCAGTAATTATAGATACGTTGGAGGCGTATCAAGCATCCCCAAGCTTAGTTCCTACTCGTCCCCGAGTAGGTAAACGATAAAAACAAATAATTTCTGAGGTGACATGCTACTAACATAAACTTGATCATCGTAATGTAGAAGCATATGTAAGCTAAGATCGTAGAACTTTAAACACAAACATGATAAACAGAACTTTAATAATAAAGCATAGCAATCACATTGCATCATGAGGAGTTTCTCAAATAAAAGATCATGAGTAACAATGCATTGAAAGTTATACATTTGTTTCAAGTATAGAGAAAGCATGGCAAAGTGGTATTTCACTAGTCCTTAAGAGTGGGACAAAACATAAATGCCATGACACCTTCAAAGTTCATGAGGAAGACTAGAGAAAATAATTTGAGAACAAACAATAGCACATCATGAATCAATTATTGATGTTTATGGGACAAATGCACATAAAAATCAGAATGGCAAAAATGTTCTATCAACTATGAATAAAGTTAGGAGATGGAGTCTCAACATAAAAGTAAAAGAAAGGCCCTTCGCGGCGGGAAGAAGGGATCACTCATGTGCTATATATTTTTATTTTATTAAACAGAGGTACTAAAAGTTTAACACTCATCCCATCCATCTTTCACAAACCATGGCTAAGCAAATCCTCAGGTGCCTACCAACAATCACATACCGTGGAGGAGTGTCTATATTTTAGGAGAGGTGTATGCTAATATCAACGAATGGTAAACAAAAAATATAGTTCGTCACAAGCCAACTGGATTCACAAGAGCGGCTCCCATATGAAGGACACATCTAGGTAGAAGGTCATCCCTGTTTCTCTTTTGTTTACACAATTATGCTTTGACTGACAAATCAGGGGCCAAAATAGCGAAGAGAATTTATTTGTGCATTAATTTGGGGCTGGGCACCCCGCTGCCAGCTCTTCTATCCATTGGATAAGCGGATAAAGCCACTAGTCCAGTGTGTGAAATCCAATCAATAAGTGAGATAAAGATTCTCTATTGACGTCCTCATGAGCAAAAAAGGAACACAAAACATGAGTAATTTTGAAAGTTTTAAAGGTAGCACATGAGCAATTTACTTGGAGTGGTAGTGAAATACCACATGTTGGTAGGTATGGTGGACACAATGGGAAAACATTGGTTTTAAGGAGTTGTATGCACGAGTAGAGCTCATACTCAGTAGAGGTGAAGGCTAGCAGAAGACTGGGAGAGACAAATCAAGAGACCATAAGAGCCATAATCATGCATAGCGACATAAACATCATTAATTAAAGCATAAGCGGTATTACGAGTTTAAAAACTAAATGGTCATGGAGGATATTTGTTACTGGTTCATAGTCATAAACATGGTGTGAGCATGCGCCAAGTCAACCAAATAAAACATTCGAAAGAGAATACCATAAATTTATGCTTTACTATGACAAGAACAACTCATGAATCTTTCAATGGCATATTAAACATTCTCAGCTATTTAAGGATATTCATGCTACTCAATAACCATAAGGCTTTAAAACTAAAATAACATTTAGCACGGCATGAAAAATTTCTAGCCACAGTCTATACAAGCTTCTACTTGGATTGTTATAAATTCTACTTCAAGCAGCAGTTTCGTTTCCCAACAGGAACCGTACAAAAAATGCTTTAACAAAAAGTCTCTACACTCTACAGAAAGTAAAACATGAGAGTAATCACATAACACTACTAAAACTAACAGCTCTGAATAAGAGATCCATGAACACAAAGGTTAAACGCAGTACTAGCAAAAAGTGAACACTCACAGAACAATAAGAATGAAAACTAGAGTGTTCTAAGCAATGAAAACGAAGCGTGTCTCTCTCCCACACAAGTATGATAAGATCCAACCATAAACTACAGAAAAGAAACCTAAACAAACTGAAATCAAAAAATAAAAGACGCTCCAAGTAAAGCACATAAGATGTGACTGAATAAAAATATAGTTTCACTAGAAGTGACCCGATAATTTGTCGATGAAGAAGGGGATGCCTTGGGAATCTCCAAGCTTAGACACTTCAGTCTTCTTAGAATTTTCTGGGATGTACCACCGGGGCATCCCCAAGCTCAGTATTTTCACTCTTCTTGATCACATCATATCACCCTCTTCTCTTAACCCTTGAAAACTTCCTTCACACCAAACTTCTCACAATCTTCATTAGCAACGTTAGTGCAATCGAAATAATAAATTCACATGGTTCAGTTTCAACACAAGACTAACACTCATAAACACATTTGCTACTGTCAAACCTTCTTTTAAAACTCTTTTTCTCAAAAGAACACCAAAATAAAGAGATTAAGATGCAAATGCAATTATTGGCAGAAATCTGGCAAAACAGGACAGCAGGTAAAGATGATATTTTTCGAAACTATTATGTTGCTCAAATAAAAATGGGAAACAAAGAAAAGTTGAGGAATTATCTGAGGAATAACCACAAAAAATTTCAGATCATTCTGATCTTCCAGGATTTTATACGATGTTTTACGGTGGACATCAGAAATCTGTTTTCTGCGCAGAAATCCGAAAACAACCTCCAACTTTTTCAGAAACTTTACTTGGCACTACTAAAACATGAAAAGAAAGATACAAAGGAGTTTCTACAGAAGTATACAACCCCTTGACTCAAAGAAAACAGAGAAAAAAAATGGAAAAATAAAAACATGGGTTATCTCCCAAGAAGTGCTTTTCTTTAAAGCCTTTTAGTTAGGCATGATAATTTGAGAAGATGATCAAAGGAGAAATATGAATTGAAGAAAAATGGAGCATAAAGAAGCAAATGTAAAACACATTTAAGTCTAACCCACTTCCTATTAAAAATAATCTTGTAAAAAAACAAGTCAACGAAGCATAAAGTGACTAGCATAGGAAGACAAAATAAGTGCAACTTAAAAAATTTCAACATAAAGAGGGGAAACTTAATATTGTTGAGATGCATAAAATTATGTTTCCCTCTCTCATAATAACTGTCAGTAGCATCATGAATAAAATTAACAATATAACTATCAGATATAACATTCTTATCATGAGCCACATGCATAAAAGAATTATTACTCTCCACATAAGCATAGTCATTCTTATTTACTAGAAAAAAACCCCGCGCGTTGCAGCGGGATTCTTTATACGAAAAATATGTAAATGAAAAGGGTATAGACCTATGAAATATTCAACCATGAAGATTCAATTGATCATAATACTCGAGATACCAAAATTAATTCACATGAAATTGTTATATATTCGAGGACTAAATATTAGTGTTGTGGATAATTATATGGATAAGAAAATATGACATGGATAGTCTGCACAAAATATATAATATTATTAATTAATGTTAGTGGAGGTGACATGGACAATTGGTTGGCTGAAATAGTGGGTGATGTGGATAGATTGCATTTTGAGTTAGAAAAATAATTAATGCATCTTAGTGGGGTTTTGCTTTATAAGAAGTATAGATACATAGTAGTGGGAGAAAATTCAACAAAATAGCTATCATTATTATTCTCATCACCATAATCATTAAACATAGGAGGTATATTGTAATCATAATTAATATTTTCCTCTATTGTAGGTGTACTGAAAATATCATATTCATCAATATAAACAGGTGGAACTAGAATACCAAAATCATTATAATCATCATATATTGGAGGCAAAGTATCATCAAAGAAAATTTCCTCCTAAAAACTTGGGGGAGTAAAAATACCATATTCATCAAAACTAGCTTTCCCAAGCTTAGACTTTTCCATAGCATTAGAAACAATAGTGTTCAAAGCATTCATACTAATAACATTGCTATTAGCATGCAAATAAAGGTCCATATGTTTTTTTAGTTTTCTCTTCAAACACTTCATGTCCTAACTCAAGATAAAGATTATAAAGCTCTCTCATAGTTTTGTTGTTTTCCATTAAGCCTAACTAGTGAAAATAAATACAAGAAACAAAAAGATATAATTGCAGGATCTAAAGGAAATAACTCCGAGCACTCACACGCGAGGATGTGAGTACCTTTTACCTTACCTCCTCGGCAACGGCGCAGAAAAGAGCTTGATGTCTATGCACGCTTCTATTCTTTTAGACAGTGTTGGGCCTCCAAGCGCAGAGGTTTGTAGAACATCAACAAGTTTCCCTTAAGTGGATCACCCAAGGTTTATCGAACTCAGGGAGGTAGAGGTCAAAGATATCCCTCCCAAGCAACCCTGCAATCAAGATACAAGAAGTCTCTTGTGTCCCCAACACACCTAATACAATTTTCAGTTGTATAGGTGGACTAGTTCGGCGAAGAGAGAGTAAAATGCAAGTAATATGGATGATAATAAGTGATAATAGCAATCTGAAATAAAAATGGCAGCAAGCAAACATGTAGCAGAACAGGTAAAAACGGTGTTTCAATGCTTGGAAATAAGGCCTAGGGATCCTACTTTTACTAGAGGACACTCTCAACAATTATCACATAATTGAATAACTAGATATCTTCTCTTCACTATGCTACCCTTAACCACTCTCCGGTCGAATAACAACACCAATCCATCCGTAGGGCTTTAACAACACTCCTTAGAGTAAGAACTTTCCCAACCAAGTAACCCTCATGCTATCACCATCGGAACCAGATGGTTCCACGCAAACACCACAGTTTCATAGGGTTATCCAACACAAAATATAAATATAATGCTAAACCACATGGTGCACACACTTTTACCTTTACACCGTGATCAAAGCGTTTACGGAGATCACATAACAAATAACGAACACTAATCATTGCGTAGGGCTACAAAAAGCATTCCTTAAAGTAAGTATTCACATGTCTAGTTAACCCCACACTGTCACTATGAGCGCCCTGGATGGTACTAGACAAACACCACAATTCATAGAGGAGACACACACGATGTGCACACTGTCACCTTCACACCGCGGGACAAGGTGACTCCAAAGTTCATATTAATAAAACACTTGAGTAGCAAAAGATGAAGAGTAACATCTATGAATTCAACTAGATTACAATATAGATCACACCATGGGAGAGAGAGATGAACCACATAGCTACCGGTAGAGCCCTCAGCCTCGGGGGAGAACTACTCCCTCCTCATCATAGGTGACAACAACGACGATGGAGATGGCGGTGGAGTCGATGGAGATGGCTTCCGGGGGCAATTCCCCGTTTCGGCAAGGTGCCAGAACAGAGATCTATCCCCCGAAACTTATCAGTGGCGGTGGCGGAGCTACGGATGTATTTTGTGGAAAATGTCGATCTTTTTAGGGTTTTCCCTCGGGGGAGTATAAATAGGCGAAAGGGCGATGCTGGGGGGGGGGGTGGGGGTGGCCAGGGGGCTCACGAGGTGGCGCGGTCAGGGGGGACCCGCGCCACCCCATGGTGTGGACCCCCTCCGGGCCGGCTCTTCGGGACTTCTGGAAGCTTCTAGGACTTGTTAGACTTCTGGCTTTCGAATTTTCCAATTCCGAGAATATTTCCAGAATAACTTTTCTGAAACTAAAAACAACATAAAACAGGGAACTGGCTATGTGGCATCTTGTTAATAGGTTAGTCCCGGAAAACGTGTAAAAAATGCTATAATTAAGGGAGAAAACATGTAGCAATTGTCATAATATCATCATGGAGCATCAGAAATTATAGATACGTTGGAGACGTATCAACACACGCGTGAGTAGTTCATCCCGAGACCACGAGTCCATAGAAGTAGAAAGATGGTGTTCTATCTACCTTTTGCCTCCATGTTTACATCTTGTGAGCTTCCTAACATGATAAAGATCACTGTTATGTAATTGGTACTTGTTGTGTTTGCTGGGAACCGATGAACCATGAAATTTTGATTAATTTGTTCATGTCTTTTTGTGTGCTTCACTTATATCTTTAGAGTGTTTTAATCTTGTCTTGCAATGCTCTCTGGTGTGTATTATTTCCTTGACCAAGTTATTGTATGCACCTCAAAGAGAGGGTTTATATGCTAGATAGTGGGTTCATGCCTCCTTTTCATCTGGGCCCGACTGACAGAAATGTGGAAGGTGGAGGATGTGCTATTGCCACTAGGGAGAAAACAACAGTGTTCATGTCTACAGGTGAGGATTATTGCTTACAGTACGTATTGTTCTTATTGCATTTTTCTGTTGTGCAGAAGCAATCACTTTGTTGCAGCAACTTAATACCAGCGAGATTTGATGGATTTTTGCCTCAAGGTGGACTTTTAGAAATAGATGTTTTCGTATGACGGTCTATTTACCTTGACGTAACGCCTACAATGTTAGAACCCGTGAAGTATATTTCGTCATAATAGTATTGTCATATGCTCATGATTTTTCAATTGCCCAGCTCTAATTTGTTCACCCAGCATGTTTATTGTTCTTAGGAGAGATACCACTAGTGAAACTATGACCCTCAGTCCTATTTTCCTCATTCATAGACCTTGTTTACTTGTTTTCACCATCGTTCCATTTTCATTTAGTATTCTAACCATTCGATGCAATTAATTCTCTAGTTTTCAACAAGACAGGAAGATTAAAAACCTTCTCGGAAAGTTGGAAGTAAGAGAGGGTTTGGGCATATGTAGAGGTCCACGTTTGTTTAAGCGCCACGCAGTAAGCAACCTTCTAAGAAACTTCGAAGTCCTACTAGATTGATCATCATGGTTCCTTAACTGGGGGAAATTCGCTGATGTCTACACCATGCCTTCCTCTAGGGGTTTCCCAGTGGGTGTGTGATTACACCAACAAGCAAGTTTCAGCTACCTTTCCAATCTTCATCAAGCTGATGGATAAATTACACTCTTTTCTATAATTAGTTTATAAGATCTTTCCTTTGGTTAAGAGACAAATGTAAAGTCAACTTCAGTCGGATTTTGCTCCATGGCGAAGCGCGGACATTGTGCTAGTATTTCTAAGGATAGTTACAACACAATTTGTGAGGTTATGGATTGAAAGTTATTGGATAAAAGCCATTCGACTTAGTGAGGTTTCAAAAGATGACATGATAATTCAATTCGGAGAAGTTTGAATTATTAATGCTACCAAGGAACCGGATTCACACAATTCTAATTCCTAATAAATCCAGTGCATGTTTATCACAAGTTGGTTGGATCAAAAGGTGAAAGACAATGGTCGAATGAACCAGATGCAAAGTGTGAGTAACACCGGACATCCATAGGTCTTATGAAATCATACTAACAAGAATCTTATGACTCTAGTGCAAGTGGAAGACTGTTGGAGATATGCCCTAGAGACAATTGTTCTGATCGAGCTTTCAAGGCCATATTGAGGTTAGAGCTGGGAAACGAAGGACTTTAATCCTCGGTTGAAATCTAACTATGAGGAAAAATGAATGCATATTGCATCAACTTTTAAAACAGGCCGTTTGGAAACCCCGTTGAGTTTGACAAATTACCACACCTCTTCTTTCATGACGTTTCCTCCGAAGGATTATTTGATCAGATGTTGATGAATGAGTGCAATGTCTTCCATTATATAGTTGTAAAATTTATTGTGAAGGAATATGGGCACAATTTTACTTAGAAATATCAATATGGGCACAATTTTGGTTACCATTTTCCACTGTTGGTCAATTTATCATTGTATGTTTTGATAATTAAGCAAAACCTATCTCTCTCTTTTAGTGTTGAATAAGTTCATATTTTTAATTAAATACAATTAGAAATCAACTCATGAAAACTTCGTTCAGAAAAGTAAACCCAATGATTATTTATGATTGTAAAACCAATAATTATTGAAATTTTAGGAAGATGTTCCCGCGGCAACACGCCTTGGAATCATCATCTAATATAATTAACAAAAGGTAAGCGTTGAGCGTCCTTCAGAGGATTTGTTGCAAAAATCCTCCGGGTCAGAGGCGTGACACGTGTCCACCTCTCTTACCGTCAAGACCACGAACGCTCACACGGACCCTCGCGCAACATAATAGGGAAATAGACCCTTCTCCAACCATCGCCCGCACCACCTTCATGCTACTCCACCCGCCTGCCGCACCATCGGACCAGCTCCGCCGTCAGGACGGCAGGAAGGAGTACGTTGCAGCAAAAAGGCCTCCCCCACCGCACAAGATCCGGTCCACGGCTACATCATTGATGGCACCCCTTTATCAATAAAGAACCAAACTTGCGTTGCCATTGTTGGTTGGCAGCTTCACACAAACTCCAGCGATTGTTGGCACCACTCAACGGAGCCGCCATGAGAACTTTAAAAAGTCTTACAAAAATTCTGCTGCAATCTTTATACTGATTTTCATTATAATAATAATAAATTGTTACAGAAACGTGTAAGAATTTAGGGATAATTAACAAGGTGCCCTCAGTTGGCACCACGACCTCAGTTTTACCCCTAGCGCCGAATCGACCTCAGTTTTGCCCCTAGTCAGTGCGCAAGGACTGCTTTGGCGGCTTCCACCGTTACTTCCAGCCCCCCGTTAGAATCCTGACCTGTGGGACCCAACATAGAACAGTTGGCGCGGCCTGTGGGCCCCAGCAGTTGAGCGTTGGCGCGGTTTGTGTGCTCCAGCTATTGACGGTTGGTGCTGCATGTGGGCCCCACCTGGCCCCACCTGTTGACCGTTCCTTGCGGCCCAATGTCACATGAGGCCCAATGTCAACATGTAGACTACACGTTATCCATTTATATTTATTAATTTTCTTCAAAAAAAAGAAAATTTATATTTATTAATCACTACATGCAGACTACGCATTATCCATTTATTAAACCATCAAATTATTCGTATTAATAATATAAAATATACTGTGCTCAACTCAATTTAAAAGGGGGGACAAATATAATATAAACATTGACTTCATTTGGGCAAATAGAATTTAAAAATAAATTAATTGGCAAACATAATTAAACATGGATATTATATATATGGATAATATTGGCCCCACTTTACATATATTTAGTGGGGCCCGTTACATCTACTAAAAAAAAAAAAAAAAGGCCTAGCTAGCCCTAAACCCTAACCGCCCGCTGCATGCATGCGGGCGCCCTTCCGGCCATCCGGCCAACCGCCGGCGGTTGGCCTACTTCTTCCACTGCCCCTTCCAGTCCGCCGCCCTGAGCTTGATCTCGTCGTCGATCCGGGCGCGGTGGTTCGCCTGCCGCAACCTATCCATGTCGTTCTCACGGGCCCTCTTGATGCGGGCCCGGAGAGCCTTCTCCTCCCTCTCCTCCTCCTTCTTCTCCTCCTTCTCGATCTCCTTCTTCTCCAGCCGCTCCTCTTTCTTGAGGCGGCGCTTCTTCGTCTTGGGGGAGAGGTTGTTGGCGTCGGCGGCGGGCTCGTCGCTGTCGGGGACGTCGGTGGACGGCGATCTCTCCCTTTTGGGAGATTCGACGGGCACGAGGCCCATCTCCTCCGGCGTCCACTCGGGCTCGTACCAAGGCCGAGCCTTGGGGTGGTTGTCCTCGTCGGCGACGGACTCTGGGCTTGAGGGGAGAGAGTAGGAAGACATTGTGTTCGGGGCTTGAAAGGAGATGAGAAGGCAAAAGGATGGAGAGTGATGAGAAGATGGTGGAGGAGAAACGGGCTATTTAAAGTCACGATGAGACGTGAATTTATTGGGGTAGAAGGTAGATGAAGCAAACTGTGTGAAAGTAGGATGCAGTGTGGAAAGTACAGTCGATGCATGGTCAATGCGGTGGTGGAACAGGCCTAGGTATAGGACTGAGCGCTCAGGGAGTCAAAATGATTTGACGTTGCATGCGTGTAGAGAAGAAATCCAAAGTCTCACGCCAAATCCTGCCTCGCTGCATATGCATTGATGCGTATCTTCTGAAAACTAGGCGTGGAGGGCTGCGTCGCTGCAAATGCGACGCGACTTGTGTTTTTTTTTTTTTTTTGTAGTGCGACTTGTGTTTCTGAAAGGAGGCGTGCAGGGCTGCTGCAAATGCGACTCGACGTTCACCCGATCTTTTCTTCTTCTGCCACGTGTTGTTTACTCCGAACAAACGAGGCGTGCATGCACCGGGCTGGTGAACGGGGCCCCAGTAGACAGTGTCCGTTGTTGCATGCAGTTACATTGAGCCAAAACACCACGTCCATGCACCTGCGTCATTTTCGACCGTTTGATCGTAAGGAACGGTGCAGATAGAGTCCATGCATGCAAACTACGGCGTCAACGGCCTGCAGACGCTGAGACGCGATCCTCTGACTTTAGGTCACTGACAAATGGAGCCCATCACACACCGGACCCACGTGTCATGGGAGAAAGTCAGAGAACATAAGGTGGGCAAAGTAAGAGGATCGGGTTCCCTCTATTTTTAGTGCATGTACAATAGTCTAGACGGGTGCTGTCTGCACTACTCGGCCATGTCATTTGTAGACATTTTTAGAGATAGTTGGTACAGTGCGTTGACCCCCTAGCTTGTGTTGGGATCCATACGCTCCGTAGCCCCCCTCCCGGTGAAACCCTAGCCCCGCTGGAGAAATACCGGACTTATACGGAAACACGCGTTAACAGCGTCGAAAGGGGGTAGCAATGTGGAACTATTTGCTTGGTTGTGCTAGGATAGCCCATAGGAACACAAAACAAAAAGGTAGAACCCACCTCTTCGGAATATTCACGGTGTTTGGTCCGATACGGGAATTTCAGCCCTGTACTCGCCTACGAGAGAGAAGTGGATGCCGGTGAAGCCGGGTCACACCCCAGAGAGCAATCTTGGACATACAAAGCACACAACACACCTATACTAACATGGTATGGCACCCCCTAGCTTGTGTTGGGATCCATACGCTCCGTAGCCCCCTCCCGGCGAAACCCTAGCCCCGCTGGAGAAATACCGGACTTATACGGAAACACGCGGTAACAGCGTCGAAAGGGGGTAGCAATGTGGAACTTTTTGCTTGGTTGTGCTAGGATAGCCCATAGGAACAGAAAACAAAAAGGTAGAACCCACCTCTTCGGAAGATTCACGGTGTTTGGTCTGATACGGTAGTTTCAGCCCTGTACTCGCCTACGAGAGAGAAGTGGATGCCGGTGAAGCCGGGTCACACCCCAGGGAGCAATCTTGGACATACAAAGCACACAACACACCTATACTAACATGGTATGGCACCCCCTAGCTTGTGTTGGGATCCATACGCTCCGTAGCCCCCCTCCCGGTGAAACCCTAGCCCCGCTGGAGAAATACCGGACTTATACGGAAACACGCGGTAACAGCGTCGAAATGGGGTAGCAATGTGGAACTATTTGCTTGGTTGTGCTAGGATAGCCCATAGGAACACAAAACAAAAAGGTAGAACCCACCTCTTCGGAAGATTCACGGTGTTTGGTCCGATACGGTAGTTTCAGCCCTGTACTCGCCTACGAGAGAGAAGTGGATGCCGGTGAAGCCGGGTCACACCCCAGAGAGCAATCTTGGACATACAAAGCACACAACACACCTATACTAACATGGTATGGCACCCCCTGGCTTGTGTTGGGATCCATACGCTCCGTAGCCCCCCTCCCGGCGAAACCCTAGCCCCGCTGGAGAAATACCGGACTTATACGGAAACACGCGGTAACAGCGTCGAAATGGGGTAGCAATGTGGAACTATTTGCTTGGTTGTGCTAGGATAGCCCATAGGAACACAAAACAAAAAGGTAGAACCCACCTCTTCGGAAGATTCACGGTGTTTGGTCCGATACGGTAGTTTCAGCCCTATACTCGCCTACGAGAGAGAAGTGGATGCCGGTGAAGCCGGGTCACACCCCAGAGAGCAATCTTGGACATACAAAGCACACAACACACCTATACTAACATGGTATGGCACCCCCTGGCTTGTGTTGGGATCCATACGCTCCGTAGCCCCCCTCCCGGCGAAACCCTAGCCCCGCTGGAGAAATACCGGACTTATACGGAAACACGCGGTAACAGCGTCGAAATGGGGTAGCAATGTGGAACTATTTGCTTGGTTGTGCTAGGATAGCCCATAGGAACACAAAACAAAAAGGTAGAACCCACCTCTTCGGAAGATTCACGGTGTTTGGTCCGATACGGTAGTTTCAGCCCTATACTCGCCTACGAGAGAGAAGTGGATGCCGGTGAAGCCGGGTCACACCCCAGAGAGCAATCTTGGACATACAAAGCACACAACACACCTATACTAACATGGTATGGCACCCCCTGGCTTGTGTTGGGATCCATACGCTCCGTAGCCCCCCTCCCGGCGAAACCCTAGCCCCGCTGGAGAAATACCGGACTTATACGGAAACACGCGGTAACAGCGTCGAAAGGGGGTAGCAATGTGGAACTTTTTGCTTGGTTGTGCTAGGATGGCCCATAGGAACACAAAACAAAAAGGTAGAACCCACCTCTTCGGAAGATTCACGGTGTTTCCACCTCTTATTCTTTCAAATCTCTAGTCTTGTATTCGAGGAATCTCATTTTAGTGATGGATTTCGTTCTAATGTTTATAAATCATATTTATATTTTTACTAGACTTGTATTAGACCTATATAATGCAATTCCGAAGCCCAAAAATTTATTGGATGAATATTCGTATTATTTATTTTCTTTTGAATAATAATGGTTTTAATCGAAAATCGTAAATAAAACAAGTTTAAAACATCAAAATGAAAAAATAACTTTGGATCTTTCTTAGTCACACCAAAATGAAGCTTTGGTGAGATTTTGACCTTATTTGAGTTCAAAAGGTTTGAAACTCATCTCATTATCTTGAACTCTCTACTAGACTGTTCAAGATATCATATGTTACACAAGGTTTTTTCGTTCCATTCTTTATAAGACAGGTTTATATTTTTTTCTCGTTACTATATGACATAACACTACTATGTGCGTCGCCAATATATTTTTTCGATTTTTTTTGAATTATTTATGCTCATTTCAAGCTTGGTCAACCCTCTGTTTGACCAGCCGAAAAGCTTCTAGAAGGAAACACAGAGATTCGACCTGGGCTGTTGGATCGACGCCTTCTAGAAGGAATCGTGCATCGGACGGATGCGCTCGCAGTCACAGCGATCCGCGAGACGCTCGTTCTGCGCTCTGATTGGTTGGTCCGTTGGCCACATGGATGGATGGTTTCTATATGTTCTACATATGATTTCTTTGCTGTTAAGTATTAAACCTTGTTATTTAAATAAAATAAATAGAAGAATACCCTTATTCAAAACATAATGAAACTTCATATTTACTAGAGCGATGATTTTTATCTGTTTTATATATGAATTTTCTATTAAACCATGTTATTTAAATAAAATATTAAAAAAAAATAGAAAAATTATTGAAAACATAACGAAACTTCAGATTTACACTATATATGTACAATAGTTGTGTAGGAAATTAATTTGGCTGATGTAGACGAGATGCCAAAAATTGTTGAAGCACAAATGGGGGTGTTTACCCTAGCTTCACACCTCATTTGAAGCACTTTTCTCATGAGAATATAGCGATGGTTTGAAATGAGCATAAATAATTCAAAAAAAAACAAAATGACATGAATCCAACGCACCATGTTGTTATTTGCGATATAGTTGCTCCTCAAATTTATTTGGATAATTTTGACAAGGTAGAATTTTTCATGAAATTACAAACGGGGGTGTTTACCCTAGCTTCGCACCTCATTTGAAGCACATTTCTCAACTTAGATACAAACATTATTCAAACATCATCCAACTATGTTCTAACTTAGATACATCACCAGTCAACATAAATACAACATTATTCAACAGAAATACAACACGAACTTAGTCCAAATAGCGTCGGGGCTTCTTTGTGATCCTTGGCTGTTTTGGTGGCGCTTTGCTCCTTGTGCTCATCTTGCTCACAGCTTCTGGTCTTCTCCTCTTGGTAGTCGGTACCTTGGCTTTCTTCTTTGAAACTACACCAGATCTGTACAAAACATAAAGGATCATGATAAATAAAAAAAAAAAAAAAAAAAAAATGAAAAATAAAATACAAAACATACCCATCTACTGAAACTTGTGTGTCCATGGCAAAATCATCCAATGGAGCATCCAATGAAACTTGTGAGATCATGGCAGAATCATCCAATGGAGCATCCAGCGGATCAGCTGGAGCATCTGGAGCATCTGGAGCATCTGGAGCATCTGGAGCATCTGGAGCATCATGGACTTGATCATCATATGAATAATCAGTTGGATCATGTACTTGATCATCATATGAATAATCAGCTGGAGCATCTGGAGCATCATCTGAATCACTTGACTGCTGAACATCATTTTCAAATGTTTCATCCGGCTGTTCATCATCATTTTGCTGTTGATCATCATATTGAAATGATGCATCCGGGTGCTGACCATCAGTTTCATCAGGCATACTCTCTCCAAACCCTGGATCGACTGCGTTATCACAATATTTGCCGAAATGACCGGTCCCACCACACCTTGTGCACTTACGCACCCTCGCTCCACCTCCACCTTCACTGCGACGTCGGTGTCGACTCTTCCTCGGTCTACCTGCAGCTCTCTTCAGAACCGGAGCACAAAGTTTGAATCCAGGGTCCACTCTATCCCACTGCTGTTTTCCCTCCAAAGCAGGCAAGGCATGTGCATATGTGGCTCTGAACATTGCTACAGAGTAGTAATCATGGACATACTGCTGTATATCCCCTGCTGGACCTGTGAGAGAAGTGATGAAAAACAAGGCATGAATGCATGGCAAACCAGTTATCTGCCATTGCCTACAACTGCAAGTTTTCGCTTCTAAATCCACTGGATATCTCCATTCTTTGTCACTTTTATCAAAGAATGATACCTCTGATTTGGTATCCGAGACAAATCTCATGTTCATAGTCAAGCCCAAAGTTTTCTGCTTCAACTCCTTCATCACATCCGGGATAATAATGTGGCCCATGAATTTTGCATTAGCTATTTCAAGACGGAAATGAAATTTCTCGGCGTAATCTATCCTTATCTTGTCAAGCAAATCAGCCAAATAAAGATCCTTATGTTTCCGGATCGTTGAGTTGAAAGATTCTGCAAGATTATTGTGCACATAGTCAACTTTGCTCAATTCACTGAATTGGCTTCTAGACCATAGCTTCGAGTGGTGTGTTTCCAAGTATTCCTTCACTTTCTCTTTTGTGTACAACTGCCTCATGTGGTAGTTGTGCTTCCTGCCACTGCAAGTCAAAGATGCAGGCCATAAATGATCGGTATAAAACTTTCCTTTGAATTTCTTCACAAAATTTGCAGCAAGGTGACGCATACATTCCCTGTGCTCTACTCCTGGGAACACATTATCCACGGCCACTTCTAAACCTTTGCATGCATCTGTGTGGATTACCAATCCATTGGGATGTCCAATAGCCCGGCGCAGATTCTGCAAAAACCATGTCCAGCTCTCCTCAGACTCTGTCTCCAGCACACCGTAGGCAACTGGAAAAACAAAATTGTGTGCATCAACTGCACAAGCTGCTACTAGCTGGCCTTTAAACCTCCCTGTGAGAAAAGTAGCATCAATAGCCAAATAAGGCCTGCAGCCTACCAAAAAACCCATTTTGCAAGCTTCAAAGCACACAAAAACCCTCCTAAAGCATTGCTTGGTCCTTGTCACTTTCTTCAATGTGTAATCCACGGCGTGGTGATCAATTTCAACAACACTCCCTGGGCTTGCCCTCTCCACTTCAGCTTTGAATGCATACAACAACTGAAAACTTTCATTCCAGTTACCATGGATAGATTCCAATGCTTTGTTTTTACCACTGAACACCCTCATGTATGGTAAATCTATCTTGTACTTGTCTTTGATGTTTTTCTGCAATTGCTTTGCACTCACTTGATGGTTTTCTGCCACCCATCTTTTTACTTCATCCGCCACCCATCTTGACTTGGCTCTGCTGATTGTTTGCTTCCTAAGGGTTGATTCTTCGCATGTGTGGGGAAAAGGGTTCACTTTTACCTGAACATTGGTGCTGCCCCGCATTTTAGATGCGTGCATCCTCCATTGACAATCTTCAGCCACACAGTGCACGGTGTAGCGCCTTTTATCGCTCTTGTCAACTACAAAGGCACGTTCTACCTTGATGCAGTACGTCACAAGTGCATTTTTACACTCAGCCATGGAAGTAAAAATGCAACCTTCTTCCATAAGAGGGTTCGCAGGGTTCCATTCAACAGGTGTCCGGTCTTCCTCTTCCTCTTCGTCATCGTCACTGTCAGACTGATATTGGATTTCAACCCGAGGTGTCTGTCTTAAATTCCTAATAACATCAGGATATAGCCTCTCTTCATCATCCGCAGACATGCAGGCATCCTCCTCCACAGCGACTTGAACCCTTCTTTTCCCAGTGCCCACACTTGTCGAGCCACCACGTCGAGCTGGTTTTGAACTGTTCTGGCTGGAGTTGGCAGTACGACGTGATGGTCCTGCCACAAAAGATGAACCCGCCACAACTGCCGGCACAACCACATCATTTTGCAGCTTCACATTAAAATTCTCTGCCTCCGTATGCTTAGCAAACATGGTAGCGAGCTCTTCATCATTACTAATTTGGATCCAATCTTTTCCCCCATCAAAGTATCTAAATTCCACTTCATCATGCAAACCCCAAGGATATGGGCTGCAAACTATCTCCCCAAATTGTCTGAAACTCCAGTTACAATCCATTGGGACCGAATAATTGAAACCTCCTTGGTATTTCTTCTTACTGTCTGCATCGACGATGTAGCGCTCTCTTCTAACGTGCACCAAGAAAGCAGACCGCAACTCCATCCTAACCCACGAAAACAGAGACGCAATCAGCGGCAAATCAATGGCATCCGTGTCTAATCGATAATTCAAAGCTCAGTACTTACCCAATGGGAACCCAATCGTGGACGCGGCGTGTCTCCGGCCCCACGGCGCGGCCGCTCTCATTCCTATCCATTTCGTCGAGCAGGTGGCGGGCAGAGTGGTGGAACGAGCGCCCCACCAGCGGCGTCGCAGGACGGCCCCGGCGGTGAAGAAGGTGGCCACGCGGAACGGCCGCGGCGGTGCAGGTGGTGCAGGTGGTGCTGGCGGCGCAAATGCGTGCTGCTGGCTGCGACACAGGTGGCGAGGTGTGGTGGCGGTGGCGCGCTGGCTGAGGAAGGTGGCGGCGGAGCAGGTGGTGGTGGTGCCGTAGGTGGTGGTGGTGCCGCAGGTGCTCGTGGCGCAGCAGGTGCTGGTGCGAGGTGGCGGCGGCGAGAGCGGCAGCGCACGACGGCGGGGCAACTAAATTGGGCGGCAGCGCACGACGGTTGTGGCGGGAAGCTCGGGTGTGGACTATTCAGAGTAGTCAACTAACTGCCCGGTCCCACCTGTAAGCTCCGGACGGTTTCAGCGAACTGGCAGTCCCACGCGGTCCCACTTCGCCAAACGGAGCCTGACTCCTCCGGGCCCACTTCAACTAACGGACACGACTCCAAACTTACCGTTCCAGCCTCTCCATAGTGGTTGCGCACGGACTAGGGGCAAAACTGAGGTCGATTCGGCACTAGGGGTAAAACTGAGTACAAGTGACCCTCTGTGGGCAATTCGATAAATGACCCAAGAATTTAAACCTCTTTAAGATAAAAAAAATGCATATACTATTTTTTTTGCTACAATTACTCGAAGGTGGACACCGGTGACGCTCCGTCTTCTAATAGTATATAGAGCAACCCTCCGTGAAACACAGGGTTGGACACCGGTGACGCTCTAAGCCTGTTGGGGTAATTGTCCACGCCTGGTAGAAGGGCGACACCAAGGCGAAACTCGGGTGGCTCGACCACCGCAGACGGTTCAGGATCAGGATCAGCAGGTCCAGAGGGAGAGACGACCAACCATGTTCTTGCGACATCGCCGCCGCCATGTAAGCTCTCAACGTGAGCTCGTGCACTACAGGCAGGAGAGAAACAACATAGGCGCGGCTGGATTTCTAAATTTACGTAGTATACTTTGTACCCAATTGGAGTACAACAGCGCCACTAGTTCCTGCCAAGTCGGTCGTTTTATGCCAACTCTGCCGTAGTATCCTTGTTCAACCCGATTGAATATGAAAGCATCCATTGTAGATGCAATGCGGCACGCGTGCAGTGTAGAGTGCGATCTATGCACTAATTCGATAAAGGGCACCACAGACGCATATAAAAAGCAACAAGATCTGATCGACTCTGTGGTCTCAAGGAAAACAATCTGATCGACTCAAGGAAAACAATGGAGCGTTGCGAGACGGAGAAGTTGAAGGGAGAGAGTAGCGGCGTATCACCGTTCCCGCTGGATCCAAGCCTTGCTCCGCTGCTACTGTTTGACCAGCACGATGGCGATGACACTGTTAAACCCTCAATGTATTCTCTGTCCCGTATACGTACAAGAGGTATGGAGTAAGTACTCCACCCATCGAGTACGCATACAGGTGGACCTCCCTATGTAAACGCCTGCGTTGGGGCTTACCTTTGCCTATATTAACACGCAATGCGAGGCTCGGAGAGCATCGCTTCCCCTAGGTTTAATATGGTATCAGAGCTCTCTTCTTCCTCGACCTAGCCGCCGGAAACCGATCTACACCGAAAACCAAAACCCAAAACCAGAAAACTACACCGCCCTCCCCTCCCTCTGTTCGGCCATGGCCTCATCTGTGATGTCCCTTGCCGCGGCGCTTGGAGCTCCTCCTACCCAGCTGCTCACTCGGGATAACTATCTCGGGTGGAAGGCTCTCGTGATGCCGGCGTTGCGTGGCGCCCGCGTTCTGGCGCTCGTTGAAGGCAAGGAGAAAGCGCCGGAAGAAGAACTGGAGGTGGACGAAGCCGGGAATAAAACCAAGATCGAGAACCCTGCCTTTACTGCATGGATCTCACGAGATCAGCAAGTGCTGCGATTCCTTTTGAACTCGCTCTCGCCGGACATGCTTGCGCACGTCACCGGCCTCGACACCTCTGCTGAAGTTTGGGCTGCCATAACCGCCATGATCTCCACTCCATCGAGATCACGGATTCAAAGCCTGCGGTCAGCCCTCAATGACATGAAGAAAGCAAATCTCACCGCCGCCAAGTACTTTGCCAAGATGAAAGCTCTAGCATCGGAGCTTGCCGCGGCCGGAAAACCCCTCGATGACGATGAATTAATCGGGTACCTCCTTCATGGTCTCGATCAAACCTACAATGCATTTGTTGCAGCTATCAACGCAAACCCAGGCACCACCTTGGCCGATCTGTTCAGCCAGCTGAGTGCTTTCGACGCCCGCCAAGAACCTGAGGAGGGACAGGAGTTCGTGTCCTCCGCGAACCTTGCACGGCGAGGAGGCGCGCCTCAGCAGCGAGGTCGCCCCGATGATCGACGTCCCGACGATCGACGCCCACGCCAAGATGACCGTCCCCGCCCTGAAGATCGGCCGCGCCAGGACGTGCGCACCGAGCGCGGTGACTACGGCCGCGGTGACCGCGGTGACTACGAGCGCGGTGACTGCGGCGACTCCGGGCGCTACTACAACTACGGGCGTGACTACAACTCCCAGTCACGCCAAGACATGCAGGGCCGTGACTACGGCCGTGGTGATCACGGCTACTCGCGCCAGGACATGCGTGGCGATGATGGCTATCGCTCTGATGGTCGCCGTCGCCGTGCCCCTACCCCCTACGTCGACACCACGTGCCAGATCTGCAAAATTCACGGCCATCCGGCCCGTGATTGCTGGTGGAGGTACAGAGATGATCGTCATGACGATGATGGTGGCAACAGGGGCAACAAGGGTGCTCATGTTGCCTCTTACGGTGTCGATACCAACTGGTACTCCGACACTGGCGCCACAAACCACATTACTGGAGAATTAAGCAAGCTATCCACTCATGACAAGTACAATGGACGAGATCAAGTTCACACTGCAGATGGTAACGGTATGGACATACAACATATTGGTCATTCAATGATTTGCACTCCTCATAGCTCGTTGCATCTTAAAAATGTCCTTCATGTCCCCAGTGCTTCCAAAAATTTATTATCTGTTCATAAGCTCACTCTAGATAATAATGTCTTCCTTGAATTTCACCCACATTTTTTCTTGATTAAGGATCAGGACACAAGACAAACTCTGTTTAAAGGGCCATGTCGTGATGGTCTTTACCCGCTAGTGCCTTCATCTACTGGGTCTTCTTTCAAGCAAGTTTTCAGCACAATAAAGCCTTCTTCTTCGACATGGCATCTCCGCTTAGGACACCCCTCCTCCTTTGTGGTGCAACAAGTCCTTAGAAAGAACAATATTTCTCATTCCCCTGAAATAAACCCATACATTTGTGATTCATGTCAACTAGCTAAGAGTCATCAATTACCATATCCTGTCTCTACTAGTGTGTCCTCTGTTCCACTTGAGCAAGTTTTTTCTGATGTATGGGGTCCAGCACCTGTTTCTGTTGGAAAACATGTTTATTATATGAGCTTTATAGATGATTTCAGCAAATTCACATGGATTTATTTGCTTAAGAAGCGTTCTGATGTTTACCAAGTTTTTCTAAACTTTCAGCAACTTGTTGAGCGAAAGTTTGATAGGAAAATCATTACCATGCAAACTGATTGGGGAGGAGAATATGAGAAGCTAAATGGTTTCTTTCAAAAAAATTGGCATCACCCATCATGTTTCATGTCCCCATGCACATCAACAAAATGGTTCTGCGGAACGAAAACATCGTCATATTGTTGAAGTAGGTCTTGCTTTACTTGCTCATGCATCCATGCCACTCAAATTCTGGGACGAAGCATTTCTTACTGCCACATTTCTTATAAACCTTCTTCCTAGCAAAGTCATAAATTCTGAAACACCTGTTGAACGTCTCTTACTCAAAAAGCCCAATTATGACTCTCTTAGAATTTTTGGATGTGCATGTTGGCCAAATCTTCGTCCATATAATAAAAGAAAACTTGCTTTTCGATCCACACAATGTGTCTTCATAGGATATAGCCCTCGTCATAAGGGAGTCAAATGTCTTGACACTAAAACAGGACGTGTCTATATTTCTCGAGATGTAGTCTTTGATGAGAACATTTTTCCATTTGCTTCCCTTTCTCCTAATGCTGGTACACGTCTAAGCAAAGAAATTCTCTTGTTGCCCAATGATCTTTGTACTCATACACATACTCCTGAGGATGCAAACATTGATGATCATATGTCCACACCTGTTATTCCTGTTGTTACTAATCAAGTTGAACAAGTTGCAGATATTACTGGCCCATTGGATACTACTTCCTCGCAGCAAGATACAGGAGAAAACCGCAGTCAAAATGATGCTGAAACGAGCTCGCTTTCCTCCTCCGAAAATTCGTCAGAAGAAGACAACCGCGCTGACACTGAGGCGGATTCGGCTGCTCCACCTGACACCGATCAGCCCGATCCCGAGGCCGATCCTCCTCGCACAGCGCGCCCCCGCCCCGACATGCAGTCCCCCGAGCGGACTGCCCCCGAGCCCTCCCGCGCGATTGCGCGGTCACCAGATGGCCACGTCGCCATGTCTCCTTCGCGGGGGACAGCTGCATGCAGCACACCCGCCCCGTCTGGCGGGCCGTCGCGCGGGACGTCTGCCTCGCCTGACGCGCCTGGCACCCGAGATTCTTCTGCCACTAATGATTGCAACCATGATGGCAGCAATGATGATACCAATGATGACCAGCAAAATGCCAATATTGATGCTTCTTCTCCTGGATCTTCTGTGGCTGACAGCAGTGCAGCCATCCCTACGGATTCCTCTATTCGTACACGTCTTCAAAAAGGTATTACCAAACCTCGTGGTTATACTGATGGTACTATTCGATATGGTAAAACTACAAATATATATAGAGCAAATGATGCTACTTTTGGACTACTAACTTCCACAGGTGAGCCATGTTCTTTAGCTGAAGCAATACATGACTCACGGTGGAAAGGGGCGATGGATGAAGAATATGATGCACTCATTCAGAACAAGACTTGGCACCTTGTTCCCCCATCTCCAAATAAAAACTTGATTGATTGTAAATGGGTGTATCGTATAAAGAAACATGCAGATAGTAACATTGACAGGTACAAAGCTCGGTTAGTTGCAAAAGGATTTAAGCAACGATATGGCATTGACTATGAGGATACCTTCAGTCCTGTTGTGAAGGCTGCTACTATCAGACTTGTTTTGGCAGTTGCAGTTTCTATGGGCTGGAGTTTGCGGCAGCTAGATGTCAAGAACGCGTTTTTGCATGGTGTTCTGGAAGAAGAGGTTTACATGAAACAACCACCAGGTTTTGAAAACCCTCACACTCCTCATTATGTTTGTAAACTTGACAAGGCTCTCTATGGGCTTAAGCAGGCTCCAAGGGCATGGTATTCTAGACTCAGTACAAAGCTACAAACACTTGGTTTCACTCCTTCCACTGCTGATACATCTTTATTTCTATACAACCGAGCTGATATCCTCATGTTTGTACTGATCTATGTTGATGACATTATAGTGACTAGCTCCGCAGATCAGGCTATTTCAGCTTTGCTTCAAGATCTCAAGAATGATTTTGCTCTCAAAGACTTGGGTGATCTTCACTTCTTTTTGGGCATTGAAGTTAAAAAGATTAATAATGGTCTGCTACTCACCCAGGAGAAATATGCCATGGAACTGCTTGCTAAAGTTGGTATGATTAAATGTGCTACCTCTCCTACACCATTGTCTTCCACTGAAAAATTATCTCTTGTTGATGGCACTCCTCTTGGTTCGGATGATAGTACAAACTATAGAAGCATTGTAGGTGCACTTCAGTACCTCACATTGACTCGACCAGATTTTCAGTAAACAAAGTCTGCCAATATTTGCATGCTCCCACAACATCTCATTGGACAGCTGTTAAGAGAATTTTGAGATACATTAATGGTACTTTGAAAGTTGGACTAACATTTCAGAGATCCTCTTCTAGCTTGCTTAGTGCTTTTTCAGATGCTGATTGGGCAGGATGCCTTGATGACAGGAGATCAACAGGAGTGTTTGCTATTTTCTTTGGACCAAACTTGATCTCCTGGAGTGCACGTAAGCAAGCTACTGTATCTAGGTCCAGTACAGAAGCAGAATATAAGTCTTTAGCAAATGCTACAGCAGAATTAATATGGGTTGAGGCACTGTTGAAAAAACTTGGAGTGTCACTAAAGGTAAAACCATGTCTATGGTGTGATAATTTAGGAGCTACTTATCTGTCAGCAAATCCTATCTTTCATGCTAGAACTAAGCATATAGAGATTGACTATCATTTTGTTCGTGAGAGAGTTGCAAACAAACAACTAGACATCAAGTTCATCTCAAACAAGGATCAAGTCGCAGATGGTTTCACCAAGCCTTTACCTGTAAAAGAACTTCTAGAATTTAGGCGTAATCTCAACCTTTCACAAGGTTGTGATTAAGGGGGGGCTGTTAAACCCTCAATGTATTCTCTGTCCCGTATACGTACAAGAGGTATGGAGGAGTAAGTACTCCACCCATCGAGTACGCATACAGGTGGACCTCCCTATGTAAACGCCTGCGTTGGGGCTTACCTTCGCCTATATTAACACGCAATGCGAGGCTCGGAGAGCATCGCTTCCCCTAGGTTTAATAGACACCATATTCCTGTACAGTATACCAAAGCGGCAGCTGCTGGCTCGGAGCGCCGATGGTTTCAGAGGCCATCGTTACTGGCTAACACCGCAAGGTTGGGTGCTGATGCTGCATCTCCAATCGCACAACACTTTCCTGTGGAATCCATCAACTCTCGAGAGGATCGGCTTACCTCTAGATCGAGAGAATCTTCTCCAGGCCGTGCAAAACGGTAGGTGCCTGCTCTCGCTCAGACCAACAGATCCGGACTGTGTCGTGCTTATGGTAGACCTCGCACGAGAAGACAAACTAATCTACTACTGCCATACTGGAGGCAATCAATGGGTTACGCACGAGCACGAGCATGCACGTTTTGGTACAGAATGTCTTACAACTCTTGGTGGCAAGTTCTACGCATACCACTCCATAGACGAGCAGATCGTCACCTTGGAGTTCTTACCGTACCCAGCATTCCAGACACGTGGTTTGTTGAAAGATCCTCTCCTAATCGGGTATATCAAGTCGATGTGCGCATCGTAGAGTGTCGCGGAGAGCTGTTCGTCGTATGTTTCTATTACCAAGGACCATATAGCAACCACGTCGCGCGGATTTCTGTGCACAAGTTGGATCTCTCCAAAGGAGCTTGGTTGAAGGTGGACACACTCGCTCACATGGTCTTCTTCTTTGATAGTACTTGCCGCGGTTACGGGGCCTCGTTCGATGCACGCCAGCTCGGCTTAACACAAGGAGACCGCATATACTTTTTGACATCTGATGGCAAGGCGTTGTACGTGTATGACATGAAGAAAGGAACTACCTCTATGCACAATCCGGGACCAGCTCTTCAAGATTCTTTTGTACCTCAGTTTCTAATGCCCTCGGTTTGAAGTCTTGGACCCATTGTTAAGTACTAAGTCTTCTCAAGTTTGAACAACCAAAGACACTAAAACAGATGGAAATTACCCAGAGCTAACAGACTTGCTTGGCAATGGAGTATGTCTCCTATCTTTTTAGAAACGGGAGAACAGCCCCAGGCTCTGCATCAAATTGATGCACACGTCTTATATTTATTAAATAAAGCAAAAATATCATCCGTCAATTCAGTCATTACAAGCTCAAGGGTCACTTAACGTTGACACAAAAATCAATCACTCCAAAATCGCAGCTCTAACCATCTAAACGCTTAGTGTTGAGTGACCCATTCCGGCTGAAGATAGCTTGCACAACCACCAGCAGCCGCGCACATCCAGTATCCATAAGGTCTCGCTGGTCGGAAGGGAGGAGGAATGACCACATATGGATCCAGTGCAACGCCATATTCGTAACCTGCAAAAAATGGACAACTTCCTTTCTTGTTAAAAACGACATCATTCCGACAATTTCAAATAGCCCAAAGAAACACCGACACGCCTACATGAATACATGCCTTCGTACTCTTATCAATTCCGTCTAACCAATCCCCAAAAAGATTATTAATACTTGTTGGAGGATTAATACTAAACGTAAAATGCATTAATCTCCAAATATTTTTGGTAAAAGAACAAGATATGAACAAGTGATCAATGGTCTCATCCTTATGACAAAAACAACACTGTTTGCTTCGAATCCAATTTCTCTTAATTAAATTACCCTTTGTCAAAATTCCCTTACGGTTAAGGAACCAAAGAAACATCTTAATATTTAATGGCACCTTTAGCTTCCACAAATACTTGCGCAGATGTATTGTGTGACCATGCAAGAAATCTGCATATAAGTATTCAACCAAAAAACCCCATTCGTTGTCAAGCTCCATCTAAAAGTATCTTCTTCATTTAACAAAGAGACACAATTAGTGTTTCCATCAAATGCAGCCATGTTGTTCGTCTATTCGCAATAATTGGACGCCAAAACTGAATATCTAAAGGAGCTTGTGCTAACACCGATGCTACAGTAACATTCTTATGTCGTGAGATGCTATACAATTATGAGTATTGATCGGAAAGTGGAACGTCTCCTAGCCAAATATCCTCCCAAAAACGTATTTGGTCTCCTTTCCCTAACCTAAAAGATCCCCTCGCAAAGAAAGCCTGCTTCACCCCCATTAGTGCTTTCCAAAAATGGAGAGTCTGAGGGGTTTACTTGGATTTGTGACAACGTTTTGTCACCCAAGTATTTGTTTGTCAACAGCTCCTTCCAAAATCCCTCCTCATTTAACAACTGGTACAACAATTTACTTAACAGACAACAGTTCTTAATGTCCAACACCTCTATGCCATGGCCACCCTGGTCCTTCGGGCATGACACAATATTCCATTTGGTCAGACGGTACTTTTTCTTAGTGCTATCACTTTGCCAGAATAATCTAGAGCGATAAAAATCTGTCTTTTCTTCACCCCCGGAGGGATCACGAAAAACGAAAGGAGGAACATAGGCAAACTAGTGAGCACGAAGTTAATTAAGACAAGACGATCACCGTATGATAACAACTTGCCCGCCTATGACCCTAATTTACACTCAAAATGGTCCTCCACAAGTTTCCATTCTCTATTACGCAATTTCCTATAATGAATGGGAATCCCAAGATACTTGAAAGGCAAAGCACCAACATCGCAACAGAAAATGTTAAAATATTCATCTTGGTTTTCCTTCGCCTTTCCAAAACAAAAGATTTCGCTCCTATGAAAGTTTATTTTTAAACCTGAAAGTTGCTCAAACATTGCAAGAATGAGTTTCATATTTACGGTCTTAGCTAGATCATTCTCAAGAAATAAGATGGTGTCATCCACATATTGTAGTATTGACACCCCCATCCCACTAAATGAGTAATAAGGCTTCCAACTTGACGATCCTCCTTTGCTCTTTCAATTAAAATAGCCAACATATCAACCACTAAATTAAATAAGATAGGAGATAAAGAATCTCCTTGACGTAGCCCTTTAAGTGTTTGACAGTAATGACCGATATCATCATTAACTCGTATTCCAACACTCGCTCCCTGAACAAATGTGGCAATCCATTGACACCACTGAGGTGAAAAACCTTTCATTCTCAACACTTATTGTAAAAAGGACCAGTTAACCTTATCGTATGCTTTCTCAAAGTCTATTTTAAATAACACTCCATCTAGTTTTTTTAAAAACTCATGTATTGTTTCATGCAACACCACTACAACTTCTAAAATATTTCTACCAGGTATAAACGCAGTTTGTGTTGGCCTAATGACCTTGGACGCAATTGAAGTCACTCTATTGGTACCAACTTTGGTTAAAAAAATTAAAGCTCACATTGAGTGACGTGGGGATGAATCATGGACCTATGGGTGAGGCTACCCGATCCAAGGCCCAAGACCTAAGCCCGGAGGGAGGTGCCACCTTACGGTTCTAGAAGGCCCAACTGAACCCCACCCGCAAAGACTTGCGGGTCAAGAAGGAAACTTGTATCGACCTAAAACTACAGTTTGTAACCCCCCCCCCCGGACACGGTTTGAGACCTAGACATCTATATAAGGCTAGGAGAACCACCGAGGGGGGGGATCCAATCTATTCCACACCACCAAAGCCTTCAGCTAGAGATCATACTCTCGACTTGAGCACCCCCCATTGTAACCGATCTACTCATAATACACATCAAAAGAGCAGGAGTAAGGGTTTACCTGTACGAAGGCCCCGAACCTGGGTAAATTGTGCCCCGTGTTAGCCGACGATCGTCACCAGCGTCCTTACGTTCTCTTAATCGAAACCCTACCGGACCATCCGAGGGACTTGTTGAGATGACTAATCGACAATTGGCGCCATCTGTGGGAACGGCGGGCGCTAGATCTACGGCGTCTTCAGCTTCATCATCGCCAACCTTCAGCTGGAGCCCCGGAACTTTGACTCCAGCGGAATCGATCCGTTTTGGGTCGATCATCTATGCACCCCACTCGTCGGAATCGCGCTCGGCGTTCAGCGGATTGGAAAAGAGCGTCAGCCTGACGGTCGGGAGCGTCCACTTCCACGCCGACAAGGCAGGAACTCTGAGTCTGTCTCAAGCCCGGCGACCTTCGACTCGCCGCTGGACGACGCTGCTCGCGACCTGGCGCCTAGTGGTGGATCCATGCGCCGCAACATCCGCAACTTCCACACTATCGCGGCTGAGGAACCCTCTCGAGTTGGTAAAAGTTGTCGACCCACACCTAGGACTCGCGAGCCATATTTGGCCCAGGTCTGCATGGCGGGATCAACTGATCCACCCGAGGAAACTGGGGAAATCCTGAAGGAGCGAGAGCACATCAAAGTATCGCGAGCCGCTTGGCTCAAAGCGAAGGCGGCTGTACACCTAGGCCAGCCAGTCGAGGAGGGAGATCCCCATGAAGATCTAACTGCATACCACTATCACCTGGTACGAGCAGGACGACTGATCAACGAAGCCCGCAAGAATCGAGACACGCGAAAGAAAGTGGCGGATGAGTCGAGCGCGCGTCGTGCGGCACTCTCCCGGACTCACTTGCTTGGAAACAATCCCCCGAAAAAGAGATACGTCTCGAAGACCGCTGCCATGGACCGCGAATCCCTCGGCGGAATCAGCAAGACACTCGAGACATCCCTCGTTCATGTCGACGACGACGGCAACGTACACCCGACGACCTCCGCCGCGGCACTCTTGGCCGCAACCACATATTTACAGGCGAACCAACCGCTTGATTATGATCCCCGCACGGAACAATACCGACAAGTCCAGAAGGGGCTAGGCATGGCAGCCGCAAGAATTGCCGCTCAAGGCCGCATGCACATGCCAACGCCGGAAACTGAAAAGACCCCTCGGAAGGACAAGGAAATACCCCGCAGACGCGAGAGCACATCGCCTAGAAGGAAGGAATCACCTCGTCGCGGCCGAGGGAAAGAAGCCCGGCGCCGCGGCGATAGCCCGAGTAGCAGCAATGGCAGCCCGACAGATCGTGATCGAAGTCCACGACATCACGGCAGCCGCTCGCGACACCGCAGCAAGGAACCACGGAAAGAGGATAATCGCGACCGGCCTGAATACGAAGCACGAGGCGACATCGCGCAAAACAAGGTCAACAGGGCCCGAGCAATCAGGAACCGCACACGGTCACTATCCGCCTCTTCCGACGAAGGAGCCTGTGGTGCATTGTGCTTCACCCGTGACATCCGTGAGGCACCGATTCCCAAGAGGTTCAAGCTTACTACGGAGGTCCCGAAGTACGACGGTTCGCGGGAGCCCAAGTCTTGGCTATCAGATTACCTCACGGCAGTAAAAGGCCAACGTGGGAACAAGACAACGGCCATGCACTACCTGAACCTACACCTTGTAGGCGCTGTGCACAGCTGGCTCGAAGGAAGACCGCGGGCATGCTACGGATCATGGGACGATCTAACCTATGAATTCCGCAAAAACTTCCAAGCAACATTTAAAAGACCCGCATCTATCGAGCAGCTGCGAGCTTGCAGGAAGAAGAGTGGTGAGTCTACTCGCGAATATATTCAGCGGTGGACCATGCTCCAAAATATGGCGGGAAACATGTCAGAGGAGGTTGCAGTCGAAGCTTTCACCAAAGGAGCTAGGCGCGCTGCCTTCCGAAAAGAGCTGGGACGAGCTGCGCCCAAAACCATCGGGGAGTTGATGGCAATAGCCGGCAGATGGGCTAACAGCGAAGACTCCGTGCGCAATGAGAAAGAATCTTCACCCGCACCTGAGGATGATCACCACGGCCGAAAGAAGAAGAGGAAACACTACGATCATGACGATCGAGAAGAGCTGGTGGCAGCAGAGTTCACAAGAAATCATGACAGCGGGCCTCGTGGAAATCGCGACTTGAAGCCAAAGCCAGATGATAAAACCCCCGAGGAAGACCTTGACGGTTATTGCATGCTACATCTATTCACAGATAAGCGCACAGGCAAGACCAAGGAGACCCTTCTCCTCAAGGACTGCCGAAAGTTTCAGGACATCCACGAGGCTTACACGAAGAAGAACAGAGCTGCAGTCAACTAGGGATACCCGCAACTCATAGGAGGATACCAGCCGCCACAACCCCTACCTCCACTAGGACATCAGAACGCGGTATTAGCCGCGCTACCAGCGCCACCCGCCGCAAACAAGGGAGCCAATGGGTACCCAAACCCAGAGGGACTCCTAGGAATGATCCAGAAGGTCTGCCCGTCCCGGAGAGTCCAGAAGACAAATACGCACCAAGTGATCATGGCAGTACAAACTCCACCATCCACACTCGAATACCTGAAGATCGCAGATAAGTCGATAACATTCTCCAAAGAAGACCATCTCCCTCGAGTATATCGACCAGGACACGCCGCGCTCGTCATTCAGGCGCAGATAGACAACTACAACCTCGCTCGGGTGTTCATGAATGGTGGCAGCGGAATCAACATCATATACGCGGACACACTCTACAAGATGAACAAAAACTTGGACGGAATCGCAGAGTCAAAGACATCCTTCCACGGGATGGTACCGGGAAAAGCAGTTCGACCACTCGGGACAATCAACCTGGAGGTGTTGCTCGGAAACCCAAGAAACTACACGAGAGAATTCCTTGACTTTGAGGTAGTAGACTGACCCTCACAATACAACTCCATTCTTGTCCGAACAGCGTTCGCGAGATTCATGGCAGTACCCCACTACGTCTACCTGAAGCTCAAACTCCAAGGGGAATACGGCACCATCACCATAGATGACGACTTCCAAAAGTCACACAAATGTGATATGGAGTTCAACGAGGTCGCGAAATCTTTCGGGATGCAGGAGGAGCTGGAAGAATTGGCAAAGACCACGGACCACTCCGTGATGCCGCCCACCAAAAAGAACGCCCCAGAACTCGAGTTCAGTGCAAACAACGACACTCGAAAGCATCAAGTGCACCCGACAGAACCCGCAAAGACGGTGATGGTATCTACCACCCTATCGTCCGCACAGGAAGGCGCGCTTGTCGAACTCATCCTTGAGTACTACATCAGCGAGGTGCTTTCACCGTGCAAACGCAGGGCACAACGCTGTAAAATCCCAGGTCGTCGTGGAGTTCCTAAGCGAGTGGACGAAGCTGCAAACACCAGGACCCCCAGAATACACGAGAAACTAGATCATGTATTTCGACGGGTCAAAAAGAAATGAAGGAGCCGGAGCCGGAGTTATTCTCATATCCCCCAGGGTGACAAGTTTCATTACGTCTTGCGACTGGATTTCCCTCCTGATGACCCAGCGTCCAACAACGACCCGGAGTACAAGGCCCTCCTGCACGGCATGAAGATGGCGATCGCCTGCGAAGCCACTCGATTGATCATATATGGGGATTCAAATCTCATCGTGAAGCAGACGATGAAGGAGTGCGAAGATATCGCGGATAACATTGTCACATATCGTGACATGTACAACCTAATCAAAGGAAGTTTCAAAGGGTGCGAGCTGAAGCACATCGCACGATCGAGCAATGAGGAAGAAGACAAATTGGCAAACATTGGGTCAACAAACGCCCCCATCCCACCAGGAATCTACTTTGAAAGAATGATCAAGCGATCAGTCAAAGTCAAGAAGCCAGTAGGAACACCTGCAGTAGTGGAAACAAATACCAGCCCGCAAATTGCTATCATCGAGCTCATCCACAATATCTCAAGGCAGGTTGTTCTGGTTGAGCCAGTTTGGACGCAGAAATACCTCGACTACTTGTCCAACAAACAGACCCCAGTAGACATTTGTGAGGCCAGGAAAATAGTACGATGCAGCAAATCCTTTCGGTTGATCAACGGAGAGCTATACAAGAAAAGCATATCAGGAGTAATGCAGAGATGCATCGCACCCGAAGATGGCAAAGAGCTGCTCAATGACATACACCAAGGAGACTGCGGGCACCATGCTAGTTGGAGAGCAACCGTGGGAAATGCTTTCAGGGCAGGATTCTACTGGCTCACGGCAACCAGAGATGCGAAAGAACTAGTCGACAGATGCAACACCTGCCAAAGGTTTGCGACCAAGCCACATGCACCCGCAACAAAACTCCACATGATCCCTATCGCCTGGCCCTTTTCTCAATGGGGCCTAGATATGGTGGGACCGCTGTGCAATTCAACACCCGGAGGATACACCCACTTGCTCGTAGCAGTCGAAAAATTCACAAAGTGGATAGAAGATATACGAGTCACCTCCGCGCACGCCGAGTGCACCGTGAGATTTCCCGACTCCATCATGTGTAGATTCGGCATACCGCACAACATCATCACGGTTAATGGAAGCAACTTCACCGCCAAAGAAACTCAAGACTTCTGCGAGGAAAAGGGGATAACCCTCAGCTTCGCCTCGGTAGCTCACCCGCAAACTAACGAACATGTAGATCGATCCAATGGATTATTTTTGGCTGGACTAAAGAAGCGGCTACTCACTCGGCTACACCCAGCAGCAGGGCACTAGGCTGAAGAACTGCCATCGGTGCTATGGAGCCTGCGAACAACACCAAATCGATCGACAAACTACACGTCATTCTTCATGGTATACGGAGCTGAAGCCGTGCTACACGAAGATGTAAAATTCAGTGCCCCACGAGTCGTTGCATACAGCGAAGAAACCTCAAACAGTGCACTCGCATAAGACATGGACGCACTGGATGAGATCAGCGACATCGCACTCGCAAGCTTCACGGTCTATCAGCAATCGCTGCGCAATTATCACAGTCGCCTCATACGCCACAGATCCTTTCTGGTAGGAGACCTGGTGCTGTGGCTCAAGCAAAAGGAGGGACACAAGCTCGAGCCACCATGGGAAGGACCTTTCATCATACATGAAGTCATCCCAGGAGGCGCCTACCGCTTGAAGAACCCGAAGAACGGCGGTATCTACTCCAACACGTGGAATGTGTTGCACCTCCGCAAGTTCTACCCCTAGGATTATTATTCTACTCACAAGGAATAAGGCTGTACCAGCCACTCTATAGCTCGAGCAAACACATGGCTTCTCAGCCATAGCAATGAAAACATGGTTTCTCAACCATAACTACAAAGACTATTGCATTTTTTCCTCTTTACATGCTAAAATGACCGGTAAACACCCCCAAGACACGGTGGCTACGCATAACTAGCATCACCACATTCCTTCGAGCACTCACACTCGATAAAAATCATTCAGGGTATAACAAGGTGCACACCTTATAAACACCCTAAACATATCGAGTGAAACATACAAGGTCACCGGGTTTAAACCTACAAACACCTTACAACAAAAAATACAAGATATTTACAACTTAAAACTACAACTATCAGCGAGCAGCCGCATCTTCAAGCAATTTATCAATATCCTCGGAGGTCATTCGAACAATCTGCTCCGCTCCAGAACGCACAGCCGCATAATGAGCAGAAAGATCCACCGGTAGACCTCTCGAGTCAGGAAGTCATGCCACATAGCTAAAGTTCACCTCAGGATGCCACATGCGAATGAAGGCAAGTGCCACTTAAGCTCCACTGACAAGTTGTTGACGCACACACTCTCGAGCTTCCCCTACCTGACAAAACATCCTCAACAAACCACTCAAGTTATCAGGGACCACACCCAAAGGGTAAAATGCCCGATGGACGGACTCGACGAGTATCTGCGCTTGACTCGCCCGGTACTTCAGGGTAGCCATGATAAAACCTCGACTACGGTCAGATCAGAAGTTGCTCGCGTGAGGTTTTGAGCTACCCGACTCAAATACAATGTGATTGTCCACCCAATGGGTTTCACAGACCCCGTCAGGCTCAACAACTGCAAGGACAACAAGCACGTCAAAATAAAGATGGTAACAAACAACAAGTACTCGGGGGATCGCAAACTTACAGAGCATGCCCTTCGCAACAGCTGCCAGTTCTTCCATCACAAATTGCTCACGCTCCGCCGCAAGTTTCTGCTTCGACTTGGCAACGTCATCCACACCTCGCAGAGCCTTCAGCTTACGATCGTCGTCCGTGACATGGTCACAGAGTGACGCAAATGTGCTGGCAGCGGCAACCAAGGGATTAACCAGCGAAGCAGCTCCACTCGAAGACTCTGTGTTGGAATCCACTACCTGAAAAGGAACAAAGAAGATTCAGAGACAAAATAAGACCCCACTCGAGAATATACCACCCAAACCTCGGGTTCTCGGGGGCTACTCCCATCGGGATAATACAAAGTAAGGTGCAAATACGAAACGCTGAAACTTTCGGAAAACACTTCGATTAGGCAAAATACTTTTTTCGCATTTTTATAGAGGGGGATGGATAAAGTGGGCAAAACAGACTCACATTTTTCTTAAAGTACGGGAATACATCCCGAGGTTCATTACATCAAGAGCACACGAAAACAAAAAAACTTTCCTATGGAGATGCAGAGGTAGTCCCACTCGTGGCAGGCTGTCCCTTTCGACCAGCACGGGAAAGCACCCCAGAAAGCATCCTCGCGAGCTCTTCAGCACGGTCGCCAAAAGGACGGAGTGCTACCTTTTTGCCAAAGGGGTCGTGCGGAACGTCCGAGTACACCTTCTCCAAGTCACCCGAAATACCATATGCCAAGGAAAATTGGATAGTCGTCCTGGCCCCGCACTCGGACTGCGCGACCGAGTACTCCTGGAGAAGTTCTTCACCGTCCAGGAAAACTTGCAGGAGACCACCCAGCGTAGGCGGAACCGCCACATTCGCGAGTAGGCGCTCATGGAACTGCGTGAACACTCGGGTGGCGTCACCAACGAGGGTGCAGATTCTATGCCCGTGCTCCTGAAGCCGAGTACACGTGTCGATGAGGGCGTCCAGCCGCTTATTTCCGGGTAGCTCCAGCCCAACCCCAAGGGCATCTGAGACAAAGACAGAATAATCATCAGAGAAAAGGGTGAATACAAACCACAATCGAAGAATGGCGAAACACAACCTACCAGCGAGCTTCTAAGCCAAAGGTCGGATGGTGCCGACAAGGTCATTGTCGTGCTTCGCACCCGCCTCTTCTAGCTGCTTCAGAGCCCCCCTTAGCATCCGCAAGGCTCCCCTGAAGGTCGGCTGGGCGCTTGCGGGTGGACTCCAACTCCTTTCGGGAGGATTCCAGCTCTGTCTCAAGGGTTTTCACCCGAGAGACAACCTCTTCCTTATCATTCTTCAGGCGGGTAACTTCATCTGCAATGCAATAGGTGTGGTTGGAACAATAATTACAATGAGGAAGAAACGGTAAAGACAAGTAAGGCGCACTAGCCTACCTTGAAGGGAGCAGCCGTCCTGAACAAGTCGGTCACGATACGCTTTAAGGGAAACGCAGTCCGCTTCAGCCAAAAGCACCCGACGCTCGAAAGCGGCGAGGGAGTCGAGGAGAGCTTGCAAAAAACCCAAGTCAAAAAACTGTAGATGTATCACTTGAGCCTACACACGGCTGTACACAGTCGAGTATAGCCACGGGGGATACCACCATCGGGAGCACTGTCGTGCACCCGATAAAAATCAAGGCTAACATAGGAACGAGAGAAGAAAATTTCGGCTTGAGTCCATGGCCAACTTCAAGCAATTGAGAACAAGCGAAGCAAGATGCAAGAAGATAAAACGGGTTCCACCCGCGACCTCCTTGCTCGCTGACGCTCCACCCGCGAAGCCTGGCGTCCCTTACTCCGGTGTTTCGGTTGCTTCTGCGGGGCTTGGAGTTCTTCGGGCAACCTGAACAGCTGAACAGGATCCACGGCAGCCTCTTTTCTCTTCACGGAAGGAATCGAAGAAGCAAACCGGCCTGGGCTGATGGTCGCAAGACTGCTGTTAATAACAAAATGTAACAAAGAGCCATAACAGAAAGAAAGGGAAGAAGATTCGCGATTAAGCACAAGACTTACTCGTCCTCGTCATCATCATCAAGAATGTCCGGGTTCCAGGCAGTGGAAACCTTCGACTGACGACCAGTGGGAGGAAGCACGCGGAGGGGAGGCACCTGAAGGGGCTCAATCACCTTGACGGACACATCACCCAAGGAGCTATCCTTTGAAGTGACTTCGTCGTCCTCGTGCTTGCTACGCTTGCGGTGGTGATGTTGGTCACTACGCGACTCCTCCTCTTCATCCATCTCGTCGCGTTCGTAGCTTGAGTCAGCATCCGTGACGCTAGTCTCGTGGGTGGCTTCCATGTTACTCGCCAGAAGATCTGAGAAATCGTCTGCAGAAATTGGCGGGTAGCATGCTGCCACATCCTTATTCTACAGAATAAGAAAAAAATGGACATATCAATCAAAAGAAGCACAGGC
Organism: Alopecurus myosuroides; assembly: GCA_028641055.1. Taxonomy (NCBI): domain Eukaryota; kingdom Viridiplantae; phylum Streptophyta; class Magnoliopsida; order Poales; family Poaceae; genus Alopecurus; species Alopecurus myosuroides. The sequence goes on along the minus strand of CM054063.1, from coordinate 209,881,311 downwards.
GTGGAAGAATAAAAGCAAGGAAGAAATCTAGAAAACTCACGTCAGTCGGAGGGTTCCCCGCCTTGAATAGCTCGAGAGGGCACGCCAAGCAGACCTCTCCCTTCTTCAGCTTGGTGATGGCCGCGATTTTCTTGTCAAACTCAGCGTTCGAAAGGATGTCATCACAGACGCGGCTTGGGTCCTCGACGCCCACGTACTCCCACATTGAGGTTGGTCTCTCTTGAAGGGGATGGATTCTTCGACGAAGAAACACACTCGACAGGTGTATCCCATTTAGCAGGGTCCCCAAGTCCTTGTTCCGGAAGTTTTCCACCTTCGCGAGTAGAGGGCGACAATTTTACCTTCCTCAGCAGTGAGCGAGTGCAGCCAGGAGTTCTGTCGCTTCAGAGTGGTGAATGGCTAGAATTCGGGGGCTCCACTCGCGCTTTATCGGTGACATAGAACCATTTCTTCCGCCACCCCTGTGCCGAGTCGACAAAGTACATCTCCATGTAGGGGATGTCTTTACTCGCCTGGATCCCGAAGCCTCCAGTACGCAGCGGCTCCTCGATTTTCTCGCCTGGCCGCGCATTCTTTCGGAAGATCCGCACTTTGAAGATGGCTCTCCAAAGCCCCCCAATGTGGGCGGATCCCTAAGAAACACTCGCAAAGCACGATAAATCACGATATGTGCTGAATCACATTTGGAGGGAGATCGTGAAGCTGTATGCCATAGACATACAGCAGCCCGAGCAAGAAGGGATGGAGGGGCGGAGACAGACTTCGGGAGAATGCTCCGAGAAGATGACACGCTCGTTGGCGAGTGGGTTGGGGGTCTCCTCCTTCTTGGACAGGCGCACGCGCTTGTCAGCTTCCGGCGGGAGTAATCCCTCCCGCTGCATCTCGGTGATGCTCTTCCTAGTGGTGTTCGCGGCGTGCCAGTCGCCTGTTTTCATAGGAGGCGGCGCGGAAGCGCTCGCCACATCCTTCGAGGACGACACGGCAGCACCACGCTTCTTCGCTCACGCCATTGGAGGTTGCTTGATGCTCACAGGGAAGGAGGCGTGCGCGAGGAAGAAGAAAGTGACTAAGGGCCTGGAATTTACCCCTCCCCTAGAGGTCATTATTTATACCAAAGATAGGGTGATCCAAGCCGTAGATCTAAGTGACGTGGCATCCATCGCGGCTGCCACACGTGAAGTGGAAACGAAGAGGCGGGGGACAGTTACCCCAGCACGATCTTTACAAAAAGATCGTGCATATTTATAGCTCGCGGCCAGCGGAAAAACTGGGACACGACCTGTCGTTTCCGGTCAAAAAGCTGATAAGGTGGGCCCGCACGCTCTACTCAGCTTCGTCACGTCCCATCAGGAGGAGTCAGAACGAAAGAAGTGCGAAGTGACATCACTGCATACCTCACAAGACACGAAATCTCTTTCGCGTAAGCACCTTGACACGAAAATTCTTTTGATTGGGCATATCAAAACGCAAAATTTCTTTCGCATAAGCACCCTGACACGGAAATTCTTTCGTATGGGCAAAACAAGACGCGAAATTTCTTTCGCATAAGCACCCTGACGCGAAAATTCTTTCGTATGGTCACATCTAGACGCGAAATCTCTTTCGCATATACACCGTTACACGAAATCTCTTTCGTATGGGCTCATCATAGCGCGGAATTTCTTCCATATGAATTTCATAAACGCGAAATCTCTTTCGCACAAGATCAAAGAGAAGGAACATTTCTTCACTCGAAGGGTTGCAAGAACATGATCAAGGTAAAATTACGAATGTGCGCCCCCCGCAAGTCTATCACACGATGTATTTACACATCCCTAGCCTGGATCGTTCGACCGACTAGGCACATCCGGATGCCGTATTGTTTCGAGTACGAAGGTAAGACCCATAGATCTCTCTTGTGGGCCTGTAATCGCACTCAAGCCACGTCCTCCGGTCAAATTCCGTGTCAACAACACGAAGAAAAATTCTAGTGGCGCGCCGGGTATCCCTTTTAGGTTCTGTTTGACTCGGTAAGACCTCCACGGCCTAGTCGCAACGATCACTTGGCCCGGTTCGAGTCGGAGGTCTCGAATTTGAGTAGGCCAGAACCGTTTTTACCCTAGATGCAATTAATTGGCCTTGATCTTTCGGGAGAGCCAAGCGACTAAGCCATATCCTTCTGCGAAAACAGCCGATACAAGGCACATTTATCGCTCGATGATCGAGTATGGAAGCGCATCGCGCACAGGGCAGGCGCCCTCCGAACCAGGCGATTGAAACGATCAGTCAAAGAATTCAAAACGAACTGTGAGTGCCCACTCGATTAACTCCCAGTCGAATAAACACTCGGGGGCTACTGACATGGGGATGAATCCTTGACCTATCGGGTGAGGCTACCCGGTGCAAGGCCCAAGACATAAGCCCAGAGGGAGGTGCGACCTTACGGGTCTAAAAGGCCCAACTAAATCCCACCCGTAAAGACTTGTGGGTCAAGAAGGAAACTTGTACCGACCTAAAACTAGGGTTTCTAACCCTCCTGGACACGGTTTCAGACCTAGCTATCTATATAAGGCTACAAGAACACCGAGGGGGATCCAGTCTATTCCACACCACCAAAGCCTTGTGCTCGAGATCATACTCTCGACTTGAGCACCCCCAATTGTAACCGATCTACTGATAATACAGATCGAAAGAGTGGGAGTAAGGGTCTTACCTCTACGAGGGCCCCGAACCTGGGTAAATCGTGCCCCCTGTTAGCCGACGATCGTCACTAGCGTCCTTACGTTATCATTATCTAAACCCTACCGCACCATCCAAGGCACTTGTTGAGATGACTAATCGACATTGAGCAAGCAGACCGGTCTGTATTGCTCAATCCGGCTAGCATCCTCTTTTTTGGGAAGCAACGTAACGACCCCAAAATTCAATCTAAAAAGAGACAAATGACCATGGTGTAGCTGGGTGAACATAGCCATCAAATTTATTTTATTTACCTCCCAAATATTCGGTTAAAACTCCACCTGGAACCCGTCTGGTCCGGGGGCTTTATTATGCTCCATAAGCATTATTGCCTCCTGTCGGTTAGTCATCTCAACAAGTCCCTCGGATGGTCCGGTAGGGTTTTGATTAAGAGAACGTAAGGATGCTGGTGAAGATCGTCGGCTAACAGGGGCACAATTTACCCAGGTTCGGGGCCCTCGTAGAGGTAAAACCCTTACTCCTGCTCTTTCGATCTGTATTATCAGTAGATCGGTTACAATGGGGGGGGGGTGCTCAAGTCAAGAGTATGATCTCGAGATCAAGGCTTTGGTGGTGTCGAATAGATTGAATCCCCCCTTGGTGGTTCTCCTAGCCTTATATAGATGGATAGGTCTCAAACCGTGTCCGGGGGGGTTACAAACCCTAGTTCTAGGTCGGTACAAGTTTCCTTCTTGACCCGCAAGTCTTTGAGGGTGGGCTTAAGTTGGGCCTTCTAGAACCGTAAGGTGGCACCTCCCTCTGGGCTTAGGTCTTGGGCCTTAGACCGGGTAGCCTCACCCGATAGGTCCAAGATTCATCCCCTGGCCAGTAGCCCCGAGTGTTTATTCGACTTAGAATCAGTCAAGTGGGCACTCACAGTTCGTTTTGAATTCTTTGACTGATTGTTTCAATCGCCTGATTCGGAGGGCGCCTGCCTTGTGCACGATGTGCTTCCGTGCTCGAGCATCGAGTAATAAATGTGCCATGTATCGGATGTTTTCGCAGAAGGATGTGGCTCAGTCGTTTGGCTCTCCCGAAAGATCAGGGCCAATTAATTGCATCTAGGACAAAAACGGTTCTGGCCTACTCAAATTCGAGACCTACGACTCGAACCTGGCGAGGTGATCGTTGTGACTGGGCCGTGGAGGTATTACCGAGTCGAACTTACCCTAAAGGGGTACCCGGCGTGTCCGCTAGGATTTTTGTTCGTGTTGTTGACACGAAATTTTACCGGTGGACGCAGCTTGAGTGCGATTCTAGGCCCACAAGAGAGATCTTTGGGTCTTACCTTCGTACTCGAAATAATGCGACATCCGTATGTGCCTAGTTGGCCGAACGATCCAGGCTAGGGATGTGTAAATACATCGTGTGATAGAATTGCGAGAGCCGCACATTCGTAATTTTACCTTGATCATGTTCTTGGAAACCTTCGAGTGAAAAAATGTTCCTTCTCTTTGATCTTGTGCGAAAGAGATTTCGCGTTTTGTGAAGTTCATACGGAAGAAATTCTGTGCTCCGATGATCCCATACGAAAGAGATTTCGTGTAAGGGTGTATATGTGAAAGAGATTTCGCGTCTTGATGTGCTTATATGAAAGAATTTTCGCGTCACGGTGTTTATGCGAAAGAAATTTCACGTCTTGATGTGCCCATACGAAAGAATTTTCATGTCAGGGTGCTTATGCGAAAGGAATTTTGCGTCTTGATGTGCCCATACGAAAGAATTTTCGTGTTAGGGCGTATATGCGAAAGAAATTTCACGTCTTGATATTCCCATACGAAAGAATTTTCGTGTCTGGGTGCTTATGCGAAAGAAATTTCGCGTCTTGTGAGGTATGCAGTGATGTCACTGCGCACTTGTTTCGTTCTGACTCCTCCCGATGGGACGTGACGAGGCTGAGTAGAGCGTGCGGGCCCACTTTGTCAGCTTTTTGACCGGAAAACGATAGGTCGTGTCCCGGTTTTTCCGCTGGCCGCGCGCTGTAAATACGCACGATCCTTTCGAAAAGATCGTGCTGTGGTAACTGTCCCCCGCCGCTTCGTTTCCACTTCATGCGTGGTAGCCGTGATGGATGCCACGTCACTTGGATCTACGGCTTGCATTAGCCTAGCTTGGATATAAAGAATAACCTTTAAGGGAGGGGTAAATTCCCCGACGCTTATTCACTTTCTTCTTCCTCGCGCACGTCTTCTTCTCTGTGAACACCAAGCAACCTCCAATGGCGGGAGCGAAGAAGCGCGGTGCTGTCGCGTCGTCCTTGAAGGATGTGGCGAGCGCTTCTGCGCCGCCTCCCGTGAAGACGGGCGACTGGCAAGCCGCGAACACCACTAGGAAGAGCATCAGTGAGATGAAGCGGGAGGGACTACTCCCACCGGAAGCTGACAGGCGTGTGTGCCTGTCCAAGAAGGAGGAGAAGCCCAACCCTCTTGCCAACGAGCGTGTCATCTTCTCGGAGCATGTCTTCCGAGGTCTGTCTCGGCCCCTCCATCCCTTCTTGCTCGGGCTGCTGTATGTCTACGACATACAGCTGCATGATCTCCCTCCAAACGCGATTCAGCACATATTGTGCTTTTTCGTGCTTTGCGAGTGTTTCCTGGGGATCCGCCCGCACTAGGGGCTTTGGAGATCCATCTTCAAAGTGTGGATCTTCCAGGAGAAAGCGCGGCCAGGCGAGAAGATCGGGGAGCCGCTGCATACTGGAGGCTTCGGGATCCAGGCGAGTAAAGACATCCCCTACATGGAGATGTACTTTGTCGACTCGGCGCAAGGATGGAGGAAGAAATGGTTCTACGTCACCGATAACAGCGTGAGTGGAGCCCCCGAATTCCAGCCATTCGCCACTCTGAATCGACGGAACTCCTGGCTGCACTCGCTCACTGTTGAGGAAGGTAAAATTGTCGCCCCTCTACTCGCGAAGGTGGAAAACTTCCGAAACAAGGAGTTGGGAACCCCGCTGAATGGGATACACCTGTCGGGTGTGTTTCTTCGTCGAAGGATCCGCCCCTTCAAGAGAGGACAACCGCCATGTGGGAGTACGTGGGCGTCAAGGACCCAAGCAGCGTCTGCGATGACATCCTTTCAAACGCTCAGTTTGACAAGAAAATCGCGGCCATCACCAAGCTGAAGAAGGGAGAGGTCTGCTTGGCATGCCCTCTCGAGGCATTCGAAGCGGGGATCCCTCCGATTGAGTTGCGTTTTCTAGATTTCTTCCTTGCTTTTATTCTTCCACGTTTGTGCTTCTTTCGATTGATATGTCCATTTGTTCATCTTCTGTATAATAAGGATGTGGCAACATGCTTCCCGCCAATTTCTGCAGACGATGTCTCAGATTTTCTGGCGAGTAACATGGAAGCCCCCCCACGAGACTAGCTTCGCGGATGCTGACTCAAGCTCCGAACGCGATGATATGGATGAAGAGGAGGAGTCAGGTAGTGACCAACTTCACCACCGCAAGCACGAGGACGACGAAGTCACTTCAAATGATAGCTCCTTGGGTGATGAGTCCGTCAATGTGATTGAGCCCCTTCAGGTGCCTCCCCTCCGCATGCTTCCTCCCACTGGTCGTCAATTAAAGGTTTCCACTGCGTGGAACCCGGACATTCTTTACGATGATGACAAGGATGAGTAAGTCTTGTGCACTCCGTGTTTAAATGTGAATCTTCTTCCCTTTCTTCCCGTTCTGGATCTTTTTCTGATTTTGCTTTTAACAGCAGTCTTGCGACCATCAGCCCAGGCCGGTTCGCTTCTTCGATTCCCTCCGTGAAGAGAAAAGAGGCTGTCGCGGATCCTGCTGCAGCTGCTGAGGTTGCCCAAAGATCTCCAAGCCCCACAGGAACAACCGAAACCCCGGAGTATGGGATGCCTAGCTTCGCGGGTGGAGCGTCGGCGAGCAAGGAGGTCTCGGGTAGTTCAGCAGACCCTCTATCTACTGCCCAGGGCAAGGTAAGCCCGTTTTATTTTCTTGCATCTTGCTTCGCTTGTTCTCAATTTTATCGGGTGCACGGCAGTGCTCCCGATGGGAGCAGGCCCCGAGTCTGTGGTCAATTGCTTGCAGTTGGCCGTGGACTCAAGCCGAAAATTTCTTCTCTCGTTCCTATGTTCGCCTTGATTTTTATCGGGTGCACGGTGGTGCTCCTGATGGGAGTAGCCCACGAGGCTGTACTCGACTATGTACAGTCGTGTGTAGGCTCAAGTGATAGATCGGCAGTTTTTTGACTTGGATTTCTTGAAGGCTCTCCTCGACTCCCTCGCCGCTTTCAGCGTCGGGTGCTTTAGGCTGAAGCGTACTGCATTGCCCTTAAGACGGATCGCGACCGCCTTGTCCAGGACGGCCGCTCCCTTCAAGGTAGGCTAGTGCGCCTTACTTGTCTTTATCGTTTCTTCCTGATTGTAATTTGCGGTTCCACTCGCACCTTTTGCATTGCAGATGAAGTTACCCGCCTGAAGGCAGAGGCTGTCTCTCGGGTGAAAACCCTTGAGACGGAGCTGGAATCCTCCCGAAAGGAGTTGGGGTCCACCCTCAAGCGCTCAACCGACCTTGAGGGGAGCCTTGCGGATGCTCAGGGAGCTCTGAAGTAGATGAAAGAGGCGGGTGCGAAGCACGACAATGACCTTGTCGGTACCATCCGACATTTGGCTCAGATCTCGCTGGTAGGTTGCGTTTCGCCATTCTTCGATTGTGGCTATATTCTCCCTTTTCTCTGACGATTATTCTGTCTTTTTCTCAGATGCCCTTGGTGTTGGCCTGGAGCTACCTGGAAATCAGTGATTGGACGCACTCACCGATACATGTACTCAGCTTCAGGAGCACGCGAATAGAATCTGCTCCGTAGGATAGTTTTTTGTTTTCCTGTGCTCTTGATGTAATGAACCTTGGGATATATTCCCGTACTTTATTTTTCCTAATCAAAGTGTTTTCCGAAAGTTTCAGCGTTTTGTATTTGCGCCTTAATTTGTATTCTCCCGATGGGAGTAGCCCCCGAGCACCCGAGGTTTGGGTGGTATATTCTCGAGTGGGGTCTTATATTGTCTCTGAATCTTCCTTTTTCCTTTTCAGGTAGTGGATTCCAACATAGATTCTTCGAGTGGAGCTGCTTCGCTGGTTAATCCCTTGGTTGCCGCTGCCAGCATATTTGCGTCACTCCGTGACCGTGTCGCGAATGGCGATCGTAAGCTGAAGGCTCTACGAGGTGTGGCTGACGTTTCCAAGTCAAAGCAGAACCTTGCGGCGGAGCGTGAGAAATTTGTGATGGAAGAACTGGCAGCTATTGTGAAGGGCATGCTCTGTAAGTTTGCGAGCCCCCGAGTACTTGTTGCTTGTTACTATCTTTATTTTGACGTGCTTGTTTTCCTTGCAGTTATTGAGCCTGACGGAGTCTGTGAAACCCACTGGGTGGACAATCACATTGTTCATGGGTCGGGTAGCTCAAAAACTCACGCGAGCAACTTCTGTTCTAACCGTAGTCTAGGTTTTATCATGGCTACCCTGAAGTACCGGGCGAGTCAAGCGCAGATACTCGTCGAGTCTTGTCGCGAGGCTCTTTCTTCTGTCCATCGGGAATTTTACCCTTTGGGTGTTGTCCCGGATAACTTGAGCGGTTTGCTGAGGATGTTCCATTGGGTAGGGGAAGCGCGAGAGTGCGTGCGTCAACAACTTGTTAGTGGAGCTCAAGTGGCACTTGCCTTCGTTCACCAGTGGCATCCTGAGGTGAACTTTAGATCTGTGGCGCGACGTCCTGAATCGAGAGGTCCACCGGTGGATCTTTCTCCTCATTATGCGGCCGTGCGTCCTACAGCGGAGTAGATTGTTCGAATGATCTCCGAGGAGATTGATCAATTGCTTGAAGATGCGTCTGCTCGCCGACAGTTGTAGTTTTAAGGTGTAAATATCTTGTATTTTTTGGTGTAAGGTGTGTTTAGGTGTAAACCCTGTGACCTTGTATGTTTCACTCGATATGTTTAAGGTGTTTATAAGGTGTGCACCTTGTTATACCCTGTGAGTCCTTGAAGATGCTAGTTAGGCGTAGCCCCTGTGTGTTGGGGGTGTTTACCTGCCGTTTTAGCATGTAAAGGGGAAAAAATGTGATAGTCTTTGTAGCTATGGTTGAGAAACCATGTTTTCATTGCTATGGCTGAGAAGCCATGTGTTTGCTCGAGCTACATAGTGGCTGGTACAACCTTTTTTCTTGCAAGTAGAACAATAATCCTAGGGGTAGAACTTGAGGAGGTGCGCCACGTTCCACGGGTTGGAGTAGATACTGATGTTCTTCGGATTCTTCAAGCGGTAGGCGCATCATGGGATGACTTCATGTATGATGAAAGGTCCTTCCCATGGTGGCTCGAGCTTGTGTCCTTCCTTTTGCTTTAGCCGTAGCACCGGGTCTCCGACCACAAAGGATCTGTGGCGTATGCGGCGACTGTGGTAGTTGCGCAGCGATTGATGATAGACTGAGGATATTGTGAGTGCAGTGTCCCTGATCTCGTCCAGTGCGTCCATGTCTTCTGAGAGTGTCCTGTTTGAGGTTTCTTCGCTGTATGCAACGATTCGTGGGGCACTGAATTTGACATCTTCGGGTAGCACGGCTTCAGCTCCGTATACCATGAAGAATGGCGTGTAGTTTGTCAACCGATTTGGTGTTGTTCGCAGGCTCCATAGCAGCGATGGCAGTTCTTCGGCCCACTGCCCTGCTGCTGGGTGTAGCTGAGTGAGTAGCCGCTTCTTTAGGCCAGCCAAAACTAATCCATTGGATCGTTCTACCTGCCCGTTAGTTTGCGGGTGAGCTACCGAGGCGAAGCTGCGGGTTATCCCCTTTTCCTCGCAGAAGTCCTTAGTTTCTTTGGCTGTGAAGTTGCTTCCATTATCCGTGATGATGTTGTGCGGTATGCCGAATCTGCACATGATGGAGTCGAGGTATATCATGGCGCACTCGGCGTGCGCAGAGGTGACTGGCATAGCTTCTATCCACTTTGTGAATTTGTTGAGTGCTACGAGCAGGTGGGTGTATCCTCCGGGTTTTGACTTGCGCAGTGGTCCCACCATATCTAGCCCCCACTGAGAAAAGGGCCAGGCGATAGGGATCATGTGGAGTTCTATGGCAGGGGCGTGTGGCTTGGGCGCAAACCTTTGGCAGGCGTTGCATCTGTCGACTAGTTCTATGGCATCTCAGGCTGCCTTGAGCTAGTAGAATCCTGCCCTGAAAGCCTTTCCCACGATTTCTCTCCAACTGGCGTGGTGCCCGCAGTCTCCTTGGTGTATGTCATGGAGCAGCTCTTTGCCATCTTCGGGTGCGATGCATCTCTGCTGTACTCCTGATATGCTTTGCTTGTATAGCTCTCCGTTGATCACCCAAAAGGATTTGTTGCGTCGTACTATTTGTCTGGCCTCGCAAATGTCTGTTGGGAGTTGTTTGTTGGACAAGTAGTAAAGGTATTTCTGCGTCCAGACTGGCTCGACCAGAAAAACTTGCCCTGAGATATTGTGGATGAGCTCGATGATAGCAATTTGCAGGTTGGTATCTGTTTCCACTGTTGCGGGTGTTCCTGCTGGTTTCTTGACTTTGACTGATCGCTTGATCATTCTTTCAAAGTAGATTCCTAGTGGGGAGTGGGCTGTCGGGGGGCTACCCCCGAGTAAGGGTAAGGCAGGTGAGAAACAATGCTCAAGATACGGTTCTACCGAGTAGGCGGCTACCCAGAGAGTCTGGTATCCGGTAGGCGCTATTCGGCAGGAAGTACATAAGGCCAAGAGGAGATACAAGTGTCGTTCTGGATCAGCCGGGTAGCGCTCGGGTGATCCGGATAGACAAGAAGCTATTCTACTCGGGCACAAAGTCAATGGAGCCGTTGTGGAAGATCCCGCGTATCCAGGGGCCGTACCGGCGTGCGGTTCAACTTACTAGGCGCGTGGTTATCCACATTGAGACGTGGTAACAATACGGGTTGGTAGTTGTCAAGTCCTGTCACTGACAAGGGGGACAGGACCTGTCAGCGAGAACACGGAGGTGTGCGCCGTTTGCACAGTGGAGTAGTCCAATCAGTCCTTTTATTCATAGAATACTGGTTGGCCACCAGTATATAAGGTGGACAACCCCCTCCTGCGCGAGGGTCGCTCACTCAATCGGTCGATCGTTCAGCCACACACACATAGAGCTGAGCCCTGGCTACTCGGCAGAGCAAGGGATACTGAGAGTTTGTAACTTCTGTACTCGGTACGACCTAATACATAGAGATAGGCAGGAGTAGGGGTGTTACCTCCACACGAGGGCCCAGAACCTGGGTAGATTGTGGTGTTAGCATTGTTCTGTGCGTGCCTATTCGGCGTGCGATCCCTCCCCGGATACCTACAACGTCTATCGGCCCCAAACCTTAAGCCATCCCATGGCATCTGTGATTTCCAGACCACGACAAGAGTGTTTGTTGACCCAATGTTTTCTAGTTTGTCTTCTTCATTTCTCGATCGCGCGATGTGCTTCGGCTCGCACCCTTTGAAACTTCCTTCGAGTAGGTTGTACATGTCACGATAGGCGACCATGTTATCCGCGATAGCGTCGCACTCCTTCATCGTCTGCTGCACGATGAGATTTGAATCCCCATATATCATCAATCGAGTGGTTCCACAGGCAATCGCCATCTTCATGCCTTGTAGGAGGGCCTCATACTCCGCGTCGTTGTTGGACGCTGGATCATCAGGAGGGAAGTCCAGTCGCAAGAGGTACTGAAGCTTATCACGCCTGGGAGATATGAGAATAACTCCGGCTCCGACTCCTTCGTTTCTTTTCGACCCTTCAAAATACATGATCCAATTGCTCGTGTATTCTGAGGGTCCTGGTGTTTGCAGCTCCGTCCACTCTCTTAGGAACTCCACGATGACTTGGGATTCTACAGCGTTGCGCCCTGCGTATATTATGTCCCAGGTGCCTAGCTCGACGCTCCACTTTGCAATTCTTCCAGATTCCATGGGGTTGTTCATGATAGTACCGTGATGCGTCGTTTAGCACCGTGACAGTATGTTCTTGGAAGTAGTGCTTGAGCTTGCGGGCTGTAAGGACTACTCCATACGCGAGCTTATGATAGTGAGGGTATAGCTGTTTGCATGGCGAAAGAACCTCATTGATGTAGTATATTAGCCGCTGAATGTCGTACGCCTTTCCGTCTTCTGGCCGCTCGACGACAATTACCGTGCTGACAACTTGATTCGTTGCGGCTAGGTAAAGGTATAGGGGCTCCTTCTCCTGTGGCGTTGCCAAGACGCGCTTGCTCTGCAACACTCTTTTTAGGTTGATGAACGCCTTTTTTCCTTCGGGAATCCACTCGACTTATCTGTTTTCTTCAGCAGCTTATAGAAGGGCAGCGCTTTGTCTCCTAATCTCGCGATGAATCTGCTCAGAGCGGCCAGTCGCCCCGCGAGCTGCTGTACGCCGTGAAGATTGGTTGATTCCTTCATTGTCAAAATCGCTTGAATTTTCTCTGGATTGGCTTCGATTCCTTGGGCGGACACTAGATACCCGAGAAGTTGTCTTGCAGGAACACCAAAGATGCATTTTGTCGGGTTAAACTTGATCTTGTACGCGTTGAGAGCATCGAATGCCTCCCTGATGTCCTCGAGGAGTGTATCCTCTACTCGAGTTTTTATGACGATGTCGTCAACGTACACCTGTACGTTCTTACCAATGAGCTTGGTGAGGCATTTTTGCATGCAACGCTGATATGTTGCGCCTGTGTTTTTTTAGCCTGAAGGGCAATGCCGTGTAGCAGTAGACACCGTGAGGTGTGATGAATGCAGTCTTCTCCTCATCCTTCTTTTTCATCCTGATCTGATTATAGCCCAAGTAGGCGTCCAAGAAGGAGAGTCGTTGGCAGCCTCCAGTGGAGTCCACGATCTGGTCGATCCGTGGTAATGGGAAGTTATCCTTGGGGCAGTGTTTGTTCAGCAACGTATAGTCGATGCACACGCGAAGTATGTCATTGGTTTTCTTCGGGACCAACACCGGGTTTGCTAACCAGGTGGATATTTTGATTTCTCTGATGAATTTTGCGGCGAGTAGTCTATTCACATTTTCTACGAGTGCCTTCTGTTTTGGCTCGGAAAATCGTCGGGTCATTTGCTTGACAGGTTTGGCGTCTTTGAATACTTCGAGTGAGTGCACAGCGAACACCCTGGGTATCCTTGGCATATCTGACGGCTGCCAGGCAAAAATTTCGCAGTACTCACGGAGGAGTTCGACGAGCGCGCCTTCCTATGCGGACGATAGGGTGGTGGATACCATCGCCGTTTTTTGCGGGTTCTGTCGGGTGTACTTGATGCTTTCGTGTATCGATGTTTTCACCGAACTCGAGTTCTGGGGCGTTCTTTTTGGTGAGCGGCATCATGGAGTGATCCGTGGTCTTTGCCAACTCTTCCAGCTCCTCCTGCATCCCGAAAGATTTCGCAATCTCGTTGAACTCAATATCGCACTTGTCTGACTTTTGGAAGTCGCCATCTATAGTGATGGTTCCATCTATAGTGAGGCGTAGTGGGGTACTGATATGAATCTCACGAACGCTGTTCGGCCGAGAATGACGTGGTACTGTGAGGGCCAGTCGACTACCTCGAAGTCGAGAAATTCTCTCCTGTAGTTTCTTGGTTTTCCGAGCACCACCTCCAAGTTGATTGTCCCGAGTGGTCGAACTTCTTTTCCCAGTACTATCCCGTGGAATGATGTCTTTGACTCTGCGAGTTCGTACTGGTTTTTGTTCATATTGCATAGTGTGTCCGCGTATATGATGATGATTCCGCTGCCACCGTCCATGAACACCCGAGTTAGGTCGTAGTTGCCTATCTGCTCCTGAATGACAAGAGCGACGTGTCCTGGTTGATATACCCGAGAGGGATGGTCTTCTTTGGAGAAGGTTATCGACTGATCTGCCATTTTCAGGTATTCAGGTGTGGATGGTGGAATTTGTACTTCCATGATCACTTGGCGCGTATTTGTCTTCTGGACTCTTCGGGACGGGCATACCTTCTAGATCATTCCTAGGAGTCCCTGTGGGTTCGGGTACCCATTAGCTCCCTGGTTTGCGGCGGCTGGCGCTGGTAGCGCGGCTAATACCGCGTTCTGACGTCCTGGTGGAGGTAGGGGCTGTGGCCGCTGGTATCCTCCTGGGAGCTGCGGGTATCCCTCGTTGACCGCGGCTCTATTCTTATTCGTGTAAGCCTCGTGGATGTCCTGAAACTTTCGATAGTCTTTGAGGACATGGGTCTTCTTGGTCTCTCCTGTGCGCTTATCTGTGAATATATGTAACATGCAATAATCGTCAAGGTCTTCCTCGGGGGTTTTATCATCAGGCTTTGGCTTCCAATCGCGATTTCCACGAGGCCCGTTGTCACAATTTCTTGTGAACTCTGCTGTCATCAGCTCTTCTCGATCATCATGATCGTAGTGTTTCCTCTTCTTCTTTCGGTCGTGGCGATCATCCTCAGGCGCGGGTGAAGATGCTTTCTCATTGCGCATGGAGTCTTCACCGTTAGCCCATCTGCCGGCTATTTCCATCAACTCCACGATGTTGCTTGGAAGTTTTTGCGGAAGTCGTAGGTTAGATCGTCCCATGATCCGTAGCATGCCCGCGGTCTTCCTTCGAGCCACCTACGTGTGGCGCCTACAAGGTGTAGGTTCAGGTACTGCATGGCCGATGTCTTGTTCCCACGCTGGCATTTTACTGCCATGAGGTAATCTGATAGCCAAGACTGGGGCTCCTGCGAACCATCGTACTTCGGGACCTCCGTAGTAAGCTTGAACTTCTTGGGCATCGGTGCCTCACGGATGTCGCGGGTGAAGCACAATGAACCACATGCTTCTTCGTCGGAAGAGGCGGATAGTGACCATGCGCGGTTCCTGATTGCTCGGGCCCTGTTGACCTTGTTTTGCGTGATGTCGCCTCGCGCGTCGTATTCAGGCCAATCGCAATTATCTCTTTCCGTGGTTCCTTGCTGCGTTGTATCGAGCGGCTACAGTGGTGACGTGCACTGCGATCACGATCTCTCGGGCTGTCATCGCTGCTATTCGGGCTATCGCCGCGGCGTCGGGTTTCTTTCCCTCGGGCGCGACGAGGTGATTCCTTCCTTCTAGGCGACGTGCTCCCACGTCTGCGTGGTATTTCCTTGTCTTTTCAAGGGGTCTTTTCAGTTTCTGGCGTTGTCGCGTTCCTACGGCCTGGAGCGTCGATTCTTGCGGCTGCCATGCCTAGCCCCTTTTGGACTTGTCGGTATTGTTCCGCACGGGGATCATTCTCAAGCGGTTGGTTCACATGTAGATATGTGGATGCTGCCAAGAGTGTCGCGGGGGGGGGGGGGGGGGGGAGGGAGGGGAGGGGGTCGTCGGGTGTACGTTGCCGTCATTGTCGACGTGCCTGAGGGATGTCTCGGGTGTCTTGTTGATTCCGCCGAGGGATTCGCGATCCATGGCAGCGGTCTTCGAGACGTATCTCTTTTTCGGGGAATTGTTTCCCAGCAAGTGAGTCCTCGAGAGTTCCGCACGACGCGCGCTCCACTCATACGCTCTTTCGTGCATCCAGATTCTTGCGGGCTTCATTGATCAGTCGACCTACTCGCACCAGATGATAATGGTACGCAGTCAGATCTTCATGGGGAGCTCCCTCCTCGACTGGCTGGCTCACATGTACAGCCGCCTTTGCTTTCAGACAAGCGGCTCGCGATACCTTGATGCACTCTCGCTGCTTCAAGCTTTCTTCAGTTTCCTCGGGTGGATCAATTGATCCTGCCATGCAGACCTGGCCCAGATATGGCTCGCGGGTCCTAGGTGCGGGTCGACAACTTTCACCAACTCGAGAGGGTTCCTCAGCCGCGATAGTGTGGAAGTTGCGGATGTTGCGGCGGATGGATCCACCACTGGGCGCCAGGTTGCGACCAGCATCGTCAGGCGGCAAGTTGAAGGTCGCCGGGCTCGAGACAGACTCAGCGTACGTTTCGCCGAGATCGATCTGCTCGGGGAAGCGCAAGATTCCTGCGTTGTTGGCGTCGAAGTGGAAGCTCCCGAACGTCAAGCTGACGCTCTTTTCCAATCCGTTGAACGCCGGGCGCGATTCCGGCGAGTGGGGCGCGAAGATGATCGACCCGAAACGGATTGGTTCCGCTGGAGTCAAATTTCCGGGGCTCCAGCTGAAGGTTGGCGATGATGAATACAAAGATGACGTAGATCCAGCACCCGATGTTCCCACATACGGTGCCAATTGTCGATTAGTCATCTCAACAAGTCCCTCGGATGGTCTGGTGGGGTTTCGATTAACAGAACGTAAGGACGCTGGTGACGATCGCCGGCTAGGAGGGGCATGATTTACCCAGGTTCGGGGCCCCCGTAGAGGTAAAACCCTTACTCCTGCTCTTTCGATCTGTATTATTAGTAGATCGGTTACAATGGGGGGGGTGCTCAAGTCGAGAGTGTGATCTCAAGCTCAAGGCTTTGGTGGTGTGGAATAGATTGGATCCCCCTTGGTGGTTCTCCTAGCCTTATAAAGATGGCTAGGTCTCAAACCGTGTCCGGGGGGGGGTTACAAACCCTAGTTTTAGGTCAGTACAAGTTTCCTTCTTGACCCGCAAGTCTTTGTGAATGGGCTTCAATTGGGCCTTCTAGAACCATAAGGTGGCACCTCCCTCTGGGCTTAGGTCTTGGGCCTTGGATCGGGTAGCCTCACCCGATAGGTCCAGGATTCATCCCCACGTCACCTCCAAAACATCCTTTTCGGTAAAAGGAGTCATTAAATTGAATTCTCATGGGGCAAAATTTGAGGTATATCATTGTTAAACCCTTCTACCAAAGCAAAAATTACTTGGATCCGATGCTCCAAACAACTTATTATAGAACTTAGAGATGAATACTTCTTATTCATGAAGCTGTTAGAGAAGAAAAGCTAGATTTTCCGGCAATTTTGGAGACAGGAGAATCTGCGTTTGATACTCCACTCCTTAATTTCCTTCCGGGAGGTGTGCAATTTACTTGGTATTGCCTACCCCCTAGAGGTAGGTCTGGGGGAATTTTAGTGGGATTTAATAACGCCTCTCTAGCTATCCAGAATGTTGGTTTCTGGAGATTTATGTGTTAAGTTTCATGTCAAATCAAAAGTTGGTGGCTTCCTATGGGTTCTTGCGGTATACAGAGCAGCTTAAGATGCTAATAAACCCGCTTCGCGGAATTGGTTCGTATCTGCGAACATGAATCACTTCCCATGTTAGTTGGAGGGAATTTCAATATAATCCGTAGACAAAGTAAGAAGAAAAGGACACATTCAATGCACGATGGCCTTTTATTTTCAACGCTATCATCGAGAGACTCGATGTGAAAGAACTGCGTCTTTCGGGTCGGCAATATACGTGGGCTAGCAGGCAAGACGATATGACGTACAAAGAGTTGGATAGGTTTATTGCTAGTATTGAATGGGAACAAAAATTTCCTCTTGTGACGGTACATGCCATGAATCGTACGAGGTCTGATCATACGACGCTACTCATTGACTCAGGGGAACAGGCTCATATTGGGAATAAATCCCACTTTTCATTTGAACTATCGTGGATACGCCACGAAGATTTTTATGAAATGGTTTGTAATGAGTGGCTTTCCATTAATATTGGGAACTCGCCGGTTGAGAAATGGCAAAACAAAATTAGACATTTGCGTCAATTCTTGCGAGGATGGGCAAATAATCTAAGTGGCGAGTATAAAAATTTGAAAGAAAAGTTAATTATTCTCATTTATCAATTATATATAAAGGTAGAGACTACTCCTTTGAGCTTAGACGGGCGGGCTGCTAAGAAGGAGGCGGACGAATGCTTAGCAAAATTACGTAGAGAATAGGAATTTAAATGGGCGCAAAGGGGAAAGATAAAATATATTCAGGAAGGGGGAGCGACACTAAGTACTTCCACTTAATTGCCAACAGAAAACGTAGGAAGAAGAAAATTATTCAGTTAGAGCAGGATGAAGGTACTATAGTGGGAGAGGCCAATCTCAAAGTATGTCTCCGATGCGCGTGTAACACACGTTCATTGGGAGACCCCAAGAGGAAGTTATAAATAGCACAGTAGCAAGTTTCCGTCAGAAAGAAACCAAGTTTGAATCGACCATAGGAGGAAGGAGTAACTTCAAAAGTTTGATGCAGTTGAGATGGTAGGGCGCACTACAGTTTCAGCAGCAACGTGGAAACTACACAACACAATAAAATTACCTTGCCCCAACGAAGCAGTGAGGATGTCAATCTCACCGGTTTTGCTGAACACAAAGAGGTTAAACGTGTGGTGTGGAAAACAATATGAAAACAATGGAAGCAGTGTGAAAACAATAATTTCAGTGGTTTTATTATCAGTATGTGAAAATGGACCGGGGTCAACAGTTCACTAGAGGTATCTCTCCATAAAAGATAGTTAACATGCGTGGTGAAAAAATTAGAGCTAGGCAATTAACAGATAAAGAAACATGCATGACATGATGATTACTATGAGATTCATGCGGGCATTACAACAAAATACATAGATCGTCATCCAAATGCATCTATGACTAATAATCCACCTTTCAAATATCATCCGAACAAACGTTGGGTATTAACTTGCAGGTAACAGATAATCACAGTAAGCAAAGTGTGTAATGTAAACAAAGTAAACATCGTTGTTTCTGTGATGTTTCTGTCACTCGAGCACAGATGCAAAGAAGGCAAGAACCCAATATCGAGCATAAATACTCCCTCTTGGAGTCACTAGCATCTACTAACAACGGAGAGCATGCAATATCATAAATAATATACACATCAAGAAAATATGATGGATTGGTAATGAAAAGACACATCATTCAATAATCATCGGATCCTAGCAAACACAACATGTATCATTACAATAAGATGATCTCGATCATGTGAGGCAGCTCACAAGATCTAAACATGAGGCATAAAGTGGAGAAGACAACCATCTAGCTACTGCTATGGACCTGTAGTCCAGGGATGAACTACTCACGCACCACTACAGAGGCGGGCATGGTGGTGTAGACCCCTCCGGTGATGAATTTTCCTCACGTCAGTCCTGATCTCGGCTTGACGATGACAGCGGCCTCGGTTGTTTCTCGGGGAAAAGTGGTATATTTTTAGAGTTGACGTATCGGGGGAAATAAATAGGCGAAAGGGCGATGGCGGTGGACGCCCGAGACGCCCACACCACCCCAGTCGCGACCGGGGGGGGGGGGGCACCGCCCTATGGTGTGGCCCCCTGTGGCCCCCCTCCGGGCCTCTTCGGAACTCCGTGGAACCTTCGCGAATTATAAGACTTCCGGGCTTCGAATCTTCCAATTTTGATAATATTTCCAGAACAACTTTTATGAAACAAAAAACAGCAGAAAACAAGGAACTAGCTCTGTGGCATCTTGTCAATAGGTTAGTCCCGGGAAATCGATAAAAATGACATAAAGTGAAGGGAAAACATGTACCATATGGCATGAAAACAACATGAAACATCAGAAATTATAGATACGTTTATGACGTATTAGTCTCCTATCTAATTTTTCTTTTATTTCATAATACATTCTTGCTGCAAGTTCATGCAGTTCTTCTCTATATTATATCTTCTCTCAGAAATATACACTACTGGAAAACCGTCCCTTACCGAGTATGCAAAATACTCGGCCCTATCGCCATTCTCATTGTCGGGTTTTTTACACTTGGAAAACAAACCTCGGAAAAATTATGTCGTTAAAGTCATGTTTGTCGGATGTCAAATATAGGGATGTTAGCAAAGAAAAAATGAGTATTTTCCTCTGGTACTCAACAAAATAAAGCGACTGATGGTCATCCGATGGAAACGAAAAGGGACACATGGCGCTAATCATGGGCTAGTGTCGTAGAGTGGGTTGTACGGTCCTAAAGACTCGGCTCCTAAACTATATTCGACGGGGGAGTGAATGCGAGATGCTTAGTGAGTTTGAGTGGTTGGCGAGGTGACTTGTGAGGTCTACGGTACAGAGTGACACAGGAGTTTACCCAGGTTCGGCCCCTCTGGCGAGGTAAAGACCTACTCCTGCTTGTATGGTTGCACTGTTTCGGGGAGATTACAGTACAATGGTGGCTAGGGTCTTCTGGTTGCGAACCCTTTGCTCGGTGCCGGGCTTCCATTCTTATAGTCGCGTCGGCTCGTCGTTCACACTCATTGGACGTATTGGAAGGGAAACCACAAGGCGACAAGGGAAGGACATGCCAAAGCCCTAACCTATGGGTGGACATAGTCCACCGTCAATTAAAGTGCAGGTCCATGGCAGCGCGTGGGGTCTTTGCGATGATATGAGGGATAACGCTCGTGGAGGAGCTTTATGTCGTCATGTTCTCCTTGCACCGAAGAGGAAGGTATCGGGCGGGGCTTTGGGCGCCGCGGATAGACAGTGGTCTTTAATCACGGAAATGGGAAGATTTGGCGTCTTCATCCTCTGGCGCTGTTGCCTCCTTTGTCATCCGTTTTGTCACCCGCACAGGCGCACTTTGTCTCTGTGGCAACGGCAGAGACATGTGCCCTCCTGTCAGAAGCTCTTCCTGAAGCACCAGTTCCCCGCGGACCACGGGTGCGTGCCCTTCGGGTCGTCAGCACGGGAAGCCGCCGCCGCAAGGACGGCCGGCGACTACGACCGCGACGACCAGAAGATTAAAGACGGCGTCGGGTGGGAGTTGCCACCGTTGTTTCGAAATTTGAGAATGTTTTGACTTTTGGTGCCGTATGTGAATGATTCTGATGAATTGATGGTTTGACTTGAGCGCTCTGCAAGGCTTTCCACGTGCATGGACGAGCTATTTTTCTTGAACTCAGCGTGAAACTAAAACGGCAAAACAGTCTGAGGCAATATGTAGAAAAGAGAAACAATGCAAGTGTCACTCATTGCCCAATCATAACACGAAATTTAGACCTGACCTCCATATAATTCCTTCTAGAAGGAACCAATTATAATCTTCCATTAGCACATACAACCTGATTGGGAAAGTGGTGGGCCCCACATGCCTGTCTCCGTGAGAGAGAACTGCCGCACGTTCTCCATCTAGACGTCGCCGTCACGGGGTGGGCCCTCATTGTTAGCGATGCCGAGAGAATATCGGGGTGTTTCCATTTTTATTGTGGGAAACCGTGCGCAGAGTCATTTATGTCGGATTTTCTCCCTCCCTTGCCCTCGCCCTTGCTCTCTTCTCAGGCGATGAGAGAGGCGGTTTGATGTCTCTCGTCGTGTTGCACGAACCTTCCTGTCTCCCGTCGGTGATCTGCGCTCTTGCGCTGTGGTGAGCCCGCACCTCCCCCTTGCCTTTTTCGTTTCTCTACTCCATCATCGCGAGCTGCGGATTTAGCGCGTCTAGCTTGTTCACCGCAGGTCGGCCATTCGCCGCCGGTAAGAGCTCCGCTGTCGCACCCTTCGCCATGGTGAGCCCGCACCTCCCTCTCGTCGTGGTGAGCCCGCACCTCCCACTTGCGATTCACTCTCTACTACGGCCCCACGAGTGTGTGTCTTGTTTTGCCACAGGTCCGCCAGCCTCTTCGGTGTAGAGCGCCGATGTCGCATGCCTCGCCGTGGTGAGACCGCACCTCCGCCTCGCGATTCGCTTTCTGCTCGGTCCTCGCGAGCAGCCGATTTAATGGGTTTGCCTCGTTTACCGCATGTCAGCCGTAGTCTCCAGTGTAGAGCGCCGCTTTCGTCCCCTCGTTGTGGTGAGCCTACTCTTCTCTCTCCCTTGCTGTATTTCTCGAAGCCCCTCGTTGTGTCCATCCCCGCCAATGTAGAGTGGTGATTCCCCCTTCCGACAGGGTGCCAGAGCAGGACTCCAAAAGACCTAGATTGGACTTTCAAGATGACGGTGGCTCTATATGGGCTTCGAGGAAAATAATCACCACCACGATGTTTTTAGATCACACATAACTTATAGGCGAAAGAAGATCCCTGGGGTGCCCTGGTGGGCCCAGGCGACTAGGGGGTGCGGGTCTAGGTGGGGTCGCGCCCCCTACCCGCCTAGCCACCTGGCGGCCCTACTCGATGTGATTTTTGGACCCATGTTCATTTCATTGAGGAAATAAATATTATGCCCTTTCCCGGATATTCTCGGACTTTTCCGCGGGGATTTTCTGAAATGCAAAACTGTAAGAAAAACAGAAACTGACACTGTGCATCTTGTCAATAGGTTAGTCCAAGAAAATGTCTTAAAATGATATAAAACTATAGCAAAAACATAAAGCATTGGTATACAACAAATATGGAACAATAAAAAATTATAGATAAGTTTTGGACGTATCAACCGCAAACCTAAGATGGGAGCTTGGCCACCCATATGTTGTGGATGGGTCGTCCATGAGGTAATTGATCGGGGTCGGCTGAAGGGGAGAGGGGAGAGTGACTCAGATGCTGCTTATGACACATCATCTTGAGAGTCGACATCTATAATATCTAAATGGGAGCAACCCACTAAGTCTATTTCTCTCAACATGCAAGGCATCCACCTCACCAAACATGCCACCTCATTATTTTTATTTTTCTAATAAATTTTCTCACCACGTTATCAGCTAGAAACCCACCGTATCAAGCCGTTTCATGCATGTTGATTTGTAACATCGACAGATAGCCTGTTAAGACTGCCCTATTTAAGACACCTATTAATAATACAGTAATATGGAGAAGATTTTTTTTTTTGTAGCACACGGAGCAGATCGTCAGCCCTTTAATATTCTTCAGGAGATTCCTCTCATATTGATGCAATAATACGCAGGCTGCGCCTTATCATCTCCTTGACTATATTTTAGCAACGGATCGGTTCCCATCCCCTTATTCATCTTCTCTACCGAATAAATGCAGGGATAACTAATGAATTTGCTCTCCCCTTAAAGCACCAGAACTGCTCTATTTCCTCGCCTCCACAACAATGAGTGCTTGCGAGTTGCGATGCATGCATCTATCTCAACAGTTCTAGATAGTTCATGTTTCTCCTGCTGGATAGGATGAACATGGATCGTTCCTCCGGCTTCGACACCCCCATGGTGGTGCCACCACCACGGTACTACTGCCAATATGATGCCAGTGATGAATTTTCAGCGAATACACGATGTGACCAATTTTATTTCCCTCATTGTATCAGTTGTTCCTATAATTCTCGCATTCTTGATCCTGGTTTATTGTCTTCCTACTTCACAAGTATGTATTTTACTTAGCCAACGATGCATCTTTATTGGCTGGTCTTCCGGGGTATTGGTATTATCTTCCGCAGTTTTATAATCCTTCTTTGGTTATTTATTTGGTTAATTTTACATGGAACAGGTATGTATCTTCTATCCTCATGCATACTGTATAGAAATCTTAGCATATCTATGCAATGGACATTTGACAATAGATTAGGTAGTAAAGAGCAGATATGTGAATTTTTTTTTTTGTAAAACAAAATCTTGGAAACCACTATGGTGAAATGCATAAAGTTATTACTCTGCCACAAGTAATCTGATCATCCATATATGCTCTTATTTATCTTAGAGCGGTGCTGCATGTACGATGATTTTAGTACGATCCGTGTACGACAGTGCGTATCAACCATCAACTCTGTTCGGTGTTCGGCTAACACAAAACTGTCGTATGCAAAGCATTTCAGTTCATTTTATTTGTTTCAGGGTAAGAAGATTTTATTAATCAATAAATGCATTCATCTTGCTTACACTCGAGTATCTTGAAATTTAGTGCATAATGAACATAACCAGAGCAGACCCCTATCTTCCTGATTAAGCATTTGAATTATTCATCTTATTTCTTAGAGTGTGTTTATTGGTTCAGTAACTATTTTAGCCATTTTAAGGCTTGACCTAATGCACATGTTATCATATTTCACGAACAATGTTAGGTGGACATAAGCATGGCTAGGTTTGTCCATTCCTCTTCATATACTTCATCGTTTTGTGCAGCCTGAACTACATACTGAACCAGAGGAAATGGACCCGGCCATAAGAATTTAAATTAGATTAAATTGCATACTGAAACCGAGTTTTTTGTCAAAGTAAAGAAGGCTTGAGAAGCCATTGCTCGGCTCGCAACATTTTACCTCGCCAGTTTTGCATATAATTGTAATTTTTAAGAGTTGTGTTATTTTTTCTTATTTTAAACGAGTCTGTATTATTTTTTCTTCAAGGGTGTTCAATATATGACATGTGGTGTACACGTTGCTTCTATTTTTGTTCATTTCTTGAATTACAAACATGATACTGAAGGTTTCCTTTTCCTTTTTCATTTTTAAGAATTAAGTGGTAATTTTTTTCCAAAAATTCCCGCCGCAACGCGCGGGATATCATCTAGTTCCAACAATGCAAGATGCCCTGGATGGCGTACTCTAATGCCCGCGCCAATATTAGCCGGTTGTAGCCTCCACCGTCATGGCTCAGGTCGTCCTCACAGTCGTCACGTGTCATGGCGCTGGTGGCACATGGGGAACATATGTGGGGAACTTATGCAATTGTTAGGTTTCTTCTATGGATCGATTACATCAAAATACACGAACAAACAAGCTCAAAAATCTTTTTTTTTTTTGTTATTTCCAGAAATCTCACGGTACAATGTGGCTACAACTAGCCCACTCAAACTAGTACTTATACAATTTGGAAACTAACTGAACCGAGTCGTGCACAACTAATCACCTAGACATGCAAGCCTACTATAATAAGGACTAATGTATACTCGGGCAAGAAAGTACTAAACGTATCAACTTACGTTCCATGCTACAAGCCGCACTAGTTAACTCAATATTATTTCTAAAATATTTTCTTAATCTTGACTTTTACTCTGATGTACTTGTTGATCTTGACTAGTTGTAAATCATTATCCCATCTAAGTCTAGCTCCACGGCAGGTGTGTTTGAATATCCCCAAATTTGACTTGACGAATTTATAGACCCAATTCAAATATATCCAGACTACCCACCTGCACTAATTTTTGTGTGGAATATAAGAACCGTGGACCACACCATCCACCCTAACGCAATACATGACGACTTCCCTGTGTACTCCAGATTTGTGAAGAGACATGGCCTCGTCAAAGAGAGACACTTTTACTGGTTAATCACTCCGTTTACGCTTGAACTTGATCCTCTCTACCGGACACGTAGACGACAAAGTCGAGACACACTGACAACTACAGGTTATCTTGTTTTTGCATATCCATCCCTCTGATATATCTCACCGAACAATCCCTTAACTATGACATGTTTCAGCCGCAACGGATTCTCACAGAGAAAAGCAATTGGACACAATCATGAGTCATGTGGATGATTTTGAATAAACGTGCCAAACCGCACATACCTGAAAGTTGATACATACTCCCCCCCGGATGACGATCTTGACGGGACTACCAGCTGGCCCGCACCTCAGAGCACTACTCTACACTAGTGGAAACAGGGCCATTTGTCCCGGGTCGTAAGGGCCAATTGTCCCGGTTGTGCAACCGGGATGGGCTAGCCGGGACAAATGGCCCTCCCCCATTGGTCCCGGTTGTGCCAGGACCCGGGATGGTAAGGCTGGCCCACGTGGCGACTCTGGGCCAGGGACGGCGAGGGAGTTCGTCCCGGTTCGTTTTAGGGACCGGGATGGATGCCTTCTTAAAAAAAATATATATTCCGCCCTTTTTCCCTGCCGCGGCAGGGTTTTTTTTGGTTCATTTTTTTTTTCTCCTGCCTCGCAATCGCCAACCGGTCTCCCCTTCCCCAACCGCGTCCAGGCCCACGTCTTTAATTAAGCCCACATTGTTGGTCAAAAGGGCCCACTGGCCCGCGTCTTTTATTATATTCGGTCAACGACTCGCGGGGCCACTGGCCAGCGGCCTAGTGGCTGGCCTTCCCGGTCCCTTAAATTAAGACCACAGACGGTCAAAGGGCCCACTCCCGCCTCGTCTTCCCGCCCCTCCACTTCCCCACGCGCGCGTGGCCAGCTGCAACCGCCGCACGCCTCGGCTCCCGCCCCGCATTCATGGCCGCCTGCAACCGGCGCCACGTTCCGGCCGCCGGTTGGCATGCCAGCCCTCCCGGGTCCTTTTTAAAGGGTCCCCGCCGCCCGTACAACCCATCCACCCCGGCCGCGTCCCAGCCAAAGGAACCCTAGCCGCCATGTCGTCCCGCTGGTTCGGCAAGCGTCCACGAAACTACCACGAATCCGGCTCCTCGAGCGGCGCCGGCCAGAGGGGCTCCGGCGTCCCACCCCCGCCGGCGGAGGCCTTTGGCTTCGGCCCTGGAGGCGTTCGCATCGGCGGGGCGCCGCACGTCCCCGCACCACCTCCGGCGGCACGCCCGCCGCCCCGCGCCGCGCCCAAGGGCAAGCGCTTCCGCCGGTACATCCGGAAGGAGGAGGCCGAGTGGCACTGGGACCACGCCACGCCGGTCTTCTGGCCGGACGTCCACCTACCGGAGGGGTGGCACCTCAACCCCCAACGCATCCCCGTGCCGCCGGCCCCGACCAACGAGGCCGCGCTCGAGAAGATCGACCGCCGGCGCCGTCTCCTGCCGGCCCACCTCCTCAGGGAGCGCGCGTACACGCGCAGCTCCCCCTACTGGGCCACCTGGTTCCAGCAGGAGCACGAGCAGCGCCGGCGCACCTTCATCCCCGTCCCCCACGAGGAGGTGAACGTGGACGACTACCCCGCGCCACCGCCCGGCCGGGAGAAGGAGCTGTGGCTCCTCGAGGATATCGAGGACTTCTCCGAGGAGGAGGACCCCGAGCTCCGGGCCAGCTTGGAGGAGGCCTGCGAGGCCTCCCGCCGCACCCTCATCGAGGACGAGGTCAAGCGGTGGGAGCGGGTCGTGGCCGCCGCCGCCGCCGACGCCAACGCCATGCCGCCGCCACCGCCCACTACCGAGCCTACCCCCTAGTGGCACGCGCTGTACGCCGAGTGGGAGGCGTCCGAGGACCAGCCGCCCCCGCAGCCGCTCCCCCCCGGCCTGGAGTACGGCATGTCCTGGGCCTGGACCGGGGGCGTCTGGTCGCCAGAGGAGCTGCCCCCGCCACCGCCGCTGCAGCAGGAGGAGCTGCCCCCGCCACCGCCGCTGCAGCAGGAGGTGCTGCCCCCGCCACCGCCGTACGCGCCCCCGATGCCTCCGCAGCCACCGGCGGGCCCGCCCCAGCTGCCTGCCCACCTGTGGCAGGCACCCCCCTACCAGTGCATCTCCTCCGACGAGGAGGACTAGGCCGGCGCCCCTCCCCCCCGCTAATATACTAGGACCCCCCAAGAAACGGCCGGCCGCCTGTGGCCGCGTCGCCGCCCCTAGATGTAAGCACGGTCGGCCGCCTGTGTCCGCGCCGCCCCCCCTATGTAAGCACGGCCCTCGGGCCTTTTAATATATATTGTTCGTGTCCAGTAACGCGTCCCTAGTTCACCCTCTAGTCCCGCCCGCGGAACCAGCGCCGGCGGGATCTTCCTACCCCCTCGCCGGCAGGGCTTCGCCAAGGCAAGCCCGCTGTCCCTGAGTGGTTGCTCGGCCTGGAGAGAGGGTCGAGCTATTTATACACCTGGGCCTTCAGTCCCGGCCCGTGCCACCAACCGGGACTAGAGGCACCCCCCTTTGGTCCCGGTCGGTACCACGGGCCGGGACCAAAACTTTTTTTCATAACTTGGTGGCACCCTGCGCGGCAAAAAATTTTAGCGCCAAAATTTGAAAATTTTTAAAGTTTGCACTTTAACAACTTCTACATACTTTTGAATTTGACAAAAATTTCAACATGAAAAATGCTAGAATTTGGATAACTAATTCAAATTCATTTTTCGTTTAACTAAATAATTATTTTAACTATTGAAACTATTAATTATTATACCATTTGCATATAATTTTAATATAAATATCGACAAATAGAATTGTACCTTCTTAACACGGAGAATTTGGTATCTACCTCAAGCAACACAATGAATACTTAAAATACTTACTCAACTCAAGGTGAAATCTTCTTTTAGGGCTAACGTTGATTGGTAACTTAAATATTTATGTAAATTAGAAGTTTATTCCAGTGTTTGACATCTTCATTATTATCTCCTTCGAAGGTTCAATCTGAGCATTATTAATTTCGCCATCTTTTCAAAACATAGTGTGATGGAATTTCTTTAATATTTCTGATCTCAAGAACCTTCAGTACCTGGCAACACGGCAGACCTACATTTTCAAACTTTTTGCAGCTACAAATGTATTCTGATGAGTCGAATCTAACAAAATGACCCCGACGCCTGTTTTTGACAGTTATCTCATACTCGGATATGGGTCCAATTTCGCCACAGTTATAGACCACGCAATCCAATATCAGTTCAAATTCTAATATGAAAATCTCAAACAGTGCAGGAGTGTATGCATTAGCACCTTGCCAAAGTAACCGCACAGGTGCAACCCTTTACGTCATTTGAACTCCAAGGTAGTTAGCTTCGAAGTCTGGACATAGGGCTGGTTACAACGGCCCTGTGTGCAAAGCACATCTCAATGGACGATACAGAGGAGAGAGAAACAGAAAAGTGCGTGGGTGGCCGCTGGTTGAGAAGATAATGAAGTCAGGCTGGTCATAGTTGTCAAGCACTCAATGCTTGCCAGCTTTTGACCGGTCAATACAAATTATTGGTCAAACTTGCACCTACTCCGTTCATAATCACAGAATCTCGTTTATTATTACAGAATATTTGTGAACACTTTTTCAACAGAACTATGATCATGTATTCCACGTTTACTATTACACTTCTCCAACAACATCCCTGTTAGTCTTCTGAAATTTCTGCGTGTAGAGATGGTCCAGGAACCCTTGTCCGTTGCTTATGATCGCTTCGGCCGTAACCATGGAGCATCATCTTTATTTAACGGGATGGTGGGGTCAGCTTTCACTGTGAAGGGTGGAATTTCAACAAACTTATTATAATCTTCTGACATGTCTGTCGTGTCCTCGATTCACACGATGTTTCTTTTCCCTGAGAGAACTATGTGACGCTTCGGCTCATCGTATGATGAATTTGTTTCCTTATTTTTTCTTTTCTTCGGTCTGGAAGACATGTCCTTCACATAGAAGACCTGAGCCACATCATTGGCTAGGACGAATGGTTCGTCATTGTAACCAATATTGTTGAGATCCACTGTTGTCATTCCATAAAGCGGGTCTACCTTTACCCCTTCTCCATTCAGGTTGACCCATTTGCACTTGAACAAAGGGACCTTAAAAGAAGGTCCATAGTCAAGTTCCCATATCTCCTCTATGTAACCATAGTATGTGTCATTTTTTCCATTCTCGTTTGTTGTATCAAAGCGGACACCACTGTTTTGGTTGGTGCTCTTCTTATCTTGGGAGCTCGTGTAAAATGTATTCCCATTTATCTCGTACCCTTGAAAACTCCCAATAGTCGAAGATGGTGACCCTGCCAACATGTACAGCTGATCTTCAACAGTGGTGTCATTTAAAAGATGTGTTTGCAACCAACTTCTGAAAGTCTCCATGTGTTCGCGTTTAATCCATGAGTCATCCTTCCCCGGGTTTGCAGACCGTATAATATTCTTGTGTTCCTCGACATACGTAGCCATGAACATAGAATTTTGTAGAACTGTGTAGTGTGCTTTGGTCAAAGAATGCTCGTCCCTAGGTATCATTGTTTTCTTTCCCAGCGTTCCTTTTCCCCTCAGTCTCCCCTCATGCCGCGATTCAGGAACACCAATTGTCTTAAGGTCAGGAATAAAGTCAACACAGAACCCAATGACCTCCTCTGTTCCATAGCCCTTCGAGATGCTTCCTTCTGGCCTAGCACGGTTATGAACATATTTCTTCAAGACTCCCATGAACCTCTCAAAGGGGAACATATTGTGTAGAAATACCGGACCGAGAATATGAATCTCTTCACATAGGTGAACCAGGAGATGAGTCATAATGTTGAAGAAGGATGGTGGGAACACCAACTCAAAACTAACAAGACACTGGACCACATCCCTCTGTAATCTTGTCAGAATTTCTGGATCGATTACCTTCTGAGACATTGCGTTCATGAATGCACATAGCTTCACAATGGGTACTCGAACATTTTCCGGTAGAAGCCCCCTCAATGCAATTGGAAGCAACTGCGTCATAATCACGTGGCAGTCATGAGACTTCAGGTTTTGGAATTTTTTCTCTGCCATGTTTATTATCCCCTTTATATTCGACGAGAAGCCAGACGGAACCTTGATACTGTAAAGGACTTCAAAGAATATTTCCTTCTCTGCTTTAGTAAGAGCGTAGCTGCTTAAGTAATGGCGCCTATCTGTGTGCTTGTTGCTTGGGTCTTTCATACGTTGCTGGTCCTCCCGTGCTTCTGGCGTATCTTTGGACTTCCCATACACGCCCAGGAAGCATAGCAGATTGACACAAAGATTCTTTGTCACGTGCATCACGTCGATCGAAGACCGGACCTCTAAAACTTTCCAATAGGGTAGCTCCCAAAATATAGATTTCTTCTTCCACATGGGTGCGCGCTTATCAGGGCCGTACGGAACTGGTTGGCTGCCAGCAGCCTTACCAAAGATTACTTCTAGGTCCTTGACCATATCGAATATATCATTACCACTACAGATCTCAGGCTTCTTTCAGTTATCTGCCTCACCTCTGAAATGCTTCCCTCCTTTTTTGCTTAAGGGATGCTTGATCGGAAGAAATCTACGATGCCCCAGGTATACAACCCATTTACATTTATCCAAAAAAACACTGTCAGTCTTATCTAAACAGTGTGTGCATGCATTGTATCCCTTGTTTGTATGTCCGGAAATGTTACTAAGAGCAGGCCGATCATTGATGGTTACGAAAAGCAACGCCCGTAGGTCAAATGGCTTTTGTTCGTTCTCATCCCACACACGTACACCTGGTTTGCCCCACAGTTGTAAGAGTTCTTCCACTAAGGGCCTTAGATACACATCAATGTCGTTGCCAGGTTGCCTCGGGCCTTGGATGAGAACTGGCATCATAATGAACTTGCGCTTCATGCACAACCAAGGAGGAAGGTTGTACATACATAGAGTTACAGGCCAAGTGCTATGACTGGAGCTCTGCTCCCCAAAAGGATTAAAGCCATCTGTACTTAGACCAAACCATAAGTTTCTCGCCTCTCCTGCAAAGTCTAGAAAGTCTCTCTCGATCTTTCTCCACTGCGATCCATCGGCGGGGTGACTCAACTTTCCGTCTTTCTTACGGTCTTCTTTGTGCCATCGCAACAACCTAGCATGCTCTTTGTTTCTAAACAGACGTTTCAGCCGTGGTATTATAGGAGCATACCACATCACCTTAGCAGGAACCCTCTTACGGGGGGGCTCGCCGTCAACATCACCAGGATCATCTGCTCTGATCTTATACCGAAGTGCAGTGCATATCGGACATTCATCCAAATTCTCGTACTTCTCACCGCGGAAGAGAATGCAGTCATTAATGCATGCATGTATCTTCTGCACATCTAATCCTAGAGGGCAGCGAGCTTTCTTTGCTTCATACGTACTCTCAGGCAATTCGTTATCCTTTGGAAGTTTTGGCTTCATTAGTTGAAGTAAACTCTCAAATGCCTTGTCAGTCACACCGTTCTGTGCCTTCCATTTCAGCAACTCCAGTGTGGTACCGAGCTTTGTGCTACCATCTTCGCAATTTGGGTACAACAATTTTTTGTGATCCTGTAACATGTTGTCCAGCTTCAACCTCTCCAATTTATTTTCACAGTCTTCCCTTGCATCAGCAATAACTCGGCCAAGATCATCATCGGGCTCTTCGGATGCCTGTTCTTGATCTCCTCCTTCTTCTGCATTCTCTTCCATTGCAGTATCGTCGTATTCAGGGAACAAAGGATCTTCTTCTTCTTCTTCATCGTCTTCCATCACAACCCCTCTTTCTCCATGCTTGGTCCAGCAATTATAGCTGGGCATGAAACCTCTACGAAGTAGATGGCCGTGAAGGATTCTTTCGGAAGAATGTTCTCTGACGTTCCGACAATCAACACATGGGCAACACATGAAGCCATTATCTTTGTTCGCCTGAGCTACAGCAAGAAATGCATTCAGGCCTGCCATATACTCGGAAGTGCGTCGGTCACCGTACATCCATCGCTGCCGTGCATCCATCTGCATCATATAATTAAGTTTATCAAAATACATTACAATAACATATTAATACAGAGATGACCACAGTACATCGACAAATACTACTTTTTTATGTATCAGTTACAGATGAAAAAGATAATTTGTTAACCTCGGTCGAAGATACCATTTTCAGTGAGCTTATGTGCGGCTCGGGAATTTCGTCGAACACCTCGTGTGCATAGTAAAATAAAACACACTAACACCACACTCTCTCACACCTCCAAGCAAAAAAAAAGATGGAAGGAGGGGGGCTGGGGCAGTATATATAGGGGAAGGGGGCATTGGTCCCGGTTCGTGGACTGAACCGGGACAATAGGTCATGCGCGTGCCACGTGGCCTGTGGCTAGGCATTGCTCCCGGTCCGTGGCAAGAGCCGGGACCGATATGCCCCCCACGAACCGGGACAAATGCCCCCAGGCGATTCCTGTTGCCCCGGGCGCACGAACCGGGACCAATGCATGGCATTTGTCCCGGATTTGGTTGCAACCGGGACAGCTGCCCCCTGGCCCCCTGGACGAGAGGGGTTGTTTCCACTAGTGCTAATCAACGATCATCCACTCCACTTTCCTGCCATGGATACCTCCCTTTCATTTCCTCCCGCACTTTTTCGTATGATGATTGCCCGTCTGAGATGCTACTAGGAGTTGCTCTCTGGAAAAAGCATGGATTAAATTCTGAACCTCACTCTAATTAAAGTTGTCAGGTTTCACTAACAAATA
This sequence comes from Alopecurus myosuroides, assembly GCA_028641055.1. Taxonomy (NCBI): domain Eukaryota; kingdom Viridiplantae; phylum Streptophyta; class Magnoliopsida; order Poales; family Poaceae; genus Alopecurus; species Alopecurus myosuroides. The sequence continues at coordinate 209,848,765 of CM054063.1, read as the reverse complement.
GATTACATCAAAACACACAATCAAACAATGTCAAAAATCTATTTTTCAAGGGCAAGATACGTGCCCTTCTTTTTTCATTAATTCTTTATAATCTTGTGTTTTCAAAGCATCGTAAACAACTATATATATAGTATTTGACTTTGTTAGAATTTTCCTTCATTAGAAGGGCTATACGAGCATCGAGGATTTCTCATGTGTGTTTACACGGCGATCCCAAGATGGATTCTATATAATCTTGGTATATGTGAACGATTTGTTATAATCGGTACACCTAGAGATATTGAGGAAGCGAGTTCCTACCCGATGTCGGAATTCGAGATGAAGGATTTGGGTAAAACCAAGTTCTGTCTAGGTCTGCAACTTGAACATTCCCCTGCTGGGATTCTAGTTCGCCAGTCTGCCTACACCCAGAAGGTGTTGGGGAGATTTAGATTTGGTAAGGCATATCCTTCAAAAGACACCAATGATCGGAAGGTCTTTACAGCAAGATAAGGACCCATTTAGGCCTAAGGAAGAGGGGAAGGAATTTCTGGGACGGGAACTACCCTACTTGAGCGCTGTTGGAGCACTCATGTACCTCGTGAATTGTATGGCCCGATATTGCATTTTCCGTCAATTTGCTTGCTAGGTACAGTTCTGAGCCTACCAATAGACATTGGAAGGTATCAAAGACGGCTTCCGATACCTGCAAGGGACAAAGATCTTGGGTTGTTCTATAGGAGGAATCAAGAACTATCACTGGTAGGCTATGCTGATGCATGGTACCTGTCGGAACTGCATACTTCCAAGTCACAGACTGGATATGTTTTATTTTGTGGTGGAACAATTCTCTGGAAATCGTCTATGCAAAGTACTGTATTGACTTTGATAAACCACTCAGAAATCATGGCATTGTATGAGCCATCACGAGAGTGTGTATAGCTTTGATGGATGATTCGCCGCATTGAGAAGACTTGTGGGCTGAACACCGTAGAGACCCCCACCATTATCTATGAAGATAATGCAGATTGTGTTGCACAAGTGCAGTCAGGGTATATGAAGAGTAATCTCACAAAGCATATCAGCCCCAAGTTCTTCTATGTGCATGACCTGTAAAAGTGAAAATGAAGAGGATCTTGCATACTAAGTCGTGTGACAATCTCGCTTATTTGTTCATAAATCATTACCGACGTCACCTTTTGAGAGGTTTATGATGAGACTTAGACAAATGCCAGACTCAGGGGGTGATGCTTCACACCCCCGTCTATGAATCTTAATCCATATGATCGAGTACTCAACCAGAAGCTGAGTGGATTGTACTCGTTTTCCCTTATATGAGTTTTCCAGATGTTTCTCACAACAAGGTTTTTGATGAGGCAATTCGTGCAACATGAGGAGACGTATTCTATGTGTTCTTTCTCCATATTATTCCCACTGGGTTTTTCGGAGTTTTTGAGACATAGAAAATATGGGATGTCGGACCAAGGGTGAGTGTTGGGAAACCTTCCCGTGCATGGCAGTACGCGCCCACCCTTTCTTGGGGTGGGGGTTTTTCCTCTAGGTTTTGGTCATCCCACCTACCCCTCTCCCCTATATATACTCATGTATTGTATGGAGAGAGACACACACAATTCATTAATAAAGATCTGTCCAGACTAGTTATCCGTGTCCCGTTACTTTTCTTATCTGTTATTGTGTCACGTGTATGACTACTTCGACTACGATCTCGCTGCACACCCTTGAACCGGACTCACCGGAAAAGGTTTTGGAACAACAACCTCCCGAGAGGCCACGCCCTTGAAAGGCTCGGCGAGGGGGCCGATCCCTCGCCAAAGAGGGGCCTTCCTGCAGAGCGCCACCTTAAAGGGGGCCACGCCTAAGTTGGGCTGAGCCGCAGCCGATGGGCCGCGATACCCCGGTATCCGTGGGTCTGACAACTTAATACCAATGGATTTGATGGATAGCTTTCTTGGGGTGGACTATTAGATATGGATGCATATGCTAGATAGCGGTCCATATGCCTTGACGTAATGCCTACAGTGTTAGAACAGTGAACTATATCTCATCATAATAGTATTGTTATACGTTCATGATTTTTCAATTTACCAACTATAATTTGATCACCCAGCATGTTTGTTTTCTTTGGAGACACACCACTAGTGAAACCATGGCCGCCGGTCCTATTTTCCTCATTATTACAACCTCCTTTTAATTGCTTTCATCATTGTTACTTTGCTGCATTGTTTCTACTTTCATCACTTTCGAACATTCGATACGTTTAATTCTCAAGTTTCAGCAAGACTAGAAGACTGACAAACTTCTAAAAATTTGATGCAAGAGAGAGTTTGTGTTTATGTGCAGGTTCCACGCTTGTTGACGCGCCAGACAACAAGCAATCTTCTTCGAGACTATGAATTCCTACTGGATTGATAACCCTGATTCTTAATCGAAGGGAAGTTTCTGCTAGCCTACATCATACCTTCCTCTTGGGGTCTCCCAACGAGTGTGTGATCAAGTTTAGGCCATCAACGTACGCATCAGAAGATCATGAAGATCAATTGGATTTCGAGGATACGTCGACCAGGGTTGGTATGGCTATTAACATGGTTTATTACACGTCAACATATTTTCGTGCCATGGACGAGAAGGGAAGGTAGCTCAGCTGGACTTTGTTTCCAAGAATGACATCTTTGAGAAACCAAGTGAAACACTTGAAGCCACTATATGTCAAAAGACACATTAATGGATCTTTGGTTGCTAGGATGCTCATTGATGGTGGTGTTGTAGGTAATATTATGCAATATTTGGTCTTCCAGAAATTGGGATTAGATGAAGATGACTTAATGAAGACAAACATGGTCCTTAATGGTTTTGAAGGCAAAGAGAAAACAGAGGCCAAAGGTGTCATGAGTGTGGAGTAAGACTTTGTCCAACGTCTCATTTGTTGCTGAGGTGCAAGGCAATTATAATGTTATATCAGGCCGTGATTGGCTCCATGCAAATCAATGTGTGTCATCTACTTTGCACCAGTTTATGATACAATGGATTGATGATGAAGTGGAGGTTCTCCAAGCGGACAATTCATCTTGCGTTTCTTTGGCTGATTCATCGGTGGATTGGTAACATCCCAATGCTACTTTCTTGACGGGACGAGACCTTTCAGATTTTGATTTCCTTAGTGCTACAAGGAATGGTTTGGTGCTCGTTTCTCTGAAGCCGATTGGTAGCAATCTGCTCACAAACAAGTTGAATTAGAAGGATCCCAACGAGTAATGGTTACAAAAGCAGCTTGTTGAATATCGGTCTAATAAGAACAATATTTATGAGTGTATAGAGGAATTAGATGATATGGATAAACTGGGGCAAGGTTTACATTGGCTGATCTATTAGAGGAGGTGGACATAGGTGAAAGATCATCGTCCGTTTTGATAATTATATGACAACATATCTATTTGATCTAATGGTTGCTTGATATATGAAAATGCCGAGGTTAATCAGGTTCACTAATTCTACGGGCCGCATGTTTAGTTAAAATGAAAAGTGCTAGGAGAAAGGAATCTGGGGAGCTGTTTCTACGTAGAGCGGAGGCTCCGGTTAAACCACCGGAGGCTCCGCCCAGGCTCCGGTGCGGGTCCGGTGCAGGGTCCACCCAAACCTCCCTCTGGTGCATATGAGCGGAGGCCAGGGCGGAACCTCCGGTGAAGCTCCGGTGGGCGGAACCTCCGCCATTACCACCGGAGCCTCCGCTGCCTCCAAACCAGGGCCCTTGCACGGGTGGCATCCGGTGCGCCTCCGGTGGACGCTCCGCCAAATCCTTGCTCTGTTGGATAAGAGCGGAGGCTCCACCGGAGCCTCTGGTGGAGCTCCGGTGGCCCCCAACCTGGCCCTGTGTATAGTGGCATCCGGTGCGCCTCCGGTGGGGGCTCCGCCAAAAACTGGTTCGGTTGCATATGAGCGGAGGCTCCACCAGAGCCTCCGGTGCAGCTCCGGTGGGCGGAGCCTCCGCCATCTCCACCGGAGCCTCCACCCCTTGGCCATCCAAAATAGAACAGGTGCGCTGCGCTGCTGCGCAAGTGATAGAAGCCCACCGGAGCCTCCGGTGCTCCTGGACTGCAACGACCACTTAATGGGAAGGGGTATAAATACCCCTTCCCCTTCCTCATAAATGCCAAGCCTTTTCCACTCTCTCTCCTAGCCATTAATGAAAGCTTCACCCACCTAGATCTCCAACTCCGTCCACCCAATCAGCCCATACTTGGTGGAGAGCTAGAGGAGGCCTAGATCCACACTTCCACCAAAGGAATTTCAAATCCATCCACCACAACCTAGTACATCTAGAATCCTACTTGAGGCCTAGAAACCTTAGTAGATCGTGTGCTTGTAGCTTCCACCTTGTTGCAAGAAGCTACATATTGCTTGAGAGCCTCCATCCATCTTGTGGAGTGACCTCGAGCCCTTGTAAAGGTTTGGTCAACGCCTTCAAGTCGACCTCATAGTGGAAACGAGAATCTCCCTCACCGGAGAAGTTCAAGGAGAACAAGGTGTGCACAACCGTGCTATTGAGGAGTGCCTAGGTGGCTCCCCACCTCTCCAACGTAGACGTAATTGTCTTTGAGAAGGAACTACGGGAATCATATCCTTGTCTCCTTGTTTACACTTGTGGTTTAATTTATTACCCTTCCCTTTACTTCCGTTGCGCATATTATCTTGTCCACATAGGTTGCTCACCTAGATGCACATCTAGAGAACCTTATCTTATCTTGCTTAGCCCCACTAAAAGGAAAAGAACAGAAAAATAGGTAGTCAACCTATTCACCCCCCCCCTCTAGTTGACCATAGTGCACTTTCAATAGGTGATGGCTCGGTTTGTAGGGCGACGTTTGTAAACAAAAAATTGAAAGCCGATTATAAAGTTGTGTTAATCGAGCTACTAAATAATATATTGACTGCTTTGCATGGGAGTATCATGAGATGCCCGGCTTGAGCCAATAGCAAGTTGAACATCGCCTACCTATCAAGGTTAGTTTTAGACCTTATAAACAACCGGACAAAAATTCAATCCCAGCATGTATGGCCAGATGAAGGAAGAGGCCGGTCGTTTTCTTACAGCTAATTTTATTAGACCTTGCTATGAGGATTGGATTTCCAACATTGTGATAGTGGAGAAGAAAGGGTCTGGCAAGATGAGAGTGTGTATTGATTACAGATATTTTAATAGAGCTACACCCAAAGACGAGTACCCTATGCCAATAACAGATATGCTTATTAATGATGCTTCTAGGCAAAAAGTTATCAGTTTTCTTGATGGAAATGTGGGGTACAATCATATATTCATGGCCGAAGAGGATGCGTTCAAAACGGCCTTTCGTTGGCCAGGCTTTGTTAGATCATTTGAGTGGACAGTGATGACCTTTTGGTTGAAAATGCAGGTGCCACATATAAAAGAGCAATGAATTTAATATTCCATGATTTTCTTGGATGCATACTTGAAGTCTTCATGGATGATATTGTTGTCAAATCGGATGCTAATAACCCCCATTTAGCCGATTTGCGTTTAGCTTTTGACAGGATGAGGAAGTATGGTCTCAAGATGAATCCTTTCAAGTGTGCCTTTGGAGTATCGGCTGGGAAGTATTTGGGATTTATTATACATCAACATGGCATACAGATTGATCCTAAGAATATAGAAGCGATCCAAAAAGTGCAAGCTCCAATATGTAAGAAAAACATGCAAAAGTTTCTTGGCAAGCTCAATTATTTGAGGAGATTCGTAGTGAATTTGTTTGGGAAAGTTAGTACATTCACTCATATTCTTCGGGTTAAGAGCGATGATAATTTTACTTGGGGGCCAAAATATCATGACGCGTTCGATAATACCAAGGTTTGTTTCTCTACTCCTCTAGTGTTGAGAGCACACAAATATGGAGAGCCTTCTAAAGAGGGTGCTATTGGTGTCTTTTTGACACAAGAAACTGAAGGAAGGGAATATGTTATTAATTATTTGAGCCAGCCCTTCTTGGATGCGGAGACAAGGTACACGCTCATTGAGAAATTATGCTTGTGCCTATATTATGCTTACACTAAAATAAGACATTATTTATTATCTGCATGTGTACGATGGCTTGTCAAACCGATGTCATTAAATACATGTTGCATAGAACAATTCTTAGTGGTAGAATCGGTAAATAGGCTTATGTGTTGATTGAATATGATTTGTCTTATGAATCTTTAAAATCTATGAAAGGCCAAGTCGTTGCTAATTTTATTGTTTTTATTGACGACAATGAGCATAATATTAGTATTGACCTTTTTTCTTTGGTACCGTGGAGGTTATATTTTGATGGTTCCGTTTGTGACAATGGTGACGATGTTTGTGTTGTTTATATATCTTCTCATGGTGTTGTTTTTTAAGTTTCATGTCGTCTAGAACATTTTTGCACAAACAATCAAACAGAATATGAAGCTTTACTATTCGGGCTAGAGCTTCTAATGGATATAGGTTCTACACATATTGAGTCTTTTGGTGATTTGTTGCTAATAGTGCAACAAGTAAACAAGGTTTTCCAATGCAATGACGAATTACTTAACGTTTATCATAATAAGTGTCTAGATATAATTTCTACGTTGGGTTATTTTAACATTGCTCAAATTTCTAGACAAAACAACTAGGTTGCAAATGAGTTGGCAAAACAAGCATATCGTTATCATGTTGGTCATGGTATGTTTCATATATCTAACGACTCGATGGTTACTTTTGCTAGTTTGGATAAAGCCGAATTGAGTCACATTGATTCGGTTGCTAATGAAGGATCTAGTGTAGGTACGCATGGAGATTGCAGGATTCTAATAAGACGACAAGCATGGATGTTCGACGGATGGCTTTCAAATATATATTGGTTGATGAAGATCTCTATCGCCAAATAGTGGACGGTATTCTTTTGAAGTGTTTGGATGAAGATCAAGCGAGGGTTGCTATGGGGGAGGTACATGAAGGCCTATGTGGCACGCTTCAGTCAGCACACAAGATGAAGTGGATGTGACGATGCGCATGATTTTATTGTCCGACGATGATTAATGATTTCTTGAAGTACTATAAAGGATGTGAGGCTTTTCAGAAACTCATGATATTAAGTTGGCGCCCGCTGCTATCTTAAATCCTATTATCAAGTCATGGTCATTCATAGGTTGGGGATTTGACTTCATTAGTATAATTCATCCTTCTTATTCAAAAGGACATCGGTTTGTATTGGCTCCCACTTATTATTTCACCAAGTGGTCTGAAGCACTACCTCTCAGAAATATGACCCATAGGAAGGTGATCAAATTCATAACTGAGCATATCATACATAGATTCGGCGTCCTGCAAACTTTGACTATGGACTAAGGTACGCCATTTATGGCAAAGGAAGTGAAAGAGTTTGCCAAATCTTATAAGATAAATATGCTTAATTCATCTTCGTACTATGTCCAAGTCGATGGACAAGCTGAGTCGAGCAATAAAATATTAATCAAGCTCATAAAGAAGAAGATTGAAGATCATCCAAGGAGATGGCATGAGGTGTTGTCCGAGGCTTTTTGGGAACATAGTATCTCAAGGCACGATGCAACAAAGGTGACTCCAAACGAGCTAGTATATGGAAAACAAACCATTTTGCCCGTAGAGGTAAATCTGGCTGTTTCGAGATTGACCAAGCAAAAAATGATTAATCGGTGTTTGATTTTATAATTTATGATGTATAATATTGATGAAGTCGTTGCTAAATGATTGATGGCTTTGAAGGACATAGAAAGAGATAAGTTGCAGAGAGCAAGATGATACAACAAGAAGGTGAAATTGAAGAACTTCCAGATTGGTGATCTCGCGTGGAAGGTAATTTTACCAATTGGATCAAAAGATAATATTTTTTTTGGAAAATGGTCTCCAAGTTGAGAAGGTCATTTGAGGATTACACTAGTGGTTTCCGGAAATTTATATTTGGTGGAATCTATAGAGGGGAATTTATAGCCTCGAGCTCTCAATGGAAGATATTTGAAAAAAAAATACCTGAATGTGTGGCAAGAAGTCTACAAACACACATATGGTCAATATATTATTATCACCGTAAGATCATATGGCCTATGGAGTGTCGACATCGTCCTTAGAACAAAAGTGGTGCAAATTTTTTTTCACGCAAGCTTTGCCAAAAGAAACAGGGGGCATGTGTTGACAGTCGATTTTGCATTACAAGGAGATGGCACCAAGATGACCTTAAATAAAAAACAATGTGAACTAAAGTTGTGCCTCTTGTCGAAACGAACAACTTTGGTTTTTGGATCATCTCAATCCGATCAAGTATGCAAAATTTATGATCAAAACATTGCTGGTAATATTCGCGCGGAAACTCAAGGCCCAAATATATGGTTTTAACGAAGAGCCGCACATCTTTTCCTTAGCAAAAATCCCTCGAGGCCGGATAATCCGATTTTTCAACCAAAATATCTGGCCCAATAATCCGGTCTTAATAGAGAGTGGCGTCTTATTTTCCTTAGCCAAAATTTCTTACGGGCGGATTGTTTGCCCCACCACCAGGACGGATTATCCGGTTTTCGAATCCAAACCCGAGTTTGGGATGAACCTTTTTTGCCCAAAATTGACTCAAATTAGGGCTTTTGACGGGATTTTTCGCCCTAGCCTTACATGGAAAGTCCATCTTCCCTTCTATATCTGAGGGGTGACGGCCGATTGAATAACGACAGGGCAGCCCTAACCCTAGTTATCTTCGTGTCCTTGTTCATCGGCGTTCTTCGTGCAGGAGAGTTTCGATCTATGAAAGCCTTGGGGGCGGGCAAACCGACCTGGAGCAGCCCATCACTGTCGTGCGTCCATACAGGGTCTCTCCCGGCGACGTGGGGTTTCGGGTCTTCAGAAGCGCCCGCCGAATTGTCTTGTGTGCCGTCCTTCCAGCGGTCCTCCTTCGACGACGTCTCCTGCGTATCGCGCTCGACACCGAGGGTACATGTGACATGTTCATGTCAACAGCCTCCCTCCGCCACGGCCTTGCCGCAATGGTCCCACCTCTGGCGACGCCGTGCGGGTCCCCTCCGCCTCTCATCTCCAACCCTTGCCAGCGCTGCATTTCTCACCGGACAATACCCTTGAGAGATATGGTGACGGGGAGCTTCGCTGGGAGTGAGTGGGATGGCGAGTGAAGGTGGAAAGGCCAGTTAAGAGGTGGGGAGGGAGGGGACGACTCGTGGCTATATGAGCTGCCGACCTTGTGGCCCGCCATGGACGGAAACCGAGGTGGTTCCGCCGTGCGCGAGACCACGAGTCGGTGCAGTCGAGTGAGACATCCCCCTCTCTAAATCAAACAACTTTGGGGGAAATTTTGTACTTGAAGTGAAATTTATGGGTTTAACCCGCAAATCTAAACTACTTATAAAAGAGCAAACTTCGTAGATACAATCAATCTCAGACGTTGACTATACAAATCAAACGGTCCACGTGGCTCCAATGTTGAGCTCAACAATACATGAAGAAATTACAGGCTTGCCACCGCCAAGGAAAAATAAAAACGATTCGTTTTGTTCTTATTAAAAGAAACGCAGCCCAAAGCGCACCACGTGAGCTGTCCCGCATCCCCGTCGTGCCGCCGTCCGTGCAGCCGTGCTGCATGCCACCGCCACCACGACTCTCATGTTGGCTCGAACCCTGTCTCCTGACCTCCACCAGGGCTTGCCAGATGAGCCCGCACACTGCCCTGCCCGATACACCGGCTGACCTCCATCCCCACCTATCGCTACCTGCTTGACGCGCCCGTCCGCCCGCGGCCAGCCGGCCTCCATCCCCGCATGCGCGACGCGATCGCCCGCCTCCTGCCTGCATCAATCCCCGCATGCGCGACGCAATCTCCGGCGCCGGACGGCCTCCATCCCTCCATGGACGACGTCGGCCGGCCACCATTGCCTGCCCGACGCGCCAGCTTTAGGTGCCCACCCGATGCCTACTGTCCGCTGGCACGACAGACACCATGCCCTTGTCTTCTGTAGCATGTCCGCTGCCCAACAATCACCAGAAGAAAAGACGCTCCTGCTGTCACGGCACGTCTACCCCACTTTGCTGCCAAGCGAGTCCGGCATTGTGCAGGCCTAGCCTACCTCCTACGACAGACCCCCCGGCACCGGAGGGGACGGCTGCCTGACGAACTTTGAGTCCTCGGAGTCATCGTCGAGAGGGTTGGGGAGGTTGGGTGCACCTGTCGTTGCAGAGGAAGAAGCAGCGTTTTTACTGCCACCGCCATGTGAGAGGCTATTGCTTCACGATGTGTGGAGTTTGCTGACATCCAGCTCAAACGCGCCCGCTACTGCCGATGATACTATTGCCATGGGCGGCCATCCTTGCCGTTTGATAAAACCGTCAGTGCCCTGGTCGAATTCAGAATATTTCGAGTTGAATTACCGAACATATGTTTGGCAGACCTTTAATATTTTCAGCAATTGCATCAAACAAGGGGTATCCGATAACCTATGTTTTTACTACCGGGTAGTTTTGAATCATTTCTGGATGAGCAGGAGGTTAAATTTCTGAGGTTTCTTGGAAATATATTACAATCATGGTGTATGGCATGATTGTCTGCACGATATGTGGTTGATGAATTTTTTTAAAGGCAGACATCGTGTCATTCTGTGTTCTTTCGATCTCCGTGTAACATATTGATGTAAGTGGTCTGGTGCAGGGCAATAGGACGACATGCTCTATTTGAAGAGCAAGCAGGTGGAGCTCGTGGTGGCTTGGACCAACTTCAACTTGTACATGTGCTGGCAGAGCTTGGTCCGCCACCACACGGGACACCGCCGTGCGATCAAGTGTCGAAAAAAAGTGCCATGAATCGCACCACCGCTGAGAAGAACAACTTCACGCATGAATCTTGCATGTCCATAATTAATATGATGAAGCAAAACTGTTGTCTCAGTTTTTCTAAACCCTTTACATCCCCGTCTGTTTAAACAGTCGGAAATCACGGCTGGTGTGTGTTATAGTACAGTTCATGTTTGACTGTCTGTGTGATGATATGGCTTTGCGATTTATCACTTGTATGTCATGGTTGTGAACTTGTGGCATTCCCTGTTATTGCTAATGTTGTATGTTCTCTAGGTAATTATAATGTTTGGGAAATGTATAGTTTCTTTTGTTTCTGTAAATCCTAATTCAGTGACGATACATCGGCATTCTCCATGAAATAATAATTTAGGCAAGCCAGGCTCGGTGCCGGACCAAACACGCAGACCAAGCAGCAGTTTCCATCACATTCTTGCCTATCGGAGCTTGTGCTAGGCAGGAAAGGCGAAGGATCCGTTCATGGTTGTCTTAGAGCTGTTTGTAGAGATCCATAATCATTATAACTCATCAATTCTTCATCGAAAATCAAATATTATGTAGTTGACTGTTGGTTTTTTCTCCTTACAATATTATTTGACTTAAAATTACTTTTACTCACAAATATCAGACCGCAAAATAAATAGGAAATACATGTAGCTACTATGTACAATAATATCATGTTCATTAGTCGACACGTGCATTTTACACGTACATGATTACTGTTGGTATCAAAGTTATGAATCTTGTTCTATCATAGGGAAAATAGGCATTTGGACAAGGGTATATATGCTCCCGCTTTGGAAAAACACTTCCTAAATATTCAAAAATTCTGAAAAAAGTCGCGTGCGTACATCTACATCCAAAGGTACTATGTGTGCATTCAAAGTTTGGCGGAGAAAAGACATTTTATTTTGTTTGTAAATAAATGACAAAAATATGTCACATGATTACTGCTATATATATAGCACCCAAATCTGATTTTCTGTGGAGGCAAAGTAAATACTAATTCGTCATGAAACGCATCCGTCGCGCAGATGTTTTATAGGACCAATGCATGTAATTTTGTTTCAGATTTCCTCTATATTTTAAAAGGAGTAAAATGCACATTTTAAATAGGCGGGAGCATATGCCCCCATGTTATATAATTCAGTTCGAACTAAAACTGCATTCTATCGATTGTATAGGCGGTGTTCAGTTCATCGATATGTTTGTGTATAGAAACTACAACACAGACATATGTTTTGAATGGATTTTAAATATATTGATCAATAGTGAGATCGTGCGTTGCACGTGCAAAGCCACTAGTATAGTATATTGAACAACGCAAAAAGAAACCCCATTAAAGCACAATAGATTCAGACCGATCATGTAAAAAAAAGGTTCACATAAAAAAAAAGTTAAGTAATCAGGACGATAGAGGTATTAACAATTCAGGCGCCACATCATCTTGCAAGTCTTGACCGGGATTGCATAAAGTGGTGCTTCCCCGCTCCATGTTGTAAACATACAACCCCTTGTCACCATCCCTCAAAAAGTAAATACAGTTCCCCTTTAAACCAACGTCGTCTGCACTTAGTGATACTCCAAAGTGCCTGAAATTGACGAAGAACACCCGATCGCCGAGCGTTCCCACTTTCTTCCAGTCCCTTGCTTCTGTATCAAGCTTGTGAACAGCAATATGCACAACCATATCAATGAAGCATGGTTCGTGGAACGTTACGTTGAATAACTCCCCACGAGATTCTATCAGGAAAGTATCCGTGCAGGGGTACACAAGATTTAACATATCACCTACAGGAGTTCTTGTAAATTTTGGATTCGGCGTCAACTCGAGTGTCAAAATAGTACCACTCAAATATCTTGAAAAATGCGTGCAAAATTTGCCTCCAACTGCTACAAGCCTCCTCATTCCTGAGATGACTTCACCGCGTTTTTCGCCGAGCATCCTTGACTGGTACGCGTGCTTAGACCACTGAATTCCTTGAGGATGGCAATACCATACCACCGTGTCTCTGCATTTTACCACTAGCACGACGCAATTGGGGTCGGTGGCTTATGCGATAGCAAACACCTTGTTGCGTTCTTTGTGAGGAACTTCTCTTGATCCGTAGGCAGACTGACTCTCTGACTCGTGAGTGGGTTCCACAAGAAAGTCTCGTGTGAGGCACGGTGCAGCATGAGCAGCCAGCCTTGCGGTGTTATCCAGTAAAAGTGGCCTTTTAAATTATCGGGTAGTCTGTTGCTTTGCAACTTCTCTCTTCTTATATTGTAGAAAAACAATGTATCGTTTAATTCATCATCATCATCATCATCATCATCATCGTCGTCGTCGTCGTCGTTGTCGTCATCCTCATCCTTGTTGTCTTCTTCGGTGCCGTTATGTTTTGTCTTGTTACTTCCAGCAACAGGCTCATTCTCATTATCACTGCTCTCATTGTCATGGTTACCACCATCACCTTGTTCATTCTCCTCAAACTCGTCCTCGTCATCATCATCGCCATCCTTGTTGTCTTCTTCGCTGCCGTTATGTTTTGTCTTGTTACTTCCAGCAACAGGCTCATTCTCATTATCACTGCTCTCATTGTCATGGTTCTCGTGGTTACCACCATCACCTTGTTCATTCTCCTCAAACTCGTCCTCGCTGCTGCTTGTATTGGAATCAGCGTCACTTTTATCTTCAGGCTCACGGTAATTGTAATGAAACATTAACAACGGGGAAGTGCTGGGATCCAGCATGTTGGCGTCTTGGTTTTGGCACATCGTCATGGCAATCGGGTCAGCTAATGGCCTCGCCTCCTTGTCATGCAACTGCAAGCCATTAAAGGTTCCTTTACCAAAGATTTCATGAATATAAACCCATTGTGGCCACTATTTTTCTACAAGAAGCTGGATCTATATTAAAAATCGCAAAATTAACAATCGTTTACAAAATAATGATACGTAAACAGTTTCATCTGAACTAAATCTAACACCTAGATGTCCTGCGCTACTGCTACCTCAGCTTTACTCTATAAAACGACTGCTTCATATACATACCTTACGAGTCTGCTTGACTTGCTAGGGTATTATTCAAAAACGAATCCTTCAATTGGTGCAGGGAACCGGTTCTTGACTTGCTAGGGTGCGCGTCCTTGTTTGCGCTGCCGCTACTACCTTGGCCTTACCCTGCTGCTTATATACCGATCGTATAGTCGGTATTCGTATTGTAATTAATCCCGTGATGATGTATTTTGACAGGGGGGGAGACTCCTTATTTTGACAGGTTACTCAAACACTATATAGTAGCCTTTCGGGTCGGCCGAGTCCTAAGAAAATTAAGCCTCGCGCACAAGCTCACGTTTATTAGACTAGATATATAGGCATATACAGCCAGATGCAGACGACGACACTAGAAGAACGAGATTGGTCGTCTCTCCCCGTGGACGTACTGGTCCAGATCCTGAAGTATCTGCGGTGGTCGAGCCACCCGAGCTTTGGCTTGGCATGCCGACAATGGCAATCTGCACGCGCCTTGTCGCCGTTCTACCCGATGTGGATCACGCCTCTCCTCTTCAACGCCGCCGACGTCGGAACCACCAACGTGCGGTACTACAGCCCCTATTACCATAAGAACTTCGAGATGGCCTACACGCTAAACACGCCAGACGCCAAGATCTGCAGTACCACGGGACGTCAACTGACGCTATGCGTGACGCACAAAATCCTGACCGCCCAACTCCTGACCGGCGACGTCCACGAGCTGCCATCCATCAATGTCTCAAGGTTCGACTTGGTCGTTTATGATGGAGTGCAAAGCATGTTCGGTATCAGCACGTCGTTTGGTCTAACAGAAATTGCCCGTTGCATCCGAACCGATAAGGGCGGATGGGGGGACTGGGAATACACATGGTTTGATGCTGGAGATCCAAAGTTTCCGGCCTCGCCGGACTGTAACCCAGTTCTCCACAACGGCTTGCTCTACCTGCTGGGAGAAGACGGGGCGCTAGCAGTCTATGATGAGAAGAGGCATGAAGAGAAATTTAAAATCCTTGAGAAACCAACTAGCTTCGGGTTCGAATTCTATGACAGCTTCTTGGTCGAGTCCGACCAACGCGAGCTCATGGCGGTCCTCGTTGGCCGTCGTGGGACGCCGGTAAACATCGTGAAGCTCAACGAGCATACGATGGAGTGGGAGAAGATAGAGAGCCTCGAGGGGAGGTCTTTGTTCACCGGCACCTTCTCGACGACGATGAAAAAGACTAACATCCAGTGGATGCAGAATAAGGTATTCCTCCCGAGGTTCTACGATTGGCCTCAGACCGTCCACGTTGACATTGTTCAACGCGACGGTGAACTAGCATTTGTACCAAACTCGACTCACCAAGATACCACGGCGGCGAAAGCCGATAACTACGGCACAAACATGTGGACGTATGAACTGGGACCAGGCGAGGAAGCAACAGAATTTTGGGGAACAGAGAAAGTAGATTATAGTATCTGGGTTGATTTTAGTACGAGTACGTAGCTGAACTCTCAATTGCCATGGATAACCCTTGTGTTCTTGCAAAAATATAATATGCATGGTAGGAACATTATATCAGCTAAATTTTATCGCTATGTATCTTCATGGGAGCGTCTAGGGAGCAGGCGACCGCGAATTTCTAAAGTGTCAGTCGATGGCATATGTTGCTCTGATCGCTCGCTCCTCCAAGCCTCTGTCCTTATATTTCCGCATTTTTCTGGGCTTACAACATTTTTAAACATCCAAACAAAACAACGGTGCTCAAGCTTGTATAGCCCAGTTAGGCCCATATGAGTTTACGAAGCATGCACGAGAGACACATGCATGCATGCTCGTACTACTTTTTTTTTTCTCAATCGTGCTCGTTGATGCTTAGCTTAATTAGCTCCACCATATCTTTGTATCAACTCACTTAAATTAGAAACAATTTCTAGTTGCACGAGCCAAAAAAAATGAAACAATAAAAATATGATAGTTGCACAGATTTTGAGAGTAATGCAACTCATAACAAAAAATGGTTACAGTTGAACTTAAAAAAAATTGTGACTCGCGACAAAAATAACCAATCGAAGGTTGCAAATGTTTATGTAGTCTAAATTCCGTGAGGTCCAAAAAGAAATGGGTCATTTATCGAATTGCCCATAGCGGACCACTTGTACTCAGTTTTACCCCTAGAGCTGAATCGACCTCAGTTTTGCCCCTAGTCTGTGCGCAACTACTATGGAGAGGCTGGAACGGTAAGTTTGGAGTCGACTCCGTTTCGCGAAGTGGGACCGAGGAGTCAGACCTCCGTTTCGCGAAGTGGGTCCGGGTGGGACTGCCAAGTTCGTTGAAACCATCCGGAGCTTACAGGTGGGACCGCGCAATTAGTTGACTGCGCTGAATAGTCCACACGAATTTTTTGTGGAAAAACCGTGGGCCCCCTGGTTGTTCAAAGTCTGCCGGAGTAACGGCACGCGCGTCGCAGTAAATGACCCGCCAGGGCTACAAAAGGCCCCTCGCCCTCACCGCACAAACTCGCCCTCACCGCACAAACTCTCATCGCCCTCGCCGCACTTCACCAGACACCCCGAGACGATGCCTCGCCGGCTCCGTGCATGGCGCAACTCGCCGTTGTACTGCCGACCCACGACCGCGACGCGGGGCCACAATGACGGCGAGGAGAACGAGCAGCCGGCGCCGGAGGAGGCAGCGCCCGAGCAGCAGCTGCCGCAGGAGGAGGCGGGGCCCGAGCAGCAGCAGCCGCCGGAGGAGGCGGCGCCCGAGCAGGAGCCGCCGCAGGAGGCGCCGCGCTGGACGAGGCTCAGGCGGATGCAGCCTATCTGGCCCGAGCAGCACGCCACCGTCCACTCGTTCGAAACATGGCGGAACGAGGAGGCGTTCCACACGGTCCGCTCCTGGCTAAAGGAGGCGGCGGCAGCGGCCGAGGCTGCCGCTGTTCGTGCATCCCTGGAGACCCACCAGAGGGAGCAGGCGGAGCGCCAGGTCTACCGGGAGCTCGCCGCAACCGCGGCGTCGGATGAGCAGCAGGCGGTCGTCGCGCTGTACGAGAGAGACCGGCGCAAGGTTGCCCTGCAGAGCGAGAGGCGGGACCGCCGCCATCCCTCCGAGCAGGCGCAGCTGCACCGGCTGCGGATCCGAGGCAGAGCGGAGCGGCATGCGATCGCTACGCTGGCGAACCCATCGCCCTTAGCCAAGAACGACCACGAGGCGGGGCCCTCCAGCATGCTGGCCTACGACGACAGCGATGAGGACGACGAGGAAGAGGAGTAGAGGACGACTCGGGCAACCGTAGTTTTTTTTTTAAAGTTTTTTCAATGTTTTTAGTTAAATTATGCCGTCTAGCTTTCTGTAAAACTATCGTCGAATCTATGAATTTTAGCCTATTTCAACGAGTTCGCGTTTTTTAATTAATTTTGAGTATTTCTGAACGCAATCACGAGCCAGAATGTAGATTAAAAGCGAAAAGAATGTTTGAATAATGTTGTATATATGATGCATGTTGAACTAAGTCATTCCAAAATTTTGGGCAAATGTGCTTCAAATGAGGTCTGAAGCTAGGGTAAATCACATATAACAACGTTGTGCGTTGGATTCATGTCATTTTGAATTTTTTTGAATTTTTTATGCTCATTTGCAACCATCGCTCAATTCTCGTGAGAAATGTGCTTCAAATGAGGTCCGAAGCAAGGGTAAATACCCCCATTTATAATTTCATGAAAAATTCGACCTTGCCAAAATTAAGCAAATAAATTTGAGGATCAACTATATCACATATAACAACGTTGTGCGTTGGATTCATGTCATTTTGAATGTGTTTGAATTTTTTATGCTCATTTGCAACCATCGCTCAATTCTCGTGAGAAATGTGCTTCAAATGAGGTCCGAAGCTAGGGTAAATACCCCCGTTTATAATTTCATGAAAAATTCGACCTTGCCAAAATTATCCATAGAAATTTGAGGATCAACTATATCACATATAACAACGTTGTGTGTTGGATTCATGTCATTTTGATTTGTTTTGAATTTTTTATGCTCATTTGCAACCATCGCTCAATTCTCGTGAGAAATGTGCTTCAAATGAGGTCCGAAGCTAGGGTAAATACCCCCGTTTATAATTTCATGAAAAATTCAACCTTGCCAAAATTATCCATAGAAATTTGAGGATCAACTATATCACATATAACAACGTTGTGTGTTGGATTCATGTCATTTTGATTTGTTTTGAATTTTTTATGCTCATTTGCAACCATCGCTCAATTCTCGTGAGAAATGTGCTTCAAATGAGGTCCGAAGCTAGGGTAAATACCCCCGTTTATAATTTCATGAAAAATTCAACCTTGCCAAAATTATCCATAGAAATTTGAGGATCAACTATATCACATATAACAACGTTGTGTGTTGGATTCATGTCATTTTGATTTGTTTTGAATTTTTTATGCTCATTTGCAACCATCGCTCAATTCTCGTGAGAAATGTGCTTCAAATGAGGTCCGAAGCTAGGGTAAATACCCCCGTTTATGCTTCAACATTTTTTGGCATATTTTATAAATCAACCAAATGAATTTCCTAGACATCTATTCTACATGTATAGTGTAAATCTGAAGTTTCATTATGTTTTGAATAATTCTTCTATTTTCTATTTTTTATTTAAATAACATGGTCTAATAGAAAAATCATATGTAAAACTGATAAAAATCATCTCTGTAGTAAATCTGAAGTTTCATTATATTTTTATTTAAATAACATGGTTTATAACACTTAACAGCAAAGAAATCATATGTAGAACCATCGATCCCTGTGGCCAACGTACCAACCAATCAGAGCGCAGAACGAACGTCTCGCGGATCGCTGTGGCTGCGAGCGCATCCGTCCGATGCACGATTCCTTCTAGAAGGCGTCGATCCAACAGCCCAGGTCGAATCTCTGTGTTTCCTTCTAGAAGCTTTTCGGCTGGTCAAACAGAGGGTTGACCAAGCTTGAAATGAGCATAAATAATTCAAAAAAAATCGAAAAAATATATTGGCGACGCACATAGTAGTGTTATGTCATATAGTAACGAGAAAAAAATATAAACCTGTCTTATAAAGAATGGAACGAAAAAACCTTGTGTAACATATGATATCTTGAACAGTCTAGTAGAGAGTTCAAGATAATGAGATGAGTTTCAAACCTTTTGAACTCAAATAAGGTCAAAATCTCACCAAAGCTTCATTTTGATGTGACTAAGAAAGATCCAAAGTTATTTTTTCATTTTGATGTTTTAAACTTGTTTTATTTACGATTTTCGATTAAAACCATTATTATTCAAAAGAAAATAAATAATACGAATATTCATCCAATAAATTTTTGGGCTTCGGAATTGCATTATATAGGTCTAATACAAGTCTAGTAAAAATATAAATAGGATTTATAAACATTAGAACGAAATCCATCACTAAAATGAGATTCCTCGAATACAAGACTAGAGATTTCAAAGAATAAGAGGTGGAAACATTGTGAATCTTCCGAAGAGGTGGGTTCTACCTTTTTGTTTTGTGTTCCTATGGGCTATACTAGCACAACCAAGCAAATAGTTCCACATTGCTACCCCCTTTCGACGCTGTTACCGCGTGTTTCCGTATAAGTCCGGTATTTCTCCAGCGGGGCTAGGGTTTCACCGGGAGGCTACGGAGCGTCTGGATCCCAACACAAGCTAGGGGGTGCCATACCATGTTAGTATAGGTGTGTTGTGTGCTTTGTATGTCCAAGATTGCTCTCTGGGGTGTGACCGGGCTTCACCGGCATCCACTTCTCTCTCGTAGGCGATTACAGGGTGAAACTCCCGTACCGGACCAAACACCGTGAATCTTCCGAAGAGGTGGGTTCTACCTTTTTGTTTTGTGTTCCTATGGGCTATCCTATCACAACAAAGCAAATAGTTCCACATTGCTACCCCCCTTTCGACGCAGTTACCGCGTGTTTCCGTATAAGTCCGGTATTTCTCCAGCGGGGCTAGGGTTTCACCGGGAGGGGGGCTACAGAGCGTCTGTATCCCAACACAAGCTAGGGGGTGCCATACCATGTTAGTATAAGTGTGTTGTGTGCTTTGTATGTCCAAGATTGCTCTCTGGGGTGTGACCCTGCTTCACCGGCATCCACTTCTCTCTCGTAGGCGATTACAGGGTGAAACTCCCGTATCGGACCAAACACCGTGAATCTTCCGAAGAGGTGGGTTCTACCTTTTTGTTTTGTGTTCCTATGGGCTATCCTAGCACAACAAATCAAATAGTTCCACATTGCTACCCCCTTTCGACGCTGTTACCGCGTGTTTCCGTATAAGTTCGGTATTTCTCCAGCGGGGCTAGGGTTTCACCGGGAGGGGGGCTACGGAGCGTCTGGATCCCAACACAAGCTAGGGGGTGCCATACCATGTTAGTATAAGTGTGTTGTGTGCTTTGTATGTCCAAGATTGCTCTCTGGGGTGTGACCCGGCTTCACCGGCATCCACTTCTCTCTCGTAGGCGATTACAGGGTGAAACTCCCGTATCGGACCAAACACCGTGAATCTTCCGAAGAGGTGGGTTCTACCTTTTTTGTTTTGTGTTCCTATGGGCTATCCTAGCACAACCAAGCAAATAGTTCCACATTGCTACCCCCTTTCGACGCTGTTACCGCGTGTTTCCGTATAAGTCCGGTATTTCTCCACCGGGGCTAGGGTTTCACCGGGAGGGGGGCTACGGAGCGTCTGGATCCCAACACAAGCTAGGGGGTGCCATACCATGTTAGTATAGGTGTGTTGTGTGCTTTGTATGTCCAAGATTGCGCTCGTCTCAGCGTCTGCAGCCCGGCCGTTGCCGCCGTAGTTTGCATGCATGGACTCGATCTGCACCGTTCCTTACGATCAAACGATCGAAAATGAAGCGGTGCATGGACTGGGTGTTTTGTCTCAATGTAACGGCCCCGTTCACCAGCCTGGTGCATGCACGCCTCGTTTTTCCAGAGTAAACAACGTGGCAGAAGAAGAAATTTCAAAAAAAAAAAAACGTGGCAGAAGAAGAAAATAGTTAACGTCGCGTCGCATTTGCAGCAGCCCTGCACGCCTTGTTTCAGAAACACGAGTCGCGTCGCATTTGCAGCGACGCAGCCCTCCACGCCTAGTTTTCAGAAGATACGCATCAATGCATATGCAGCGTGGCAGGATTTGGCGTGAGACTTTGGACTTTCTTCTCTTCCCGTCTTTAATACACGCATGCAACGTCGAATCACTTCGACTGACGAATGCACACGCGCTCGTACTCCGTATCAATAGCTGTCCGGCCTACGCCTACGCCTATGCCTGTTCTACACCGCTTTGACCATGCATCTACTCTAATACACTGCGTCCAAGGTCTTCACACAGTTTGCTTCATCTACCCAAATAAATTCACTACTAATCGTGTCTTTAAATATTCCTTCAGTCGTCCTCCATATTCTCATCCCTCTCCAGCCATTTGCCCTTCTCTCCCTTCAAGCCCTAACGCACAATGTCTTCCTACTCACTACCTTCAAGCCCGGAGTCGGTCTCCGACGAGGACAACCACCCCAAGGCTCTGCCTTGGTACGAGGCCGAGTGGCCCGAGGCGGAGTTGGACGTCCTGCCCATCGTGCTTCCCGTCGACGACTCTCCCAATCGGGAGCGATCGCCGACGCCGCCCTTCGTCCACCGCCCCGTCCCTTCCACCACCACCAAGACGTCGGACATCTCCCCCAAGACGAACTTCCGCCTCAAGAGACTGGAGCGGCTGGAGAAGAAGGAGTTGAAGGCGATGGAGAAGAAGGAGGCGAAGGAGGACGCGAAGGCTTTCCGGGCCAGCATCAAGCGGTCCCGTGAGAGGCAGGAGGAGAGGATGCGGGCGGAGAACCGCAGCGCCCGGATCAAGCAGGAGATGGAGATCCGGGCGGCGGAGTGGAGGAAGTAGGGCGGCGCCGGAGCGCGGGAAGGGCTCCCGCATGCATGCAGAGCGGGAGCAGTTAGGGCTAGCCCTTTTTTTTTTTAGTTAAATGTAATGTTTATCGGGCCCCACTGAATATATGTAAAGTGGGGCCAGTTATCCTTTCTAAGTATGTTTAATTATATATAAGCCCTCTATATAAAGTTATGTTCTTATATTTGTCCAAATGTACCCACTGTTTAGAAGTTTTATCCTTTCTAATCATCGCTTTAAAATCTGCACATTGTAAACAAAATTTATATATAATTGATGTGCTTTAACGAATAATATTTTCTAAAAGAGCTGCATTATGTTTTCTAAGATAACATAAAAAATTTGAGTTGAGCACAGTATATTTTATATTATTAATACGAATAATTTGATGGTTTAATAAATGGATAATGCGTAGTCTGCATGTAGTGATTAATAAATATAAATGGATAATGTGTAGTCTACATGTTGACATTGGGCCTCATGTGACATTGGGCCGCAAGGAAAGGTCAACAGGTGGGGCCCACATGCAGCGCCAACCGTAAACAGATGGGGCACACAAATCGCGCCAACGCTCAACTGCTGGGGCCCACAGGCCGCGCCAACGGTTGTATGATGGGTCCCACAGGTCAGGATCCTAACGGGGGGACGAAAATAACGGTGGGAGCAGCGAAAGGAGTCCTTGCGCACTGACTAGGGGCAAAACTGAGGTCGATTCGGCGCTAGGGGTAAAACTGAGGTCGTGGTGCCAACTGAGGGCACCTTGTTAATTATCCCAAAAGAAATTGGATGTGACTACGAAAAATGTTCATATGAGAAAACTTTGTCCATACAATTCAAAAAAGTCGTCCATGAGGTCAAAATAATTGCTGGACTAAAAACATGTTCATACAAGAAAAAGAAATCATACAATTTAAAATGATCACTAGTGAGGTCCCAAAGATATCCATATCATTTAAAATAAATTTTCAAGAGGTTCGAAAAGATGTTTGTGCGAATATAATTTCCATACTGTTGAAAAATAATTTGTCACCAAGTTTAACAATAGTTATTTATATAAAAATATTCAAGAAATTCAAAATAATTTTCATGAAGTTCAAAAATTATTTATTCATAAAACTAAGAATAATT
Organism: Alopecurus myosuroides; assembly: GCA_028641055.1. NCBI lineage: Eukaryota > Viridiplantae > Streptophyta > Magnoliopsida > Poales > Poaceae > Alopecurus > Alopecurus myosuroides. The sequence goes on along the minus strand of CM054063.1, from coordinate 209,825,853 downwards.
GCTCATAAGGCTACAAAAATTCGATGCATATTGGTATAATTTCAAATAAAATAAAATAAATAAGATGAGAAAAAAATGAAAAAAAAACATAAAATCAAAAACAAGAAAAGGAACTTGTTCTGTTCTGAATAATTTGCAAGCCGAATCCCAACGATTAGGTGCAACTAAGATATAGCTACACCTATCTCACTCATAAAATATGCAAGTAGGACCAAGTTGCACATTTTCTAGTAGAAATATGCAATAAGTATCTAGTTGCACATTTCCCAGTGAAAAATGCAACAAGCACCAATTTGCACATATCCAATTTGAAATGTGCAAATGGGCCCAAATTACGCATTTTGGACCGGAAAAGTGCAACTAGGACAGTGGAAAGATGCAAGTAGAACATAATTGCACATTTTTAAGTTGAAAAGTGCGGCTATTACTGAGTTGCACATATCTAATTGGAAGAAACTACAACTAGTACCACCTAGTTGCATATTTTCAAGTAGAGCCTGGTTGCATGTATCTGGGTAAAAAAAAGATGAAACTAAGACCTAGTTGCATAAATCCGACCGAAAAGGTGCAATTAGGATTAAGTTGCACATTTCCGATTGGAAAGGTGCAACTAAGACATAATTGCATATTTCTGAGTGGAAATGTTCATTAAGTTGCATATTTTCACTTTAGAAATGTGCAATACGTCCAAGTTGCACATATCCAAGTGGAAAGGTGCAACTTCGACCTAGTTGCACATTTCCGAGTTGGAAGGTGCAACTAGAAATAAGTTTCACATTTCTGAGTGACAATGTGTAACTTGGAGCTAGTTGCACAAATACGAGTAAAAAGGTGCAAATAGGACCAAGTTGCATATATCCAAGTGAAAATGTGCAACTTGAAACTAGTTACACGATTCTAAGTGGAAAGATCCAACTAGTTACAGTTTCACGTTTCTGGGTGAAAAGTTGCAACTTGGAACTAGTTCCACAAATATGAGTGAAAGAGTGCAATTAGGGCCAAGTTGCGCGTTTCTGAGAGGATATTTGCAACTAGAACTGAGTTGCACGTTTTTAAATTGCACGATAAGATAGATGCATATTTTTTTAAAAGTACAACTATGGTATGACAAATAAAACACAACCTATAATAACCTAAAAAGATATGCGAAAAATACATAGAGGACACTAATTGATATTCCGCACCAAATTTCATTTAAAATATAGTCTACATAAAAAGATAAATTTTCTGACATGATAAATAATTTTTAAAACTTTATAAAGTCATAAATTTGTTATTTTCGGTAGACCGAAATAAAACATATTATATACCAAATTTTGCACAAATATATACCAGGCATACGTATTCACGTGAAAAAATTGGATTTTTCAAAACTCAAATGCACCGCCGAAAAGAAAATGAAAACCGGGATCACAGTTCCCTGTTGGACCACAACCTTGCAAAACGTTAAATTTTACAGAATAGAAGAAGTCCAACTATATTAAAGAGAAAGCCTTGGCCAACGTACAGGACACACACAAGCCAAAAAGAAAGGAAAAATGGCCCAGGATATATGGCCTCCAAAGGCTGCTCACGGCCCACTGAAAACCCGCGCTGGTGCTTAATTCAAGACTGAAAAGGATAAACGCATGAACGAACGTGTACATGAATCGCTGCAGAATCCGACGGTCATAACAATCGACCGAGACATAAGAAATAATCAGGTGGCTGATGATTAGCAAAACCGAAAAAAAAGGGGTATACATCTGCATAACACGTGAGGAAAAAAGTCCATTACTCCAGGGGTAACTAGTAAAGCTGTAAAGCTTAAACTGCTGGTATAAGAAATTCAAGTACATCGGAATCTAGTCCAGGATTGTGCATAGCAGTAGTTCCTCGCTCCATGTCATACAGGTACAACGCCTTGTCCTCGTATGTAAGAAAGTATATGCAGCTCCCCTTTCCTAGCCCAACCTGACGGGCATCCAAGGATGTCCCATAACGGCGGGTGTTATCAACGAGAAACACGGTATCACCGAGCGTGTCCACATCCAGCCAAGCTCCCGTAGAGAAATCCAATTTGCGCACGACGATCTGCGTTATCTTTTGAGAAGATAGTAGCGGGTGGCAGAATATTAGGCTGAACAGCTCCCCCTGGCACCCTATGATGCGAAAGTCGTACATGGTATACCCCGTTGGCAAGCTTTTTTCGACAGGTCGCGTGTCTTGAACGTTGGGTTTGGAGAGAACTCCAGCGTGACAATCTGACTGGTTCTACTGGTTTTGTGTGAGCAGAATTTCCCACCAACCGCGGCAAGAGAAAGCATCAAGCTATCATGCTCGTGCTCGTGCTTAACCCATTGGCAGCCCCCCGGACGGCAATAGTAGAAGACTTTGTTCTTGAGGTCCAGTAGAAGCACGACGCAGTCTGGATCATTCGGCCTGTGCGAGAGCAAGCACCTGCTTTCTCCGATGCCGTGAATGAGATTATCTTGGTCAATGTGCAGGCTAATCCTCTCGAGAGTTAACGGATTCAGCAGGAAGGTGTGATGCGATTCGAGATGCAGCATCAGCAGCCACCCTTGTGGTGTTACCCAGTAACGGTGGCCTGTGAAACCGGCGTCTCTCCTAGACCTGGTCAGCAGCTGCTTCTTGGGTATACTGTACGAGAACAAAGTGTCGTCATCTACCGCGTCGACGGGTGCCTCGGCACCACGGCGATCAAACAGTAGCAGCGGCGCAAGGCTTGGATCCAGTGGTGATACGTCGCTCTGCCCTTGGGATCCTGTGCAGTTCTTCATCATCTTTGCCGAGGCTCGTGTGTGAGATCGAGTTGTTTTGATTGAGGCGTCGAGGTGCTGCTGTATTTATAGCTTGGTTTGTGGTTGCCGTTGCCGAAGCGGACAAGGTTTGCTCTGTCTCCTGCCTTTTGTACATATATACTTCGTCTTTCGAGAAGCAGGGTTTGAATCGGCCGGATAGGTATTACAGCTGGAATTCATATCCCGTTCCAAGCAGAAATCGGGCCGAGTGTGACATAATCTCTACCAAGAAGCAAGAGCTAGCTATATTAAGTAGCACAAGATTCGACGGCAGCGGTGCGCGAGTTCCTGTCTACATATATACGCCTAGATAGAACGAGATGGAGTCGGCGACATCACAAGAATCGGCGGACTGGTCGTCCCTCCCGGCGGACCTGCTTGTGCTGATTCTGAACCGTCTGCGGTGGTCGAGCCATCCCAGCTTCGCCTTGGTATGCAAACAATGGCGCTCCGCCGTGTCGCCCTTCTACCCGGCGTGGATCACCCCTCTCCTGCTCAACTCCTCCAGAGTCGGAACCACCAACGTCCGGTACTATAGTTCCTATTATCACAAGAACTTCGAGATCGACAACACCTTGCCCGGCGCCAGCGCCAAGATCAGTTGCTCCGCCGGACAACACCTCACGCTACACCAGGACAGACACCGAATCGTCAACGTCCAACTCGTGAGCGGTGCCGTCCAAGAGCTGCCACCGATCGATGAGGAGGAGATCAGGGCCATATTCCACTTTGTCGTCTATGACGGCGTGGGCACCATGTACGCTGTTGACCCGACGTATGGCATGATGAAGATCGTCCGTTCAATCAGAAACAACGTCGGCATATGGGAGGACTGGAACTACGCAGAGTTTTATCTCGACCAGCCAATGATTATGGCTTCACCAGACTGCAACCCCGTCCTCCACAAGGGCTCGATGTACATTCTAGGTGAAGACGGGAGGCTGGGAGTATACGACCAAATGGAAAATTTCCAAGTTCTCGAGAAGCCTCCGAGTTTCGGGTCCGAACGCGAAGAAAGATACCTGTTTGAGAATGACCAAGGCGAGCTGATGGCCGTCCTCTTTGGCCGTCGAGGCACGCCGGTCGATGTCGTCAAGCTCAACGAGCACACTATGGAGTGGCAGAATGTGGAAAGCCTTGAGGGAAGAGCCTTGTTCACCGGCACGCGCACCACGGTGATGAAGAAAACCAACGTCAAGTGGATGCACAACAAGGTTTTCCTTCCGAGACTCTACGATTGGCCCGGGACAGTCCATGTCGACCTTGCTCAGCGCGATGGCGAATTCGCTTTCGTCCCAAAACAAGAAAAATTGGTTAACACCGGCAACTGTGGCACAGACATATGGTCCTACGAATTGGGACAACATGAGGAAGCAAGGGAATATTGGGGGACAGAGAGACTAGATTATTGTATCTGGGTTGATTTCGGTAGTAGGTAACTTTACCATGCCATAGTACGGGAGACTGGGACTCTGGGACTGGGAGTATATATATTCGACATTAACCGGCGGGGCGATGTAAAAAAAATTCAGCCGATTCGGTGGCATGTCATACACCAGTCCGCCTGTATTTGTATTTTACCCTTTTTTTTCAATTTTTCTTTATTATACAGCTGTGTACAAACTAATTATGCAGAGGTTGACTTTGAAACTCTTGTGGTGATGTAGCTGTTTTCTCGATCTTTCACCGCAAAAACCACCAATGATAACTATCCTTCCAATGCGATATACGTATGTGAAGAACTTGGATAAATTTAGGCGAGCAACAAAGTGTTGAACACCATGCCTCATCCCAAGTCCGACAACCCTTGGCCGATCAAAGAGCCTTCTCGCAGCGCATGATAACTCTTGACAATTCAAGAACCCTCAAGTCTTTATTTTCAAAGATAACTCGACGAACGTCCGGGACGCCGTCACAATACGCGAATCCCCGAGGGACGGTGACAATTTGCACACAATATTTTATGTAACTTTTAACCACCCTAAAACCCTAGCATCTGGCTCCTTTATATAGGAAGTCAAACCCTAATTGGTTGGACATGCCCAAACCGACTGCTAATCTAATTGGACTCAAACTGATACAAATCGGCCCGTTTAGAAGACTCGGCCAAAGCATGTGGCTCGTAGGTCTTAGAAATTATATATCGTAGTTTTATTGTCCTCACGTGTGATGTTTACGCTCGCTTCTATTCTTGTAGAGTGTTGGGTCTCTAAGTCCAGAAGTTCATAGAACAACATCGAACTCAGAGAGGTAGAGGTCAAAGATATCTCTCTCAAGCAACCCTGCAATTACGATACAGGAAGTCTCTTGTGTCCCCAACACACCTAATACAATTGTCAGTTGTATATGTGCACTAGTTCGGCGAAAAGAGAGTAAAATACAAATAGTATGGATGATAATAAGTGATAATAACAATCTGAAATAAAAATGGCAGCAAATAAACATGTAGCAGAACTGATTGTAAACAATGTTTCAATGCTTAGAAACAAGGCCTAGGGATCATACTTTCACTAGTGGACACTCAACAATAATGACATAATTGAATGCATACATATCTCTCTTCACTACGCTACTCCGAACCACTCTCCGGTCGGATAACAAACACCAATCCATGCATAGGGTTGTAATATCACTCCCGACTCTGTATTCCCTGTCTAGGGAACCCCACGTTGTCACTATGAGCGCCCCAAATTAGTACTAAACAAATGCCACAATTTCATAGGGTCATCCAACACAAGATATAAATATCATGCTAAACCACACGATGCACACACTGTCACCTTTACTCCGTGATCAAAGTTATTACGAAGATCTCTTAAGAAAACCACTTAAGTAGCATAACAGATGAAGAGTAACATCTACTTATTCAACTAGATTACAAAGCTCATGATCACATAAAGATCACACCATGGGAGAGAGAGATGAAACATATAGTTACTGGTAGAGCCCTCAGCCCTTGGGGAGAACTACTCCCTCCTCATCATAGGAGACAGCAAAGGCGATGAAGATGGCGGTAGAATCGATGGAGATGGCTCCGGGGGCACTTCCCCGTCCAGAAGGGTGCCGGAACAGAGATTTATGTCCCCCGAAACTTTTCGGCGACGACGGCGGAGCTACGGAAGTTTTCGTGGAAGGGGGCCGATATATTTAGGGTTTATGCCTCGAGGGGCATATATAGGTGAAAGGGCGATGGCGGTGGGCGCCCGAGGGGCCCACACCACCTCCAGGCGTGGCCAAGGGGCCACCCGCGCCCAGGCATGGTGTGGGGGATCCAGGGCCCCCCTCTGGGTCTCCTTTGGACTTCCTTGACCCTCCGGAAATTCTAAGATTTCTGGCTTTTGAATCGTCCAATTCCAAGAATATTTCCAAAATAACTTTTCTGAAACTAAAAAGGCAGAAAACAGGAATTGGCTGTGTGGCATCTTGTTAATAGGCTAGTCCCAGAAAATCGATAAAAAGGCATAAAGTGCAAAGGAAACATGTAGTATATAGTATGAAAACAACATGGACCATCAGAAATTATGGATACGTTTATGACGTATCAACATCCCCAAGCTTAGTTCCTACTCGTCCTCGAGTAGGTAAACGATAAAAAGAAATAATTTCTGAGGTGACATGCTACCAACATAAACTTGATCATTTTAGTAATGTAAAGCATGTAAACTAGGATCAAATGAATAAAGGCTTTGGTTTATAGTTGATATCAAATAAAATAATTTATAAACCATTTGGAAGAACAAAGTAAAACTTTTCAATTAATCAATACTAAAAGACAATCAACCGTGCAAGGTTTATTAAAGATGATTTAAGCTTTAAGAACAACAATATAATCATCCAAGACATCAAACTCTCACAACAACTCCTGTTAGGATCAAGTCAAGTGACAACAATATGCACGTAGGAAAATCATTAAAATATTTGTGCACTCAAAACAAGCAAGTGTTCTGTATTGGTCCCTGGCACTAGGATGTTGTGGTTAAAAGAATATTATGGGGGTTTGGATGGTCAATGGAAGAAAGTCTCACACAACTGAAAGTGATCATTAGACAAGAGGAAGTCTGATAATCGAAGTTATGCAAGGAGTAGTGATTGCCACACAACGGATGCACATAGATCTATAAGTGTATGAAAGCTCTCCGATGGAACTAATGGGGGTCCATCCAACTTGCTTGCGCACGAAGACCTAGAGCTCTTTTGAGGAGGCTCATCACTGGAATATACAAGCCAAATTCTATAATGTAAATTTCCCACATAGTTATGCAAGTCATAATATGAAAAATCTCTCTAAACTGAACTAATGATGCTAACCAAGCACAAGTGTGGAATAAATGATAGTAGTGCTGCTAGGAATGAAAACGGAGCGGATACGGACGGAACTGAGTGGTGCCACATTTGTTTTCACATTTTTGTGCGGAAACAGAAACGAATACAGAAACCCCGGAAACAAATACGAAAACAGATATTATCGGAAGCAAATACAGAACGAATACGACACGGACACGAAACTTAAAATGGATGTTTGTCGGAACCAAGAGACACCTTGAATCATGTAGGAAACCTCAACAATATTGATTATATTGTCAATTTGCTTAGATGAAATCAAATATAAGCAGATATCATGATTATATAATATAGTGTGCATAGCTTATCAACTTTGGCAACATCAAAATTCGTACTACCGGCCGCAACCCTAGTGCAGCAGTGAAATGACAAGCTAAGAACATGCCGAGTGGGAGATGACATGCGAGTACGTAGGTCCTAAGAATGGTCACTTCACATATTTTTTAGACATGTTGCTTCATATCTTGGGTTGGGCCTAAATATCCGACTAGAACTTTTGGGCATCCAAGGTTGCGCTAGCACAATGCAGTAAAAAACGGAAAGTTCCATATTACCGGAAACGGAATTTCCGTTTCCGTGGTCGTTCCGCCGGAATACGCTGTTCCGTTTCCATTTCCGTTTCCGCATAAATGTTTCCGTTTCCGTTTCTGTTCCGCAAAATTCCGTTTCCGTTTCCGTATTTTCATTCCGTTTCCGTTTTTCCGCGGAAATGTCGGAAAGTTTCCGTACCATTTTCATCCCTAAGTGCTGCCCCCTCTTTATTATCTCTCTTTTGCCATTTTTTTTTCTTTTTGGTCTTTTTTCTTTTTTTTATATAACCTCACTGGTAGGGTAACACTCTATTTTATAATGAATCATCACACTTTTTAGTGCTCATAACTCAAACTGAAATATCTCTGATGTATATAAAACTAAATGCTCCTGTCAGTGTAGCAGTATGCAAAATAACAACAAAGCATGACAAGTAACATAATGATGATGGATGTTGTATGGCAATATATCTCGGAATGGCTATGGAAATGCAATGGTAGGTAGGTATGCTGGCTGTTTTGAGGAAGATAAATTTTGGCTTATGTGTAGAAGAACAAGTTTCTTCCCACGGAGTTTGGATGCACTCGCGAAGTTTGCACCAACTCTCAATGTGAGAATGGGCAATGCACAGTACCAAAGAGACTAGCAAATATGGATGGTGGAAGTGCCAGAAAACCGTAACATATAACTCACAAGTTAAAAGATTACAACTAAATCATGATCTTACAAGGCATAATAAAAATCACTCCAAGAGGGTCCGTGGCAGTGACAAGTCACTGTTAGCTACCCCGACCGTAGCACGTAACAAAGAGCCATTACGATTTCTATCGGCAAAGGAAGTCATATACCATTATCCTATCAACTGGTTAATTGAGTGTGGCACAGTTTCGAGCTTTTAGACCAACCATTAATTGTTTTTAATCTACTAGACCAGCAGTTTTACCATTACGCATATTAATATCTCAAAACAACAGCAAATAATCAAACGAAACTATTTACTGATTTACAAGAATATGCAAGCTTTTTCGTTATATCATCTACCACATGTAGCATTTTCTATTTCCATCAAACACCAAACAAAAAAAACTCTCAAAATAATATAGCAATGAAACAAGAGAGTACTAAGATAACTCTACTAGAACTAACAACTCTGAATAAGGGATGCATGAAAACAGGAGCTAAACATGAATTTTGCAGTAGCTAGAAGAAAAACTAAGAATATGAGCATAACAAGTATTCAAATGAAAAAGTGGAGCATGTCTCTCTCCCACGTAAGGAATTCCAGGGTCCAACTATATTATTTCAGCAAGGAAAAAAAGAAAACAAAGGAAAACTAAAGGTAACCAACAGACGCTCCAAGTAAACTTCATATGATGTGTCCGAATAAAAATATAGTTTCACTAGAAGTGACCTCATAATTTGTTGATTATGAAGGGGATGCCTTGGGCATCCCCAAGCTTAGATGCTTGAGTATTCTTAGAATTTTCTAGGATGAAGCATGGGGAATCCCTAATCTTTGACCTTGCACTCTTCTTGATCACATTATATCACCCTCTTCTCTTGACCCTTGAAAACTTCCTTCACACCACACTCAAAGAGTAATTCACATTAGAGGGTTAGTGCACAATCAAAAAATCATGGGTTATGAATGGGCACAAGTGATATTGATACTTCTAAACATTATCTACAACCACTTATGTTTCGTGAAGAAAAAAAATCCACTTGACATACTAAAAGAGCAAATGCAAGAAAAATGGCAGAATCTGTCAAAACCATAATAGTCTGTAATGACGAATTTTTTCAGGGAACTTAAGTTGCTCAGATCGAAAAACACAAAGAACAAAAAAGTTTCAAATTAGACGAGGAATAAGCACAAAAAGTTTCAGCTCATTTTTATGTTTTTGTAATTTATACGATTTTTTACGTTGGACAACATAAATCCAAAACCAACTCCAACTTTCGCTAGAAACTTTACTTTGCACATTAAATGCAAGAAAATAAAGATACAAAGGGGTTCCTACAGAAGTACAAAACACCTTGACTCAAAGAAAACAGAGAAAAACAAATAAAAAAATAAAACTAGGGTTTATCTCTCAAGAATTGCTTTTCTTTAAAGACTTTTAGCTAGGCATAATAATTTGAGAAGATGCTCACATGAGTAATATGAATTGAAGCAAAAGAGAGAATCAAGAAGCAAATGTAAAACAAATTTAGTCTAACCCACTTCCTATGAAAAAGAATCTTGTAGAAAAACAAGTCAATAAAGCACAAAGTGGCTAGCATAGGAAAACTAAATAAGTGGAAATTCAAAACTTTCAACATAAAGAGGGGAAACTTGATATTTTTTAGATGCATAAGACTATGTTTCTCTCTGTCATAATAACTTTAAGTAGCATCATGAATAAAATTAACAATATAACTATCACAAGAAACATTCTTATCATGATCCACATGCATAAAAGAATTAATACTCTCTACATAAGCATAGTCATTCTTATTAATAGCAATGGGATCAAATACAACAAAATAGTTATCATTATTATTCTCATCAGCATAACCATCAACTATAGGAGGCATATTATAATCATAATTAACTTTCTCCTCAATAGTTGGTGGACTAAAAATAGCATGTTCATCATTGTAAACATCATATATAGAAGGCATATCATGATCACAATAAAATTTATCATCAATAGTAAGTGGAACTAGAATACCACAATCTTTATAATCATCATATATTGGAGGCAAAGTATCATCAAATAAAATTTCCTCCTCAAAACTTGGGGGACTAAAAATACCATATTCATCAAAACCAGCTTCCGCAAGCTTAGATTTTTCCATAGCATTAGCTATAATGAAGTTCAAAGAATTGATACTAATAACATTGCTACTAGCATGCAAATAAAACTGCAGAGGTTTTTTAATTTTCTCTTCAAACACTTCATGTCTTAACTCAAGATAAATATTATAAATATCCCTCATATTTTTGTTGTTTTCCATTAAGACTAACTAGTAAAAATAAAAACAAGCAACAAGTAAAAATAAGCCTAACTAGTGAAAACAAGAAACAAAAAGATATAATTGCAGAATCTAAAGGAAATAACTTCGAACACTCACAGAGGATGTGAGTGCCATTTACCTTACCTCCCCGGCAACGACGCCATAAAAGAGCTGATGGCGTGTAGTTGACGGGAGGCTTCCTGTTGATGATGACTTTGAACTCCGCGTCAACGGCGCCAGAAAAGAGCTTGATGTCTACGCACGCTTCTATTCTTGTAGACAGTGTTGGGCCTCCAAGTGCAGAGGCTTGTAGAACAAGAGCAAGTTTCCCTTAAGTGGATTACCCAAGGTTTACCGAACTCAGGGAGGTAGAGGTCAAAGATATGCCTCTCAAACAACCCTGCAATTACGATACAAGAAGTTTCTTGTGTTCCCAACACACCTAATACAATTGTCAGTTGTATAGGTGCACTTGTTCGGCGAAGAGAGAGTATAATACAACTAGTATGGATGATAATAAGTGATAATAGCAACCTGAAATAAAAATGGCAGCAAATAAACATGTAGCAGAAATGATTGTAAACGGTGTTTCAATGCTTAGAAACAAGGCCTAGAGGACCATACTTTCACTAGTGGACACTCTCAACAATCATAACATAATTGAATGCATAAATATCTCTCTTCACTACGCTACTCCGAACCACTCTCCCGTTGGATAAAAAACACCAATCCATGTGTAGGGCTGTAACAACACTCCTCAAGTCTGTATTCTCTCTCTAGGGCACCCCCACGCTGTCACTATTAGTGCACCAAATTAGTACTAAACAAACGCCACAATTTCATAGGGTCATCCGACACAAGATATAAATATCATGCTAAACCACATGGTGCACACACTGTCACCTTTACACCGTGATCAAAGTGTTTACGGAGATCTCATAACATAACTACTTGAGTAGCATAACAAATGAAGAGTAACATCTACTTATTCAACTAGATTACAAAGCTCATGATCACATAAAGATCACACCATGGGAGCGAGAGATGAAACACATAGCTACCGGTAGGGCCCTCAGCCCCGGGAGAGAACTACACCCTGCTCATCATAGGAGATAGCAACATCGATGAATATGGCGGTGGAGTCGATGGAGATGGCTCCGGGGGCACTTCAGCTTCCTGGAAGGGTACCGGAACAGGGATTTCTGTCCCCCAAAACTTGTCTGCGGCGACGGCGGAGCTACGGAACTTTTCGTGGAAGGGGGCCGATATATTTAGGATTTATGCCTCGAGGGGCATATATAGGAGAAAGGGCGAGGCCGGTTGGGGCCCGAGGGGCCCTCACCATCCCCAGGCGCGGCTAGGGGGTCACCAGGGCCCCCCTCTAGGTCTCCTTTGGACTTCCTTGACCCTCCGGGAATTCTAAGACTTCTGGCCTTTGAATCATCCAATTCCGAGAATATTTCGAGAACAACTTTTCTTAAACTAAAAACAAGAGAAAACTGGAACTGGCTCTGTGGCATCTTGTCAATAGGTTAGTCCCAGAAAATCGATAAAAAGGGCATAACGTGTAATGGGAACATGTAGCATATATTATGAAAAAAACATGGAACATCAGAAATTATGGATATGTTTATGACATATTAACGTGCTTACCAGAATATGCCCGCATCATCCTCCCATTTCTAGGAAGACGTTGTTCTCAACGTTGTAAGGTCTTCTCCAGCGCGTGTGGCGTCGAATCTTCATATCGCCATTCTTTTTCATTCTCAAGTCTTGCCGACCTGCCACACTACATCCTCCCTCTCTGCTAGCTAGACTTGGTCTTGGTTCCCTCCGTGTTTAGCACCACCAACCTGATTGAAACACATGATTTTCGGACAACATGTGTAAACATATCTCGCAAATCACCCAAAGCACAACAGGACAAACTCCTATACACCAACGATTCAAATAAGCCGAACACGCCCGCTTCCGCAAACAATTCCTATCTTGATAGGGAAACAACCTCCCGGGGGCCGCTCGCACGAGGGAGGTTCCAGAGGCGACCTGACCTAGCAAGCGAGCGCCGCCCCCCGATTCTCCATCCGGCTGCTGCCATCGGGACCGGTGGTGTCGGCCACGTGATACATCCAAAACGTATCTCCTTTTCCGAACACTTTTCTTATTGTTTTTCTCTAATCTTCTGAGCTTTGGATACCACTAACACGGACTAACGTTGTATTCAGCAGAATTACCTTGGTGTCTCGGATTTGTGCAGAAAAATCAAATTTCGTGAAATTTCCCAAAAAAGACCCCATTGGTCCTAAAACACAAGAAGAAGACCCCGGAAGCCAGAAGGAGGCCAGGAGGGGGCCACACCACCCCATGGCGCACCCCCCCTTGGTTGCGCCGCCAGGTGGTGTGGGCCACTCCGTAACCCCCTCGGACTCCCCTTTTGACTACATATGCCCCGTAAACCTAAAACGCGAGGGGGTTCGTCATATTCCACAGAAACACAACAGAGCGCTGCCGCCAGCCCCAAAACTCAATTCGGGGATCAGAAGTTCCTGTTCTGGCACCCTGCCGGGACGGGGATTTGAAGGAGATCGTCGCCATCGACACCACCACTCCTTCTCCATAAAACATCCATGTTTCCCCCATCCATGAGTGAGTAAACCCCGTTGTAGGCTGGGAGGGATGGAAGGTATCAGATGAGATTGATCATGTAATAATGCCAGATTGTTACGGCATAGTGCCTAGTATCCATTGTTAGTATTTTCTACTCTTGTGGCAAATTGTTATGCTTAATGCTTGTCACTAGGGCCCGAGTGCCACGATCTCAGATCTGAACATGTTATTGTTTCATGAGTATAATTATGTTTCTTGATCATATCTGCAAGTTGTTTACACATATTATTGTTCGGAACCCGAGGCCCCAAAGTGACAGAAATTGGGACAACCAGAGGGGATGGCTGTGATGTGAAGATCACATGTGTTCACGGAGTGTTAATGCTTTGCTCTGGTGCTTTATTAAAAGGAGCACCTTAATTACCAATAGTTCCCCTAGAGGCCCCGCTACCACAGGCTGGTAGGACAAAAGATGTTGTGCAGGTTTCTCATTGCGAGCATGTATGACTATATTGGAACACATGCCTATGGTTTGCCTAAATGTTAGATGCTTTATTATTACTATCTACAATGCCCATGTTATTATTATTACATGAACCTTGTTATCCATGCAACGCCCGTTCATCCATTCCCTCTATGCCTACGGTACTCCCATCCTGCTGTTTTCTGCGATTGCTACTGTCGTTACTATTTTACTACTGCTGTTATTTTATTTCTAATGCTGCTATAAAACTGTTACCACTGATAAATTGTTGCGAGCAAGTCTACTTTCAGGTGCAGATGAATTGACAACTCACTTGTCAAGGCTTATAATTATTCTTTTGGCTCCCCTTGTGTCGAATCATGAAATTTGGGTTTTACTTCCCTCGAAGACTGTTGCGATCCCCTATACTTGTGGGTCATCAAGACTTTTTTCTTGCGCCGTTGCCGGGGAGCATTGCTTTATTTATTTTCTCACTTGATCGTGATATTGTTTGCTGCAATACATTCATCATGGGCAAGACTTGTGATGGAAAATTTCCTATATTACCATCCACTACAAGGAGAGGTACAACTCTGAACACCTCTGTTGCTCTTGATTCACCATCTGTTATGAGTAAGCTTCTTACTCCACCACATGCTACTGTTACTTCTGCTGAGTCTGAGAATGTTTCTGATACTTTTGATGATGCTTCTACTTTGCTTGATAATACTGGTTCTCTAGGTCCTTTTCTAGATGCTACTATTGCTAAATCCAAACAAATTAAAAATGCTGAAAGTTCTGTTGAAAATATTGGTACACTTGTTAATTCAACTAAGCTTATTGATGATCTTGATGAAACCTATATTGAACTTAATGATGATTTTATTGAAGAAGCTCGTGCTACTACTGGTGCAAGTGCTCTTAAGAGTCTTCTTGCAAGACATGCTATGAAATATAAATCCTCTCTTGATGCTAAGTTTGCCCCCATACACATTATGTACAAGGATTATGATTTCTCTTTAGATTTATCTTATATATCTATTGTTGAGAAGGAACCTTTTTCTGGAACTGAAAGTAAAAGTGCTATGGAACACATAAAGGAGCTTTCATCTATGAGTAGTTTGTTTTCTGATGATACTAAGTTGCGTACTTATTTTGTTACCAAGATTTTTCCTTGTTCATTAAAAGGATAAGCTAAAACTTGGTTTAACAATCTGTCACCCGGATCTATTACTAGTCCTATGGATTTGATTAATGCTTTGTTTCAAAAATATTTCCTGCTAGTGCTCAACATGCTGATGTGCAAGAAATCTTTAACTTTGAGCAAATTAAAGGAGAAAAATTACCTGAATCTTGGACAAAGTTTTGTTCTTTGATAAGATCTTGCCCTGGTTATCCACTACATAAAAATGAGCTCCTAGATATATTTTATAATGGACTATCTGTTAAATCTACGACATATCTGGATAGTTGTGTTGGTTGTGTTTTCAGGAAAAGAACTTCAGAAGAAGCTAAGGAATTAATGGCTAAAATAGCCAAAAATAATGATGATTGGAATATACCTAAGACTACACCTACACCAGATCCAACACCAATACCAACACCCAAGAAGAGAGGGATGATTTAATTAAATGATGAAGGAAGCCAAGAAATCTCTTAAAGAGAGGGGTATTAAATCTAAAGATGTGAATAATTTACCTCCTATAGAAGAATTATGTAAGCCTCTTCCTCATCCATCAACTGTTGAGGTACACTCTCTCCAATACTTTGATAATAGAGATATTCCCTACTCTAAACCACCTGATCAATGCTTAGATGAATTTGATAATTATGTTGTTAAGCAAGATAATTTTAATATGAGAGTGCAAAATCACCTTATGGAAAACTCTAAAGCTATTGATAATTTGCATGGTTTTATTGAGAGAACCTCTAATGATGTCAAAATGCTTGTTAAACATTTTCAAATGGTTCAAACTCAAATTGATCAACTTACTAAAGTGCAAAAAGACATGCTAGCTAATGCTTCTAGAGATAAACATGTTTGTGAAATAAATACTAGAAGTGGTGTTTCTACTCAGGACCATTGTATCCTGACGGACACCCTAAAAGAATTAAACAAGATTCTTAGCAACCTAAAAACATTAGTTCTCCTTCTAAGAAAAAGAAGAAGAGACACAAAAATGTTGTAGAATCTCCTGAACCTGCTAAAGATCCTAATAGTATATCTATTTCTGATGCTGAAACTGAAAGTGGTAATGATAAAAGTGATGCTTATGATGAAGAAGAACCTGTAGCTGAACCTGAAAAGAAAACTAAAACTATGAAGTATACTAAGGAGGATTTCATTGCCAATAAACATGGTAAAGAAAGAGAGCCCTGGGTACAAAAAGCAATGCCTTTTCCTAATAAGAACCACAAATTCTGTGAGTCGATGAAACCTTTGTTTTTGCAAATTCCTTTCACTGATGCTATTAAATTGCCTCCTTATTTTAAATATATGAAAGATATTGTCTCTAACAAAAGGAAAATTCCTAATGAGGAAATTTCCACTATGCTTGCCAATTACTATTTTAATGGTAAGGTTCCAAAGAAGCTTGGAGACCCTGGTATTCCAAATATTCCTTATTCCATTAAAAACAATTATGTTAGAACTGCTTTATGTGATTTGGGAGCTGGAGTAAGTGTTATGTCTTTTTCTCTTTATAAGAGACTATCTTTGGAAAAAAAATACCTACTGATATATATTTACAAATTGCTGATAAATCCACTGCTATTCCAGTTGGTATATGTGAGAATGTTCGTGTTCAAGTTGCTACTAATTGCTTGATATTAATTGAGTTTGTTGTGTTGGAAATGCCCGAAGATGATAATATGTCTATTATCATGGGAGATTTTTCTTAATACTGCAGGGGCTGTTATTGATTGCAATCAAGGAAAAGTTACTTTTAATGTTAGTGATTCCTCTTGTTTTCACAATGTTATGTTTGTTTTCACCAACCATAATTTTGTTTTCACCACTTCCACCTTTGTTTTCACTAGGTAATTACACATTAGAATGTTTTGGAACTGCTGTAGTTCTGGGTTTGGTTTTGGTTTCCACCTTTCCATAATTGTTTTCCAATTTTATAATTAATTATTAAATTCTGAAAAAACCTCGAAAATAAAGTTTCTCGAAAAATTCCAGAAAAATTATAATAATTTTTTACATTAAAATTGAGGCAGAAAGCCACCTAGGAGACCCCAGGGGGACCCACCAGTCAGGCACACCATGGGGTGACACGGCCTGCCCCTGGTAGCCCAGCACATGGTGTGGGCCCCCTGGCCCTCCACTTACTCTCTCCACTGCCAAAGTCTTCTCTCTCACCTCCAAAACTGAAAACATTTCCTGGAACCCGTGTTATTGCTGTCCTTCCTCTGGATTTTCGATCTCATTCTCCAGCCCAACATTTGTGCTGAGATTTGGTGTGTTTACTCTCCGGTACGTGACTCCTCCGATTATCCAAGTAGAGTTTTGTTTGGTGGAGTATTTCTTGAGTATTTTGGTACTATAGGTGACAGATTATGTGAGTTTGCATGCTTGATTTAAGTGAAATAATATAGTTTTCATGCATGTTTAGCTCTCCTATAAGTCTCTATAGAAGTTTCCACCTTATAGTTGCTTGAAATCAATTTTTGTGATGATTGTTGAAAATTTTCAGAGATGGAGCATAATGTGCATCAACTAAACCAGCATGAGTTGGAGTTGGATGAGGTCATTCATGTGCACCAAGAAGAAAAAGTGTTCCCGTCAATCTATCCATGCCAGGAATTCATGCGTATTACGGGAATTCTGCAGGATTTTTACACTCTTGTGCATAATGCAGAGTTGGGTAATTTCCTTGAGGATCAACCTACACAACACATTACACTAACCATGGTTGTGGTGCCCTCAGCTAACCCTGTGGTCCATTACAAAATTTATACAAAGCTGTAGACTTTCCTTTCAATGATTTTTGTGCAGCTATCAAGGTACCACAATGGGGTTCATGCGAGAAGATAAGAGGGCAGCCTAAACCATTGCTGGAACTATATGACAAGATTTGACAAGGAAGAAGCTTCACAGGGGAGAATGGTAAAATACGAGAAATTCAACTCCCCAACATTCGAGACTTTGCCTATTTTATTTCTAAATGTGTGCTAGTTAGGAAAACTGCCAACAAGATGTCTGTCTATGATCTATATTTTCTTTCAGCTGCTTTAAAATGTGATAAGTCTTATAACTTTGGTGCTTTAATTGCTAACCGTCTCTCTCTTAACCGTGAGAAGGACAGAATTTGTGGAGCTCTTATTGCCTCGCGCTTGCTAGCTTTGCATGGTTTGGAGCCACACCCTCTAGACCTGCAGTTTCCTGTAGAAAGGCAAGACCTTGTTTCCATGATTCAACATAAGTTTCTTTCTACCCATGCTAACTTGCACAATTTATCTTTTGAATTAACTTTCTCCAAACAATCCAGGTGGAGAGTTACTAAAACTGTTAGAGAAGTACTTTTTCCTGCACCTCTTTTGTTTAATATTAATGACATGCAAGGATGGATGCTTTCTGAGAGTGAGATGGAGGCATACATTGAGCAGCAATCCCAGCATGTTGAGGATACCGGAGAGGGGGATGATGGTGATTTCGTCCAGCCCGCCGACACCACGGGGATCCCGTACCGGCACTCTGGATATGACTATGGGTCTGTTGCTTCATCTTTTTCTTAGGTGGCCGAGTACGACCATGCGAGGGACGACCCACCACACTGGGGATACTTCTCGCGCTGTGATTGATCTCCACTTAGTCCACAATCCTTATCTTGGGGGGAGGTATACCGACATCACACTCATTTATATATCATATTTGGTCGGTTCTTTGTATATCCATATTTTCGTTTCTTTCGTTTGTTTTTGTTTTCTTTTGCTTCTTTCGTTTCTCTTTGTTTTATTGTTTTTTACTTGTTTTCCAAAACACAAAAAGACCAGAAATATTTCTGTTGTTTCTCTTTGTTTGTTTCTTTAGTTTCTTTTGTTGGTTTGTTTTCTTCTCTTGTTTCAGTTTAGTATTCAAAAATGGAAACATATTTTGCTTTGTTTTCTTGTTTCTTTCTGTTCTTGTTTTAATTCGAAAACCCAAAAATATTATTTATTCTTTTTGGTTTTGAAAAATTTGTTGCAGAGTTCACCGGACTTCCGTGTCTCCATTGGATCTTGATTATCATTCTATATTATTCGATCCACAGAAGTGAAGAGAAGTAATGATGATTTACAACAATGCAAGTTGTGGTGAGAGGCTGGTATGAACTCTATTTATTTTATTTTTGTGCATATACTCATCATGTGAACATTCTTAGTCCGTTCATGTAAGGTGTATGTTATTTAATCGATGCTTAGTAGTTCATGCTCTCACGCGTTACTTCTAACTTATTAATATAAGATAGCATGTCGTGTGAATGTTTGCTTGCATTGTTTTATTCATAGAAGGGTATGACATTGTGGTATCTCCATCTATTTGTTTCTCTTGAATCGACTTGGCACATGCTCACGCATGCTATGACTGAAAAAAAAATTCACTTAAGCCTCGATGATTTATTTTGCCTCATAGTATTTGTATCACTTTTATGCCCCTGTTAATTTTGTTTTGTCGCAAGCATGATTATGACAGCTATTGCTCTCTTGATTGTCGCTCCCAGTATTTTGCTAGCCTTCACTTGTACTGAGTATGAGCTCTACTCATGCAATCCAACTCCCAAAAACCAAATTATGCCAAATGTGTTTACCATACCTACCTACATATGTGGTAATTAACCGCTACTCCAAGTAAATTGCTCATGTGCTACCTTTAAAACCTTCTAAACATTATTCCTGTTTTGTGCCCCTGCTTTAGCTCATGAGGACGTAAATAGAGAATCTTTATCTCACTTGTTGATTGGATTTCACACCCTGGACTAGTGGCTTCATCTGCTTATCTAGCTGATAGAAGAGCTGGCAGCGGGGTGCCCAGCCCTAAATTAATACAACAAATTATCTTCACTATTTTTGCCCCTGATTTATCAGTCAAAGCATAATCATGTAAATAAAAGAGAAAGAGGGATGACCTTCTACACCAGTTGCGTCCTTCAAATGGGAGCCTCTCTTGTGAAGTCTAGTTGGCTTGTGACGTACTGTATTTTCTGTTTACCATTCATTGACATAAACATACACCTCTCTAAAAAAATATTGTGTACCTCTGTTTAAGAAAATAAAATCTCTACCACATGAGCGATCCATGCTTCCCTCTGCGAAGGGCCTTTCTTTTACTTTTATGTTGAGTCTTCACCTTCTCACTTTATGCACCTTCTTGAGAGAAATGGTTGTTATTCTTAGTGAAATGTGCTTGTCCTAGAACACTGTTAATTATGGTCTAACTTTGATGCTTGTATCTTTGATATCTCTATTTCTAGTCTTCATTTGAACTTCAGAGGTGCCCTGGCATTTATGTTATGCTCCATTATTAAGGGCAAGCGAGTACACTTTATTATACCCTATTATGAGCATTGCAATCCTGCAGATTTATATACTTCATGTTGTCTATTATTAGTTTGTTGGCATCTTTTCATGGTTTAAATAACTGCTGGGTGGCTTTTATTTTCCATACATCTTATTATGAATTGCCTCTGCACTTGATCATGTAGCAAGTATATTTACATCATATGAAACAAATGTGTTCGTAAAAGTCTTTTATCGCTCTCAGTTGTCAAAGAATTTCTTGAGGACAAGCAATAAGCTAAGCTTGGGGGGAGTTGATACGTCCAAAACGTATCTCCTTTTCCGAACACTTTTCTTATTGTTTTCCTGTAAACTTGTGAGTTTTGGATACCACTAACACGGACTAACACTGTTTTCAGTAGAATTAACTTGGTGTCTCGTTTTTTCTGCAGAAAAATCAACTTTCGGGAAATTGCCCAGAAAAGACCCCATTGGTTCTAAAACACCAGAAGACCTCTGAAGCCAGAAGGAGGCCAGGAGAGGGGCCAGGAGGGGGCCACACCAGCCCTGGTGCGCCCCCTTGGCCGTGCAGGCAGGTGGTGTGGGCCACTCCCTCACCCGCTCGGACTCCCCTTTCGACTACATATGCCCCGTAAACATAAAACGCGAGGGGGTTCGTCATATTCCACACAAACACAATAGAGCGCCGCCGCCACCCCGAAACTCAATTCGGGTATCAGAAGTTCCTATCCCGGCACCCTGCCGGGATGGGGATTCGAAGGAAATCATCACCATCGACACCGCCACTCCTTCTCCATCAACCATCCATGTTTCCCCCATCCATGAGTAAGTAAACCCCGCTGTAGGCTGAGAGGGATGGAATGGATTGGATGAGATTAATCATGTAATAAAGCTAGATTGTTAGGGCATAGTGCCTAGTATCCATTATTAGTGTTTTCTACCGTTGTTGCAACTTGTTATGCTTAATGCTTGTCACTAGGGCCCGAGTGTCATGATCTCAGATCTGAACATGTTATTGTTTCATGAGTATAATTATGTTTCTTGATCATATTTGCAAGTTGTTTACACGTATTATTGTCCGGAACCCGAGGCCCCAAAGTGACAGAAATTGGGACAACTGGAGAGGATGGCTGTGATGTGAGGATCACATGTGCTCATGGAGTGTTAATGCTTTTCTCCGGTGCTTTATTAAAAGGAGCACCTTAATTACCAGTAGTTTCCCTAGAGGCCCCGCTGCTACGTGCTGGTAGGACAAAAGATGTTGTGCAAGTTTCTCATTGCGAGCACGTATGAGTATATTGGAACACATATCCATGGTTTTCTTAAACGTTTGATGCTTTCTTATTATTATCTGCAATGCCCACGTTATTATTATTACATGACCCTTGTTATCCATTCCACACCCGTTCATCCATTCCCTCTATGCCTATGGTACTCCCATCCATTCCATTATTGCTACTGTTGTTACTATTTTACTACTGCTGTTATTTTATTTCCACTGCTGTTATTAAACTGTTACCACTAATAAATTGTTGTGAGCAAGTATACTTTCAGGTGCAGCTGAATTCTTAACCGATGGCGTGTAGACGCCCTCGTTGGTAAACCCCAAGAGAAAGGTTGTGAAGAGTGTAGCAGCAAGTTTTCCCTCATAAAAGAAACCAAGGTTGAATCGACCAGTAGGAGAACAAGCAATATCTAAAGGTTGACGCAGCTGAGGTGACAGGGCGCACTGCCGGTTCAGCTGCAACGTGGCACCTACACAACACAAACAAATCACTTTGTCCCAACGAAGCAGTGAGGTTGTCAATCACACCGGTTTTGCTGAACACAAAGAGGTTAAACGTATGGTGTGGAAAACAGTAGGAACAGTATGAAAACGTATGGTGTGGAAAACAGTAGGAACAGTATGAAAGCAGCAAGTGTTTTATCAGTATGAGAAAAAAGGACCTGGGTCCAGAGTCCACTAGTGGTGTCTCTCCGCTTTCCCTGGTACTATCTCGTGGAAGGATGTTTCCAATTCTGCAAGTCCGTCCAGGTTCTTGTTTATCTTGCGGAGTATGTCTGCGTATATGATGTTGATTCCGCTGCCACCGTCCATGAACACCCGGGCTAGGTCGTAGTTGCCTATTTGCGGCTGGATGACGAGCACGGCGTGTCCTGGTCGATACACCTGTGGAGGGTGGTCCTCTTTGGAGAAGGTTATCTGATGCTCTGACATCTTCAGGTATTCGGTCTTGGACGGTGGAACCTGTACTGCCATGATAACTTGGTGTGTGTTCGTCTTGTGGACTCTACGGGACGGGCATACCTTCTGTTACATTCCTAGGTGCCCCTGTGGATTCGGGTATCCGTTAGCTCCTTGATTTGTGGCGGGTGGCGCTGGTAGCGCGGCTAGCGCCACGTTCTGGTGTCATAGTGGAGGTAGTGGTGGTGGTTGGAATCCTCCTGGTAGTTGCGGGTATCCCTGGCTAATGGCGCCCCTGTGCTTTTTCGTGTACGCCTTGTAGATGTCCTGGTACTTTTGGCAGTCTTTGAGGAGGTGAGTGGACTTGGTTTTTCCCGTGCGCTTATCTATAAATAGATGTAGCGAGCAGTATCCGTCAAGGTCTTCCTCGAGAGTTTTATCGTCTGGTTTTGGTTTCCAGTCACGATTTCCGCGGGATCCGCTTTCGCGATTTCTCGTGAACTCCGCCGCCACCAGTTCCGATTGGTCATCCTGCTCATAGTGCTTCCTCTTCCTCTTTCGGCGGTCGCTGTTCCGATCTTCAACATGCGCGGGTGAGGAAGCCTTCTCGTTGAGCAGGGATTCTTCGCCATTCGCCCATCTGTCCGCTATCATCATTAGTTCCCCGATCGATTTGGGTGCGGGTCGTCCCAACTCTTCTCGGAAGGCGGCGCGCCGATCACCTTTGGTGAAAGCTTCGACTGCAACCTCTTCTGATATGTTTCCCGCCGTGTTCTTGAGCGTGGTCCATCTCTGAATATACTCGCGGGTAGAATCGCCACTCTTCTGCCTGCAGGCTCGGAATTCCTCGATAGATGCTGGCCGGTTGTATGTCGCCCGGAAGTTCTTCTCGAAGTTGCGGGTGAGATCGTCCTAGGATCTGTAGTGCGCACGCGGTCTTCCTTCGAGCCAGATACAGGCGGCGTCTACGAGGTGCAGGTTTAAGTACCGCATGGATGTTATCTTGTTTCCGCGCTGGCATTTTACCACGGTAAAATAGTCTGAAAGCCATGACTTGGGCTCTTGCGAGCCGTCGTACTTTGGGACCTCCATTGTGAGCTTGAATCTTTTGGGCATTGGTGCCTCGAGGATGCTGCGACTGAAGCACATTGCATCACAAGCTTCTTCGTCAGAGGAGGTTGATAGCAATCGGGCGCGGTTCCTACGGGCTCGAGCCTTGTCGACCTTGCTCTGCGTGATATCTCCACGCGCGTTGTATTGAGTCCGGTCGTGATCATCCTCCTGCCGCGGGTCCCTGCTGCGGTGTTGCGTGCGGCTCCCGTGGTGCCGTGGGCTGCTGTCACGGTTTCACGGGCTATCGTCATCGCTGTGTGGGCCGTCTCCTGGCTTCTTTTCCTCTAGAGTGATCCCTTATCTCCTCTCTTTGGCGACATACTCTCGCGTCTGCGAAGTGTTTTGTCCACCTGAGGGGTTTTATCAGCTTCAGGGGCAGTCGCGTGCTTGCGGTTCTGGGCGGCGATCGCTGCTCCGGCCATACCTAGTCCCTTCTGGACTTGTTGGTACTACTGCGCGGGGGTCATTTTCGGGTGGTTGGTTCGCCTGTAAGTACGTACCAGCGGCCAGGATCGCGGCAGCTGGAGTTGTGGGGCACACATTACCTTCATCGTTGACGTGCATGAGGGAAGTCTCGAGAGATTTGCTAATCTCGCTGAGAGACCCTTGGTCCATGCGGGCAGTTTTCGAGACATGCTTTTTCTTTGGGGGTTGGTTCCCCGTCGACTGGGTCCTAGAGAGCGCCGCACGATGCACGCTTGAAGCTTCCGCCGCTTGTTTTCTCTGTTCCAGTTCCTTGCGGGCTTCTTGCAACTGTCGGCCTGTCCGCAACAGGTGGTAGTGGTACGCCGTTGGGTCCTCTTGAGTGGATGTAGGAGCTATCGGTTGGCCCAAATGTATTGCTATTTTCGCTTTGAGCCAAGAGACCCGCGAGACTTTGATGCGCTCCCGCGCTTCTTTGCTCTCCTCCGTTTCGTCGGGTGCTTCGCCTGAATCTGCCATGCAGACTTGAGCCAGATATGGCGTGTGAGTCCTAGGCGTAGATTGAGGGTTCTCGCCAAATTTGGAGGGTTCTTCAGTCGCGATTGTATGGAAATCGCGCGTGTTGCGGTGGATGGAGCCACTGCTGGGCGATGGGTCGTGACCAGCGTCATTAGATGGCGACTTGTGAGCCGTCGGGCTCGAGACAGATTCGGAGTCCGATTCGCCGAGTCCGATCTGGTCGAGGAAGCGCAGGATTCATGCCTTGTTGGCGTGGAAGTGGAATTTGCCGAACGTCAGGCTGACGCTTTTGTCGAGTCCGCTAAACGCCGGGCGAGACTCCGGCGAGTGGGGCGCGTAGACGAGCGACCCGAAGCGGATCGGCTCCGTTGGAGGCGACGATCCCGGGCTCCAGTTGAAGCTTGGCGAAGACGAGGCCGAAGATGCCGTGGATCCAGCGCTTGTCGTTCCCACGGACGACACGAATTGTTGATTAGTCATCTCGACAAGTCCCTCAGATGATCCGGTAGGGTTTCTATTAGGAGAACGAAAAAGGCGCTGGTGACAATCGTCGGCTAACAGGGGCACAATTTACCCAGGTTCGGGGCCCTCGTAGAGGCAAAACCCTTACTCCTGCTCTTTAGATCTGTATTATGAGTAGATCGATTACAAATATGGATGCGCAAGCTGAGAGATTGATCTCGAGATTATGGGTATGGTGGTGAAAAGTAGATCGCATCC
This sequence comes from Alopecurus myosuroides, assembly GCA_028641055.1. Lineage (NCBI taxonomy): Eukaryota > Viridiplantae > Streptophyta > Magnoliopsida > Poales > Poaceae > Alopecurus > Alopecurus myosuroides. The sequence goes on along the minus strand of CM054063.1, from coordinate 209,800,649 downwards.
CCCTCGTGGTTCTCCCAGCCTTTTTATAGATAGCTAGGTCTCAAAACGTACCCGAAGGGGGGGGGAGGCGTACAAACCCTAGCTCTAGGTCGGCGGGAGTATTCCTTCTTGACTCGCAAGTTTTGCGAGTGGGATTCCACTGGGCTTTCTAGAGCTACGAGGTAGCGCCTTTCTTTCGGCCTTTGTCTTGGGCCCTGGACCAGGTAGGCTCACTCGACGGGTCCAGGAGTCATCCCCACGTCAATAAGTTTCTAAAAAACCTATCAATATGAGATCTAGTTTTGAACATCTCGACGCGAGGATCTCAAATATGAAAACAATTCGTAATTCCCAAATACGGTTCTCGAGATATTTCATTTCTAAAAAACGAATCTCAAAATAAATGCGTGCACACCCTCCGTCCGTTGGAAGGAGAAAAGCCCACCAGAACTCTCTCGTGCTGCCACTTTTCACGAATGCAAGAAAGTGTGGGGCTTTCCTTAGCTTTCGAGAGGGAATCCTTCCCCTAGTGGCACCCTCCTAGCGTGCTAACCAGTATATGCCCGCATCATGTGAAATTCTAATTCACCCTTTACCAATTTTGTTTTTAAAAAAATCCGACCTTTACCAAAATCACGTGTCTGCCAAGTCAGAATTTGGCTTCAGCAGCATGTGGTGCAAAACATAACTCGGTGTAGAATCTCTTATCCGGCCTACAACAGTGTTAACAAAGCCAAATTGTCCACTGAATTATAATATCATCTGTGCCAGATATGTTAAGACACCATATATTCTTAAGAGGGAAAGTCCACCCTCAAGGAACTTTTCCCTATCCTAGCCAGCTAGCCGCTGCCACATGAAGGCGACAAAGGGAGGCGATCCCCTATTTCCGATCTCCACCCGCCAGGGTTGGCCCCCTCTCCCTCCGACAACTACTCCGGCGGCAGGAGGGAGGGGGACCCCGTTCCTTCGCTCTGTAGTTAGGATTTGGTTTTGTAGGTCATGGTGCACTATTGGATGGTGGGAGCGGCGCCCAGGCGGATAATTTTTCCTCAGCTCCACTCCCACATCGTCGGTGTCCTTCATGGTGGCGTCTTGGAGTTGATGGCATCATGTGTTTGCCGATCTTTCAGATTGTCGGCATTAGGGTTCATGGATGGTGTCGGCGAGGCAGCGGCGGCCCCTTCAGGTGTGTCTCTCCTTCTTCACTTTCCCCATTGTTGTTGCTCCGAGTCCTTCGGGTGTGTCTCTCCTTCTGCTATGCCCCGTTACTGGGGCGTTATCTCTGACGTCATGGTGGAGCAGTGAGGTTTTATTGTCCGGGAGTATGCACAGATGGTTGTCTATGCAGGTGAACGCTGGAAAATGTGCATCATGTGTTAGGTTTGTGGTTGGAGCCTGACAGTTCTGATTTCGTCCTCTGACGTCGTAGTCGTGCAGGGGAGTCAGTTCTGGAATTTGATAGCGTGTCCGGTGACATGTTGCCTCGGTCTAATTCGTTCAACGGCAATGGTTTTGCTTCTAGCAAACTATTTTGGAGATCCATAAAGGTGCAAATCAGCGATGGAGCTGCGTTGAGTTTAGGTCAAGAGGTGATTTGTCTCCTTTCTCTTGGTGGAGAGGAACGGGTGCTGATATTTTTGTGTAGGATTATCCTATCTTTTTAGTCATGTAATGTCTATATTTAAGCATATTGTAACTGAATCTTTATTTTATTAATGAGAGGCACGTATTGCCATGCAAAACAAAAAAACTAGCTAAGAGGGAGAGAAGTTGGAGTAAGAGAAGAAATATGATTTTTTTTTTAGCTTGGTGGATTTGGCATAAGCTCTTTTGCTGTCCCCGTGCCAAATTTTTCTTGGCTTTTGAATCAAGATTTAGCAACTCCGGGAGCGTAGGAAACCGATGCCAGAAGCCAAATTTGCTATTTGGCATATACACTATGTCTGTCTATATAAATTATAAATACGTTCATAGTTATTGATTATTTAATGCTATTTTTATATTATTACTACATGTTTCTATTATGATCTAATATTATTGTAAGCATTTTTTTGCGTTCGCACCTACTAGAGAGGCCTGGTCTTCACGAATTGAGTCACAAGAGGGACAAACACGGAAAGTGGCGGAAGAAAATCGAAAGGGAAAACACAAGGATAAATACATATCTAGTACGTTCTCATGGTATCAAACCCCACGAATAGCCCTCAAATCTCATGTACCAAATGAAGCTCACTCTTCATGAAACTACTTACCCTCCCGATTAGTCCACTGAGCCAACAGAATCCCAATGGAATGATCGAAAATGCACCACTAGAATCTTAAGGGGAAATAGTGGCGACACCATAGTGGCCTTGATACGATCCAAGATATAAATCTTTGAGCAGTTCCCACTTCAAAAGAGATGGAGGAGTATTGCTCACAAATCAATCTCAAATTATATGCTAACCCTAACCTGGACATTGGAGGGGTCATATTTATAGTGCAAGGGACGAGTGAAGGGGATAGTCGATGTTATCATCAGAAGAGGAAACTCACCCAACTGCATAAATGGCCATTAGGATAAATTTGAATTCATAATATATATATATATGCGCTTCAAGAGTTGATTCATCCACAATATGCGGTGTGTTGAGACTGAAAAAACACACGGTGAACATGTATGCAGAGTGTTGTAAAATACACATGGCAACCATGGAAGCTTCTGGCCGACTTCACTTTGCCGAGTGTGCACGGCGCACAGTCAACAAAAATCAGCACCACGTGTCCGTTTCCGTTTCCACGAATGGTCGTCAATCACTTTATTTTTTGTGCACCGAGAGAAAACACCGGACATTCTCTTTGCTAAGATCCAGTATTTGACACTCGGCAAACATGAATTTGCCGGCATAATTTTTCCCTAGTGTCAATTTCCACGTGTAACACTCGGGAAAGAGAATGTCGAGTATATATTTTATGGCGACCTCATAATATTTTGCATACTCGGTAAACACTGTGTTTTTTTTTTGTACTATATATTTCTGAGAGAAGATATAGAAGATATAGAAGAACTGCATGAATTTGCAGCAAGATTATATTCTGAAATAAGTTACCGACTATTGCTGGAATGTTGATTCATTTTCGTATCGGCAAAGTTTAGATTCTCGCCGGTATGAAATACCGTACATTTTAGGTATGTAGACACCATGCATATCTCGGGTATTTATGCCTTGTGTATGTAGTACGTATATGTAACCATAGATATGCACATAGTGGGGTATACATAGCTAAAAGTATACATATACATAACTGTTAGTTAAGCGTACACTATGGTATACGTATTGTAGGTATATAAGGTATAGATACCTTAGGTATGTATACCCAAGGGTATATATACGTCGTACATATCCAAGATATAGGTATCCGAGGTATCAATGGTATATACCTGTAAAAAATAAACAGTGTTCCGTACGGGTGACTGGGAACCATGAAGCATTTGTTAATTTACCTATATATAAGCTCAAATGGGGCAGCATGGTGTCCATGCAAAAGTATGAAATACCGTGCATTTTAATTACGTAGACACCATAGATACCTCGGGTATTTATACATTGCGTATGTAGTATGTATATGTAAGCATAAGTATGCACATAGTGAGATATACATACCTATCAGGTGCGCGTAAACTAGGGTATATGTATTGTAGGTATGTACTGTATGTAGATACCTTAGGTATGTATATCCAAAGATATATATACGTCGTACATACTTTAGGTACAGCTATCCGAGGTATTTACGGTATATACCCGTACAAATTAAACAGTATTCCATACAGATACCCGGGCATCATGGAGAATCTGTTAATTTACCCCTCTCTCTCTATATATATATATAATACAACCGGCTCGGCTGTATTCTAGTAGGCTGCAACCGGCCGGCCCTATAAGGAAGGAGAACGCTTCCTTTAGGGGGACCTAGACTAGCTAATTCTAGGTCCCTTACTGTTCCCGTGCGTGGAAGCCTTGTTGGGCCGGTCTCTAGGCCCAATTAGCAACAGTTTGTCTTTTTAGCTCAACTTTCGTGTTAGAATTTATTTTTCAGAAGCCCACTACGTGTAGCCATGTATACGGTAAGTGTTTCGTCATTTTTTATGGATGTTGCGTACGTCTTAAAAATTTGTAACAAGTTTGCATGCATTTTGTTGAGAAATCACAAGCGAGATGTTGTAAAGTTTTTCTGGATGATTTTGTAAGAAATGCATACATGTGTTTAGAATTTATTTGGAATGATATGTTTTTATGCGCTCCTTCACATGTTGTAAACATGTGATTTTATTGTTGCTATCGTTTTGCTTTTTTATTGAAATGGGGGATAATTTTTGTTGCAACTGGAACGGTGACAAATTATTTTGTTGCTTAACAACTTTTTAGGTGATACAATTTTTTTTTGTTACAATAGGTTGTGATTTTTGTTGAATTTCTTAAACCTTTTTGTTGCAATGAAATAAACACATTGTTTACCTATTCTTTTGTAACATTACTTATATTTTCGATTTTGTTTCGGAACAATTTGTTGCAATATTTTCTTTTTTTGGACACATGAGCGATAATTTTTGTTGCGATACCAGTGAATTTGTTGCAATGACAGTTTCGCTGTAATTATCGAGATGACCGGGGGCAACGCGATATACCCCTCCGCTTAAGTGGGGCTGCTGTGGACTGCGGGTTCTATATCAAAAAAGTGAGAGGCTCAAATGCAAAAACACGTCTTATTTTTTGCCGTTAGATGCAGATCCGATGCCTCGCGAGGTGAGTTAAGATTAGCAAATTGTAGGACAACCTACGCCTAGCACTGCCCCTTGCTCGCTAGAAAGTCCCCGATTCTTAATCACCTTCTTCGCGTGGAGCGCGCTAGGAAATCCCTCATTTCTAGTCGCCTTCTTCGCCCGCGTGCGCGCAAGGGCAAATCTGTTCGTGCTGCCACCTTCTAGGCCTGCCGCCTTCACGCGCTGCCCGGCCGCATCCTTCACGCGCTGCCCTGCTGCCCCGACCGCCGCCGCGTCGCCGTGCTGACCTGGCGGCAGCCTTCACACACTGCCCGGCCGCCCCGCCGGCGAGCTGCGGCGGCACGCTGTCTCGGCCGCCACCTCGACGCGCTGCCTAGCCTCTGCCTCCACACGCATCCACGTACTGGCCGAGCACTACCCAGGCAGCGGCGAGTCCATCCAGCCGCCCGTCCTCCCACACTCCCCGTCGCCCGCCGCCGGAATCCATGGCTCGGGCGCCGCCGCCACGAATCCCAGCGGCAGATTAACTCCCCGATTTGGCCATTGGCATCGCTCTGAAATTGCTGCTGCCCTCGCCGCATGCTCGGTCGCCGGATTCGTTCGTCTGCATCCATGCGCTGACCGATTGATGGAGAACTCCGTGCGCGCTCGAGCACATCACCGATCCGTTCAGCCGGCCACCACGATCGAGCTCTGTGTGGAGTTTTTTTTCCTTCCGATAACTGCTCTCTGCAGCTGTGTTTGCGGTATGTGCGCACTGGGAAAAGAAAAAAAGGTATAGATAGAAGGATAGATACGCTAGTTTAAGCAGTACAAGCACACAAACGAGAGTGTTCTGGTCTGAAATCTATTCCCTAACAGGTATTAAAATTCCAAAACTGCATCCTGATTCCTGGGCTTATGACATTATTGATGGGGATAGGGTAACAGAGGAAGCTCGGCCTGTTATTTTATGCGGCGCCTGGGCTGTTTGGTCTGAGAGAAATGCTAAGAGGCATGAGGGCTCCCGCAAAACAATCTCTCAGTCGGTCAGATGGACTTACGATGTTGTTTATCACGGGCAAGGAGATGACAAGGAAACAGCCGAAGACACTGGCTAAGTGGATGGCACCGCAGCAGGGTTTACTTAAGACTAATGTTGATGCTGCTTTCTGTGCAGAACTAAATCAAGGAGGCACAGGGGCTGGAATACGGGACCATGACGGAAAATTGTTGTGTGCTCAAGCACGGTGGTATGAGTCCGTTGCAAACGCTTTAACGATGGAAGCATATACAATCAGAGACGGTATTCGGTTTGCGATTGACCGTGATTTTTGCTCGGTGATAATTGAAACAGACTCCTTGCAATTGGTTAAATTGTGGAACGACAAGAATTTTGAAAGATCGGAGGTAGCAGCTATTTTAACTGAAATCAGTGAGTTATCGGGGAATTTGGATTCTCTTTCTATAAGCTTTGTTCCTAGGGAGGCTAATGTTATGGCTCATTTCTGTGCTAGGAATTGTAGCTCTGATAGAAGGAAATGCCTCTGGATAAATTATACGCCTCACTTTCTTGATGCATGTATCAGGAAAGATTGTAACTCTGATTGACTTTTTGCAGCGGCAAGTTCGCACTCTTTTCCTTAACAGGGTACCTAAAGGGGCTGAAAGGTTTTTAACGAGGCAACTTGTCTGCTTTATATATATTATCATGTTTCCTCAAAAAAAGCACACAAACGAGAGCAGTACACCAGTGAAAAGTACATGGTAACATGGCTTGTTTGGGCAGCATAATGGCACTGAAGAAAAAAGGTTCAGATATAAGAAAGATGGTGGCATCTGGGGTAACGCCAGCACAAGTAGACTCGCGAGGGGCAATCTTTCGGAGATAATTAGCTCAAATAAGTGCCAGCTAGAGCAGCAGTACAAATTAACATAGTCAAGCGCTGTCCTCTCTCTCTGCCAGTGATGTGCGTTAAAATTCTACCACTAGTTTATAGGTTCATTTTCCTATAGTTTGGGAAGTGCAACAGAAATAAACAATTCTACAAAGAAGTAGAGTACAAAGGAAGGAACAACGATAGTTACAGTTACTTCCTTCGTTCAAATTAATTGTCTTAAAGTTGGATAAAAGTGTATATATCTAGACATATTGTAGTGCTAGATACATCCATTTTTGTCTAACTTTGAGACAGTTAATATGAAATAATATAAGACGGAGGGAGTATATAACTTCGGTTTTAACAATCACATATTCACCAGTAAGTCGTAAAATAATATCCACCAAAAATTACACCAGCGTGTGCCTACTTTATTTTCCTAGCTGTTGTCTCCCACTATTGATGCATAAGCGATTGTCAAAAAATGTGTATTTCCTTCTCTCTTTTTCTAGAGTATATGCATACATCCGTCTTCCTTTTTTATATTTATTTTTTGTGTGTGTTATTTTCTTTATTTGGATGCCTGAGAATATGAATTAACCAAAGTAACAAGAAGTACACTAGTAGCACTTTAGAAGTGAAGACACATTCAAAGAGAAGTACTACATGCCCACTTATTCACACGGGGCAGTTCGCTCGTTGGTATAAGATCCACCCAATGAAACTGTATCCAGAAACAGTAAACATTATCTAGTTAGAAGTACACACGCTAACCATGCTAAGTACATTATGAAGCTTAACCTTTCGGAAATCCGGAGTATCGGTGGAGTGCAGGGAAAATTTAAAAAGTACACAAACGGTGAAGAGGTAACTACAAAAAAAATGTGGGAGACAAGAAACAAAACTATTTCGAACAAAAATATGAAAGGGAGAATAGCACACAGAAGACGACGGGAAGCACAAAGCGTTTGCTATCTCCCCCGGAAGTACAAAGCTGTGACGTTGGGTTCAAAGTAAAATCAGAGAGAAATTCAATCTCATACAGATAGCAGATCAGTTCTACACCTAATACATTTTAAGTGCAGTTCATCCCATATAGAGAGAAGTTCAAAACGTATCGAGTAAAATTCAAAACATATACACTGATCACACCTGACCAGGGAGCAGTTCGGGCCTAAACATGATGCAGTTCAAGTCAAATAAGAGAAAAGTTCAGGCCAATACAGATAGCAGTTCAGAAATAAACACAAAACAATTCAAGTGTCAAAAGAACGCACTCCAAGTACATATAGAGAGAAGTTCGAATCCGATACACAAGGCAATTCAATATCCCATACGCGCAACAGTTCAACTCCGTATATAGAGAAGTTCAAAACGTACAAAGAAAAGTTCACAACAGTCCAGGGAGTAGTTCAAGTCCATACACAATGCAGTTCAATTGCGTAAATAAAGTAGTTCAAACACATACAGACAGAAGTTCAAAGCCCATACACAAGGCAGTTCAATATGCCATGCACACGGCAGTTCAGTCTGTACAGAGAGAAGTAATCGAGCACACATTTCTGGCCTAAACACAATGTTGTTCAAGTCAAATCAGAGAGAAGTTCACACCTATACTGATAGTAGTACAGCCATACACACAATGCACTTCAAGTGTTAAAAAGCAGTTCAAGCATACACATAGAGAAGTCTGGTGCCCATACACAAGGCAATTCAACTGCTGTGAACTTCGATAATTGAAAGCAGTTCAAGCATATAAAAAGAGAAGTTTTTTAAAATTTTCGTAGACAGCACCAGAATCTAACTTTTCAATGCAACAAAAATCACACGATTTAGAAGTCGGGTGTGTGCAGAAATAATTTTTTGAACATGCAAAATATAGTTGACCATAAAAATAACCCAAGTAAAAATATATTTTTGAGTTTTTCGTTACCGATAAATTTAATAGATGTATCTTTTCATCCTGAATATTTTGAGTGTTTTTTAACCAAAAACGGACAACGTATAGAAAGTTAAATACTAATAACGAGAACTCCACCGATAGTACACTGGCATATACCGAGAAGTTCACTCGTGTATCGAGGGAACTACAGATAATTCGTTTTTAAGAGGTATATGTAGTGAAAAAAATATAAGGATATTAAAATCATAGTATTAGATGCAGAATCCAGTCGATAGTACAAACCCATCAACAAGAAGTATGCACATATATCGAGAGAAATTCAGTACTCTGTTTTTTTTCGTAATTAGATAGTCCCCTGCTCTTTCTTTTTAACGCAACAGAAATCACACGATTTAGAGGTCGGATGGGTGGCCAAATAATTTTTAAACATGCAAAATAGGGTTTACCGAACTTTGACCGCGAAAATAACCAACTTATAAATCGAATTTTGAGTTTCTCGTTACTGGTGAAACCAGTAGACTTAGTAGATGTGTGTTTTCAGCGCGAACGTTTTGAGTGGTCATTGAGTTAAAACGGACAACGTATGAGAAATTTATCGTTGTTTTAACAAATACTAATAATAGAAACTCCGCCTGCTAGACACATACATATACCAAGATGTTCACTTGTGTGTCGAGGCAAGTCTAAATAATGTCTTTTAAGTGGTACACAGAGAAAAAATAAGCACATTAAAATCATCATTTAAAGTGTAGAATCCCGTCGGCAGTACAAACTCATCAACCGAGAAGTTCACTCATATGTCGAGAGAAATTCAGTACTCTATTTTTTATATATAGATAGTTCCCGACTCTCTTTTTCCAGCGCAACAAAAATCACTTAGTTTGGAGGTCGGAAGGGTGGCCAAATTATTTGTTTAAGATGCAAAATAGGGTTGACCAAACTTTGACCGTGAAAATAACCCACTTAGAAATTTATTTTGAGTTTTTCGTTACCGGTGAAACCGGTAGATTGAATAGATGTGTCTTTTCAGGCCAAACGATTTGATTGGTCATTTAGCTAAAACGGGTCATGTACGAGAAAGTTATCGTTGTTTTAGTAAACACAAGTCATGAAAAATACGCCAGTACATAGACATATACCGAGAAGTTCGTACGTGTGTCGTGTGAAGTTCGCAAGTGTGTTGACGAAAGCCCAAATAGTCCCATTTTTAGGTGGTACACACAGAAAAATAAGGACATTAAAATCATTGTCTAAAAGTGCGGAATCCCGTCGGTAATACAAACTCATCAACCGAGAACTTCACATGTATGTTGAGGGAAGTTCTGAAAATACACTATGGTCAACTAGGGGGGGGTGAATAGGTGACCTACAAATTTTAATTCCTTTTCACTTTTATATGTGATTTAGCAAGTAAAAGACGAGGTTATCTAATTGTGCAACTAGATGAATTCCCTAGGTGACAAGAAACAAGTATGCCACGGAAGTAATCGGAAAGACACAAGATAACCACAAGTGTAAATAAGAAGATAAGGATATGTTTCCAAGAGTTGTTTTTTAAAAGAAGTACGTCTATGTTGGAGAGGTGGGGAGCCACCTAGGCGCTCCTCAATAGCACATATGTGCACTTCTCCTTGAGCTTCTCCGGCGAGGGAGATTCTCGTTTCCACTATGAGGTCGACTTGAAGGCGTTGACCAAACCTTAAAAAGTGTTGAGGCTACTCCAGAAGTGAGATGCAGGCTCTCAACAATCCGAAACTTCTTGCAACAAGGTGGAAACTACAAGCACTACGGTTTCTCTAGGATGTCAAGGCAACCAAGAGATTTACAAGATCCCAAGGGGTAGAGTAAACTATTTATGGCTTGGTAGAGATGTAGATCTAGGCCTCCTCCATCAGATCCTTGAAGGGAATCGAGTTTGGTTGGAGGAGAAGGGAGATCTAGGCGTTTTGAGCTATCAAACAATGAAGGAGGGAGAGAGGAATGGACGAATTAGCTGTCTAGAGAAAGACGACAAATATTTATTGCCTCCTCCGAAATCTAGGCATTGCTGTCTTCGAGGGCCGGAATATTCCAGTATTAGGACCAGAAATTTCCGGGGAGGTAGGTGCCGATATTTCAAAAGTCCGGGGGGCGGATAGTCAATAATCTGGTGGCCAGAAATTTCCGGCCAAATTTCCGCCCCCATATCCGCGAGCGGGCAGCAGCAGCGCATCCAATTTTCTTCTAAGGACCAGAGGACAAAAATTTCACCCGGAATATTCCGGGCAAATTTCCGCCCCTGTATCCGAGAGCGGGCAGCTGAGACGCATCCAAATTTCTTCTAAGGACCAGGGGCCGGAAATTTACCCCCGAAATATTCCGGGCAAATTTCCGTCCCTGTATCCGAGAGCGGGCAGTTGGATGCCAGAACATCATCGTACGAGCCTCGAGCAGGCAGAAATATTCTGGGGCAGAGGCCGGAAATTCTGGCCCATAGCTACTGGAAATTCCGCGCAGGTGTTCTAAATAATCCGGCTGCAGAAAATGTCTTGTCTCAGAAATTCCTTTGCGAGTCTTCTCGAAGATATAACAGTCGTTCATGATAGATATAATGAGGATAGCTGTGAACACTTAAACCACCATGTTAGTAGATATACCTGTGTTATTATCAGCACCAAAATCATTAGAGGAGACATGCACTTTCAATCTCCACCTTTTTGGTGAGTGATGACAACACAGGTATTTGCATAGAGATAAACAAGCAATGGAATTTAAACATCATAGATGGGAATAACTAGGACACATGCCTCCCAATAATATAGGTTCACAAATAGAAATCCATGAAAGAGAGTTTACGAACGGAACGAAAGAAGCACACAAGATAAAAACATAAATCCCACCCTAGCAAATCCCCGATCACTAGATCTTCTCCCCCTTTGGCATCAAGATACGAAAAAGCAGAAGAATGAACTACGTCCCTTGGAACAAGCTCTAGTCCGTAGCACCATCATCCTCGGGGTCCTCCTCGGAGCCGTCCTCCTCACTAGCAGTCTCTAGATCATCATCATCAGGAACAGCAAGATCCCAGTCCACATCACGATTGTTCCAGTTGCAGTAGGGAATCTGATCACGAAGAGAAGCAGGGATAGCAGGCATGTTGAGGGCAGCCATGATAGAGCGTTGATTCTCCAAAATGGTGCGACGCTCAACATAGGCATTGTAGTTCTCCTTGTGCATGCAGACATTCATGCACATCATTTTCTCAATGGAACGAACAATCCAAGAGCGCTCTTTTTGTACAGTTTCACGTCCTTGTGATCCTCATAGTCCATCTCAAGACCCTCACGCTCGTCAGCTGGTGATACGTCCATTTTGCATCACTATTTTATATCATAATTGTCTATTATTCATCGATATATTTCATGTTATGATGCATCTCTTATGTTATTTTATCTTAATTTGCATGTTTTATAATTTTTGGAGAATAAACACCGGGACCAGGAATCTGATGGAAAAAGCACCGTCGAGATACCGTATTTCAGAAGATCAGAAGAAGAAGTGGGACACCGGGGTGTCCTAAAAGTTAAGAGGAAGAACACAGCCAGAAGGGGAGCCAGAGGGGGGCCACCATGGGCCCACACCATGGGGTGGCGCACCCCCCTTGGCCGCGCCAGCTATAGGTTTGGCCACCCTGGCCCACCTCTGGGGGATATTTTTGGCGTGCTTGTCCCCGAGGGAACCCTAAGACTCATTCCATCTTCGAAGAATTATTCCGCCGCCGCCTCGGGGCGGAAAACACCCGAGAGAGAAAAGCTCTCTGGCAGGGAGAAATCTGCCGGGGAAATTCCTCTTCGGAGAGGGGAAATCACCGCCATCGTCACCGTCATCACTCCGGGCATCATCAAGATCGTCATAATCATCATCATCATCATCATCATCATCACCACCAGCACCATCACCCTCATCATCCACCTTCATCCCGCTGTAACAATTTGGGGCCTCTATCGTTGTTTTGCGTTAGATCTCTCTCCCGGTGTGGATTACTTGTTAGTAGTTGATGCTTGTGAGATTTATCGGTGTTTCTAATTTATGACCAGATTGTTATCATCCATTATATCACCTCTGATCATGATCTATATGATGTGTTGTGAGTAGTTCGTGTTGTTCTTGAGGACATGGGAGAAGTCAAGTTGTTAGTAGTGAAGTAATGTTGAATAATATTTAATGCTTGATATTTAAGTTGTGGTGTTATTCTTCTAGTGGTGTCATGTGAACGTCGACTACATGATACTTCACCATTTATGGGCCTAGGGGAATGCATCGTGTATTTGGCTACTCATTGTGGGGTTGCCGGAGTGACAGAAACCTAAACCCCTTTAGGAAACCATTACACGAGGGAGCGTAGGATCCCGGAGTTTAAAGCTGTGGTTAGATTTATTTCTTAATTACTTTGTTGTAGTTGCGGATGCTTGCAAGGGGTATAATCAAAAGTATGTATTAGTCTTGGATAGGATGGTACTTTAGAATAGGTTCACCCACACAACACTGATCAAAACACCGAACATTATTCAGCTGCATGGAACAAAAGCACTTCACAGAAATCTCCCCGTGTCCTAGAGAACGTTTGTTAATCATAAGTTAACTCACCGGCTTGTCCTTTGCTGAAGAAAGGATTGGGCCACTTGCTGCAATTATTATTACTGCATATTATTTACTCGCACTTTATTTATCTGAAATATCAAAAACCCGTACAAATCTATTTTCCAGTATTTACAGCTATTCCTTCATCGAAACCGCTTGTCAACACCTTCTGCTCCTCGTTGGGTTCGGCACTCTTATTTTTCAAAAGTAATATGATACACCCCCTATACTTGTGGGTCATCAAGACTATTTTATGGCGCCGTTTCCGGGGAGTGAAGCGCTATTGGGAAGTGGAATTGATAAGGAAGCTTCTGTTGTAAGTGATGTTTTTTATTTCTATCTACTGCTTTATTACGCTATGTTTGGAACTCCTTTTGAATCCTTATTTGCGGGCACTGCTGCCACCGCTAGGATAGTAAGTGACCCACCGCCTGATGATTTGGATCCTTATAAAATACCTATAAAGATTGTTAAACATGTTATGGATAACTGCTATTCAGGTGATGGAGATGTCCATCCCAGTGATCATTTGATCTTTTTACATGAATTATGCGAGTTGTTCAAGTGTGCAGGTATTACAATGAGCCAAGTGAAGAGGAAATTATTCTCTATATCATTGACAGGCCGAGCCGCTGAATGGTTCAAGCTGCTGAAAAATAGCCAGACTATTGAATGAGAGGAAATTGTACCTCTCTTTTATTCTAAATTCTATCCTCCAAGTGAAATCCATAGAGATTGGAATTATATATAATTTTTGGCCTCATGACGGAGAGAGTATTTTGCAAGCATGGGGGAGATTGAAGTTACTAATGCTCAAATGCCCCATCCATGAGTTCCCTAGTAATATTGTTATTAATAATTTCTATGCAAGGCTTCCTCTTCATGATACGGATTTATTGGATGCTTCTTGTTCTGGATCATTTACACGTATGAAGGATGAAGCTAAATGGGATCTTCTTGACCGTATTCAAGAAAACACCGAGGCATGGGAAAATGAAAAAGGTAGAAAGTGAGGTATAAATTATGACTGTGAATGCATTAAAACCTTTATGTCATCTGAGGATTTTCATAATGTTAGTTTTGTCTATGGTCTTGATTCTCAAGTTGCTGCAAACTTATATAAGGCTTTTGCTTCTTACATTGATATTCCTAAAAGGGAATGGGATAAGTACCATCCACCTTATAAAGATACTATTAATTGTGTTCCTGCTAGAGATATAGAAGTTCATAATGTTGATTCTATTGTGCCTGGACCTTATTGAGAAAATTCCTTTCCCTGCTAAGGTAAAAGAACACTCTATGTTAGCTAGTGTGATTAATAAAAGTGAAAAGAAACTTGTAGAACCTGAGGAACAAATAACTGTAGAACCTACAGTAGCAATAGTAAAGAACCTTGTTTCTGAAAATGTAGAAGAGGGACACATTATATTTTGTCACGATGCTTCTAATATTGTCTCTCATCCTAGTAAATCTAGAAAACCTAGTGTTCCTGTGCTATCTGTTAGGATATGTGATCATTGTTATTATGGTTTATGTGATATTGGTGCTAGTTCAGTGCTATTCCTTATGAGCTTTATAAAGAAATCATGCATGAAATTGGTTCTTGTCAAGTTGAAGACATTGATGTGATTATTCAGCTTGCTAAAGGGAAACTATTTCTCCAATTGGTATTGTTAGAGATGTGGAGGTCTTATGTGGTAAAACTAAATATCCTGCTGATTTTCTAGTACTAGGCACTTCTGCTAGTGATACTTGTCCTATCATATTTGGTAGACCTTTCTTAAACACTTGTGGTGCTGTTATAGATTGTAAAAAGGAGAAAATCCTTACAAAGTATGATGGAGAGTCTTATGAATTTAATTTCTCCAAATTTGCTAGAACACCTTATGAAGCTGAATTACCTAATGAGAATTATAAATTTGAACAATTGGCTGCTATTTCTCTTGCTCCTAACAATCCTTTGTAGCAAATACATGGAAGATCACGAAAGTGATGTCTTTATGGAAGAAAGGAATTAAATTGATGAGATTTTCTTATATCAGCGAGCAATGCTGAAACATAATTTACCTGTGGAAGACTTGGGTACAACATTACTACCCAAGGAAGATCCTGTTTTTGATTTAAAGTCTTTGCCTGATAATCTTAAATATGCTCATATTGATGATAAGAAATTATATCTTGTTATTATGAGTTCTCAACTTTGTGATAGAGAAGAGGAGAGATTATTGGGGATATTGAAAAAACATAGAGGTGCTATTGGTTATACTCTTGATGATTTGAAAGGTATTTATCCTACTATTTGTCAGCATGCTATTAATATTGAGCCTGATGCAAAGCCAGTTGTTGAACATCAACACCGTTTAAATCCTAAAATGAAGGATGTGGTAAGAAATGAGGTATTGAAACTCCTTGAAGCTGGCATTATTTATCCTATTGCTGATAGTAGATGGGTTAGTCATGTGCATTGTGTTCCTAAGAAAGGAGGGATGACTGTTGTGCCAAATGAAAATAATTAACTCATTCCTCAAAGTGTAGTAGTTGGTTATAGGATGTGCATTGATTTTAGGAAGGTTAACAAAGTCACTAAGAAAGACCATTATCCTTTGCCTTTTATTGATAAAATGTTAGAAAGGTTGTCTAACAAAACACATTTCTGCTTTCTTGATGGTTATTCTGGGTTTTCTCAAATTGCTGTTAAAAAACTTGATCAAGAGAAAACAACTTTCACTTGTCCTTATGGAACCTATGCTTATAGACATATGCCTTTTGGTTTGTGTGATGCTCCTGCTACTTTTCAAAGATGCATGTCTGCTATCTTTCATGGTTTTTGTGAAGAAATTGTGAAATTTTTCATGGATGATTTCTCCGTCTATGGAACTCCTTTGATAATTGTTTGCAGAATCTTGATAAAGTTTTGCAGAGACGTGAGGAGACTAATCTTGTTCTTAATTGGGAGAAATGCCATTTTATGGTTAATGAAGGAACTGTTCTTGGACATAAAATCTCTAAAAGAGGTATTGAAATTGATAGACCTAAAGTTGAAGCTATTGAGAAAATGCCCCGTCCCAGGGATGTCAAAGGTATTCGTAGTATTCTGGGTCATGTGGGTTTCTATAGAAGGTTTATTAAAGATTTCTATAAAATATCAAAGCCTCTTACTAATCTTCTTCAAAAGGATGTACCTTTTGTTTTTTATGAAGATTCTATAGAAGCTTTTGAAATTTTAAAGAAGGCTTTAATATCTGTCCCTATTGTTCAACCACCTGATTGGAATTTACCGTTTGAAACTATGTGTGATGCTAGTGATTATGCTATGGGTGCTGTTCTAGGACAGCGGATAGATAAGAAGTTAAATGTTATTCATAATGCTAGTGAAACTCTTGATGCTGCTCAAAAGAATTATGCTACCAGTGAAAAAGAATTCCTAGCTGTAGTTTTTTCTTGTGATAAATTTAGGCAGTATATTGTTGATTCTAAAGTTACTATTCATACTGATCATGCTTCTATTAAGTACCTTATGGAAAAGAAAGATGTTAAGCCTAGGCTTATTAGATGGGTTCTTCTCTTAACAAGAGTTTGATTTACATATTGTGGATAGGAAGGGCGCTGAAAATCCTGTTGCTGATAATTTGTCTAGATTAGAAAATATACCTGATGACCCTATTCCTGTTAATGCTAGTTTTCCTAATGAACAGTTAGCCGCAATAAAAGTTATCTCTCGAGAGAGTCCATGGTATGCTGATTATGCTAACTTTATTTTTTCGAAGTATTTTCCTCCTACCTTTACAGCTCCGCAAAGAAGAAAATTCTTCTATGATTTGAGGCATTATTTTTGGGATGACCCACACTTATTTAAAGAAGGTGTTGATGGTATTATGCGAATATGTGTTCCTGAAAATGAACAACACGAGATATTGAGAAAATGTCATAGTAGTGCTTATGGAGGACATCACGCTAGAGATAGACTGCACATAAGGTTCTACAATCATATTTTTATTGGCCTACTCTCTTTAAAGATGCTAGAAAGTTTATTTTATCTTGTGATAAATGTCAAAGGGTTGGAAATATTTCTAGACGTAATGAAATGCCTATGAATTATTCTCTTGTTATTGAACCGTTTGATTGTTGGGGTTTTGACTTTATGTGTCCTTTCCCTCCTTCACAAGGCTATACTCATATTCTTGTTGCTATAGATTATGTTACTAAATGGGTAGAAGCTATACCTACTAAAAGTGCTAATGGTGAAATCTCATTAAAAATGCTTAAAGACATTATTTTCCCTAGGTTTGGGGTACCTAGATATCTTATGACTGATGGGGGTTCTCATTTTATTCATGGTGGTTTTAGAAAAACCCTGGCTAAATATGATATTAATCATAGAATTGCTTCACCCTATCACCCTCAAACTAGTGGGCAAGTAGAATTATCAAATAGAGAGATCAAATCTATCTTGCAAAAGACTGTTAATAAATCTAGGAAAATTTGGGCTAAGAAATTAAATGATGCTCTGTGGGCTTATAGAACTGCATATAAAAATCCCATGGGCATGTCTCCTTATAAAATGGTTTATGGAAAGGCTTACTTGCCCGTAGAATTAGAACACAAAGCTTATTGGGCAGTGAAAGACCTAAATAGAGATTTTAAACTTGCTGGTGAGAAAAGGTTGCTTGACTTAAGTTCTTTAGATGAATGGAGGAGTGAAGCATACGGAAATGCTAAGCTATTTAAAGAGAAAGTAAAAAGATGGCATGATAAGAGAATTATAAAAGAGAATTTCATGTTGGTGAGAAAGTGCTATTGTATAGGTCTCGTCTCAGATTGTTTGCAGGAAAATTACTCTCGAGATGGGAAAGAACTTTTGTTATCGAAGAGGTATATCGTTCCGGGGCAATTAAAATTGTTTCCCTTGAAGACAACTCTTCACAAGTGGTGAATGGCCAAAGACTCAAGCATTATATTTCTGGAGATCCTTATAATGAAAATGTTGATTGTATTCGAGCCATGATCCCGGAGGAATTCACTAGGTAGCATATTTCAGAAACTACAGAGTCAGTTTTCGAATAGGTATAAGTTTTGGTAAGAAAATGTTTGCGAAACATCTTCCAACTCATATTTTTACTGTTTTTAGAAAATATGAAAAATTATGAGCCGGAAACGAGAGGGAAATGGAGCCCGGAGGCTCCACACCATAGGGTGGCGTGGGCCCACCCCTAGCCGCGCTAGCCCATGGTGTGGACGCCCCGGAGCCCCTCTCCGACTCGTTTTCGACTTGGACTTTCCTTTCGATATGAAACTTGTTGCTATATAATCCCCCGGACCCCCGAGGTCCGTATATCATTTTCTCGTCGTGTTTCTGTTTGAAGCTGTTTCTGCCAGATTACATCTTCAGATCTAGAGCAACAATGGCTTCTCGTGGATCTCCCAAAGAAAGTTTCCTTGAGAACATCGTCAACGCGTACTTGAACGAGTTGAAGATGCATCCCAAGGAATTGCTGCTCAAGGACGGGAAGGTGCAGTTTAAAGACGTTTGGGGCCCTAAAGGAGAAGGCAGTCTGGAGGCTAGGATGAAGGAGTTGGAGCAAGAAGTCTTTAGGTACAAGAAGATGGCGGAGCATGAAGTTGAGATCATTCACAGGATAAAGACAGAGCAGATCACTGAATACAAGAGGGAAAATTTGAAGCTTTGGGAGGAGATCTTCACACTCACCATGACCACCAATGATCTGCAAGAACAACTCTATGAGTGCATAACCAGAACTGTGAGTATGAGAGAAGGTTTAAACATATAAGCACTGCTGCTAGTTTCAGGATGATGGAGACCAAGACATCATTTGTGGATGGAGAACCTTTACCTTAGAAGGCCGAGAATGAGAAGGATTCACCACCACCATCGAAGAATTGATTCGTTATTGGTTTTGGCATCCCCTCGGCTTGTTCCAAGCTTGGGGGTGTGCCGCGGTATCACATCACTATCTTTCATATTTTTACTTTTTCAGGAGAGTCATATCATGAGTAGAGAATTTATCATATAGGATGGTTTGCAGTATGGAAGTGTCTCTCCCTAGTTGGTTATCGTTGTATCCGTTGGTGTGAGTTGCCGGTTCGAAATATTAATGAGAAGTTTCATCATTTACTTTCTGTGCACATTATTTTAGTTTTCAACTTCTGTCATATGGTTGAGCTTGCTATTAGTATTTTGTATCACTCTAGAGATCATCAAGTTAATCTAGTTGGTTTTGGCAAAGTTAGCTTGGGTCAGTAGAAATAATAATTTGAATTGCTAGTATAAGAAAGAGGATTCTGCCTATTAGCTCAAAAACTTAGTATTCACAAGTTAAGATCGCTTGGGATTTCAATGAAGATTGCATGATTGGTTTCATTATATATATATTTGTTTGTTTTGCCTCAACTCTTATGCTTGCTACCCAACCTAGCTAGATAAAAACCCTGTACTGAGTATGAGCTCTACTTGTGCATCCAAACCCTGAACCAAAACCTTGCCATTTGTGTCCACCATACCTACCTATATGTGGTATTTCACTGCCACTCTAAGTAAATTTCTCATGTGCTACTTTTAAAACTTTCAAAATTTCTCCTGTTTTGTGCTCATGTTTTTGCTCATGAGGACGTCAATAGAGAATCTTTATCTCACTTGTTGGTTGGACTTCAAACACCTGGACTAGTGGCTTCATTCTCTTATCTAAATGCTAGAAGAGTTGGCAGCAGGGTGCCCAGCCCCAAAACTAATACACAAATTCTCTTCACTATTTTTGCCCTTGATTTATGAGTCAAAGCATAATCGCGTAAACAAAAGAGAATGATGGATGACCTTCTACACCAGTTGTGTCCCTCATATGGGAGCCACTCTTAAGAAGTCTAGTTGGCTTGTGACATATTGTATTTTCTGTTTACCATTCGTTGACTCTAGCATACACCTCTCAAAAATATAGACACTCCTCCACGGTTTGTGATTGTTGGCAGGCACCCGAGGATTCGGTTAGCCATGGTTTGTGTAAGATGGATGGGAGGAGTGTCAAACTTTTATAACTCTGTTTTATTAAAAAAAAAGCTCTAGCACATGAGTGATCCATGCTTTCCTCTGTGAAGGGCCTATCTTTTACTTTTATGTTGAGTCAGTTTACCCATTTCTCTCTGTCTCCAGCAAGCATTTGAGTTGTTGTGATCTCACCATCTATATGTTGATTTATTCAATCATGTTTTCTATCCTTCATTGTTTAGCACATGCTTTATTATCTGAATGAATATTACTTTGAAAATCTATGAATCACTGTAAAATTAATTGTTATAATTAAACATGTTAAGCTCTACAAGATGAGCCCTAGTATAAAGACCTCACCTAAGATAAGCAGGATATCATTAAATGTTCTCTGACCAAGAATCAAGTTTGCCATTACCAATTTTGATTCTCTCTTTTGCATCTTTGTTTGTGACTCCCATTACTCGTTTCAAGTTAGGTTATTAGAGTAAGTTGCTATCTATAATGATTAGTGGATAGATAGATGTGATGCTTCTTGTCCGTATTTTATTTATCGACTCTTCACTCCATAAACCTGTGGTCATGTTTTCTGAGTTCAGTTTCGCTTGGGGACAAGCGAGGTCTAAGCTTGGGGGGAGTTGATACGTCCATTTTGAATCACTGTTTTATATCATAATTTTCTGTCATTCATCGATATATTTCATGTTATGATGCATCTCTTATGTTATTTTATCTTATTTTGCATGTTTTAGAATTTTTGGAGAATAAACAACGGGACTAGGAATCTGATGAAAAAAGCACTGTCGAGATACCGTATTTCAGAAGACCAGAAGAAGAATTGGGACACCGGGGGTGTCCTAAATTGTCGTGGTGGTGTCACGGCAGATGCCATGGGATGGCTAAAGATGTGGGGACGAAGGACGCTGGAGGTGTCCGGGGAGGGATCACGCGACGAGTGGCCGCGTGAGATAAGAACAATACACTGCAAACAACACGATCTACCCAGGTTCAGGGCCCTCGTGAGGAGGTAAAACCCCTACTCCTGCCTCTCTGTATGTATTATGATGTTTCTCCGAGTAGCCACAGTACAAATGATATCGCTACCGAGTAGCCACTCTCCTCTCTCCGGGTAGAGCTAGGTCAAGAACTTAGGGTTTCTAGGGTTCAATGTGAGCATGTATGCGATTGATATGAGCATGCCTCGCGTAGGAGGCGGCGGGGCACCTTATATACCTGGTGCCCAGCCGGATACGTCCAAACATGGACAAGTGTCGACATAGTGTGCACACCGTCCTTCTTCCGGGTTCCCGCTGACAGCTTTGGTTCCTAACCTTGGCTTCATCTGGAAAGTCGTTGGGCAAAACTAGGGGACAGACTGGTATCACTGTACCTAGGCACAGAGTAGGCCCCCCTTATCCTGCCACGGCCTGCTTCCATGCTGTCACTGTCAGGCAGGCCGGTCCCATATGAACAGTAGTTCGAATGCTGCCAAGTACGGACCCAGGATACGCGGGATCCTGTGTCAGAACGGCTCCTTTGACTTTCTGGCCCGAGTAGGTTCCCGCCAATTGTTCCCGCCAATTGTACTCGGGCCGACTCTTCTACTCGAAAGGATAGAACTTGATTGATATCTCCTTCTGGTCATCTTGAGGTGAGACCGAGTAGCAGTCGACCGGGTAGCGGGTACCGGGTAGTCGGCTACTCGACCAAACCTCTCCTCTGTAAGACGCCTTTACCACTTGCCTTTACCCTACTCGGGGGTAACCCCCCGACAGCAGTCCCCGAAGCTGGTTGAGTCTTGCGAACTCGTTCACTAGGCTCTGCCAGCTTGAAACCAATTTTTGCCTCATAGCCCTTGAACCTCAAGATGTCGAGTAAAAAGCCTCCGAGTAGTATTCTGAAAAGTACCTTGAGTCTTGTGTCTTCCGAGTAACACCAGCCTTCTATTCGGCAACCGAGTAAAAAGACTTAGAGAATTTTCTTGAATTGAGCCGTTGCGGCGTAGGGCGCTATCCAGCCGTCCGTACCGCAGCCGGACGCGTGTCAAGCATCCACGACCCTGTCGTTTCGCTGCCCACGACACATCGTGCCATGCGCCCAGTTTTCACGGGGCGGGCCCACCGGCTCGTTATGTCCCATCAATCGTAATAATAGGCCACGATCTGATCGTGGGATCTACTGTGGCCGTTACGCGCGCGTTCCGCGCTTACGTGCGTTTCTATTCGGCCACAGGCCCCACCACACAGCAATCATGGCCACGATTGATCCCACTACGCCGATGGTAACGGTAAAATCGCGGAGAGGGTATAAATACCCCCGCCGGTAACTTCCTTTTCCCCTTCCCTTGCACTATTCCTCTTTCGTCCTGTGCTTTCCTCCGCCACCGAGCTCTCCGCCGCCGCGCAAGCTTTCGCGCCGCCGCGGACTCAATTCGCCCAACCAACTCCGTCCAATTTCTTCCACTCCTCCTGCTTGCAACAATGGCCAAAGCCAGCTGGGCGGGCTCAATCGTTACCAGTGAGGATTTCGCCTGGCTCGTTAATACCAGGCGAGTTCCTCCCGGCGTGGAGTGCCGGGCGCCTGACAATGAAGTCGTGCCAACCCCGCGGGAGGGTGAGCGCATCGTCTTCATGTCGCACTTCGAGCGCGGCTTCGGACTGCCGGCCTCCGAGTTCCTCCGTAAGTTTCTTGACCACTTCGGCCTTCAGATGCATCATCTGCCGCCGAACGCCGTCGTCTTCCTCGCCTACCACGCCGTGGTGTGCGAGGCTTTCCTCGGCATCCACCCGACGTCGGAAACCTGGCTGAGGTACTTCCACCTCCGCCAGCAGACTGTCGGGAAGAAGGACAGCGCGGGCGTCGGCCGCGCAACCGACACCGGCTGCGCCATGATGGTGCAGCGGACCGGGACGAACCACCCCCGTATCAAGGGGCTGGACTCCGTTCGACTGTGGCAGAAGACGTTCTTCTATGTGAAGAACATCCCCGCCGCCGAAGGAGCCCAGGTGAATGACAGGATCAACCTTCCCGCCTGGAGCCTCCGTGCTCCCACCGGGAAGAACTGGAAGGAGAAGCCCGCCAATGACGACAACGCCATCGAGATAGAGAAGAGGCTAGGCTGGCTGATAGAGCAAGGCCTCAAGAATGATGATCCGGTGGCTTGCTGGATTCAGCGCCGAGTGCTGCCTCTGCAGGAGCGCTGCCATCTCATGTGCTACATGGGAGGCCCCCGCGACTGCACCAGGACGACAACCATCGAGATCGACAACATCGACGTTCCCGGGCACGCAAGGGCCATCTTGATGACAGGCCTCAGCGACAATTGGCAGTACGGGTTCGTCCCGTATAGCCGCACGAAGCCGATTGAGCGGGTACGTCCTCCTTACTCTGTTTCTGCATATGCTTTCCGAGTAGGTAATTCTTCTTCTTGCCGCGAGTAGCAATTGCGTTCTGCACCGAGTAGGATACTTAGCCGAATCACCTAGGCTTAGTGTGTTTTGCACTCGCACGCCTTGTCGGGTAGCCTACTCGGGAACAATTCTTAGGCTTAGTGTGCTTTGCGCCTGCACGCCCTTCCGTGTAGGATATTCTACAATCAAGCTTAGACCTCGTATGCTTTGTGTTTGCACGCCTATCCGGGTAGAAACAATCAGTGAGCTGCCTAGGCTTAGTGTGCTTTGTGTTTGCACGCCTATCCGAGTAGAATTTCTTCCTGATACTCGGCTAATCTGTGACCCTTCTATGTTTTTCAGATCCTTACTCGCCAGAAAATTGAAAGCTGCGAGCGCTTCGATGGCAACTTCTCTGCCGATCGCGAGGAGGACGATGTGCCCTCCTTCGATGCCGCGGATCAGATCAATCTCCCACGCTCCCCCACAACAGAGAAACGCGAGGCCGAATCATCCCTCCGCGACTGGCCGGAGGACGAATCTGAAGGTAATTGCGCATTTGCTTTGCTTGTTCTCAAGAAACACCAATCCACCGATTATTGTTTCTGACTTGCTCCTTTTCTTTCCTCTGTCCGCAGATGATGTTGCTGACGAGAACGAGGATGAGGACGAAGATGAGAACGAGGACGATGCGGCCCTTGTCGTCAGACCTCTGTCCGTCGCAGCCCCCAACACCCGCAAGCGGACTGGCAGTGACGCCCAAGGGCCTCCAGCCAAGAAGAAGAATCCAGTCGAGAAGCAGAAACCGACCAAGGCAGTCGCGAAGAGATTAAGGCGGACGCTCCCTTCCACCACTGCGTAAGTTTTCTTCTCGGTCGTCTCTCCTCTCGCGCTGTGCTGTTTTCCCCAATCTGCTTCTGTTTTCTGATTCTTTCTTTCTCGGCAGCCCTGCCATGGATGCGAATGCTGTTCTCGCGCCCGACCAGGCCAATAAACCACCAGTACCTCTGATCAATCTTGACGATGAGGAGGACGACGCCACCAACACCCAGGGAGCAGAAGCAGAACAGCAGAACCGTGCATCATCAGCAGCACGGGACACTGTTGCTCATCAGGACAAAGCGCCTTCTCCTCCAGCCAGCAATGCTGAGGAGAATCAGGACCAGGAGATGCAGGACACCGCCACCCACGAGCGGCCAGACGCAGAGCAAGAGCAGCCCACCACCGGGGCTGCCGCACAAGAGAATCCCGCTGGCGAGCAGCGGGTAGAGGACGCCACCACCACGGATGCCACCATGGCGGACGTCTACCCACTGAGCGACGTGCAGTCAGGCGCCACACCGAGTAGCGCCCAGCCGATTGGCGCACCAGATAGTGCGCCCCTGGCGCCGCCAACTGATCCTGCCAGGCAGCAGGCCCTAGATGCCCTGAGGGATGAAGTCTACAGAAGAACAGCCGAGAAAGAAGCTGCCGAGAAGGCCGAGGCTGAAAAAGAGGCAGCCGAGAAGAAAGCCGCCGAGAAGGCCGAGGCCGAGAAAGAGGCAGCCGAGAAGGAAGCCGCCGAGAAGGCGAAGGCGGGAGCTGAGGGAAAAAAGCTCGAAGATCCCGAGAAGCAGAGAGCCGAAAAAGAGAAGGCAAAGAAACGGGCCAGAGATCAGAATCAAATGCCGCCGCCAGCCTCGGGTGGAGCACTGGTGATTCGAGAATCCGGCCCGGTTGCCACTGCGACCACTGCCGCCGCCATCGCCGCTGGCCAACCTTGCTTCCCGGACTACATGGTTAAGGTTAGCCATCAAAACACCATCGGCTTCTCTCCCAAGGATAAGCAGCTAGCCCTTCTGAGGGGAAGAAAGGCCGTAGCCGTGAACTCCCCTCCCCCAGATCCAAATCAGAACCAGTCCGTCACCATTGCTTCTCGGGGAGTCCAAGATCCAACGATAAAATCCAGAAGTCTCGAGCAGGTGCTGGATACCATTGGCTATATCGACGCCAAATGGGACATCAAGGTTCTTGGCACGGACAACTGGCACGGCCTTGGTCTCGGCGCAATCGACCATATGCGCGTCGACTGGAACAAAGTGGATCTGGGATACAAGCCCATGACCGTCTCCACCGACACCGCCACTCTCGCTGCCAAGATGTTCCTGCACCGCAAGAACGCTGAGGACATCGAGCAATCCTATGCAGTAAGTTTCACTTGTCCTTCTCTGAGTTGAATTTTTCTTCTCTTCTATTCGCCTTCATTCTTCTTTACCATCACCCAGTCCCCGAGATTCTGGCCGAGTAGGCGAATGCTCTTCCGAGTAGCCGCCTTCTCGGGTTGAATCTTTCACTTCTGCGTTTAACTTGTTTTCTTCTCGCTTCTCAGGATAGCGTCCTGAAGCGGACCAACTTATACCGCGTGCTTCTCTGGAATCACTCTATCGCCAGGAGGCGAATCGCTGCTTTGGAGAAGGAAAAGGCAGCTGCGGAGGCTGCGAGCAAGAATGCCAACGACAGCACTCAGCAGCTGGCTGAAGTGAAAGGTACGCTTTTAGCTATGCGGTTACTGCGTTTCTTGTTTACGCCCGCGTCTGCTTTCTTTTGCGCTAACCTTTCCTACTCTGCATAGAACCTGAAGAACTTGGCTGAGGAGCACGAGAAGTGCCGTGCGTTTGTGGAGAACGCCGAGGCCACCATCAAGAAGTTAGAAGGTGAGTAGCCGTCTTCTCGGAATCATTCTTGTTTCTGTTTCTTCTCTGCTTCTCTACTAATCTTGTCTGTCTCTCCGCAGAAGATCATAAGTTGTTTGTTGAAGAACATCAAGACCGCGTCAAACCAGAAGAGGTGCAGAAGCAGCTGTCCGACCAGGCTGTCGAGTTGGTGAAGGACCACACCACAGAGGTGGCGGAACTGCAACTCCAGCTGCAGAAAGCACTCCAGGATGCTGTTGCTCTTGGCGCCGAGAGGGACAGAGCAATCGCCGAGAAGGCCAAAGCCGAGACAACCTTCAATGCCAAAATCAATACCCTCAAGCAGGAGTGCGAGGTACTGACAAAGGCCAATGCTGGGCTCTTCGCACAGATGGATACTCTGCGCCAGATCCAGAATAAGCACATATCCAATGAAGAATCCTGGAAGACCCAGCTGCAGGCGCTGCGCATCGAGCTTAAGAGTAGGTTTTCTCTTCTCTGCATCTTTCTCTTCTCGGTTCTTCCTCTACCCGGTTCTTTTCTTCTCTGATTCTGGATTTCTTACTTGTTTTCCCAGAAATCTTTCCTGCCATTATTTCTTCCTGCGTGCCCGCTCTGGCCAAGGCCCAAGCAGCACGTGCTGCGAATGGCGAGCCAGAGGACACCAGGGCCGAAATTGAAGACAGCATGCTGGTGATGCGAGGCCAGTTCGAGCGCCTAGCCGCCGTTGGTTCTGACCTCGTGCGCGTGGGCTTTGAGCTTCATAAGCTCTTCTGGCCTGAGGAACCTGAGCCAACAACCATTCGGGGCCTCACACTCAAGCTGCAGAATGTGAAGGCCGAGTTGAAGAAGTGGCGTGCCTCGGGAGCTCGGGCTGGCGCGGACATAATGCTCCTCTGCATTGCATCCTGGTATGAAAATCTTGACATGCAACTCATCCGCGGGAAGCGCAACGACTCCAAGTGGGAGACAGACCCCGACTGCGTGGCCGCGCGCAAATTGCTCGCGTATGAAGTGGCGGAGTGCGCTGAGACGGAGATCTACATCGACGGCCCCCCCGAGCCCGACACCGAGGTGGAGGAGGACGAGGAGGAGGAAGATGAGGAGACAGACTCCGATCTGGAGTCGGGTTTCTTCGATTCCCCCAGGAGCAAGGCCGGGAAGGGGAAGGGCACGGCCGTCTCGAGTAGCGATGAGGAGGCCGAGCACATCGACACCGCCCCACTCGATTTCGGTACCTCTTCAGGAGCCGCTCTTGACGACACGATCCGTCCCCCTCGCCAAGCTTCCGGTTCCTCTACAGCTCCGGGGCCCATCTCGGTGGCCACGGCCACTTCTGACCTGGCAGCCACCGAGCAGGACGTCGAGATGAACGAGTCCGCCACCATCCAGTCGGCTGCGGATGCCACCCATGCCAGCGCCGAGGAGGATGCGGCAGCCAGGGCCACCACAGAAGATGCAGCAGCCAATGCCAGTACCGACAACACTGCCACCTCCACCTGATTTTGTCTGCAAACTTTTTCACTCGAACACTTATCAGAACCCCGGGATGCCGGGAGCAGATGTAATAGACTATCTTTGTTTTGCTTGCTACACAGTTTTTATGCCCACTCTGTTTATTTCAACATTAATCAATTTGAGCGACACTGGCTCAATGCCGAGTTGCATTTCCATGCGAGTCCCCGAGTTGCATTTCTTATTCACCCTATCTTTTCATCTCTGCTCTACCCGCAACTTGTTGCTTTTTTGGTATTCGAGTCACAAGAATCAAAGAGTAGAGCTGCAAATACTTAGCCGCTAGAAACAATCATGGTAACGCAGCCCACCACTTAGCCGAGAAGACGAAACAGGGAACAAAAGTAACAAAACACTCTACTCGGCTCCTGCACTTTTTCTTCCTTAGCGATTTTCGTGTGCTCATTGACCTTTTGCTTGTTCTCTTGCTTGCCATGAAGCCGGGTTTCGGACAGCAGCAGAGTCGAAGAGTTGGCATATAGGTTTAAACACAGTACTCAATGCGCTTATGAGTTCTGAAGTGGAGCAACCGAATAGACTAAGGGTCAAGCCGAGTAAAAACACTTAGAGCAATTTTGGACGAGGGCAGTCCCCGAGAACGATTTTAGATTGCAGAGTAGAATTTCAACTCGGATAAGAGGGTACATACACATCTTTGCTTACGAATGAAAACGACGAAGTAGCGCTACATTCCAGGGGCGCTTGGTTTCCTCTCCAGCTTTATCTGCCATGTTCGCCTGCGATGGGCGCACATCTACAAGGTAGTACGCATCATTGTGCAGCGCTTTGCTCACAATGAAAGGCCCTTCCCATGGAGGAGAAAATTTGTGCATCCCGGCTGTGCGCTGCACAAGCCTAAGGACCATGTCTCCTTCTCGGAAAACCCTTGGGTTCACCTTTCGGCTATGATAACGCCGCAGGTTTTGCTGGTAGATAGCCGAACGTGACAGAGTCAGCTC
The DNA here is from genome assembly GCA_028641055.1 of Alopecurus myosuroides. Lineage (NCBI taxonomy): Eukaryota > Viridiplantae > Streptophyta > Magnoliopsida > Poales > Poaceae > Alopecurus > Alopecurus myosuroides. The sequence goes on along the minus strand of CM054063.1, from coordinate 209,771,991 downwards.
TCTTGCTTCTTCAAGCAGGTCAACGTCGTCTTCTCGAGCTTCTCTCGCCTCCACCTCAGTGTAGAGGGTTACTCGGGGGGAGTCATGCTCTAAGTCTATTGGCAACACGGCCTCAGCCCCGTATACCAAGAAGAATGGCGTGTAGCCGGTTGATCGGTTAGGGGTAGTCCTTAGACTCCACAACACCGCTGGCAACTCTTCTAGCCAACACCCAGGTGTTTTCAGCAGTGGCTCAATCAGCCTTGGCTTTATGCCTGCCAGTACCATTCCATTTGCTCTCTCAACTTGCCCATTGGAGGCAGGGTGCGCGACTGACGCAACGTCTAGTCGGATATGCTTATCTCTGCAGAATCGCACCATTGCCCCCTCTGCAAAGTTGGTGCCGTTGTCGGTGATGATACTGTGCGGGTAGCCATATCTCATGATCACATCCTTCACGAACTTCACAGCTGTGACCCCATCGCACTTCCGAATAGGCTTCACCTCAATCCACTTGGTGAACTTGTCCACCATGACCAAGATATGTGTCATATTGCCTTTAGCCGGCTTGAAAGGGCCAACCATATCCAAGCACCAAACAGCAAATGGCCATGTGATAGGAATTGTTTTCAACTCGGAAGCAAGCATGTGAATCTTACTTGCGAACATCTGGCAGCCGTTGCACTTTCTCACAATATCTTCAGCTTGCTGCAGTGCTGTGAGCCAGTAGAAGCCGTGCCGAAAAGCTTTCTTGACCAGTGCCCGAGAAGAGGCGTGATGACCACATTCCCCTTGATGTATCTCCACCAGAATTTCTTCTCCCTCTTCTGGGCTCACACAGCGTTGCAGCACGCCTGTGGCACTTCTCTTGTGCAGCACATCTCGGACAATAGTGTATCCCTTGGATCTTCTCTGAATCTGCCTCGCAGTCACCTCATCTTCAGGTAGAGTGCCGTCCCTTAGAAAGGATAATATGGGCATAGCCCAACTCGGTGTCTCCCGTATGGGAAACACTGGTTCGTCCAGTTCCATTGGGACAGGCTCTTGCGGTTGCACAGGAGGGACAGGAGCGCTTCTTTGCAGCCCAGACCGATTGGCGAGAACTTCTTCAATGAATGCGACAGCCTCTGGGTTGAGGGCGGCAGTCCCCGAGTACGGAGTGGCAGTCCCCGAGTACGGAGTGGCAGTCCCCGAGTAAGGAGTGGCAGTCCCCGAGTAGGGAATGGCAGTCCCCGAGTACGGAGTGGCAGTCCCCGAGTAAGGAGTGGCAGTCCCCGAGTAAGGAGTGGCAGTCCCCGAGTAGAGGACGGCAGTCCCCGGGTTCCCTGCAGCACTCTCCCAGTCAATCTCCATTGGATCAGATTCCTCACTTGGCAGAGAAGGAACAAAGATGGATTCCGAGTTGGGGGAAGGCTTGATGGATGGCTTCCTCAAATGCTCCAAGGCGATTCCCGCCGGGATGGATTGCCGAGAAGATCCCAACTTGGACAACTCATCTGCTGCTTCGTTCTCTGCTCGGTGAATGTGCTGAAACTCACAGCCTTCGAAGAACCCAGTCATTGACTGCACCAGGAAGCGATACGATGCCATGTTGGCATCCAAAGCATCCCAGGTACCTGAGACTTGCTGCACCACCAGATCTGAATCGCCATAGCATATAATGCGCTGCACACCAACCTCCTTTGCTACTCGCAAACCATGCACCACTGCCTCGTACTCGGCTACATTGTTGGATGCCTTGAAATGAATCTGCAACACATACTTGAGCTGATCTCGCTTGGGTGACGTAAGCACAACACCAGCGCCAAGGCCTTCTTTCACTTTGGAGCCATCGAAATGCATCCTCCAATAGTTGGAAACTGGAGCAGGAGGTTCATACTGCATCTCGGCCCAGTCCACGAGAAACTCCGCCAGGACCTGAGACTTGATTGCTTCTCTTCTCGCATACGCAGGAGCGTACGCGGCTAGCTCAATTGCCCACTTGGCTACTCTGCCACTCGCCTCCTTGTTGCCCATGATATCTGAGATGGGGGCAGAGCTCACGACAGTGATGGGGTGCTCCTGGAAATAATGTTTCAGCTTCCTGGCGCCCAGGTACACACCATATGTCATCTTCTGGTAGTGCGGATAGTTTTGCTTGGAACTGGACAGCACTTCACTGAGATAATAGACTGGGCGCTGCACACTCTTGCCTTCTTCTTCTCGCTCCACCACTATCACCACGCTGACTACTCGGTTAGTCGCAGCGATGTACAGCAGCATAGGCTCCTTGGGTAGCGGACTAGCCAAGACGGGAGCGCTAGCCAGCATTGCTTTCAGCTCATTGAATGCCACATCCGCTTGCGGGGTCCAGACAAACTTGTCACTTTTCTTCATCAGCTGGTATAGAGGCAGAGCCTTCTCGCCCATTCGGCCCAGAAAACGGCTCAGAGATGCCAGACAACCCGTGAACTTCTGCACATCTTTCAGTGATCTCGGTAAAGACATGCTCTCAATAGCTTTTATCTTAGAAGGATTGGCTTCAATGCCCCGACTAGAAACCCGAAAACCGAGTAGCTTTCCAGCCGGTACACCAAAGGTGCACTTACTCGGGTTCAGTTTCATTTTGTACTTGCGTAGGTTAGCAAAGGTTTCCTCCAGGTCGGCAAGCAGAGTATGTGTTTTATTCGTTTTGATGACAATGTCATCTACGTACACCTGCACATTCTTGCCAAGCTGGTCGTGCAAGCATTTCTGCATGCATCTCTGATAGGTTGCACCCGCATTCCTCAAGCCAAAACACATGACACGATAGCAATAAGCCCCGTACGGGGTAATGAAAGCAGTCTTTATTTGATCAGCAGGATTGAGTGCAATCTGGTGGAAACCAGAGTAGGCATCTATGAAAGACAGCAGTTCACAACCAGCAGTGGAATCGATCACCTGATCGATGCGAGGTAGCGGGAAAGGATCCTTGGGGCATGCCTTGTTCAAGTCGGTGTAGTCGACGCACATGCGCCATGCGGTGGCAGCCTTGGGATCCTCCTTCTTCTTCTCGACCATGACCGGGTTGGCTAACCAATCCGCGTGCAGCACCTCCATGATGAAGTTACTTATCAGCAGCTTGGTGATCTGATCACCGATGGCCTTCCTTCTCTCATCTACGAAACGGCGCATAGCCTGCTTTACGGGCTTGGCGTCAGGACGCACATGCAAAGAGTGCTCAACCAACTCCCTCGGGACTCCTGGTAGATCTTCATTGGTCCAGGCAAACACATCCCGATTCTCACGGAGGAAGTGGATGAGCGCGCTTTCCTATTTCTCCGCCAACCCGGAACCAATGATGGCTACGCGGTCGGGGAACTCGGGGTCGACCTGGACTGTCTTGGTCTCCTTGGCAGCTTGGAAAGCAGTACCATGCTGGGTACTCGGTACACCTTGTGCACCAGCTTGTGCGGACTGAGCCATGGCCACCACCTCGTACATCTTCTTCTTCTCGGCCTCGATCACCATCGACTCTGCCAGCTTGGAGCTAGCTGAGGCACACTCCATGGACTTCTTGTAGTCGCCAGCGATGGTGATGATGCCATTGGGACCAGGGATCTTCATCTTCAGATAAGCCACATGAGTAGAGGCCATGAACTTGCTCAGAGCAGGCCTGCCGAGTAGAGCATGATAGGGGCTCTGATGATCCACCACTTCGAACTGCAGACGCTCTGTGCGGCAGTTCTCCCGGGTACCGAATAGCACATCAATCCACACTCGGCCAATCGGGTTGCATGAGATCCCGGGCACGATGCCATGGAAGGTGGTCTTGCTAGGCAGCATCATGTTCTCGGCCAGGCCAAGCTTCTCGAGTGTGTCCTTGTACACAATATTGATGCTGCTGCCGTTGTCGATTAGCACCTTGCTGAACCTCACATTCTTCTCGGGACCCAGGAAGGTAGGATCCAGCACCAAGGCATATGTACCCGGGTTGGGCATCACCTTGGGATGATCTGCTCGGGTCCACCTGATCTCCTGGTCACACCAATACATGTAGTGAGGAACAGCAGGAATCACTGCATTGACCTCCATGGCCCGCCTGTGCTGTGATTGCTTGTCGACTGCCTCGGACGTGAAGATCATATAGCTCTCATGGTGCTCTTGGTACTGGTTGGAGCCATTGCCCCCATTGTTGCCATTGTTGTTGTTGTTGCCCTGATAGTTGTTGTTGTTGCCTCTGTTGTTGTTGTTGCGGTTGTAGTTGTTGTTGTTGTTGCGGTACCTCTCGTTGTTGAAGTTCTGATTGGCTCCTAAAGCCACTTGGTTCACATTCTCCCTTCTCGGGTACACTGGCGGCCGGGTTGCGGGTGCGCGAGTAGGCTGAACGGTAGCATTGGCGGCTGGCAGGGGAGGAGGAGGAGGCAAGCCATCACTCTTGATCACATCCCACCACTCGCACTGCCGAGTAGTGTGGTTAGCAGGCCTCGAGGGATGGTGAGTGTGAAAGCTGCATGGGCCATCCTTCATGTCATCGAAGACAAACTTCTTCGGCTGCTCGGAGTTCCCGCTACCCGACTGAGAGGCGCGAAATGGCTTCTTGTTGCCTTGGCCCTGGTTCTGGTTCTGCCCGTAGGCTCCAGCAGGTTTCTGCCTTTGGCCACCACCGCCTCCAACATTCACTGCATTCACCTCTTCAGGATCATACCGAGTATCTACTCGGCGCTTGTTGCGGAACTCGTTGCGCTTGCTGCTGTTGAAGTTTCTTCTCGGCTCAAAGGAGTCCATCAGTGGCTGAGTAGGATCACCGAGTGCGTATTGATCTGCAATCTTGATGGTCTCCGCCAGAGTGTTCGGCATCTCTCTCTGCAATCTCTGCCAAAGCATGCTGCCATGTCGGCAACCCTGCGCAAACCAAGTGATGGCCTGTGCCTCATTCACACCCTCGCAGGTGTTCCTCAGAGTGCTCCTCCGAGTAAGATACTCGCGGTCCGTCTCGTCTTCTCGCTGCCTGCAAGCTGACAGCTGCTGTGGCCTATTCGGCCTCTTGTACGTGCTCGTGAAGTTGCTGATGAAAGCATCCGAGAAGTCCAGCCAGCAGTTAATGCTGTTCTTGGGCAAGTTGTTGAGCCAAGTGCGAGCTGGACCCTCTAGCATCTGCGGCACATATCGCACCGCCCATCTCCTGTTGCCAATCGCGATATGGACCGCGGTGACGTAGTCATTGAGCCAATCTTCAGGCTTGGTGCTGCCATTGTAGCTCTTGGTGCCTCTTGCAAGCTGGAAGCCCTTCACGGAAGGCTCGTTCATGATGCGCGGGCCAAAGCACTCGGGGCCAGGAGGACCCGTGCTCTCAAGCCGCGCCGACAAGCTGATACGGTCCAGCTGGTGCCTTGCATCTCCAGGCGCTAGCACGCGCTCACCAACACGGTCATGAATATCATAGCCAGCCATCTCCATAGCCGAGTAGCCATCATCATACCTATCCACCTGCATAGCCACGGGCTGCTCCACCGGGTTGGCGACTGGCGCCACTGGGCGCGGCTGCTGCCTCTGCCGAGTAGGCTGAGCTGCGGGTTGCCGAGAAGAACCTGGACGCGCGGCATCTCGGGCACGGCTTTGAGCTTGATGGGCTTGAGAGCCTGCTCCTGCAGCGTTGTGTTCCCGCCCGGGCTGCTGCGGTACAGCAACCTGTTTCGCGGCAGCAGCCGGGTCATACACCTGCATTTGCCTGTCTCTACCCGAGCGCCCGCTGCGGCTCTTCTCGCGGCTGGGATGCGGAGACGAGGCCTGATCGTTAGATCTAGCCGCGTGCGAGTGAACCACCTGCGAAGCTCCAGCTCCCGGGTTGGCCTTTCGGAACTCCTCGTTCTGCCTAGCGGCTTCCAACACCAACTCGTTGAGCCTCTCCTGCTGCCTGAGACGCGCCTCTCCATCCAGGCGCGGCAACTCGGCGGCCACGGCCTCTGCAGCTCTGAGCGTCTTGGCGGGTGTGCTATACCTTGGCCTTGTGAAGGTGTTCGCGGTGGCGGACTGAGCGGGCACCTCCGCAACTGTTGCCATCTCGACACCCAAGTTACGCCGCGTAGCGCCTACTCTGCTGGGCCTCCTGGCGACCGGCGTGAAGCCGTGAGCCTTGTTGTACTCGAGCTGGTCTAAACTCAGCTCAAGCCTGATCTTCTCCAACTCCGCCTGCTCGGCAAGCAGCTCCTGGCGTTGCCGCTCGAGCTGCTCCCTCGCGGCTAGGAGCTCGATGTCGGTGGGAGTGGGCATACCGGCTCGCGCAGCTGACGCGGGGATGACCGTAGAGGTGGAGGGCGGCAAGTTGTTCTCCCTCTCGTAGGGCCGGTGAGTCCTGCCACCAGCAGGCGGTTCGTCAACCTCCTCGACGACGGCCGCAGCGCCAGTAGCAGCTGCACCAGTATTTGCCGCCAAACCCGTCACCATCACCTCCGCGCAGCTCGCAGAGCTGCATGCGGGCCTTCCGCGAGCAGCAATCACCGCGGGAGGATCTTCCGCGTCATGCACCAGCTCGGGGTACGCGCGGTTGGCGACGGTGGCGACGTAGACGAGGTGAGAGCCGAAGGAGATCACCGAGCCGCCCTCAGGCATGGCCATGCCGCCGAAACAGCCGGCGTTGTCGGTGACGAAGTCGAAGGAGCCGAATCTGTGGACAAGGCCACAAACTACGCGCTCCGCTGAAGAAGATCCCGTCCGAACAGAAACTCCAGCCAGCGCCGCTGGTTGCCCCACGGTGGGCGCCAACTGTCGTGGTGGTGTCACGGCAGATGCCATGGGATGGCTAAAGATGTGAGGACGAAGGACGCTGGAGGTGTCCGGGGAGGGATCACGCGACGAGTGGCCGCGTGAGATAAGAACAATACACTGCAAACGACACGATCTACCCAGGTTCAGGGCCCTCGTGAGGAGGTAAAACCCCTACTCCTGCCTCTCTGTATGTATTATGATGTTTCTCCGAGTAGCCACAGTACAAATGATATCGCTACCGAGTAGCCACTCTCCTCTCTCCGGGTAGAGCTAGGTCAAGAACTTAGGGTTTCTAGGGTTCAATGTGAGCATGTATGCGATTGATATGAGCATGCCTCGCGCAGGAGGCGGCGGGGCACCTTATATACCTGGTGCCCAGCCGGATACGTCCAAACATGGACAAGTGTCGACATAGTGTGCACACCGTCCTTCTTCCGGGTTCCCGCTGACAACTTTGGTTCCTAACCTTGGCTTCATCTGGAAAGTCGTTGGGCAAAACTAGGGGACAGACTGGTATCACTGTATCTAGGCACAGAGTAGGCCCCCCTTATCCTGCCACGGCCTGCTTCCATGCTGTCACTGTCAGGCAGGCCGGTCCCATATGAACAGTAGTTCGAATGCTGCCAAGTACGGACCCAGGATACGCGGGATCCTGTGTCAGAACGGCTCCTTTGACTTTCTGGCCCGAGTAGGTTCCCGCCAATTGTTCCCGCCAATTGTACTCGGGCCGACTCTTCTACTCGAAAGGATAGAACTTGATTGATATCTCCTTCTGGTCATCTTGAGGTGAGACCGAGTAGCAGTCGACCGGGTAGCGGGTACCGGGTAGTCGGCTACTCGACCAAACCTCTCCTCTGTAAGACGCCTTTACCACTTGCCTTTACCCTACTCGGGGGTAACCCCCCGACATAAATTTCAGAGGAAGAACACAGCCAGAAGGGGAGCCAGAGGGGGCCACCATGGGCCCACACCATGGGGTGGCGCGACCCCCCTGGCCGCTCCACCTATAGGTGTGGCCACCCTGGCCCACCTCCGGGGGATATTTTTGGCGTGCTTGTCCCCGAGGGAACCCTAAGCCTCATTCCATCTTCAACGAATTATTCCGCCGCCGTCTCGGGGCGGAAAACACGGAGAGAGAAAAGATCTCTGGTAGGGAGAAATCTGTTGGGGAAATTCCTCTCCGGAGAGGGGAAATCACAGCCATCGTCACCGTCATCTCTCCGGGCATCATCAAGATCGTCATCATCATCATCATCACCACCAGAACCATCACCCTCATCATCCACCTTCATCCCGCTGTAACAATTAGGGGCATCTATCGTTGTTTTGCATTAGATCTCTCTCCCCGTGTGGATTACTTGTTAGTAGTTGATGCTTGTGAGATTTATCGGTGTTTGCACTTTATGACCAGATTGTTATCATCTATTATATCACCTCTGATCATGATCTATATGATGTGTTGTGAGTAGTTCATGTTGTTCTTGAGGACATGGGAGAAGTCAAGTTGTTAGTAGTGAAGTAATGTTGAATAATATTTAATGTTTGATATTTAAGTTGTGGTGTTATTCTTCTAGTGGTGTCATGTGAACGTCGACTACATGATACTTCACCATTTTTGGTCCTAGGAGAATGCATCGTGTATTTTTCTACTAATTGTGGGGTTGCCGGAGTGACAGAAACCTGAACCCCCTTTAGGAAACCATTACACACGAGGGAGCGTAGGATCCCGGAGTTTAAAGCTGTGGTTAGATTTATTTATTAATTACTTTGTTGTAGTTGTGGATGCTTGCAAGGGGTATAATCACAAGTATGTATTAGTCTTGGATGGGATGGTACATTAGCATAGGTTCACCCACACAACACTTATCAAAACACCGAACATTATTCAGCTGCATGGAACAAAAACACTTGACAGAAACCTCTCGTCTGTCCTCGAGAACGTTTTTTAATCATAAGTAAACTCACCGGCTTGTCCTTTGCTGGAAAAAGGATTGGGCCACTTGCTGCAGTTATTATTACTGCATTTTATTTACTCACGCTTTATTTATCTGCAATATCAAAAACCCCTACAAATCTATTTTCCAGTATTTACAGTTATTCCTTCATCGAAACCGCTTGTCAACACCTTCTGGTCCTCGTTGGTTTCGACACTCTTATTTATCGAAAGTACTACGATACATCCCCTATACTTGTGGGTCATCAGCTGGATACCTGGACTTGATGAGCTTCATGATATAGGGTGCATATGGAGGCACCTTGAGGTGGTAGAGAGAAAAGTGGATCTCGTGAAATATGAAGTCCATCACATCAATATTGTTGCTCTCGGTATCCTCAAGGTCACCCTCTGTGAAGGTGAGATAGGCATGATGCATGAGGTTCACCAAGCCGCCATGGATCTCATCATTGTTTCCAGCGCTAGGGCCAATGGCTTCCCGGAACATGCGCAGAAGGATATCATAGATAGCAAGGAGTCCCTTGGTGGAACCCACGGTACCTCGAAGATCATACAGCTAAACCAGCTTGTGTTTTTCATACTCCACACCGTGTACATGCATCCGAGTACCCCGAGGGGCATTGAGGCCAGCAAAAGGATACCCTAGCTCAGCAGCAAAGTCATGGAAGGTGGTAGTGAGCTTGTGAGGTCCATACATCCATGTCATCCCAATCTCCTTAGCGTCATCGAAAATCAGGGTAGCAAAGAACTACCGAATGTGCTATTGTAGGAGAATCGGGTCTCCATCAGAGGATGCAAACCAAGGAGCTCAGCAAGATGAATAGAGTTGTTGAAGTAAAAGAGTTAGCAGCCATGTGTGGAAAGTTGATGTACTTCATCGGGCAGACAAGCTTGATCATAACCGAGTACACATGCCTGAACAGAGTCTCCTGCTCCACGTGCCAGAAACAGGAATCAATGGTGGTGTCTTGAGGGCCATCGGTGTACCATGCCTTGGTGCGCCAGGTCTTGAATTCAGCATCGGACATTGTTGCCAGGTTCAGAGAGGTCTTGCCCTGTTGTTTGCTAGCAAGACGAGCAGCTCTATCAGCGTTGCATTGACACTCATACTCGCGCTGTTCTTCACGCCGATGTTGACGAACAACAGTCTCATCAACAAATACCCCTCCTTCACTCTATTGGAAGTGGCGCCACCGCTTGCGGGAGCTAGGGACCTTGGGCATAGAGCTTGAACCATCTGCAAGAAAAAGAAAAAGCAAGCACAAAGAAAAACAAACGACATCAACATTGGGGCTCATATCTTGTGGAGTAGAATAGAATGATCTATGTTCAAGATTCAGAGCAGGTCGGAAATTCCGGACCTGGCTGAAATTTCCGGGGGGCGGAAATTCCGGGCTGGGGCCGGAAATTTCTGGCCCTGGAAAAATCGCACTAGGGTTGCGAATCCAGGCCTGCAAGGAATCTAGAACTAGACATAATGTGCACGGGGTGGTACAAGGGTGGAATAGTGAGAGAAAAACGTGATGTGGTGAGATCCAACCCTAAGAACTTGAGAGATCAATGCAACCGGAAACCATAGATCACGTAGAAAACTTCGCACATACCAGGGTCTATGGGAAGAACACGGAGGTGTAGACTCTTAATCCAAGAAGGGAAGCCGGAAGACGAGAAGGGGAGGAGATAGAGCCTCCGGGGAGCCCTGTGGCGGCGGCTGCAGTTGGAGAGGAGAGAGTGCAGGCGATGGGAGGGGAAAAAGAATGAGGTAGCCCCTCCCGTCGCCTATTTATAGCCTCCAACTGCTTACCCCGGAATATTCCGGTGGGTAGGCTAGAAATTTCCGGGGGTCGGAGATTTGGCCAGAAATTCCGCCCCAATAATTCGGTAGGACTTCAGAGAGGGAGGCACAACGGAGCGGGGTCGAATTTCCGGGCAAATCATGAACACCGGAAATTTCCGGGGCCAGGACACGGAATATTCCGGCCCCCGGATGTTTGGCCCGGAAAATTTCGCCCCAAATTTCCGGCCGTGTCCAAAGAGCGGGAACGGAGGAAACGGAGGAATTTTTCAGGACAAGTATCTGGTGGCTGGAAATTTCCGGGCCCTAGGCCGGAATTTCCGGGGTCCACAAATAGAGAGTTTTTCAAACAAGAAACAAGACACGAGCCACCAAAAACGATAAAAACAAAACAACGATAAAGGAAACTCAAACACAAAACAAGAAAGAGCAAAAGAGACAAGAAACAAGCCGAAGATAAAAATGTTGGTGGCCAGAGCCACCGTGTTTGAGTATATGCCAAGGAGCCGCGAAGATATATCTTGGGCCCAAAATCATGACTCACGTTGAAGCACAATAAGTCACACAATGACCAGATATGCATGAAGTTTTGATTGATTTGCGCATAATAGGAGGAGTGTTGGTTCATGAGTTGAAATACGCTCCCCCTATGTCCATGCCTACATCCAAACCTAGATAGAATGTATAGTGAAGGTATCTATGCAAGGTATCAAGTGAAGTTAGATGCATCTATGACATTTAGTTCATTCCTCAAACCCCAAAATCTTGGTTCATCAAGGGCCTTCGTGAAGATATCCGCAAATTGATCCTTGGTTGGCACATACGAGAGATCAATATCGCCCTTCTCAACATGACCCCGAATAAAATGATGCCGAATCTCAATGTGCTTCGTCTTGGAGTGAAGGACGGGGTTGTAGGAGATCTTGATGGCACTCTCATTGTCGCACAAGAGGGGGACCTTGTCGAAGTCGATACCATAATATCGCAAAGTTTGCCACATCCATAGCAATTGAGCACAACAACTTGCCGCGGAGATGTACTCGGCCTCTGTGGTGAAGAGGGCGATGCAATTTTGCTTCTTGGAAGACCAACATACCAAAGAGCGACCAAGAAATTGGAAACCCCGGGATGTAGACTTCCAATTTGTCTTCTCTCCCGCATAATCCGCATCCGAGTACCCGATGAGCTGAAAGATTGAAACCTTGGAATACCAAAGACCAAAGTTTGGGGTATGAACTAAATAGCGAAAGATGCGCTTAACCAATTCAAAATGACTTTTCCTCGGAGAGGCTTTAAACCGTTCACATTTACCTATGCTATATATAATATCGGGTCTAGACGCACAAAGGTAGAGCAAAGAGCCAATAATGGAGCGATATACATTTTGATCTACCTCTTTACCATTCGGGTCGGGTTTCAAGTCAATAGTTGTGGACATGGGGGTTTTCATAGGTTTTGCGTCATGCATGTTGAATCGGTTGAGCATATCTTGTGTATACTTGGCTTTCTTGATGAAAGTGCCTTCGGGATGTTGCTTGATCTCAAAGCCAAGAAAATACTCCAACTCGCCCATCATAGACATCTCGAATTTATCCGTCATAAGCTTGCAAAACTCATCATTGAATGTGGTGTTAGTAGAAACAAAAATGATATCATCCACATAGAGTTGGCATATGAACAATTCACCTCCAACCTTATTTGAAAAAGGGTGGGATCGATTAAACCAACATTGAACCCACGATCCACTAGAAACTCTTTAAGGTGCTCTACCACGCATGTGGAGCTTTTTTAAGTCCATAGAACGCCTTATCAAGTTTGTAGACGAATCGGGATGGTTGAGATTCTCGAAAATCGGAGGTTGCTTGACATATACTAACTCATTAATAGGACCATTAAGAAAGAAATTTTAACATCCATTTGTTGTAGTTTGAAGTTATGATGAGAAGCATAGGCAAGCAAGCTACGAATTGATTCAAGACGAGCTACATGAGCGAAAGTTCCACCAAAATCGACACCTTCGACCTGAGAGAAGCCTTGAGCCATCAATCTCGCCTTGTTGAGAATGACGATGCCGTATTTATATTGCTTGTTCTTGAATACCCATTTGGTGCCAATGACGTTCTTGCAATCCTTGGGCCTTGGGACTAACTTCCAAACTTTGTTGTGCTCAAAGTTGTTGAGTTCATCATGCATAGCTTCAAGCCAATCTTGATCTTCAATATCTTCATAGACCTTCTTGGGCTCAACGTGAGAGACGAAAGCACGTTCCTTGCTAAAAATCCGCCAATTGCTTCCTTGTGACTACCCTTCCTCGAACTTGTCCAAGAATCATGTCATCCCTGTGACCGGCACGCTCAAGATTTTCTAGCCTCCTTTTTGCTCTATGAGCTAGCATCTCCTCTAAAGTATCGTTGGATATGGCTTGAGCATCACCTTCATCATTGGAGTCATGTCCATCTTGATCTTGTTCTTGTTCATTTATGGGAGATGGATCACAAATGTGTCTATTTCTTTCATGAACATGAGATACTTGACCTTGTCCTTCATTGTTAGCTTGGCCTTTATGAATAGCTTGGCCTTGATTGATAGCTTGGCCTTGATTGATAGCTTGGCCTTGATTATTTGATTGGCCTTGATTAGTGACTTGAGGGCTTGGTGCATCTTGTTGGGTAGCATATGTATAAATGGGTGTAGTTAATGGTTCCACTTGAGTAGAGCATAGTCCTTCTCCCTCCGTCATCCGGTAACCCTCAATGGGGATTATTTCACCAATCCCGATTCTTCTTATGACGATGAGAGGAATTGCATCTCCTACAACACCATGATCTATACGGCCCCCTTGGGACCCATTATCCTCATCAAACACCATGTCTATAGCTACTTCAACTTGTCCGGTGGACTTGTTATAGACTCTATAGGCGTGAGCGTTTGTGGCATAACCAACAAAGATACCCTCATAGGATTTGGTCTCAAATTTTGACAAGCGTTTACCTCTCTTATGAATGAAGCATTTTCACCCAAATACCTTGAAGTATGATATCAGGCTTCTTGCCTGTGAGAATCTCATAAGGAGTCTTGTTCAAGTTCTTGCGGAGATATAACCGATTGCTAGCATGACAAGCAGTGGAGACGGCCTCAGCCCAAATATTGTAAGGAGAAGAGAACTCCGCAATCATGGTCATTTCCGCGTCCATTAGTGTCCGGTTCTTCCTCTCCGCCACACCAATTTGTTCAGGGGTATAGGGAGTGGAATATTGATGAGCAATCCCCTCTTCTCTAAGAAATCCCTCCACGGTGTAGTTCTTGAATTCGGAGCCATTATCACTTCGGATAGCAATGATTCTTGCATTATGTTGGCGCTCCACCAAAGTGATGAACTCGATGACTCTCTTTTGAGTCTCACTCTTCCTCTTGAGGAAATACACCCAACAATATCTTGAATAGTCATCCACGATCACCAAGAAATACTTCTTGCCTCCAAGACTATCATACGATAGTGGACCAAAAAGTTCCAAATGAATAAGCTCAAGGATCCTTGAAGTGGTGATGGTTGTCTTGGTGGGGTGAGATTCTCCATGTTGATTTCCAAGTACGCAAGAGCTACACACACGATCTTTGGCAAACATAGCATTTGTTAGTCCTAGAACATGATTGCCACTTTGAAGGTCATGCAACGTTCTCATATTGGTGTGGGCTAACCGGCGATGCCATATCCACCCCACATCAACTTTAGCCATTAGGCATGTTGCGGCACACGTGTCTCCTTTAGAGAAGTCCACTACATACATGCCGTTCTCGACATGCCCAACAAAAGCTACTTTAAAAGTCGTCTCCCAAGTGACAATCACATTATCTTTATTGAAGAACGAGGTAAAACCACAATTTGCAAGTTGAAGGACCGACATGAGATTGTAACCAAGGGAATCAACAAAGAGAACATTCTCAATTGATAAATCATTTGAGATAGTTACCTTTCCTCGCCCCAAAACCTTTAGTTTGGAGTTATCACCAATAGTGACGCAATTGAGATGAGGTGAAGGAGGATTAATATCACTCATTGCATCCTTGCTTCCGGTCATATGTTGGGATGCACCACTATCCATCGTCCATTTGCCCGATCCGGAAGCACTTCCCTACAATAGATTAGTGTCTTGATTTAGGTACCCATCGTTGAACGGGTCCTCTTTTGTTAGCAACAAGGGTCTTTGGAACCCAAATAGTCCAATGATAATCATCACCATAAGAAGTACCAACATATTTAGCATATACATGACCATCTCTAGATTTCTAAGAACATAAGATGGGTTGTATTTCCCGGCAAAGTCATTATGACTAATGCCCCCCCTAGAGGTTTCACCACCCACAATGGTGTTGGTTTCATTCTCTTTGATCACCTCTCCTTATTTCACAAAGTTTACTTCTTGTGAAGGAGAAGTGACCTTCTTCTTGTCCTTCTTGTACCTCTTCCTTGAGTTAGAAACATAGCCAAGTCCCTCCTTTCCATTCTTGACTCTTTAAGGGATCGTCACCTCATTGAGAGTCTTCTCATTTCCTACAAGATTAGTTGCACCACAAGAGTTTCTAGGAAAGTTACTAGTGCTAGTAGATGAACATGACATAAATTTCTTATTTGATGGTTGAGGTAGAAGATTGTCACGAGATTTGGTTAGCTTGTCATGAATTTCTTTAAGAGACGTGAACTCCTTTTCTAGATTTTCATGACGAGCAACAAGTTCCTCATGAGAAATTCCTAGTTTCAACTATTCATTTTCAAGGGTTTTAACAAGAGCAAAAGATTGTTCATTATCTTTCCTAATCTTAGACACACTCATAGCAATTGTCTCTTCAAGACTAGATAACTTCTGCTCAAGAGAAGCCCTAATGGAACACTCATTTTCAAGAGTTTTCCAAGCTCTGTATCTTTGCAAGAGTGACTTCCATGGATTTCCAAGGTCATGATAATTTCTTCCTTTTCATCTACAAGATATTTATCATCATCAAGTTGCCGCAAAAGGGCATTCACTTTATCTTTAGTCTCATCTTTGAGGCTAGCCAACCAAATGCTTAGTTCTTTAGCCTCACTATCTTCCTCACAATCATTTGGAACACAATCCAATAATGAAGGAGGATTAGTGGAAATATATTTGGAGTTGTGAGAGCATACCGAAGTGGCTTTTGCCATAAGATATGTAGGTCGCATAGGCGCATTCTCATTGGGGGATTCGAATAGAGAGACCGATGGAGACGAGGAGGTAGCAATGGCAACCTGGGCTACTCCTACCACTTCATCTTCTCCTTAATTTCCATAAATATAGGTTTTCAACACCGCCCCTTCTTGAACATAAAGATCCCTTGGCACTCTTCTAGCGAAGTTCTTGTTTTGTGGAGCATTGGCCTTGTTTTTGCGAACACGATTTCCTTCATTTTCTTCTCTTGGCTCAAAAGGGCACCCCTTCACAAAGTGATTTGCACTTCCACAATTGTATCATGTCCTTGGTAGCTCCCCCTTCTTCTTATAGTTCTTGTTTCTAGGGGGTCTCGGAGTGCCGGCCTTGTGAGCTTCCCATCTCTTCCAATATCCGTGCATGGCAAGGGCAATGCACTTTTGAGCCCCCGTGTAAGTATCCTCATAGTCCTCCTCATCATCGTCATCTTCTTCAATCTCTTTAATTCGAGCAATTGCATTTGACTTCAAAGCTAGGTTGGGAGACTTTCCCAATCCTCTAGAGAGAGCAAGAGCGTCATCTGCACTCTTGTGCGATAGGGATATGTCAATGAACTCACTAAGAACACCAATGGAGTTGAGGGAAGTGTAGTCCGCTCTTGTCCGGATGCTAGTGGAGAGGTTCTTCTCTAAGGGTGTAATTGATTTGGCAAACTTCCTCTTTATCCACTCATCAGAGATTTCTTCCTTTCCTAAGTCCCTCAATTGATTGGCAAGGGTGACAACTCTTCTATATAGCTCCTCGGGGGACTCATCCTCTTGCATAACGAACTTATTGGACTTGTCAATGGCTACATCATACTTGGATGATTGGATGGTAGCATTCCCTTGAAACAAAGTGTCAATCTTTTCCCAAGCCTCCTTGGCGGTCTTGCAACCACAGATGTGAGTGAGATGCTCTCTTGGAAGAGCCTTTTGAATTATGACAAGTGTGGTCTTGTTGAGTTGAGATTCCACATCCTCCCTAGGAGGCAAGTTGCTTGGGTCGTGAGGATGGAACCCATGGACCACACTTCTCCACAAGGCGGTGCACGAGCCGAAAAATATATGACTCCATTTCAAACTTCCAAGAAGAGAATTCATTAGTGTTAAGCATGGGAGGAAGTCCAACATTAAGAATGTGTGGCATGGAAACAATTGGGTAAATGGAGTCATAGATTTGAGGTGGTGGAAGTTTTGAGTTGGACCCCAAACCATTAGCCGTTTGAGACTTGGAGCCACCAGAATTCTCCTTTTCTTTAGCCTTTTGTGTGGCTTTCACCCTAGCTTTGGAAATGTTTACTTCGATTTTGGTATCGTCTAGAATAGTTTCCTCTTCCAAACTTTCCTCATCAGATACATGGGGATAACTCATGTGCCCCTTAGGTTTACCCATCATGTTCTCCAACATCTTCTTGATGGAGGAGACCTCCGAGCCAACACTAGAGCTAACCTTGGACAATTGGGCCTGGATGGTTTCAACCGTTGTCTCTAGGTTAGCTATAGTATTGGCCATTTTGGAGAGCTCCTCCTTAGAAGATTCGGGATCATCTCTGTTGTCCATGATACTCTTAGGCGGTTAAGTCCGATATAAGAGCCGAGGCTCTGATACCAATTGAAAGTACACTATGGTCAACTAGAGGGGGGGTGAATAGGTGACCTACAAATTTTAATTGTTTTCACTTTTAGATGTGCTTTAGCAAGTAAAATATGAGGTTATCTAACTACGCAACTAGATGAATTCCCTAGGTGACAAGAAACAAGTATGCAAAATAAGTAGTAGGCAAGGCACAATATAACCACAAGTGTAAAAAAGGAGTCAAGAATATGTTTCCTGTAGTTCCTTCTTAAAAGAAGTACGTCTACGCTGGAGAGGTGGGGAGCCACCTAGGCGCTCCTCAATAGCACGGATGTGCACACCTTGTTCTCCTTGAACTTCTCCGGTGAGGGAGATTCTTGTTTCCACTATGAGGTCGAGTTGAAGGCGTTGACCAAACCTTTACAAGTGGTTGAGGCTACTCCACAAGTGAGATGGAGGCTCTCAACAATCTAAAGCTTCTTGTAACAAGGTGGAAGCTACAAGCACTAGGGTTTCTCTAGGTGTCAAGGCAACCAACAGATTTACAAGATCCCAAGGGGTAGAGTAAGTGAAAACGATTTATGGCTTGGTAGAGATGTTGATCTAGGCCTCCTCCATCTGATCCTTGAAGGGCATAGAGTTTGGTTGGAGGAGGAGGGAGATCTAGGCGTTTTGAGCTCTCAAACAATGGAGGAGAGAGAGGAATGGATGAACTAGCTGTCTAGAGGAAGAAGATAGCTATTTATAGCCTCCTCCGAAATCTAGCCGTTGCTGTCTTCGAGGGCTGGAATATTCCGGTATTAGGACAGGAAATTTCCGGGGCAGTAGGTGCGGATATTTCAAAAGTCTGGGGGGCGGATCATTCAATAATACGGTGGTCGGAAATTTCCGCCCCCATATCCGAGATCGGGCAGCAGCAGCGCATCCAGTTTTCTTCTAAGGACTAGAGGCAGGAAATTTCACCCAGAATTTTCAGGGAAAATTTCCGCTCCTGCATCCGAGAGAAGGCAGCTGAGACGCATAAAAAATTCTTCTAAGGACCAGGGGCCGGAAATTTACACCGGAATATTCCGGGAAAATTTCCGCCCTTGTATCCGAGAGCGGACAGTTCGATGCCAGCAATTCATCGTACGAGCCTCGACCAGGCCAGAATATTCCGCGGCAGAGACCGGAAATTCCGGCCCATAACCACCGGAAATTCTGGGCAGGTGTTCTGAATAATCCGGCTACAGAAAATGTCTTGTCTCAGAAATTTCTTTGCGAGTCTTCTCGAAGATATCACTGTCGTTCATGATAGATATAATGAGGCCAGCTGTGAACACTTAAACCACCATGTTAGTAGATATAACCGTGTTGTTATCACCACCAAAATATTAGAGGAGACATGCGCTTTCAAGTTCCGTATTCTATTTTTTCATAGATATATAAGTCCTGACTCCCTCTTTTCAACGCAAAAAATTACTTAATTTGGAGGTCGGATGAGTTGCCAAATAATATTTTAAACCTACATAATAAGGTTGAGCGAACTTTGACCGTGAAAATAACCTATTTAGAAATCGATTTTTGTGTTTTTCGTTGCCGGTTTTGAATAGATGTGTCTTTTCCTCCCAAACGATTTGAGTGGTCATTGAGGTAAAACGGATTATATATGAGAAAGTTATCGCTGTTTTAGTAAACACAAATAATCGAAACTCCGTCCGGCAGTACACAGACATATACCGTGAAGTTTAAACATGTGTCATGTGAAGTTCACATATGTGTCGAGGGGAGTCCAAATAATCCGGTTTTTAGTTGGCACACATAGAAAAAATAAGGAGATTAAAATCATTGCCTAAAATGCAAAATCCTGTCGGCAGTACAAACTCATCAACAGAGAAGTTCACATGTATACCTAGAGAAGTTCAGTACTCTGTTTTTTCGTAGATATGTAGTCCCTAGTTCTCTCTTTTCAATGCAACAAAAATCACTTGACTTGGAGGTCGGATGAGTGGTGAAATAATTTTTTGAACATACAAAATAGGGTTGACCGAACTTTGACCACGAAAATAACCCACTTAGAAAATGAATATTGAATTTTTCGTTACCGGTGAAACCAGTAGATTGAATAGATGTGCCTTTTCAGCCCAAACGATTTGAGTGATCATTGAGCTAAAACGGATAATGTATGAGAAAGTTATCGCTGTTTTAGTAAACACAAATCATGTAAACTACGTCTGGCAGTTTACAAACATATACCAAGAAGTTCATATGTTCATATCGAGGGAAGTCCAAATAATCTGTTTTTAGGTGGTACACATAGAAAAAATAAGGACATCAAAATCATTGTCTAAAGTGCGGAATCTCGTCGGCAGTACAAACTCATCAATAGAGAAGTTCACATGTATGCCTAGAGAAGTCCAGTACTCTGTTTTTTGTAGATATATACTCCCTCACTCTCGCTTTTCAACGCAACAAAAATCACTCGATTAGTAGGTCGGATGAGTGGAGAAATATTTTTTTGAATATGCAAAATAGGGTTGAAGAACTTTGATTGCGAAAATAATCCACTTAGAAATCGAGTGTTGAATATTTCGTTACCGGTGAAACCGGTAGATTGAATAGATATGTCTTTTCCCTCCTAACGATTTGAGTGGTCATAGAGCTAAGACGGATAATGTATGAGAAAGTTGTCGCTGTTTTAGTAAATACAAACCACAAAAACTCCGTCCGGCAGTACACAGACGCATAACGGGAAGTTCACACGTGTATCGAGTGAAGTACAGTACTCTATTTTTATACTACATTATAGATTAGTATATTTTTAAATTTGAATTTAATCGGTGATGAACTAAAGAAAACAACAGACGAGAAATAGTTGCGGAATTTCAATAGATTTCCAATGGCATACCATTTGAATCGTTCCAATTTCCGGTTGAGAAAATATTTTAAAAATACGTTATGTGTGACATTTCGCTAACCATGTTTTTAGAAATAAAAAATAATCATAACAAATTTGAAAAGTGACGAAATGAAAAAGATGCCTAATTTCACTAGATTTTGAATGGTATATCATTTGCTAAATTTCGATAAACGTTTTAAAAAATATCTAGAAAATACATTCACAACTGTTTTTACCAGATTTGAGTATTTTCCAAATTGCTTAAAAATGGTTACGAATGTGAAAACCTACGCGAGACAAGAGTGAAGGGAATATGCCCGAGAGGCAATAATAAAATGGTTATTATCTTATTCCTTGTTTATGATGAATGTTTATTTCTCATGCTAGAATTGTATTAACCGGAAACGTTGATACATGTGTGCTTAATAAACAAACAATGGTTCCTAGTAAAGCCTCTCTTTTAACTAGCTCGTTGATTAATAGATGATCAAGGTTTCCTGATCATGAACATTGGATGTTATTAATAACGGGGTCATGTCATTAGAAGAATGATGTGATGAACATATACCCAAAGAGAATATAGCAATGCGATCAAGTCATTTAGTTTACATTGTTATATCAAACATACGAAGTAACTTATTCCTTAGACCTTGAGATCATGTCAATCACTGATACCGGAAGAGTGCTTTGATGGCATCAAACGTCACACCGTAACAGGGTGACTATAAAGGTGTCGTTAAGTATTCGGAAAGTATTAGTTGAGGATCATGGATCAAGAGTGGGATTTGTCCATCCAAATGACGGAGAGATATACTCTGGGCCCTCTCGGTGATATCACATCGAAACCGCTTGCAAGCACGTGATATGATCACAAGGATGTTATATCACGGGAACGAGAAAAGAGTACTTGTCGGTAACGAGATTGAACAAGGTATGGTTGATACCAATGATCGAATCTCGGACAAGTAAAATATCGCGAGACAAAGGGAATAGTTCACGGCGTTGTTGGTTCACACGATCACGAGAGTCATCGTTGAATATATAGGAGTCATCACGGATCTCCAGATCCCGCTGTTGATTATTGATCGGAGAGGAGTCTCGATCATGTCTATCTTATTCGCGAACCGTAGGGTGACACACTTAAGGTTCGATGACGCATTTGAGAGGATACGGAATATCGAAGAATATTTTGGACAGCACCGAAATTGTTTCGGGGAAAATTGAAATAGTTCAAGGGGTTTTTCGTCGAATGGTTGTTAATAGAATTAACAAATGATTCGAGGTGCTATATGCAAAAGTTTGTTAATAGAATTAACAAATGCTGAAATAAAGAAATAAAAAGGTTTTATTTATTTATTAAAAGAAAACCTTTGGATTTTCCAAGTGGGAAATTATGGGAGCATGAGTGGGTGTGAGTGGAGCTTCCACTCACATGAAGAGGGAAGAGGTGGGGGCACCACCATGGCTGGCCGCACCCCACCTTTGGGCTGCCTCCCTCTCCCTATAAAAGGAGGGTGAGGGCTCCTCCTCATACACACACTTGGCCACTTCCCTTTCCCTCCACCCGCTGCTCCATTTCATGGTCTCCGGCTTGGCGAAGCCCTGACCGTGGGATTCTTCACCACCACCACGTCGTCGTGCTGCTGGAGTTCCGAGGGATCCTCTACTTCCGCGCCCCGCTGGAACGAGGGAACGGAGGTCGTCATCAACCGTACGTGTGACCGATCACGGATGCACCGCCGGATTGCGGTGCCATCTTCTCGCTATCGGGATCGGTGTGAGTACGACTACGCCAACAACGAGATTTGATCTCGTACCACTTTGAGTCTTCGAGGGTATGTGTTCTCCTTAACCCTCTTGTTGCCCGTTGCACTTCGTCTCCTAGATTAGATCTTGGCCTTTCGGGTATCTCTCGCGTAGGAAAATTTTTGTTTTCTATGCTACGTTCCCCTTCAGTGGTATCAGATCCGGATCTATGCGTAGATGTTTTGTACGGGTAGAACACATAGGTGTATGTGGGCGTTGATGATCATGTTATTACCTCCTTGATTATTTTATGATCTTAGTGGCATAGTGGGATGAAGCGGCCCGGACTAACCTTACATGTCCACGTACATGAGACTTGTTCCACAACTGACATGCAACTTGTATTGCATAAGTGGCTTGCGGGTGTCTGTTTCTCCTACTATAGTTAAGATCTAATCTATGAAGGGTTGTTAAAAATGTGTTTATCAACGTTGTGGTTGATGTTCGTAGGTATGAACGGTTCTATCATCGAAAGCCCTAAGCCACGTAAAATATGCAAAAATAAATTAGAGGCGTCTAACTAGTTTTTTGCTGGGCATGTGATGTGACATGGTCAATATTACAAATTTGATTATGAGATGATCTATTTTGTAAATTATTGTTATACCGGAAGGTATCCATATGATTGTCTTCTTATTGATGGACAATCAAGATTGGGGTGCCATGGTACTTGGTACCACGCCGGTGGAATGATTGAGATCATACCATAATGCACATGATGGAGATCAAGTGCAAGGAGGACCATATCATATCACGTAATCCTCACATGTGATGTTTGTGATGTTAATCCTTTTATGCATCTTGTTTTGCTTAGATAACGATGGTAGCATTATAAGATGATCCCTCTCACTTAATATCAAGATAATAATGTGGTCTTCCTTAAGTATGCACCGTTAAGAAAGTTCGTCGTTTCGAGACACCACGTGATGATCGGGTGTGACAGACTCAACGTTCGCATACAACGGGTGTTTTCAAGCCTAGCATGTACAGACATGGCCTTGAAACACACGCAATACTACGGTTCTACTTGGCGAGCCTAGCATGTACAGACATGGCCTCGGAACACGTAACCGAAAGGTAAAGCATGAGTCATATGGATGATATGATGAACATGTCAATGTTCGCCTTTGAAGCTACATCATCTCACGTGATGATCGGTTTTGGTGTAGTGAATTTGGTTCGTGTAATCACTAAAGACGACTAAGAGGGATGTTGTTTTTGAGTGGGAGTTCATGGTTTAATTTTTGAATTAACTTGAACTTATTTATCATGAACAACAAATCAAAGTGAATTTGCACAAATTGTAGTATTCATTGGCATCCACATAACTACCTTACACTTAGATTGTTAATTGAGATATAACTGTTATGATCTGGTAAATACCATTTAAGATTGGTACCGTATTAGTGAAATTTAAAATTGAGTCCTATTGTATATTTTTGGTATTTCCTACCTAGCTCCATATGGTTAATGATTGATTGATCTAAAGAGCAACCAATTCCTACTTAGAATCTAGAGTCATGGTGACTTCCATATTACTTTATCTTCAAAAGAATGTTTTGTTGATCAAGGTGATTTAGGAACTGAAAAGAGTTGTTTTCAGAAACAATCAAGTGAAAGATATATTGATATCTAGAAACTTATTTGTAGCAACATGACTGAGTATAATTCAGCGTGACAATGTTTGCTTATATTATCTGAATATATGCAAATTTAGCGTGACAATGTTTGCTTATATTATCTGAATATATGCAATGATTGAATACGCTAGGCGTTTGAATATTCCAAGAAGTTGGGCGCTAAAAATTATCCTCTAAATTCCTTCCTTCGAGCTATAGTAGCTTAATCATAAAATTGTTATGATAGGATGGATTAAAAGTATGCTTAAAGTCATTTACCTTACTTGGAGATTGCTAAGAGTGGAATCTAGAAGAATACTATTAATATGGTGATATTAGTAGAACAATCAAACTCAAAGTATGACTCAATGGGTGATAGTATATGACTAACACGCCAAAGAAAATGAGCTAGTAAGACTAGCATTGTTTGATGTTGAATTATTCTTCTGTAAAGGAAAGGGAATATTGAAAATAGAATTGCAAATAGATATATGGCAGAAAAGAAGATAACTGGAAAAGTCCAGCTCAGGAGTATATGCTTGATATACAAGTTATAGATGTATTACTAGTTAACAAAGTATTTTTGGGTATTTTGATACCACATTGGTTGGTATGAGTTGTCATATAAAGCAACGCAATGCAAGAAATACAAGGGCCTAGAAGAAACTAGTAATAGATGTGGAATCGATTATGACAAGAATATAAATAAAGTGTTATTGTGTTCATTGTCGTATCGAACCAAACATTCAAGATTTATTTTAAGAACTTAATAAATTGTTATTTTGTTCTAGTCTTTTGTGAGAACAAATGAGATTGTTCAAACTATGACCATATTCCATAATTGATGGATATGTTAATATAAATCATGTTGGTAAAGTAAACATCTATAAGACTAAATGCTAAACGTTGCAAGACATAGAAGAGTTTCACTTAAATTGTGACACCACCATTTTAGTTCATATCGGAAAGGAAAACATGAAGGAACTCCATTTTGATGGACTTCCGGAGTCATTTTGTTTTGAGTAAATTGACGCTTGTGAGACCTCTTCCAAAAGATGACTAGAATTCCGTTCATAGGCCAAAGTAGAATGGACGACTAATTTAGTGGAAATTATACATATTGATGTATATAGTCCATTATGTGTAGTCATGTATGGTGGATTAATTTTTCCTTCATAAAATTCTGTCGATGATTTAAGTAGATATGTGAGTATATCTATTTAAAGGGAACAGAGTTTGACATTTTGAATTGGTTCAAAAGGTTGTTAATATGAAGTTAAAATCAATGTAACAAGATAATCAAGTATTTATGATTGGATCATAAAGGATAAAGTTTGAGTTACAAGTTTAGCAAAACATCTGAGAAGTTGCAGAATTGTTCTACAACTTATACTTCTCGAATACCCCACATTAGATTGGAGTATTCAAAAGACAAAATCAAACCCTGTTTGACATGGTAAGATTAATAAAATTGCCATTATAATTTTGTAGTTTATACATTAAGGACAACCGCTTTTACACTGAAAAGAGCACCATCATGATCCGATGAAACTGACAACATATAAGATATGGTTTTGGTAATGACCCGAATTGTCATTTTTCTTAAGTTTTGGTATGCATAGCATGTGTAAAATGTTTACGACCAAAATAGGATAAATATATGTTTATAAGGTTATCCCAAATAAAACATTGGGTATTTCTCCTATCACCGAACCAAAAGACAAATGTTGTTTGTCAGAAAGGGTTGATTTCTCGAGAAAGTAGTTCTTGCGAAACAAGTGAGTGGGAGCACAGTACAAACTCAACGAGGTTAGATAATCTTCGTTATCATGTCAAGAGTAGCGCAGCACTGGAAGTTGTTCCGGGGTTTACTATTTTGACTAAGTAGAAGACACTACAAATGTTGTAGATACTTCAAATGAGTTTGCGAACTGTACCAGTAAAGTCCAAAAACTTTGTACTTAGAACAACTTGTGGTTTAAGTGTAAAGTGTTGTTTTGACAACAAAAGGACATGAACCTTATAAAGGAAGCAAATGATGGGCCCTGGCTTCGTAAAATTGACTATGAGTCATTATATCCGCCATAGTATCCTTGTATGAATATCAAGTATGTGACTTGGTAGTCCTTTCGATAGGAATGATGCCTAACGATAGCAAAAGGGTCTATATAGCGACAAAGACATGGATTTTACATCCTTTGAAAGTTGTACTTATCGAAAAGTTGTTTTCGACGAAGTTCAAAGAGTTCACTAATACAAGATTTTGATCTTCCGTAGTGATGCTTAGTCTTTGCAGATAGTTCTAGCAAAGTTACATATTATGATATGGTAGTTGAATAACAAAACCAACTCTCCTCTCAAGGAAGTTTTATCAAGGATGTGTACTTGACACAGTCTGAGAGTTTTGTAAAATTCAAAAAGGTTGCTAGAAAGGTATGCACACTTCAATGGTTGAAGTGAGCATAACGAAGTTGAAATCTTTACCTTAATGAAGTTATCAAAAGAGTTTGATTCCATCATGAACGATAAAGATGCTTGTAAAGTTACAAGAAATTAAGTGGGAGCGCTATGACATATTTCCAATACTTTATGTAGATGACATATGGTTGATTGGAAAATATGTATTTTAAATTAACACGGTTAAGATTTTCATATTGATGAAAGGCTTAGAAGATATTGGGCATCGATGTCTATAAAAGATGGATTGACGCACCTGATATGATTGAAGCCAAATTACATAGATGAAATATTGAAGTAAGTCAATATGAAAATGACAAGAAGGAGTTCTTGTCACATGGAAAATAATTGAGCAAGATTCATGTGTTTTGACACATGATGAGCATCATTGAAATTGAGATTTCTAAGTCATGTTTCCATGCTATGTACACGACCAGATGAGTCCTATGCTATAAAATGTTATAGCAGGATAATTCATATGATGATTAGACAACAGTGGGAGAGATCCTCGTGTCATTTTAGAAATGCTAAGGATATGTTTTCCTATATAGTAATGACAAAATATTAGTTGTAATATGTTACACTAATAATCTTGTCATTTAATCAAGTAATTTTATCTCAATTAAAATATGTGATGAACGGTAGCACAATAGGATGGAAGAAAGTTCCATGCTGGATTTGAAAGAGTTTCAAAATTAAAATATTGTGACAGATACTACAACAAAGGCTAAAGTATATCGTTGTGTTGACAACTGATTATAAGCGTATTTTGTGTCAAGGAGTTCTTTATTGAACTTGGTGAATTTCCAAGAATGGTGAAACTATGAAGCTACATTTTCACAATGTTAGTAACATCAGTTTAAGCTGAGGAATTAAGGTATCACCGGAACTTGGTGAGTTTCCAAGAATGCTAACACTATGAAGCTACATTTTCACAATGTTAGTGACATCAGTTTAAGCTGAGGAATTAAGTTTTCACCAATTGACCATATATATACAAAGCCATCTCATTAGAGAATGAGTGATGCGTGTAGACGCAAAGAACATGCAAATACAATAGGACCTGAACAGTTCAGATCTTTTTGATAATGTTTACCACATGCGAAGCATGGTAATAACACTGGTACGCCATATGTGTTAAGTGCTTACAAACTAGATTATTGACTCTAGTGCAAGTGGGAGACTGAAGGGAATATGCCCGAGAGGCAATAATAAAATGGTTATTATCTTATTCCTTGTTTATGATGAATGTTTATTTCTCATGCTAGAATTGTATTAACCGGAAACGTTGATACATGTGTGCTTAATAAACAAACAATGGTTCCTAGTAAAGCCTCTCTTTTAACTAGCTCGTTGATTAATAGATGATCAAGGTTTCCTGATCATGAACATTGGATGTTATTAATAACGGGGTCATGTCATTAGAAGAATGATGTGATGAACATATACCCAAAGAGAATATAGCAATGCGATCAAGTCATTTAGTTTACATTGTTATATCAAACATACGAAGTAACTTATTCCTTAGACCTTGAGATCATGTCAATCACTGATACCGGAAGAGTGCTTTGATGGCATCAAACGTCACACCGTAACAGGGTGACTATAAAGGTGTCGTTAAGTATTCGGAAAGTATTAGTTGAGGATCATGGATCAAGAGTGGGATTTGTCCATCCAAATGACGGAGAGATATACTCTGGGCCCTCTCGGTGATATCACATCGAAACCGCTTGCAAGCACGTGATATGATCACAAGGATGTTATATCACGGGAACGAGAAAAGAGTACTTGTCGGTAACGAGATTGAACAAGGTATGGTTGATACCAATGATCGAATCTCGGACAAGTAAAATATCGCGAGACAAAGGGAATAGTTCACGGCGTTGTTGGTTCACACGATCACGAGAGTCATCGTTGAATATATAGGAGTCATCACGGATCTCCAGATCCCGCTGTTGATTATTGATCGGAGAGGAGTCTCGATCATGTCTATCTTATTCGCGAACCGTAGGGTGACACACTTAAGGTTCGATGACGCATTTGAGAGGATACGGAATATCGAAGAATATTTTGGACAGCACCGAAATTGTTTCGGGGAAAATTGAAATAGTTCAAGGGGTTTTTCGTCGAATGGTTGTTAATAGAATTAACAAATGATTCGAGGTGCTATATGCAAAAGTTTGTTAATAGAATTAACAAATGCTGAAATAAAGAAATAAAAAGGTTTTATTTATTTATTAAAAGAAAACCTTTGGATTTTCCAAGTGGGAAATTATGGGAGCATGAGTGGGTGTGAGTGGAGCTTCCACTCACATGAAGAGGGAAGAGGTGGGGGCACCACCATGGCTGGCCGCACCCCACCTTTGGGCTGCCTCCCTCTCCCTATAAAAGGAGGGTGAGGGCTCCTCCTCATACACACACTTGGCCACTTCCCTTTCCCTCCACCCGCTGCTCCATTTCATGGTCTCCGGCTTGGCGAAGCCCTGACCGTGGGATTCTTCACCACCACCACGTCGTCGTGCTGCTGGAGTTCCGAGGGATCCTCTACTTCCGCGCCCCGCTGGAACGAGGGAACGGAGGTCGTCATCAACCGTACGTGTGACCGATCACGGATGCACCGCCGGATTGCGGTGCCATCTTCTCGCTATCGGGATCGGTGTGAGTACGACTACGCCAACAACGAGATTTGATCTCGTACCACTTTGAGTCTTCGAGGGTATGTGTTCTCCTTAACCCTCTTGTTGCCCGTTGCACTTCGTCTCCTAGATTAGATCTTGGCCTTTCGGGTATCTCTCGCGTAGGAAAATTTTTGTTTTCTATGCTACGTTCCCCTTCAAAGAGAAGATGCGAAATTTCATTATCAATTCCGTTAAGCGGTTAAAAAGTTATTGTGGTTTTAGTAAACACAAATAACGAAAACTCCGTCGGGCAGTACACATTCGTATACCGGGAAGTTCACGTGTGTGTCGAGTGAATTTCAATACTCTATTTTTTATACTACGTTACAGATTAGTATATTTTTGAAACTGAAGGGTCATAAATTAAAGAAAACCGTAGAATAGAAAATGTTGTGGAATTTCAACAGCTTTCCAACGGCATATCATCTGAATCGTTCCAATTTACGATTGAGAAAATATTTAAAAAATATGTTCTCCGTGACATTTCGCTCATCATGTTTTTAGAAATAAAAAAATAACCTTATTGAATTTGAAAAAAGTGACAAAATGAAAAACGATGCGTAATTTCACTAGTTTTTTAACCGTATATCATTTGCTCAATTTTGATAAACGGTTAAAAAAATATTAAAAAAATACGTTCATAGCTGTTTTTACCAGATTTGTGTATTTTTGAAATTGTTTAAAAATTGTTAGGAATTTAAAAACCTACGTGAGACAAGGAAAGATGCTGAATTTCACTAACTTTTCAACGATATATCATTTTCTCAATTCGGATAAAATGTTAAAAAGTTATTGTTGTTTTATTAAACACAAATCACGAAAACTCCGTTTGGTAGTACACATACGTATACCGGGAAGTTCACGAGTGTGTCGAGGGAAGTTCAATAATCTATTTTTTATACTACATTAAATATTATTATATTTTGGAAATTGAATTTAATCAGTCATGAATTAAAGAAAACTGTAGAAGAGAAAAAGTTGAGGAACTTCAACAGCTTTCCAACAACATATCATTTGAATCGTTCCGACTTACGGTTGAGAAATTATTTAAAAAATACGTTCTGTGTGACATTTCGTAGACCATGTTTTTTAGAAATAAAAAATAACCATAAAGATTTTAAAAAAAGTGTAAAAATGTAAAAGATGTGTAATTTCACCAACTTTTCAACGTTATATCATTTGCTTAATTCTGATAAACTGTTAAAAAAATATCCCCAAAATACGTTCACATCAGCTTTTACCAGATTCGAGTATTTTTTAAATTGTTTAAAAATAGTTACGAATTTGAAAACCTACGTGAGACAATGAAAGATGCGGAATTTCACTAGCTTTTCAAAATTATATCATTTGCTCAGTTACGATAAACTCTTAAAAATAACGTCAAAATTACCGCACTAAACTGTCACTACAACGGGACAGCTCTGTGTTTTTCTGTGAGAAGTTCAGAATTGATTGTAGGGCACTATTCTACACCTAGTTGTAGAATTGCTTGCATGTATATATATAGGGTTCTAATAGTTATCTTGGTTCTATACCGCCAGTGCAGGCGACAAATAATGGTGATCATTATGAATGAACGTGTCGTGAATAGTTACTTGAGACACGCGACAAAAGACATGTTAGAAAATGGACGCAAAGAGAAACGATGTTTGTGCCGAAAGTGCACACTAGGGGGCTTGCTCAACCCCTTTACGGGAGATGCTCACACACCTTCTCATGTATGGTTTCGTGATGGGCACAACACTCAGTGGATAAGTGATGATGAAGTCCGTGGTGTGACGGCAGGAAATGATGTGCAGCGGGACAATAACAACAAGGGGCAACAACAACAGGAATAAGAGCTTGATCCCGTAGATGATCACGGAGAAGATGGTGAACAAAACGTAACAGAAGAGGAGGACACGGGGATACCGCTAACGGAAGTCGCGCGGGGCCCTCATCTCAAGGAACTATTTTTGAGGAATAAGACTAAGTCCAGATCTGCTGCTAGAGAGCAATCTAAGCTCATACAACTAGAGATAGACTCGAAAACCCCGTTGTATCTAGGCTGCGATCCGGGAGAGTCCCGCCCGAGAGTAGCTCTCGATGTTCTCCATATGAAGGCGAGATCCAAATGGATCAACATAAGCATCGATGCAAGCCTGTAATACTGGCATGGTATCCTTCAAGAGGGCAACATGTGTCCTCAAAGTTGCGACGAGGCCAAGAAAGTCGTGTCCCCTTTGATTTCCGCACGAAAAATAACATGTTTGCATCAACGATTGCTACATTTATCGGATAGAGGACGCGGACAAAACCACTTGTCTAGTTTGCAATGCCGCTCTACAAGAAAGGGAAGAAGAAAGCTTCTCGAAAAGTTGTGTGATATTTTTCACTCATTCCCCGTCTGCAGCGGTATTTCACGGACCACAAGGAAGAAGAGCTCATGCGCTGGCACACGGAAAGAAGTAAGAAATCCCTGAAAGATCCAAAGGGGAATGAAAAGGTAAATCTAACACATCAATTGGATACAAGCCAGTGGAAAGCCATTGATGGCGAATATGCAATGTTCGGGGCAGAGCTAAGTAACATCAGGTTGGGTGCGAGCACCGACAGGCTCAACCTTTTTGGCAACCAGAGCATCACACATAGCACCTGGCCCGTGTTTGTATGGATATACAACATCCCCCTGGGTGTGCATTAAGAGGAAGTATATTCACATGAGTATGTTAATTCAAAGCCCGAAACAACTAGGCAACAACATCAATCTATACCTGAAGATACTAAAAGATAAGCTGGACACGCTATGGGTCGAGGAAAGGGTGAACACATGGGACGCCTTTGGTGAACAATATTTCCCTATAAGAGCTGTCTTTCTCTGCATGGTTCACGACCTGCTCGGCTACGGATATGTCGTGGTCGAGGTGTGCCACGGACATAACGAAAACAGTCTACGCGGGCCATCGAAGGTGGCTACCCAACAAAGACACGTGGAGAAGGCGTGGAGACCTTTTGAACGGTGAAGATGAGCTCTAGGGACCTCCACGTAGGAGGTGCGGCGAAGAAATCTACAAATTGCCGAATGATTGGAAAGAATGCCCAACGAAAAGAAGCAAAATGCGCTAAAACCGCTCCCGGGTTTATGGAAGATGAGGTCGGTGTTTTGGGACTAGACATATTGGCCCATTCTAGCTACGCCTCATTGCCTTGATCTGATGCATATCACGAAGAATGTGTTTGAGAGTTTGTTTGGCACGCTGCTCAACATGCCAGAGAGGACCAAAGATGGGGTGAAAGTAAGAAACGACCTGAAATATTTTGGTATCAGGAAATATGTTTAGGGGGGACGCCCAGATGATCACGACGACGACCACTCAGATAAGGAGACGGACGGTCTGAAGGCCAAAAGGATTAATAGGAATGACTATTACTGTCCCTCCTACTTCACTCTATTTCCAGACGAGATCGTAAAATTGATCAAGTGCCTTCTTGGAGTCAAAGAGCCTTTCTGTTACTCGGGGCTAATAAGCAGATTTCTAGACATACAGGAACAAAAGTTCAGCGGCATGAAGTATCATGAATGTTAGATGATGATGACGCATATACTTCCGGTTGCGATCCGCAGGATAATGGACAAGCACATCCGCAAAACCCCGTTTGTCCTATGTAACTTCTTCGACGTGATCTCTCGAAAGTCGATCACGGGGAAGCATATCTCAAGGCTGCAGGAAGAGATTGTCGTGACACTATGCAAGCTTGAGATGTACTTTCCGCCCTCATTCTTTGACATTTGTGTTCATTTGTTGGTCCATATTGTGGATGATATCATCCATCTCGGGCCGTTGTTCCTACACAACATGATGACGTTTGAAATGATGAATAGGATCATCAAAGGATTCATTCGCAATAGGGCCCGCCCGGATGGAAGCATCATTGAGGGCTTTCTCACAGAAGAGTGCATCTATTTCTGCACGAATCATATTGACGTGGAGGACCCTATTGGTTTGCCTATAAACAAGAACATTGGCAAGCTCGATGGAGCAGGTCACAAAAATGGCCGTAGAGAAATGTATGTGGACCGAGCTTGTCGACGCACCAACTTTAACATGGCAAACTTCATAGCTATCACATTGAAATGGTCGATACTTGGGTGGAAAAGCTCAAGATTACAATTAAGAAGAAGCACACTGACCAAGGTAAGCGTAGGACCGGCAAACAAATAATCAGAGAGCACAAATTCGCTTTCTTGCAATGGTTTAAAGATAAGATTGTCGCTAACCCCCCGCCAGGGGATTGTGCGAAAAATAAACTCTTATACGCCTTGGCACATGGCCCGACACCCAACCCCGCGAAGTTTCAAGCATATGATATCAACGGGTTCACTTTCTACATGGAGGAAAAAGAAAAACTTCCGATTATCAAAACTAAGGGGTAACGATGAAATCCTACACCAGTGACAAAAAGTTAAAATACTATTGAAGGATCAAGGAGATCTAGGAGTTTAATTAATCTCGATTGAAGGAGTCCATGTTTCACGTTATATGGGATAGGATGTTGACCGTCAAAAAAGAAGACCAATACTTCACCACCATAGTTATTCCCGAAGCCGACACTTCATCAAGTGCGAACGTCACCATGAAAATTGAGCCATGGGTATTGGCTAAGCACGTGTCCTAAACTCCTAATGCTTATTCATAACCGACCTGTCACGGTCTAGCCGTGTTGTCGTGAGGAGAGGGAAAATAAACATCATCGGAATGGATGGAGTCGTTGACGAGGACGAGTTTGACAAGTTCGGCCACCCAAATATTGACGATGATGATGATTTTCATGCAACATACACCACAAGAAGCAGAACCATGCTACCTTGGCAAGGTCCTCCAGTCAAAATAAGAAGTCATGATGTGGGGCTAAATTATGCAACTGCGATCAAAAAAGGCAATAAGATAATCAAACGCTGAGAAACACGCGCGATTGTGTGTCTGCATTATATGCGCCAAAATTATGTATATGGATCAACTGAAGTGATATGAACCCTTATTATAAATGTACCTCTCTATTATGTATTTGAAATGTATGGGCTTATTATAAATGTGATAAGGAGCGGTTGGTGTAGATGTAACAACTTGCATGACTCAAAGAAAATAAAAGCAAACAAAATAAAACACAAAGAAAACAATAGCAAATTTGAATTTGAACAAAGAAATTAATTTTTATTATTTTAAATGTGTACCATTTGAAAAAAACAAGAGAAAAGGAACAAAGAAATTTAAAATTTTGTATTATTTGAAATGTGCTTGAAGTGCACACATATGTATTTCCAAATTAATTAAAATGTGTATTATTTGAGAAAACAAGTGAAAATATTTTTTAAATATGTATTATTTGAAATGTGTTTAAAATACACGCATATGTATTTTCAAATTAATTTGAAATATGTAAAATTTGACAAAACAAGAGAAAATATTTGGAAATTTTGTATTATTTGAAATGTGTTTGAAATGCACACATATATATTTTCAAATTAATTTGAAATGTGTATAATTTGAGAAAACAATAGAAAATATTTAAAAAATCTGTATTATTGGAAATATGTTTGAAATGCACACATATGTATTTTAAAATTAATTTGAAATGTGTATTATTTGAGAAAAAAAAGATTTTTTTTTGAAAATTTGTATTATTTGAAAGTGATTGAAATACACAGGACAGTTAGCCCCTGCTCAGGCGACCACCGCCCCTCCTCCCTGTCCCGGAGACCACCACGCCCCTCCTCCCTGCCCCGGAGACCACCACGCCCCTGCTGTGCTACTCCGGCGACCACTTGCTCGCCCTCCCGATCCCATGTTTTGCTGCTCCGGCCTCCTGCTCTCCCTCCCGCGCCGGTCACCGCCCTCCCGTGTTGGCCATCGCCCCTGCTAGCACTCCTGCGGCCCCTGCTCGCCCTCCTGTGGCGGCCACTGCCCCTGCTCGGCCACGCACGCCAAGTGTTCGACGTATTTACCGAAAGAGGTGAATTGTTTTTGTACCGTTTTGATGGTTATGGACGGCGGATGGCGGATCATGGGGTGGTGTGGGTGTGGTGGTGGTGGGGATGCGGAGTGGTCGATGTCGACGATGGTGGGGTGGGATGTAGTGGTGACGGTGGATTTTGTGTGTGGATGTATGCATGTGTGAGAGCACCTTCGTATGGATGTCGATCGACATAAATGGATAGGATATGGGAATGGGGTGGATATTTTATTTGCATGTACCCCACATGAGGCTCTTGATTGCCGGAACGTCGATTAGTTTCCGTCCCGGGAAATTCCTGTGCTCCAAATGTGATATTTATAGCAAATGTCATGCCAAATTTTCCGTCAATTTTGGCATGAGTTTTTCTAAAAATATCACATATTAGAGTGCCGGAAAATTTGGACTCATGGAGTACCTTAGGTAAATTTCCATGAATTTGTTGAACTAACTTCGACTCTTCTTGTTAGATGGCTCACAACAATGAGGCCCCGTGTTCTGCGGCCGGAGGCGTGGAAAATCCGTGGTTGTCGATGCTTGCCACAAGCGGGACCCTTGATCAGATGCACGGTGCAGACAATGAGATGGAATAACCCCGTCATTAGGAGGCGCCTACTGATACATCGGGTGGAGAAGGGGGCAATCATACTGTTAGTGGCACCCCTATGACAACTAGAATCTGAAGACCAATCTGGTAAACTCGTTATCACTCGACAAGTTCACTAAAGCATTGGGAAGTTGGATATCGAATTTGAGGGACATGATTCAGGAGAGTTCCGATTTTGCTGATATCAATAAAGTGTGGCCCTCCATTTCGGAAGAAGACTTCATCCAATTCAAGGCCGACAAACTCAAACCTGAAAGGCAATCGCTGAGGAAGTGGGGGAAAGAATCCCGAAAGAAGAACATAGGTCCCTAAAATCTCGGAAGTCGGGGTTACGACAGAAAGGAAAAAAATTGGGATAAGTAGGATGCAAATAGGAAAGGGCCGAACCCCTATGACAAGATCACAGAACCACAAGCAAGAAATTTTGTCAGGGCCCATTACATGGAAGATCCCAAAATCCCCGGTGATATTCTCTTGAACGAGAATGTGAAGGATCTCGAGATGAAATACCTCGAAGAAGAAGAAAAACAAAGGCTTGCTCAATCTGACGCGAGGTCGTCAGCAGGGCCGAAGGACCCTTATGAAACCCCTTTTATTAGGGATCTTAACACGAAGAAGGGGTGAAGTTAGAAAGTAAGACACACCGTGGTAATGTGCACGACGCCGGAAAGGGTTATCGGAAGGCACATTACTACCCCGACACCAAGGAGAAGAAAAAGTAGAGAAAGAAGATGCCAGAAAAAAACATCGACGAACTAGTGAGAGAGACGGTCAACGCCCTCCATCCTAGAATTTATGAGTCCGTATGTTAGTCCTTTGGGTCTTGGATTGAGGGTGGCAGACAAGGGCCTCCCCCTGTGATCAGGTTAGGCTCCAGTGTGGAGGCTGCTGTGAAGAAACCGACCACCAACCCTAAGCCGCATGGTAGCGAAGATCTGTCGCTGGCCCGCCATGTCTCTGCCACGCCGACGACCTTCAGCAGTCCATGGCCATTAGCCGAGCTCAATTCCCTCGATGTAATTCAGCCTCGACAAGTTAATTATATATTATTACTTCAATCGTGGGGGCCTCAATCTCTAACGACTTGGATGCTTTCACATGCCGATGAGATGGTATGCATATTGCTCCTCTGTGTGAACGGTGAGTTCAAGGACATGGCTAAAGGAAAGATCGTCACACCGCTCAAGCGAATGTCCCACGGCGCGCCTATGCCCGAAGATATGTTCAGGGTGACGTTGAGTCGGGTGCTCCCGGGTTGCTGTGCTTTGGATCTTCCGAATCAACCCCGAATATCGAAAGTGAGTTAAACCTAGAGCAGTGCTTGTTAACCTAAGCGAGTTAAACCCCGAACACTACTCCTGTCACCACCCCAACACCGGTCGACGGGTGGGGGCACCCAAGCCAACAAAAGTATTTCTCACATGCAATGTCCGTGCGATAGGACGATGATGATGAGGACCCTGATGACTACCTCGTTGATCCTTACGATGGCGGCCATGATTCTTTTGATGCACTTCACTCGCCAGTCGACCCCGTGGATAAATATCAATGCACAAAGCGTCTTTTTTATTCTCAAGAACCGATAGTAACTTCCCTCGATCAAGTTTGTCTCAGCCAGGATGCCCTTGAAGAGGCGATCAAAAATTTATTTCAGAAGAAGCCTATGAAGACGGGGAGGAAAAGAAATAAGAAGAGCTCTGACTATGCCTCCATGAGCCAGCCGGTAGTGTGGATTAAGTCGAAGCCGGCGCACCGAGTAATGGATAGGGTACCCATCCACGACTAGCATTCGATCCATCAGTTGGGTAAACCGATGCTTCCAACGAGGTTGGTCGCCTTGTTGACCGGGGATATGTGTAGCCTCCATGATGGTGTTCTATATATGGAGGAGAGGCTTATGAAAGATAAAAATCCAACACTTCCGGTTTTGCTCGCAAAGGTACCAGCTACGTTGGGCTTTGTCACTACAGGCACTATAGACGTGATCATTGTAACACCCGGGGTGTTTCCCCAAATTAGAAATCGATTTTTTTTCTTTTTCGCATCAAGTCATCATGCATCGCATTGCATTTCATTTGTTTGAAAACTCAAAGTTGTTTCTACCTCCTTTCTGTTAAAAGGGAAAAAAATGTTTGCTAATATACCTTTATT
This sequence comes from Alopecurus myosuroides, assembly GCA_028641055.1. NCBI lineage: Eukaryota > Viridiplantae > Streptophyta > Magnoliopsida > Poales > Poaceae > Alopecurus > Alopecurus myosuroides. The sequence continues at coordinate 209,734,565 of CM054063.1, read as the reverse complement.
GTGTTTTAAATCAATTAATACACCGGTTTGTAAAAAAAAAAAAGGGGTCTTTGGATTGCCAGGCCGACCGGCCCAGCAGACAGACCACCACCGAAGCCTCCTAGCCCAACCAGCCAACCAGACCCCAAACCCTAAGCCCATCCAGTACCCATCCACACACAGGCACGCACGCATCGAACCGCTCCAGGCGCCGCCGCCACCCAGCGCCCGAGCGCTCGATCCCGTCGCTCCCCACCCCGAGCCTCCCCCTTCCTCGATCCCCCTCGACCTCTCCTCTCCCGTACCCTCCTCCCACCTCTGCTCTCTCTCTCCCAGCGACTAGCACCCCACCTTGCTTCCTCCTCTGCGCTACCTCACCCAGGAGCCCCTCCCACCTGCCACGAGTTCGTCCAGCTCCACCCCGGCCCGCCCTCTTCTCTGTTTCCGGACGGAACCGACACCATGCTTCGCCGCCGGTACTCCTCTGCCTCCTGCCGCCACGGACGTCGGCAACGACCAGACCAGCGCCTCCTCAGCCGCCCATCCCCGCAGCTGCTGGCTACCAACACCCCACCGACGAGCTTCCTCGCGTGGCGCCCGCCAAGCAGGAGCTTACGTGCGCACCATGGCCGCCACCCGCTCCTCTCCAGCCGTCCTCCTCGAGCAGCTCCACGCCGACCCCGTCGCCCTCCTCTCTCTGCCCACTGCCACGGCCGGTTACGCCGCCTCGGGTGTCCTTCTTCGGGAAGCGCGTAGCTGCTGCCGTTGCCGACGGCGTCTGCACCGTCCCTGCCCTCTTCGTGTTCGACACAAGGCCTGCGAGAGGTTTGGTGCTCCGTGAGCACCCGTCCGTGCATGTGTTGTGTTTTCTCTGGCCGAGGCCTTCGTGCCCGTGCCCGGTACATGACCACCATCGACAAGAACACCCTCGACCACGAAGGCTAAAACATCGTCAAGATCTTCGGAAGATAGCACACCAAGCTCGTCGACGATGCATCAACAATAACCACCGTGAACGACTACCGCCGCCCCACATGTACCTCGTCGACAAGATCCGCCATGACGCCATGACCGACAACGACCACGGGGATGTGTGGGACCGAATACCGACCACCGACACGATCTCTCGTCGCTCTCTGTGTTCGTTTTGCGTTGGCCGCCTTCGTGCGTGTCCGGGAGACGATGGCGTGAACCCCGAAGATCGGATTTGTCATGTCCATCACCCACACCGAAGATGACGAAGATGTGGCGTATCGGCCATGACTACCTCAACCTCCGGAAGGAGCAACTACTTCCCCTCTGGAACGAGAATGCCTACTTCCCCTACATCGGCTACAACGTCTACTTCCTCTACGAACGACTACCTCCACTACTTCCTCGACGTCGGCTACTTCCTCTACGTCCCGAAGTTTCCGGCGTTGACCCCGGCGATCCTCTTTCCAACGTGCGAACCCAAACCCCAACCCTATACCTATAGGCCTATTTTCTAAATGTCATCTATATCGTGCATATTAAAGCATTCACATGTTGCATTGCATCTTTTGGGTTGTGGGTAATTAGCCATCACCTAACAATTAACATGGAATGTATCGGGGTGTTTTATATATTGTTCCGGTTCCATTTAAAATTGCATAGCTCATCTTTATGTTATCTCGCCATGTTAACTCAACGCTTAATATTGATGGGTAGATAAATAACTCGAACCTCCTAAATTAGATGTTGGGCTTCCGGCTCAATTTAAATTGATTTAATTGCATAAATCATAACTAATTCATTTTAACTCCAAATTTGAAAAGTAAAATATGTTTTCCATCCCATTTTTCATGAACTTTGCAAATATCAACTTTGTGTTCTGTTTTAAATAAATTAAATTGCTGAAAACAACTATTTCTTAATTAATGCATTTAAAATTGTCAATTTAATAACTTGCTCATTTAAAATCCAAATTCAACAAATGAAATATGTATTCCATCTAAAATTTTGTGTTCTTTCCAAATATAAATTTTGTTATCTGTTTTGAACATTTAAAATTGGTGAAAACAACAAATATTTGTTTAAATCATTTAAAATGCCAAAGTTCATAACTTAACAAATAAAATTCCAAACTTGGTAAACAACATTTCAAATTGAAGCTATTGTTGTTTTCTTATTGTTTTCATCATCCATGCATCATTCTAATCAACTTTCACATGATGGTTATTTGTAGATTATTTAATTCAACCTTAATTCATGGGCCTTTCTATATGCAACCCAAAGTGCATATGGGCCCATTTAAATATGTTTACCATGTCAACTAGTTTATCTTTGATGCATCCTTAAACTTGTCATGCATCCATATCTTGATCATGCTGGATCTCTTGCCGTAGTAGTAATTGTTGCATCCGGTGTTTGTTCTAGTTCGTTGCTTCTCCGCGGATAGGACGTTGAGATGATGTGAGCAACGACAAGTTCTTCGGATGTACCTCTACTTGCTGGATTCCAGGCAAGTATACTCACTTGCTGCCTATGGCTGCCTTTCATCACTTGTTACCGATTCTTTCCGTTGCCTTTATTCTAGCCTTATGATTCGATGCTTGTGTCTCGATCCTATCATATGTTTACCTTGCAGCCATGATACAGCCTTCCTCCCACTTCCTATTAACTGTTGTTTGTTTACCTTGTTGGCCCTCGTGTCGTAGTTGTATGCTTAGTGTTGTTTGCGCTCAAGTCTTGTTGTCCGTCTTATCACCTGTTTAGTTTGATAGTTGGGTTTCAACTTAATCAACAACATGTTAATGTTTTGGGTAATATTAATTTGATGATAAGGCACCGGCAGGAGGCCCGGCGTGGTTTTGAGGCCTGCTAGTGTCGAACTTAATTAGGAAAAGGGTCTTGTCCTCCGATCCATGATGAGCGCACTAACCGCATGTGGGAAGCGAGTATGGGCGCCCCCCGCAACTCTGATTCGATTCGCATCTCGTCCAAATCGCCTCATTTAGTTCGGGTTTTCCATTTTCCGCATGCATATGCAGGTACGAACCCTTGGCGCCAGGGTGGAACTTTTGTAGTCGGCATTTAGGGAGACACGTTCTTAGAGTGCTATGAGGGTCCCCTTTTCTTCGTGGGGCTTGATTAGCCGTGCGCTCAATTGCACGGGGTTCTTTGGGCTTGATGCGAAGAGGAGTTGGGTTGTGTTGAGTGGCCTGCTTGGTGGGTTTGCTCCCCGCCTGGCGGGTTATTCTTACGTGTACGGCCAAATTGGTGCATCCCTGCAGGGTTAATCTTCTCGAGAAGCCGTGTTGTCCGCGGTTATGGATGACTTGGTTAAAGTGCTGGCTAACAAGTACTCAGACAACTTACACCTAACGATGATAACTTGACTAGTAAAATAGATTACCTCCACCTAAAAATGAATGTCACCTTAATCCACCGTGTGAGTTTCCTTGGGTTGCTTCCTTAGTAGGGGGTAACACTGGATGGGTATTGTTTGGTGAGTAGTTATAGTTGGTTTTGTCGCGCTATCTTATCCCTTTCTTTTAGCCGGATGTTGTAGCGCGTCTCTGTAGTTAGTTAGTGCATCCCGCTGCCGCTTCTTTGCAATAATCCCTTCCTTTCCGTTGTACCCAAAGTATTTGTATCTTGTGATGATTGGTTACGCTGGTATCTTGTGAGTATGGTTTATCCACTTGCCAGTACTTAACCGTACTGACCCACGAATCCATTTCGTGGCTGCATATTCCACATTGCAGTCAACAGGTTTGAAGTCTGACGACGTTAGCTTGGGAATCCCTCCGGCTTGGCCTGGGCAGGGATTGGACGCCATCGGTTATCTTCAGGACTCTTAGTCCAATTTGTATCTTGTCCGTAGTCGGACACTATGTTGTTTCTTCCGCTGTTATTTGGATCTTTGTGTTGTATCAGTTGTATCCTTGACTCGTTGGAGTCGTCTTGTATATACCACCTCTGTTGTTGTTGTGGATTATTCGTGAACTGTTGTAATGTTATCACAAGTGGCAACCTGGAATCGGTTATTATGTGGATTTTGGCGGAAATGCTGAAATCGGCATAGTGCCCGATCTCGGGGCGTCACAATCATCGTGAGATTTGATGACATTTTCCGGATGTTCCACCTGCACGCGCTCCACCCATCAATTGTACACCTGGTTGCGCTCAGTTTGGCGCAACAGGTATGCATAGAAAATAGCCCGGGCATCACGATAATGAACCCCTTAGACTTGCAAGACATCTTCTTGAACAACCCTAGGGATAAGGCTAAAGTGATGCGGTACATCCAAGACTTTTTTCCGACGAATCATATGTCCAGGAGGACCGTTCTCCTATCTTACTTTCCCGAGTAAGTCATTCACTAGCCGCCATAACATGATTTCGTTCATTTCCACCGTTAAGTTTGCGCATGTACAATAGTGGTTATAATTTTTGACGATTATATATGGACTCTTTGAAATGTTTTGCGCAAAAACAAATACGGCACTCTCATCATTCGATTCCCGAAAGACTCGTTTGCCCTTTATCTTGATTCCGGGAGTAATCAGAAGGAGAAAACAACTGCCTCCTCAAGGCTATTCTCGGTGATGCTATGAACGGCTACGTCACGAATGAAGGTTGGGTTGACAGACCGCACAAATTTCTAGGCAAGTATGTAATTAGACATAGGACGGAGTTCCCTTCCCCAAGAAGAAGCCAGGCGGTCATATGGAGGCGTGGTACCTCATCCAACACATGCTAGAGTACGTGAAGGAACAACAAAGTCTACAATATCTGTCTGCTCCCAACAGATGGTGTCACGGAATCGCGGATTAGACTGGTGCTGAAATCAGACGAAACTTCAGTCGCATCCAACACATGATCGCGAGAATCATCTACAAGGATGTCGTAAGTGTACACGGGGTCTTCTACTACGGCTCGCGTGGCCCGCCACCTAATGATGAGCTGCTAGAACATGTACTAGACCAGGGTGATGAGAGGTCATTCAACTCGTTAGAAGGTGCTCCTCCCGTTCCAGCCGATGCCGAAGAAGAAGAAGATGACCAAGAAATGATCAACGATTGTGTTCTATATATGAGGCATATGCTTCGATTTGTACGCACCCATTTAGCTATTATTTAATGTGTGCATGAACACTCTGTCTTTTCTTTGCCTTATACTTTTATCTTGGTCTTATGTATAGAGAGATGAACAAATGGAGTACATAGATGATAAGGGCTAGCTACAAGATCGCAAACCGGAGGCGGAAGCGAGTTAGGAAGACCATCGCCTTTCTTCCGCATCGTCATTGAGATTCTATATATGTTGTATGCATGTGAATGTGATAGTTTAATTTAGATGACTGATTGCTTCGAAAACCTGCAACCTAAACTAGTGACTACATCGAGATGTGTATTTGTGCATGCATGCATGTATGTATGAAAATTTGGAGTATTCATCGAGATGTGTGTATTCGTGAACTATTAACGACTATCTCGGTTTGTAATGCATGGATGTGATATATATGAATTAAAAAATATAGAGTGCTTGTCTATGTGTTACCTCTGAAAATCGTGTGTTGCACAATATATTTGATATAAATATGTGCACCTGTATATACGGCTGAAATATGGAAATATAAAAAAAACTGCAAAAATACCGCTGGCGAGCCAACGTACCACTGGCGAGTGTGGCCTTGTTCTCCAACAGTAGCAAAATGTTGTTGGTCACTAATAGTCTTTCTCCTACTAGTGCCCCCTACATGTCTTTTCCTATCCCATTTTGGTATTTTACTTTTTACTTTTATTTTCAAACCAAATATGGAAAATTGTCGAGGAGGATCAATGCGCCATGTGGATCCCTTGGGCCTACCTGCCAGCCCTCAATTAATGAGCGCGGCCATGGGGGCAAGTCTGCACCCCTCCAGCACTTCCCCCCTTCTTGGTTTTTGCCAGAAACCACTTCTGGAATCATATAATACCCATAGATAAAATCATTGACCTTATCTACTCCCGGGACATCTTATTTCTTTTTTTATCTCTCTGATAAAGTTCTACCCTCCTGACATCATTTTTCTCGCATAGTAACTTCCCCAAAACACCTTCGATTGACACCAAAGTTGTTTCTGTGACATCGTATCAGCATCGACCATTCGTAAAATCATTACAAACATCTTTATTCTCCCAGTTAAAGGTTGGCATATATTAAGCGTGTGACTCGTAAAGGTTCGGTAACACAGACATGTTTAGGAACTTACCAAACAATAACCAATAGTGGAGTCCTGGACGCCCATGATGGCTCCTGTGTGTCCACGAAGAACAATGGAACCTTCAAGTTGCTCATTGCACTTATTCCATTAACTTTACGATACCAACGATATCACGAGGTGAGATAATATGCTCTAGTCTAGTCAAACCATTTGGTCTATTGTTGAGCTTTCTCGGTTCCATTACACGTTCTAGGTTATACCCAAACATCAACGTTAGAGTCCCCTATTATTGTGGACGTTTTTTAAGACATCCAAAGAATAATTGTCAATTGTGCGGTCACTAGGTATTATTGTACTATAGGAATTATAGTCAATGAAAATTTCATATGTACTTTTCTAAATATAATACAACTGTAAGTCTCTTAGCAAGATCTTATACATGGGTCGAGTTCGGTATTATTGTTACCCTAACATTAAACTCTCATGTTTGCTAGACTTTATCAAATTCCATGACCAGGAAAACGTGATCATCTCACAAATCATAAGCTAATCTTAAAGACAAGATTAGGAACTCTTGATTTTTTTACCGCACAAAGGTTTTCCCTTGAAAACTCACTTTTCAAGTACTATAGCTGTTATAGCATATGATGATATAAACTTAATTATGTACTTGGAGATAGAATAATAGCTGAATATTATTGTCTCTAGGAAATATCTCCAATTCCTAAAACCTCAATAGGAACAATTATCTTTGTGATTTTTGTTTGGTAATTGGGGACGAGGAGAAGGTACCTCTTCTCCTTCCGCAAGATTTTTGTATGCATGGTCGCAACATATGGGTACTCGATCACCGTGAGCTTCATGCCGCTAAGAAATTTGATGGATTGGTATCACAGGAGACCGAGGGAGACTCTGCATGGGACGAGGCATCGGAATAGCAAGGATGGCGGGGAGAGCAAGTTCTAGGATGGTAAGGCTGGGCGTAGCAAGCACCACCTCCACCGGCTCAAGGCAACCAAGACCACATCCCTCACCCCGAGTTCGAGCAGCTGGTCCAACATGTTGGTTGTGTTGAACAAACACTACAAAATGTGAACTCCAACGTCAAATACTTCACGTAGAAGTTCCACAATTTCATGGACCAGTGGAACCCGTACGTACCTGAGACGCCCACAGGGCGATGAGTAAACCCACCTAGCCTAAAAACCTAAACCTGGGGAGGTTAAATTCCTCCAACTTTGCATTCACGTTTATTGCCTTTTTTTCTCCTTTTAGCATGTTTACTTTTTAGCCTTGCATGATAAAGAAAACACAAAAAAAATAGAGCAGCTTATTTTTATTTCATTTGGATATTTCTCTCCATTTTTGTTTTTGTGTTTAATAGACGCCTCGCTTGAATTGATTTAGCAATGGGAACAATGAGGAAGCTAGCTTAAGCAAGAGGCCAAGCAGTGAGAGAAGGTATAATATTTTTTATTTAATTTGATTTTTTCTCTCTGTTTTTGTTTTTGTGTTTGATAGATGACTTGTTTGAAGTTGATTTAGCAATGGGAAAATGAGGAATATAGCTTAAGCAATAGGCCAACCTGTGAGAGAAGGTATAATATTTTCATCTCCATATCTCTCGCAAATTTAAGTCATATGATACTATTTTTGGCTGCACTAAAGTCTTGCCACCCCCCCCCCCCCCCCCTTGGTTCGCTAACTCTTAGATTTTATTTTCATGATAGTATCACTACTTTAGCTTTGATCTATGAAGCATTGTATTAAGTTATAAAAATCCAATGAATGCACTTATAATATTTTTTAGCTTGAATTATGATATTAGTTATCATTGTTTAAAGTATGGATTCTGTATATCCCCACGTTGTTGACACAGAAAGATTCAATTGTTCTTCCTGAATAAGCGCTTGATTAATTGCTGAACTGCTTGGTGTTGTGACAAGAAAAGTCCACTTAAACCAAAAAAAATCTGAGAGACTTTTGGTACTCGATTAATATTGCTCAAGCTACCACTCCTCTGACCAACGAGTTTATGGAAGTTGAGTAATGGTCGTTGACTATTCCACAAGCGTATGAAAAGGGTATCCCAGGTTTGGGCCATGAGTCGAGAGATGCCTGTAATAAAAAAATTATGGTTTTCCACTTCAACTTTGTGACTCACATCTAAGTATTCTGACCGGAAAGATGATTTTAGTTTCACCACTACATCATGAAAGATAATGGTCAAACAAACTTGATTATTATAAACACCAAGCAATATTCACCTCTCAAGTCTGTAAGGTTATTAACAAGGCAATAAAATCTTATTTTGATAATTCTTAGATGGTTTCCCAAATAAATGTGCCTTGTGCTGAAATTAATTTACTCTTGATAAGAGAGGCACTTCAGATTTGTTTTCATAGCCTAGCTAAAATTTTAATACTTGTTTTGAAGCCAATATATTTATTCTCGATAAGAGAGGCACCATAAATGATTCCCCACAAATCTCTCAAGATAATCTGCAATACTGGAGCCACAACCTCATTGATGACGCATGCCGTGGGATAAATGGCATCTCATGTAGAGCATGGGAAGAAAAATCGCCAAAGAAGCATTCAACCCTTCATCAGCAGAACAAATCTAGAGCAGAGGCAACAAAGGCACCACCGAGCAATCTGAAGCCTGGAAAGAGCACCGTCCGCTCTCTCCAAAACACTCCCAATACGGGAAAGGTAGCTGCGAAGCTCAGTACGAAGCAACGCAACCTCTAAATGAGCTTAGTAGGGAAAACCGGGAATCCAAAAAGACACTCATATTGGAATCTTTGCAACACCCACAAGGGAACCTCGGCGGCACCGACACACATAGCGACGAGTAGCTCCCAACATCAGCCAAACTCTTGGTCAGTGAGAGACAAGGCTAGATGCAAAGGGAGAGACTTCGCTGACAAGGAGCACAAGTGACTAAAGGGGGAGCGCGTGCGACCCTAGAGTGTGGCCGAGCAGGCACAAAGCAAGTGCAATAGAACCACTCTCGATGACCGTAACAACGACAACGAAGCATCTGAAGGATCTACAGAATGTCAGTACGACTCTGAGAATCACTTATGTGCTTTGTTCCTGACCTAAACAGTCACTGCTATGTTCAATATATTTTTCTAGTATATTCTCTACGTCTGGTAAGCGAGAGAGTATCATTTTCATTGATTTACATTGCTTAGCGAGAGAGTAACAAGTGCAAAAGGCGGGAGGCACCTCACAAGCCGTGCCAACAAATATAGTATTACCACAATAGTATACTAGTCTTGATCCAGTAAGTATCTCACTCATAGGGTGATTAATACTAACCTTCCCAGAGGCAGCACCCAATTGGGCTTGTGATCCTCTCAAGCTAGAACCTCTCATAATTTTTAATTTTTTCCTAGAACTCCTGGACAAAACAGGAGTAAAGCTATCTGCATCAATTCCATCATATTTCCATCCCAACAATAAAACCCTCTGTTTTTCTGACTGAGATTCAGAAGTTTTTTCCACCTATTTTTCAGATATACTATGTCTAGCAATTTCAAGGTCTTTTAGTCTACCAATTTTACCTAGAGTAAAATCTACAGGATTAACTCCCATTTCAAGAGCTTTATGAAGATTACCATCATCATCTAGAACATAGAAATAATTAGAAGAGTTGAGATTTGTACCTTCCAGGTTTCTTCTAGCTCCATGGGCTCTAGCCTGATCCTCCACTCTCACCTGATGATTATGTCTTTCCAAGATTCCGGTACTGGCCCTGCTAGGATGGGCTGGCAGAGTAGTGGTTTCCTCTGTGCTTAACACATGTCCTTGTTCTTCGTCAGCAATAATGTCTTGTTCTTGAGTCAAGACCACCTCTGGCTGGGATCCATCAAGAGAAATTACTTTTGCTCTTCCAGTAGGTGCCCCAGGAGCTGGTAAAGCAAAAAACAACAGATCCCCTACGAAGGTAGGGCACACCAGTTTCCATCTCAGACGATTGAGAGCTATCTTCAAAACTAGATTCATCATCCATCACATCATCTTGTAAACCATTATCATGAGCGTCATCTGTTTTGTCTTCTTTTGTAATAGGCTTCAGAATGTGCTTGTATCCGTTCTTGACCAGTTGCATCTTGTCACTTCAATTTTCAGCAAGTTTATAAATGAATTCTGAAGCTAGCATCGTCAGATTCCCCCCCAAGTTTGCATCATTATCAGTAGCAGCTATCCTAGCCTGGTCAATGTTATTGACAGATCTTCCACTTGAAGAGACACCCCAGGTTATCAAATGCAACAACTTTAGCAATTTGAGTCTGTATCTCACTCACAACATTCAAACCTTGTAGATTGTGACCACTATTGTTATGTAGTCCTCCACCCCGGGCATTTCTGCCATAAAACACCTGGCTTACCTAGTACCAAAGGACATGCTGCTAGAACCAGAAGACTGGCCAGTCTCAAAGACAGATGATCCCATGCTTTTTTCCTTTATCAACATCATTATGTTGCCTAGATGGTCCTAGATCCTGCCTGGTTGTAGTAACATCATTACCAACACACCTCTGAGCACCCCTCCCTCTATTGCCATTAGTACTAGTGTTCTCAACAACAACAACTGTGTGGGTTGTCCCCCTTTCTCTTGGAGTACTCTCTGTGTGCACTCCTTCAGCTGTGTTTAACTCACCAACAACATTGTTATAGAAAATGTTTGGATCAATAGAAGGATAAAAAAATTCTCTAATATATTGGAATTCATAGGAGCCACCTCTCAGCTCAGCTTCTCTGACATTTGGGACTAAAGAGACATCCCTGCAACCCAATTTCACTCTCATATAGCAGAAATTTCTCAAAATATTCTTGTCCAGGGCCAAGGGCTTACCTGCCAGCCCAGCTACAACAAAAACTGTAGATCTATCTCTATATTTCATTGGAATCCCCTTAATTCTGAACCAAGCCTCTTCTAGAAAAGCTATTGGAGCAATGTCTCCACTCCACTTCTTGATTTCAATGAGAACATCAGGTTTTGTCTTCATGAACAACCTGACAAAATGTGAGAGCTCCTCCAGACACTTAGCATTGGGAAATCTCATCTGGAATTAATTTTATGAAATCATCTTTGCATAGAATCTCCAGTTCACCTGCATGGATTCTACCCACACCTGGAACTCATGCTCCAATTCTCTTCCAGTGGCCTCACTAGATAGCTCTAGGTTTCCCTTGATTGGACCCATTTATATTCACTGTATTGCGAGGAATAGGATTATGTACCGCAATCACATTAGAAGAGCCTCGAGGGGGATATTAGACTGAACTTAAGGGCTCACTATCAGAGGATTCAAGACCAAATCCCGCCCAGTCTGCAGATTAGGGTTGGGAATCTCATCAGAAGGAGCCAGAGAATTGAAGCATTTGCAGCGGTAGGGGCCAAAATTGCAGTTGCTGATGCTGCCCTAATCATATCTTGATGGTGACTCCATCGATCTCGTCCGCCCATCGTGGCTTCGTCCCTCCTCCTTTGTTCCAGAATAGCACGCTCCCTGGTTAGCCTTTCTGTCTCCCTAGATCTATCGAGTCTGCGCTGCTCTTCCTCTTGGCGTTTGAGCACATCGCATGAGCGAGCCTCATCTTCCTCCCTGCGCCTCTCCTCAGATCTGCGCCTCTCCTCCTCCCTTTTACGTGTTTCTTCACGACGCCATTCCTCTCCACCCCGCCTGTCCTCCTCTCGCCTCCACTCCTCCTCCCTTCTGCCCGCCTCATCACCCATCCTGGATCTCCCTCCATACGGGCAAGATTGGAAATTGTTCCTTGGAGGGGAACGCCGCGGGCCTCCATAGTCGCCGCCACCGAAACCACCCCCTCTCCCTCGACCAAATCTCATGTCCACAATAGTATACCACAATGGATAAGGAGGAGTATTAAACAAGACGTAAAGAAGTCCCATTAAACCACAATAGATTCAGACCGATCATGTAAAAACTCACTCATTCTATCTTTCAGCTAGCTGAAAATAGAATTTCCCGTCAGTCAGATCTTACACCGTTCGTCTCATTCTCGCACCGATCTTGCAACGCCCTCTCCGTCTCCAATTGTTTTTCCGGTCAACCGTTTTTTCAGTCGGTTTTCCCTCAAATCGGTTTACGTCTTTGTTCTTTCCCGGTCAAGAGAGAGGGGTCTGGGATAGGAGAAAGTAGGTACGGAAAACACTCCACAACAGCAGCGCACATAGAGCTCGGAGTGAGGCCGGCGGCGATGGAGCAGTGCGCCCACTCACCGGCTTTCCGCGTCTATGGGCGATGCCCCAACGAGGCAGGTGACCCCTCCTCCCCCCTCCAGGGGCGGAGCCAGGCCCTAGGCAACCTGGGCCATGGCCCGGGGCGTGGAAATTTCTAAAGGCATTAGTTTATCTAGGTACATTGTTTGGCCCGGCTCGTGTGACATTCCAGCCCAGAAATTCATGCAACCCACCCTTCTCTAGACTTCAAGGCCTTGCACAACCAAATTTTTGTCCCCACAGCTAAGAGAATCCATTGCCTAGACAAAAAACCGAGAGCATCAACGGGAGAGTGTCCGTACTGACTTCCTTAAAAATATCCACCAAGTATTGAGGATGTGGTTATGGGAGGCCTGGATCAACCACTTTTCTGATTAGGCACATATGTCCACATTTTGTACTATCTGTGCTCAAAGCTGGCCAAACGGGCCGGGCTTTTTTGGCCGGCGCGAAACACGACTTATTTGGCCTGGCACGGGACGACACGGCACGAGCACGAGCAAGTTAGTGCTCGGGCCGCTCCTCGATTTGAAGAACGTGGACCGGCATGGCACGACACGACGTAAACACGCGGCCCGACACGGCCACGATTAAATTAGGGGGGTGGACATCACTTTTTATAAGAAAAAATGCATATTTTTGGACTAAATTAGACTTCTAATGATTAAATATAGCAAAACAACTCTAAATTGACACAAATCGCCCTAAAAATTGCTAATTATGCCCCTAATTACCCCCTAACAAAAAAACTCCTACCGACCGAAATATTCGAAAACTGGTCTGCCCCCGCTCCCTCCTGCTCCTCCCGGCCCCACAGAATTTTTCAAAATTCGAATTTCCCGGCCCTATCGTGCCAGCCGTGCTAGGCAAGATAACAGGCCAACGGGCCAAAAAATGGTCCGCTGGGCCATAACCGTGCTAGTGGGATGTGCCCCTCCCAGAAAACTGTCCCATGGGCTGGCCCGGCACGGCAGGAATAAGCCGGGCCGTATACGGGACTTGCTTTTTCCAGCACGAGGCAGGCCGTGCCGGGCGGCCCGTTTGGCCAGCTATAACTGTGCTGCTGAGTTTTAGTTTTCTGAGTAGTAGTTTTTTCGACTTTTTTTTTGGCTTGGGGTAGTGGAGCGTGGCCAAATCCTGGCTCTGCCACTGCCCCCTCCCCCGCTCCCTCTCTATCTTGCCTCGTGTGGTGGTTCCCGTTCTCATTTCGCCTCATTGCAGATGCGGCAGCTCAAGGTCGAGGTCGGTGTCGTCTCCAGGGCCAACGATATTTGAGTGTGGTGGTGTTTTGTTTGTTTGCTTGGCAGGTCGGCGTTGTTCGAGATGGGCAACACCAGGGTCATCGCCGCCGTCTACGGCCCTCGTGAGGTATGCAATTACTGCTCGATTCAGTGTCCATCTGCTAGGGATTTGGCGTGTTTAACGTTCGTCGGTGAATCGGTGTTATGGGAGATTGTTCACACATGGAGTGTATGATTTTTCGAGGGTATGCAATTGCATACCTGATTTTTATAGAAGACAGAGTTTAATTACAAGAAGATGACAGCAACAACATGCTATCAAACACACTCCACAGAACTCGTAACTGACTACTCGCGGAGGCAGACCAGTTTTCGAATATTTCGGTCGGTAGGGGTTTGTAGTAAAGTATGGGAGTTTAGATTTTTGAAGTGTTAAAGACATGTTTCACTTGATGGAATGTCCATGAAAGGTTTGTAGTTCAGTTCACACTGCATGTTTGATGCAAAAGCCTACCAAAGGATTTACAGCGAGGTTTGTATTTAATTTTTGGAGTTAAGATGGCATGAGGAATTTATTTTGGGAGTGTGTCGATCATGTTGGAGATAGTACATCAGAATGTATTGCTTCAGATGTTTTGATAACGCGCATAACATGTTCTAGGAAACTGGTAGGATCAACTGTGCCAGTAGAACATGGGGCATTATCAACTATGTGAGCTTTCAGTCCTCTTGTGCTTTATTAGTCTTATCGCATTACTATGCAACCTCGCTGGTGTATTTGATATTTGTTGTGCCGGCTTGACACACAACAGTTGTACTAGCACACAAATCTTCGTTACATGCTTAGTAAATCCCCTCCAGTCTGTAATATTGTCATCGTAATTATTGTGCTGACTAGTTCTTTACTACCGAGAAACCAATCTATTCAATTTGTTTTGCCAAACTTTGTTGACTGAGTTTGATGACTGGAGTTCATTATCCTTTGAGGTGGGATTTTTGTGAACGACTATGGTTTAACTATGCAAGCTGACTGCTACTATTCGATAATTGATGCAATAGTAGTTAAAAACCATAGATTTATTGTTTGTCCTGTTCCTTTAATAGTGAACTTTCTCCTGCTTGGAAATCTATAGTACTTGATTTGTTTACCACTGCACAGATATTTGATTGTACATATGAAATCTAGCTATTTGAGTTTACATTATGAACTGCAATGCCTACTGCAGTAGTTTGTTTCATGATTAGCCATCTTCAATGACTTCACTGGGACAGGCGAGCGAGTAGGACATATTTTATGTATTATGGACGCTCCTGTGTATTGGCCCATTTTCATAATTTTTCGGTTAGCACTAGAGATTGTACTTAATTCATAGCCGCGGCTAATGCTTTGGATCACGGTTACAGGGTAGGAAGAGAAAGGACACAATCTGCATTGTGCTTGCAGACGACACATGTGAGGATCCAAAGGTCAGAATGAACATCCGTCAGGAAGAACTTGAGAGTGAGACTTGGAGATGTGGTGTCTTTCCACCAATGCCCAAATGTCAAATACGGAAAGCGTGTCTGCATACTTCCTATAGACGACACGGTCGAAGGCATAACGGGAAACTTGTTTGTTGCCTTCTTGAAACGTGAATTTTCTAAATCACCTGTACCACTGTAAATCTGTTAAATAGAAATCTCTTCTTTTCTTTTGTCATGGACTAAGTTAGTTAGGTAATCACGCCACTTTTGCAAAACATTAGAATACTAATATCTGGGGTTAAGCTGTCTACAAGTTTGTTCATGAGTGTACAGAGGTAAGTTTGTTGGCTCACGTATCTAGTTCTTAGTTTTCATACTAAAACTGCTAATTTCCATGATGAGGTATTGTAGTCTCATCTGAACTATTATCGTCACAATAAATAAATTAAATATGAGACTGCTGCTGAAACTATATGATAAAACCTTGACATGCCTTATGCTAACACTTCATGCAACTTTCTAGTCTATGCTTGATGACATCCAGTCCCTTACTTCCTCTTGTGCTTATTAATCTTATTCTAGTAGCTCATTTTTTTTAGTTTCTCCTAGTTTTAGTATCTTCCCATTATTGTCGAGGTCTTCTTATTCTTAGTCTTCTTAGTGTTATTTGTTTCAGTCTCTTAGGTTTATCTCCTATTTCTTCAGTCTATCATCATTCCTCTCTTTGTCACATTGTTTTCATATTTGCTCAGTCTTGTTTTTTCAATCTCTCAGTCTCATTTTAAATTACTCAGTCTTGCGATCTTATTCTTTATTCTTCATTTCCCAATTTCATTTGTTTAACACTTCATTTAATTGGCTCGGTTTCTTTATTATCTCAGTAGATGTTATTTATAGTCTTTCATTTCTTCAGTCAAAATATGTACCTCTCTTTTTCTTCTTCTCTAACTCTCTCTTTTCTAGATGATTCTCTCAGCCTCTCATCCTCCATGTTCATCTCATTTTCTCATTAGCCCCCTCTATTTCTAGTCATCTTTTATCTCATTTTCTCAATTTCCTCTGTTTTTAGTTATCTCAGTCTATGTACATCGTTTTAGTCACTTTTTGCTCAACTTTTTTTTTTCATTTTCATATAATTTCCTCAGCTTCGCATTCTTAGCTGTTTTACAATCTCAGTTTTCACTCTTTCATTCTTCTTTTGGTTCATTCTGGGTCATCGGAAAATCATCGGGCCACTCTGTTGCTAATGTTTACCGCCTTTCTCGTGCCTGCAAAATAAGAACAAGAGCTACAAGCCTCTGCTGGCAGTGGTCAGTACTTAGCACCCACACCACTAATTTCCACAACTTTCCCCCGCCTACATTCAATAGCTACTTGTCTAAATCTGTTGGTTGCTGCCTTTAGTGGAGATGTAACAGCTTAATCCATATGAATTATTAGGTTCAGTTGTACTTATACCAGCTGCAAGTTCTTCAATCTGTAACCTAGATTGCTTTGTTGTAATTTCTCATTTAATATTGTATTTACCTTTTTTTGCCTTTAATTTGTTCATTGTTGTAAATGCACCGGACATCACTGCTTGCAGTGACACAGTGCTAGTGATGGATGAGGACAAGAGCAAAGAAGAAATATACTACGCATACGTCGATGTCAGGTTTTTGCATTCATGTTTGGATGGGAAGATTAGGCTTGATCATGAGCTCTAGTTAGGGCTCAACATTCTCATTCTGTTTGAGATGGATGGGATATTCTGATTTTCTTATTTGATGTGCCCTTCTGATGCTAGGGAGGAGTGAACAATAGACAAGTGGTGTAATTTTTCTATGTGTTCAATTGTAACATGGGACCAAGTATGATGATGGAATACACCAATGTGTTTTTACAACTTTTTGTCAATGGTCGGTTGCTATCCACATACACAATTCACCAGAGTCCAACTTGAGCCTCTTGTTCTGAAGAATTTTATGAATTTATATGGGAGAAGCAGGTGAACAAACACCTTACATGTGTCGTGATGAATTTTGTTTACACAGTTTGGATTTGCCTTAACTAATTTTCTCAGTATTCAGATTCTTTCTTGAGTTTTGCCTTCATTTCTTCCGTTTTCTTATTGTTTTTCTCACATTCGCTCAGTTTTCCCTTCCCTAGTTTCACTCGGTGTTTAAAAAGTAGGAAGAGCCAAAATAATGAGTATTGTACATGGGCTAGAATAAGCAAGATCATAGAACAAGTGTCTTGATACGTGTTTGGGGAAAAAACGGGAAGGAAAAACCGGTAGGCTGTTGTCTTTTTTTTAACCGATCCGACTGAAACAAGAGGTAAAACTGACGAACTGAATTTAAGAAAGGGGGAAAATTGGCCGACAACCAATTTGAAATTTAGCTAGATGACCATTAGACAGTCCCAAAAAAAGGTTCACATAATTTTGTTTTTTAAGTAATCATGACGATAGAGGCATTAACAATTGGGATAATTAACAGGGTGCCCTCAGTTGGCACCACGACCTCAGTTTTACCCCTAGCGCCGAATCGACCTCAGTTTTGCCCCTAGTTTGTGCCAAGGACTCCTTTCGCTGCTCCCACCGTTATTTTATGCCCCCGTTAGGATGCTGACCTGTGGGACCCATCATAGAACCGTTGGCGCGGCATATGGGCCCCAGTTGTTGCGCGTTGGCGCGGCTTGTGTGCCCCAACTGTTGACGGCTGGCGCTGCATGTGGGCCCCAGCTGTTGACGAGGCCCAATGTCAACATGCAGACTACACATTACTCATTTATATTTATTAATCCCTACATGCAGATTACACATTATCCATTTATTAAACCATCAAATTATTCGTATTAATAATATAAAATATATACTGTGATCAACTGAAATTTGTAGATTATCTTAGAAAACATAATGCATCACATCTCTTATATATAAATTTTGTTTACAATGTGCATATTTTAAAGCGATAATTAGAAATATTTTTTAAAAAACGCGATAATTAGAAAGGAAAAAACTTCTAAACAGTGGATACATATTTGGACAAATATAAGGACATAACTTTATATATATATATAATTAAACATACTTATAATTCGATAACTGGCCCCACTTTACATATAATCAGTGGGGCCCTAGGGACATTACATCTAATTAAAAAAAAACTAACTGCTCCCGCTCTGCATGCGGGAGCCCTAACTGCTCCCGCGCTGCATGCGGGAGCCCTTGCCGCCCTCCGGCGCCCTACTTCCATTCCGCCGCCCTGTACTCCATCTCCTTGTTGACGCGGACGCGGCAGTTCTCCGCCCGCATCCTCTCCTCCTCTCGCTCACGGACCCGCTTGATGCTGGCCCGCATTGCCTTCACGTCCTGCTTCGCCCGCTTCTTCTCCTCGGCCTTCAACTCATTCTCCAGCCGCTCCAGTTCCTTGAGGCGGCGGATCGTCTTGGGGGAGAGGTCGTTGTGGGCGGTGAGGGAGGGCTTGGGGTTGTGGACGAAGGGCGGCGATGGCGATCTCTCCCGTTTGGGAGATTCGACTTCCTCCGACGTATAATCGGCCTCGTACCAAGGCCGATCTTTTGGGCGGTTGTCCTCGTCGGAGACCGACTCGGGGATAGATGGTAGAGAGTAGGAAGACATGTTAGGGCTTGAAGCTAGGGAGAGAAGGGCAAAGGGATGGAGAGGGATGAGAAGATGGAGGACGAGTGAAACGGTCTATTTAAAGGCACGATTAGACGTGAATTAATTGGGGTAGATGAAGCAAACAGTGTGAAAACATTGGGTGCAGTGTAGAAGAGTCGATGCATGGTCAAAGCGGTGTAGAACAGGCATAGGCGTAGGCCTAGGACAGCTAGTGATACGGAGTACGAGCGCGTGTGCATTAGGCGGTCAAGTGATTCGACGTTGCATGCGTGTATTAAAGAGGTGAAGAGAAGAAAGTCCAAAGTCTCACGCCAAATCCTGCCTCGCTGCATATGCATTGATGCGTATCTTCTGAAAACTAGGCGTGGAGGGCTGCGTCGCTGCAAATGCGACGCGACTCGTGTTTCTGAAACCAGGCGTGGAGGGCTGCTGCAAATGCGACGCGACGTTAACTATTTTCTTCTTCTGCCACGTTGTTTACTCTGAAACAACGAGGCTGCATGCACCGGGCTGGTGAACGGGGCCCCACTAGACAGTGTCCGTTGTTACATGCCGTTACATTGAGACAAAACACCCAGTCCATGCACCGCTTCATTTTCGATCGTTTGATCGTAAGGAATGGTGCAGATCGAGTCCATGCATGCAAACTACGGCGGCAACGGCCTGCAGACGCTGAGACGAGCGATTCTCTGTGCGGGAACGCGATCCTCTGACTTTAGGTCCCTGACAAATGGAGCCCATCACACACCGGACCCACGTGTCATGGGAGAAAGTCAGAGAACGTAAGGTGGGCAAAGTAAGAGGATCAGGTTCCCTCTGTTTTTAAGCTAGGCATGTACAATAGTGTAGACGGGTGCTGTCTGCACTACTCGGCCATGTCATTTCTAGACATTTTTAGAGATATTTGCTTGGTTGTGCTAGGATAGTCCATAGGAACACAGAATAAAAAGGTAGAACCCACCTCTTCCGAAGATTCACGATGTTTGGTCCGATACATGAGTTTCACCTAAATCTGAGAATGGTTTTTCTTTAACCGGTTATTTTGGTTAAGTTTTGCTATATGGGCCTCTTTGGTTTGGGTGCTAATGGGCTTCTTATATCAATAGTTTGGTTCAGTTTGGGTACTCGTAACACTAGTTCAAGTTTGGTTCAGGTATGGGTACGAGCGTTTCAGCTCCGAAACAAGTTGAACCATGACTGTGGAACCGGTTACTACGATTGGGTTCTAGGTCTTCCTCCGTGATACCTCCTTTTCCCCATCCGCCGCCGCCTCGTCCGCTCGCAGCTCACCGTCCATGACCCTCCGCCCCGCCCTCGTCCGTGGTTCCCTGCTCCTCCGCCCTCGCCCCCGCGACGGGAGCTGCCTCTCACGGCTCACCGCACCGCCGCCACGACGCCAGTAGCCGCGCTTCTTCCAGAAATAGTCGGCAAGCTCGTCGCCCACCACGCAGCGGCCACTCCAAGAAATCTGCAGTCCACCAGCGCCGTCGTCCTTATCGTCACCCTGCAGCCAGAGTTCGAGCCGCTCCCTCGAGGTAACCACTCCATCGATTCAGTTCTGTCTGGGCATTCCTTAAGGCTCCATGTAGTATGTCTGTACCTACTAACTACTGTATGCTCAAGCTTTGAATTAAGAGCTTACGATACAGTCGTGGCAATTTTCTTGAGGACTGAATTTCGCTACTACTAGATGTCATAACGTGTGTTCAGATTGCAGACTTTCTAGTACTGAATTTGTGTTGCACTAAGTTGTAGCATGTGCTTAACTTGGAGAAAATGTCTCTTAGATCATGAGATATACATAATTCTTTACTTCTGTCTGGACATTCCTCAAGGCCCCATGTATGTCTGAACCTAGTAACTTTGAATTATGAGCTAGAGCAGAGCCGAGCCACGCAAATGAAAAGAAACACATGTTTGCTCGGTTGAGGTGATCGAGCAGAGCCGCCAGGATCAAGATCCCCTTATCTTTGTAAGATCGAGCAGAGCCGAATATTTGTAAGAGTAGGTTATAAAAGTTGGATTTAGGAATGATCTGGATTTAGATTAAATCAACTCTTATCTTTCCAGCTCGAATACAATCTTTCTTAGAACCTTATGGATGTCATAAAGTAGATAAGTTATCCGTATCCTACTTATTCATTCATCTCAAAGATGGTGTTCCATCTAATTTACAAGTATCATTTACTCAACATGTTCTCCACATACACTTCATCCAAACAGATAAATGTTGTCGCTAATGAAAGAAGGAGGGATTCTCACCTTGTATCCTGTAGATGATCTCTGATATGTTGTTGAGGCTCGAGGACTTGTTTTACCGTTACTGCAGGTTCTTTTTCTGTCAGAAAACTCTCTAATACTTGTCGTACCGCGGTGAAGAGCCCCTTGCGCTCGGACGCTACAAGCTCCTCCAGTATCACGGTCAAGATCCCCTTGGAAATTTGTGATAGCGCAACCTAACTATTTTAGCTAGACAGGGTGTAGCTCTTACAGCTCTGTTAGTTCGTGACTGTAGAGACTTGTGATAGGACAGGCTTCGGACCAATGTATCACTCGCAGTATGGTCTTAGTGCAGAATACAAGGTCTAGTGTAGCACATCCTGGTACACTGGCTTTGCGAAGTACTGTTCCTATCAGACATACATCTTTGGGAAACTAGTTTGACTGGCCTAGTTGCTTCAGGAAGGCCTTCTGTTATTCCTTAATTAATTGTAAATCTGCATAAATTATCATCATAAAACACTGTTATTTTTCACCATCACATGTGATTTTTTGGTGTTAATATGACTATATAATATATAATATCTGTGTTCTTCTACCGTCACTAGCGATGTTGCAGTTTCTACTGCTCAGTTTCTGTAATTTGCTTCAGAATGATCGTGTGCTAATTCCCTATAGTGAACACACATCAGAATGCCAGTGTGAAGCCAGTGTGCTAATCTTTCAAGATTTCAATACGATTGCAAGTGGGATGGGTCTGCCTTCAAAAAATGGTATCTCGGTTGATACACCCACCAGATGGAACTCAACATGGAAAATGCTTGTAGAAGCATTGAGATACAAATCTGTCCTCAATAGTTATGCCAATCGAAAGATGGAGGTTTCCCCGAGTGTGCAAGAATGGGAGAAGGCAGAAGCTATTTGTGAGTTTCTTAGAGCATTTGAGAATGCAGAGCCTAACCATCGTAGAAAAAGCAAGGACATTGAGTTCAACTTTGCACTTGTCATTGCTACATTTCTGGATCCCAGGAGGAAAGAAGATTACTTGGATTTCTTCTATTGCAAGGTGTCTAACAATGAGGATCAAATTTCAAAACAAGTGGAGATTGCATTAGAATGGGTCAGAAAGTATGTGAAAGAGTATGAGCTACTTGCAGCCACAAGCACCGCACACTCGACACCACCTAGTCAAGGCAATACCACTATTGGATCACCTATTGCAGGGAAAAGGCAGTTGGAAGAAGAGTTCTCCCAGTACAAGTCTCGTCGGAAGTCACGTGTACACAAGTCCGAGCTTAACGTATATTTGGAAGAAGCGTGTGAGGAGGATGGTGCTGACTTTGATGTCTTGGCTTGGTGGAAGAGGCATGCCAAAAAGTTTCCTATATTGGCATCTATGGCCCGTGACTTTCTCGCAATTCCCTTGAGCACAGTGGCATCTGAAGCAGCCTTTAGTTGTGGTGGGAGGATACTTGGCGACACTAGAAGTTCTTTGAACCCTGATATGCTACAGGCTCTTGTTTGTGCAAAAGATTGGTTGTTCATACCAAAGGAGGGTGAGTTAGCCGCTTTACATTTTGGCTCTGTTACATGTGATATATAAAACCTGTAGTATAGAAGTGTTGATATGCCTTTTAATTAATTTTTGTTTCATTTACAGGACCTGGACAGGAAGGACGCAGCTAGCAGGTTCTCTACACTTTCCTAGGTATGTACTAAAAGAAGATCAAATAATATCAGGGTTGCATGCATGTCTCACATAAGAGTCTATATAATACATCCGACTTAGTACTACTTGATCAAATAATACCTGTCAACGACGTCTTTTGTTGTCCCTCTGCCTACCCGTATCATCTACATGTTTATTTAGAGTCTGTATACCGAGTACCAGCCACCTGAGAAAAGATCCGATCAAGTATTGCTAAGTCGGATGTCTCTCTCCACCATAGCGTTAGTGTGCCTGTGCTGTCCAACTCCAATCCTGCAACATATGTCGCATGGTAGCTTATCACAGGTTGGTGCTTTTGCTTTTGCTTTTCTTTTTTACTTTTTTACTTTTCCTCAACTGTCTTCTACCATCAGAGATTTAGAGAAGATGGCATATTCCCGTTCATTTTGCAGTATGGTATTACCCATTAGTAATTTCCATTCCGCCAGATTTTTCTAATCTCATGCTAGAATGTTCTACAGATCTGGCATAATTAAACTCGCATGGGAACTTTTTCAGTCTTAGTTGATAGGTGACCCTTCTGTGTAAGAAATGACTAGTATGTTTTTCTTTTAATTTGTAACAATAGAAAACTTGTATTGGGTACACCACTGGAGAAGTGTTTCAGAATTTTGGACCAGGAACATCATAACTAGTTCGTTATTTCATAACTCCAAGTTAATTTGAGTACCCTCTCGGGTTGCCTTTCTCGCTAGCAGCTAAAGCTACCTTTGCTTCTCACATACAGAACATATTTGAAGAATGTCCTCCCTACTGGTTGATCCTCTGCTGAAGCTTAATGGCCTGAAATCTTGGTGTACAAAGATATTGAAGCACACACCTAAGATGCATCTCTTTTAGTATGTTTCTCTTATGTAAATTCTTAGAACAACTAAGATATTTTTTGGGACCTATATGAAAGTTGGATTTAATCCCGTTGTGATCATCTGAAGCACACACCTAAGCTCAATGGCCTGAAATTTTGTATTTTTTCTTACTCTACTTGAAAGATGGATTTAATCCCGTTGTGATCATCTGATGCTTCTTGACTAAATACACAAGGGCTGTTCACACTGGGTGTTTTGCCTGTGAATTATTATTTTTCCTTCATGAGCAGTGAAGTAGCTAATAGAAATTGGTAAGGTTCTATATATTCTTGAAGGCCACAAACCTTAGGGTGGAGATGTTGGCTCTTTGCGTTTTCATCATGTAAAGAAGCCTCGTAGCAAGCTAACACCAGGGCAGCTGTACAAGGTTAACGCAACCGGGCCAAAGAAACCACATCTGCCGTACCTGGTGTATAATTATTTTACCTTGGAAATAAATTATTGTTTATTGCATGGAGTGCTTTCCTGTGTAATAGTATATGCTTTTCCATGTAAAAATATAGTCATATGTCCTCTGTAATAATGTATGCTTTCCTGTGTAATAATATACTTTGCATTTAAGTGGGCAGCGCAC
The DNA here is from genome assembly GCA_028641055.1 of Alopecurus myosuroides. NCBI lineage: Eukaryota > Viridiplantae > Streptophyta > Magnoliopsida > Poales > Poaceae > Alopecurus > Alopecurus myosuroides. The sequence goes on along the minus strand of CM054063.1, from coordinate 209,710,431 downwards.
ATTTAAATGGCCAGCCGGTGGTCAGCGTGACTATGTGAGCGGCCATGCAGCAGCTAGCTACTAGCTAGCAATGTACAGGAGAGGAAACGGTTTAAACCCACTTCACCAAATGGTTTAAACCGTGGGTGTCCAATCAGGTTTAGTTTGATTTGGGTAGGAAATGGAGTGGGTTTAGTTATGGTTGGTTGGACATTGATACAGAACAGGTTTGGTTGGGTATGGGGTGACATGAGTATGCACGTGGGTATAGTTTAGTTATGGTGGAGGTACCAAACCAATCTCAGATTTAGTTTCACCCTAAGCGCTCACGAGAGAGAAGTGGATGCCGGTGAAGCGGGTCACACCCCGGAGAGAAATCTTTGACATCCAAAGCACACAAACACACCTATACTAACATGGTATGGCACCCCCTAGCTTATGTTGGGATCTAGACACTCCGTAGCCCCCCTCCCGGTGAAACCCTAGCCCCGCTGGAGAAATACCTGACTGTAACATCCCAAGTATGAAAAATAACCATTAGAATGTTTGCTCTCTGTTATTTTATGTTTTGCATCATGACATCATGTTCATTGCATTTGTTTTGCTTGTTTTCCATTTGTTTTCCTCTGTTTTGCTTTGTTTTCCAACTGTTTTCCTTTGTTTTCCTTTGTTTTCTATTTGAATTTCAAACCAAAATTCAAACCTTTTGTTTCATACTTGTGATGTTACAATTTCCAAAATGATATTTCAAATCAAAACAATCATTTGTTCCATTAAAGTTGTGATTTCAAAACTGTTGATTTGTTTCTAATCAATAATTCATCTAATACCAAAAACATTTGAAATTCCAAACCAATTTCCAAATGCCTTGTTTCATACTTGTTATGTTACATTTTCCAAATAAAAGATTCAACTAAAACATCCAATTGTTTCCATTAAGAATGAAAAGCTCAAACTATTGAATTGTTCTTTTAATAATTCACTTAATCCAAATTTTATTCAACTTCAATTGCAAACAGCAACCAATTGAAACTTATGAAAACTACAAACAATTCTAAGCAATTTGTTTCAAATAAAATTGAGGGTTCAATCTATTTGAAATGTTTGTTTTTAATAACTCACTTAACTCAATTTGTGATTCAAATTCAAATACATTTTCCAAACAGCAACCTTTTGGAATTAATGACAATTACGCAACAATTATAATCATTTGTTTCTAATTAAACAATAAGGTTCACCCTATTTGAAAGTTGTTTTCAATAAATCACTTAATAATCAAATCCATCCAAATTTGAATTAAATTACAAACAACATTTTTGTTTTGAACTTTTTGTAAACAAAAACTTGCAATTTGTTTCTGTTACATAAATAAGTAATATAAAATTTTCCCCTAATTGTTTTCTACCCCAAACCTTATCTATTGCTTCCATTTTTTTTTCTGCAAAAAAAAAAGAACAAAGAAAAAAAAAAGGAAGCAAACAGCAGGGAGAGGCCCAGCCCACCAAAAACCTCAGCCCGATACCTTTCTTCCACCACCTCCGTACAGGTGACGCCAGCAATGGTGGACAGCGACCTGCTGCCCCACCTGCTCCACCCGATTTCCCCCCCCCTACTTATCTACTCCTTACCCCTCGAAAACCCTAACCCTAGCCGCATCCGCCTCCTTCCCCCTCTCTCCACACCACCGCCGCCATCGAGGAGGGCGCCGCCCCTTTTCTGCTGCCTCCGGCCGCCGGCCGCCGGAGCACGCCGCCGCCGTCTCCGCCACCCCCCGGCCGTGCCGCGGGCACCCCTGCGAAGAGGGTAACATCCCCTTTCCATTCCCCTCAACCCCCTCTCGTTTCATCACTGTTTGAGCATCAATTGCTTCCATGCCAATCGCCATTGCTGCTCCCTGTCGTGCTTGTTTTCCGTCAGAAAGGAACAGCTGCGTGCGTACGCTTGCAGGTTCAGTTACGCCGACTAGTTAGGTACAAAAACCAATCGATCCCGTATCCATCAAACATCCGCAGCAGCCCTTCTGGCAGCACACGCTGCGCGCGCTCAGCAGCGCGGGGGTTCGAGTCCCAGCGACCCCCTTTTTCTGCTCCTTATTTTTTCGATTTGTTTCAGTGGACAGATTCCTGAATCCTTAACCCCCCCGCGAGCTGTACCTTGTCAAGCAACAGCAGCACACCCCACTGGTTACTGCCTCTCTGCGCGGAGCAGGAGGGCAGGGGTTCGATCCCCCCCTGCGCACCAAAAACCAAACTTTTTGTTTCCAATTGTTTTGGTGCAGCACTTCACAGAAATCACCAGTAGGTCCTTGCCAGTTAATTTTCCAGCCCCTGTAATTTATTTCCAAGTCCCTAATGAATTAAAAATGGCAGATTTCACCTTAAACTTCACAATTGCATAAATAATTCATCTTAACCCCAAATTCACCTTTTTAAATATGTTTTCTGTACCAAATTGAATGCTCTATCCAAATATAAAATTTGTTTACTGTGTTGAATATTTTAAATTGGTGCAATATTTGAATTCTTGTTTAATTCACTTAATTTTGCAAAATTCATAACTTGTTCATAAAAATTCCAAATTCAACAAACCAACTATGTTTTCCATTCCATTTTTCATGTACTTTCCAAATATCAACTTTGTTTGATGTTTTGAATATTTTAAATTGCTGAAAACAACTGTTTCTTAATTATTGCATTTAAAATTGCCAAATTAATAACTTGCTCATTTTAAATCCAATTTCCACAAATAAAATATGTTTTCCATGCAAAATTAAACCACCTTCCAAATATAAATTTTGTTTCATGTTTTGAATAATTAAATTTGCTTAAATAATTTAAACCTTGTTTAAATCATTTAAAATTGCTATTTTCATAACTTGATCAAATTAAATTCTTTTGGGACATATAAAATATGTTTTCAAACCATAAAAGTATAATCTTTTCAAATATGAATTTGGTTTAATGTTACGAACAAATAAAAACTCAAATAAGTTCATGTTTGAATTAAATTCATTTAATTCTTGCTTAAACATGTTTAATTCATAAATAATTTATTTGAAATCCTTTTTCAAGAAGTGAAACATGTATTCCACCTAAAATTGTGTGTTCTTATCAAATATGAACTTTGCTATCTATTTTGAACAATTAAAAGTGGTGAAAACAACAAATGCTTGTGTGACATCTTTAAGAAACCAAAATTTCTTAACTTAATAACCAAATTTTCAAACTTGGTAAACCTTATTTCCAATTGATTCTATTGTTGTTATTTTTCTGTTTTCCTCATCCATGCATCATGCTAATTCACTTACACATGTTGATTAGTTGTAAAACAATTATTTCAACCATAATTCATGGGCTTTCCATATGCAATCCAATTGCATATGGGTCCATTTAAACATGTTATCCTGTCAACTAGGTTATTTCTGATGCATCAATTAAATTGACATGCATCATCCCATGTTTGTGCACTATGCCATGTTATTGATTGTTTCTCTCTCTGCGTTGTTTGTTTGCTTCTTCTCGGATAAACGACGACGTTGAGACCGACGATACTTACGACACCCCTTCTAAGGATCTGGCTCAGTACCAGGCTGCTGAGTTTGCAGGCAAGTATTCACTCACATGAACCACTGTGTTCCTTTCAACATTGGTTATCGATACTTTCCGTTGTCTATTTTGCTAGCCCTATGAATCGTTGCTTCTGTTACGAACCTATCACATGTATCCCTTTAACCCTGATATTGCCTCACCTCCACTCCCATAGCCCCGTTGTTTGAGCCGTGTCTTACTAGCATGCTTAGGGTTGTTCTGCTCGAGTCTGTTACCCGTTACTTTCTGTTACTATATTTCTATCATGTTCTGGGGATCGATGTTAAACAATAACCTGTTAATGTTGAGGTAATAATAATTTGATGATAAGGCACCGGCAGGAGGCCCGGCGTGGTTTTCAAGCCTGCCAGTGTCGACCCTAATTAGGAAAAGGGTCTTGTCTACTGATCCATGATGAGCGCACTAACCGCATGTGGGAAGCGAGTATGGGTGCCCCCCTCAATTTGATTCGATTCGCATCTCGTCCAAATCGCCACACTTAGTTCGGGCTTTCCATTTGATGCATGCATGTGCAGGTGCGAACCCTTGGCGCCAGGGTGGAACTTTTGTAGTCGGCATTTAGGGCGGCGTGGTCTTAGAGTGCTATGAGGGTCCCCTTTTCTTCGTGGGGCTCGATTAGCCGCGCACGCACAACATGTGGTTCTTTGGGCTTGATGCGAAGAAGAGTTGAGTTGTGTTGAGTGCCTCGCTTGGTGGAAGTGCATTTCCATCCTGGCGGGGTATTCTTACGTGTACGGCCAAATTGGTGCATCCCTGCAGGGTTAAATCTTCTCGAGAAGCCGTGTTTTCCGCGGTTATGGATTGCTTGGTGAAAGTACTAGCTAACAAGTACTCAGAACAACTTACACCTAACTAATGATAATTTGAGTAGTAATAGGTTTATTGACACAACAATCTGAACCATCACTAATCCAACTGTGTGAGTTATCCTCGGATTGCTTCTTTGGATAAGGGGCGAGATCCAGGATGGGTTTGTTTGGTGGTTAGTTATAGTTGGTTACGATACGCTATCTTATCCCTTTCTGATAGTCGGAAGTTATAGCAACTCTGTAGTTGGGTAGAGCAGCCAGCTGCAGCATCTTTTATATCCCCTTCTTTCCGTTGAACCCAAAGCATCTGTGCTTGGTGTTGACGGGTTACACTTTGGTGAACTGTGAGTCTTGCTTGCCAGTACGTTTATGTACTGACCCCTTTGGGGCTGTGGTTTCCGCAGACTACGTTTCCGAGGATCTCCATGGTGGCCACTACGTGGAGTATGACGAGACTGCTGACGAGTAGATAGCGGACCCGGGCAGGATCCGAGACTTCGTGGATGGGCTTCGTCTTTTCGTTTCCGGCCTCTTAGGCCTATTTGGTTCTTGTCTGTACTCAGACATGTTGATGCTTCCGCTGTGATGTAATGATGATATGTTGGGACATGTGTCCTCTGGATGATTGTATTTGCTATCTCTGCTCTAGTGAGAGCTATTTGCAACTTATTTCAATCTTTTGTGTCGTAGAGATCTGTTGTGATATCACTTGTTCCAATGCCGTTGACGTACCATGTGTGTATGTTTTGAAGTACGTCAATGGAAGTATCTGGATTTCTACGGGATGGTTTGCGCAGACGATGAATAGTAAGAGAATGGTTGTCACACGTTTACGTGTTGGCCTGCTCATATTGAGATGCGGGTGCCGGTATGCCCCGTAAGCCATTTATCTACTGTTTAACGGACTGTGAGTATCCCCTAGAAGTCCGGGTGCGACAAATGGTATCAGAGCCTGTCTGCCTGTAGGATCCCTTTTACTGGTCGCAGTTGAGTCTAGAAACTATTTTGTAGCTATATAGGAAAAATGAAACGTGAGAGTAGGAATTCTGTTCTTTTATTTCTTTCCCCACCCACCCTCCCTTTTTCTGGTAAGGAAGTGCAACGTTGTTTTCCCTTCTCATCTAAACTTTCAAGTTAGGATTTCACGAATCCTGGTTTCTCTAGGATAGTTATATCTACTAGACCATAGGAATGGAGGTGGTTGTGACATGATTTATCATGTTGCCTACTCACGATTGAGAACGGAGGCGTGTAAGCCCCGGAAGCAGATCCTCTATTCCTTAAGCAGTAGATATTGGTCCTTTAGAAGCCCGGATGGGTTTTCCGTAGTACCTCAGGAGTGTTTTGATCTCGTGTTTTCCCGATGTTGATATCTTGTTCTTCTCAACATCCTTTTCGTCCGTTGAAACCTTGTTGTTGCTTCCCACTTAAATTCTTCTACTGGCGTCTAATCAATAACTCTGTTTCACCCTTCTGGCCAGATAGTCTATTCTCCAAATGAATCAAGTTCCATTCAGCTATACACCCTCGATACTAAATCTCTCCCTTTACTTGAAAATGTTCCGGTGATTTCCAAATTCCCTGAAATCTTTCCAGAAGAGTTGCCAAGGTTGCCTATCGTTTTGAACTTCCAGAAAAACTATCCAAGGTGCACGATGTGTTTCACGTGTCACAGCTCAAGGGGATCTTCGCAAGAAGTATCCGGACCTTTTCCCTTCTCAGTAGGAATCTCGGGGCGCGATTCCTTCAGGGGGGGCGTTTTGTAACATCCCAAGTATGAAAAATAGCCATTAGAATGTTTGCTCTCTGTTATTTTATGTTTTGCATCATGACATCATGTTCATTGCATTTGTTTTGCTTGTTTTCCTCTGTTTTGCTTTGTTTTCCAACTGTTTTCCTTTGTTTTCCTTTGTTTTCTATTTGAATTTCAAACCAAAATTCAAACCTTTTGTTTCATACTTGTGATGTTACAATTTCCAAACTGATATTTCAAATCAAAACAATCATTTGTTCCATTAAAGTTGTGATTTCAAAACTGTTGATTTGTTTCTAATCAATAATTCATCTAATACCAAAAACATTTGAAATTCCAAACCAATTTCCAAATGCCTTGTTTCATACTTGTTATGTTACATTTTCCAAATAAAAGATTCAACTAAAACATCCAATTGTTTCCATTAAGAATGAAAAGATCAAACTATTGAATTGTTCTTTTAATAATTCACTTAATCCAAATTTTATTCAACTTCAATTGCAAACAGCAACCAATTGAAACTTATGAAAACTACAAACAATTCTAAGCAATTTGTTTCAAATAAAATTGAGGGTTCAATCTATTTGAAATGTTTGTTTTTAATAACTCACTTAACTCAATTTGTGATTCAAATTCAAATACATTTTCCAAACAGCAACCTTTTGGAATTAATGACAATTACACAACAATTATAATCATTTGTTTCTAATTAAACAATAAGGTTCACCCTATTTGAAAGTTGTTTTCAATAAATCACTTAATAATCAAATCGATCCAAATTTGAATTAAATTACAAACAACATTTTTGTTTTGAACTTTTTGTAAAACAAAAACTTGCAATTTGTTTCTGTTACATAAATAAGTAATATAAATTTTCCCCTAATTGTTTTCTACCCCAAACCTTATCTATTGCTTCCATTTTTATTTCTGCAAAAAAAAAGAACAAAGAAAAAAAAAGGAAGCAAACAGCAGGGAGAGGCCCAGCCCACCAAAAACCTCAGCCCGATACCTTTCTTCCCCCACCTCCGTACAGGTGACGCCAGCAATGGTGGACAGCGACCTGCTGCCCCACCTGCTCCACCCGATTTCCCCCCTACTTATCTACTCCTTACCCCTCGAAAACCCTAACCCTAGCCGCATCCGCCTCCTTCCCCCTCTCTCCACACCACCGCCGCCATCGAGGAGGGCGACGCCCCTTTTCTGCTGCCTCCGGCCGCCGGCCGCCGGAGCACGCCGCCGCCGTCTCCGCCACCCCCCGGCCGTGCCGCGGGCACCCCTGCGAAGAGGGTAACATCCCCTTTCCATTCCCCTCAACCCCCTCTCGTTTCATCACTGTTTGAGCATCAATTGCTTCCATGCCAATCGCCATTGCTGCTCCCTGTCGTGCTTGTTTTCCGTCAGAAAGGAACAGCTGCGTGCGTACGCTTGCAGGTTCAGTTACGCCGACTAGTTAGGTACAAAAACCAATCGATCCCGTATCCATCAAACATCCGCAGCAGCCCTTCTGGCAGCGCACGCTGCGCGCGCTCAGCAGCGCGGGGGTTCGAGTCCCAGCGACCCCCTTTTTCTGCTCCTTATTTTTTCGATTTGTTTCAGTGGACAGATTCCTGAATCCTTAACCCCCCCCCCCCCCCCCGCGAGCTGTACCTTGTCAAGCAACAGCAGCACACCCCACTGGTTACTGCCTCTCTGCGCGCAGCAGGAGGGCAGGGGTTCGATCCCCCCCTGCGCACCAAAAACCAAACTTTTTGTTTCCAATTGTTTTGGTGCAGCACTTCACAGAAATCACCAGTAGGTCCTTGCCAGTTATTTTTCCAGCCCCTGTAATTTATTTCCAAGTCCCTAATGAATTAAAAATGGCAGATTTCACCTTAAACTTCACAATTGCATAAATAATTCATCTTAACCCCAAATTCAACTTTTTAAATATGTTTTCTGTACCAAATTGAATGCTCTATCCAAATATAAAATTTGTTTACTGTTTTGAATATTTTAAATTGGTGCAATATTTGAATTCTTGTTTAATTCACTTAATTTTGCAAAATTCATAACTTGTTCATAAAAATTCCAAATTCAACAAACCAACTATGTTTTCCATTCCATTTTTCATGTACTTTCCAAATATCAACTTTGTTTGATGTTTTGAATATTTTAAATTGCTGAAAACAACTGTTTCTTAATTATTGCATTTAAAATTGCCAAATTAATAACTTGCTCATTTTAAATCCAATTTCCACAAATAAAATATGTTTTCCATGCAAAATTAAACCACCTTCCAAATATAAATTTTGTTTCATGTTTTGAATAATTAAATTTGCTTAAATAATTTAAACCTTGTTTAAATCATTTAAAATTGCTATTTTCATAACTTGATCAAATTAAATTCTTTTGGGACATATAAAATATGTTTTCAAACCATAAAAGTATAATATTTTCAAATATGAATTTGGTTTAATGTTATGAACAAATAAAAACTCAAATAAGTTCATGTTTGAATTAAATTCATTTAATTCTTGCTTAAACATGTTTAATTCATAAATAATTTATTTGAAATCCTTTTTCAAGAAGTGAAACATGTATTCCACCTAAAATTGTGTGTTCTTATCAAATATGAACTTTGCTATCTATTTTGAACAATTAAAAGTGGTGAAAACAACAAATGCTTGTGTGACATCTTTAAGAAACCAAAATTTCTTAACTTAATAACCAAATTTTCAAACTTGGTAAACCTTATTTCCAATTGATTCTATTGTTGTTATTTTTCTGTTTTCCTCATCCATGCATCATGCTAATTCACTTACACATGTTGATTAGTTGTAATACAATTATTTCAACCATAATTCATGGGCTTTCCATATGCAATCCAATTGCATATGGGTCCATTTAAACATGTTATCCTGTCAACTAGGTTATTTCTGATGCATCAATTAAATTGACATGCATCATCCCATGTTTGTGCACTATGCCATGTTATTGATTGTTTCTCTCTCTGCGTTGTTTGTTTGCTTCTTCTCGGATAAACGACGACGTTGAGACAGACGATACTTACGACACCCCTTCTAAGGATCTGGCTCAGTACCAGGCTGCTGAGTTTGCAGGCAAGTATTCACTCACATGAACCACTGTGTTCCTTTCAACATTGGTTACCGATACTTTCCGTTGTCTATTTTGCTAGCCCTATGAATCGTTGCTTCTGTTACGAACCTATCACATGTATCCCTTTAACCCTGATATTGCCTCACCTCCACTCCCATAACCCCATTGTTTGAGCCGTGTCTTACTAGCATGCTTAGGGTTGTTCTGCTCGAGTCTGTTACCCGTTACTTTCTGTTACTATATTTCTATCATGTTCTGGGGCTCGATGTTAGACAACAACCTGTTAATGTTGAGGTAATAATAATTTGATGATAAGGCACCGGCAGGAGGCCCGGCGTGGTTTTGAAGCCTGCCAGTGTCGACCCTAATTAGGAAAAGGGTCTTGTCTACTGATCCATGATGAGCGCACTAACCGCATGTGGGAAGCGAGTATGGGCGCCCCCCTCAATTTGATTCGATTCGCATCTCGTCCAAATCGCCACACTTAGTTCGGGCTTTCCATTTGATGCATGCATGTGCAAGTGCGAACCCTTGGCGCCAGGGTGGAACTTTTGTAGTCGGCATTTAGGGCGGCGTGGTCTTAGAGTGCTATGAGGGTCCCCTTTTCTTCGTGGGGCTCGATTAGCCGCGCACGCACAACATGTGGTTCTTTGGGCTTGATGCGAAGAAGAGTTGAGTTGTGTTGAGTGCCTCGCTTGGTGGAAGTGCATTTCCATCCTGGCGGGGTATTCTTACGTGTACGGCCAAATTGGTGCATCCCTGCAGGGTTAAATCTTCTCGAGAAGCCGTGTTTTCCGCGGTTATGGATTGCTTGGTGAATGTACTGGCTAACAAGTACTCAGAACAACTTACACCTAACTAATGATAATTTGACTAGTAATAGGTTTATTGACACAACAATCTGAACCTTCACTAATCCAACTGTGTGAGTTATCCTCGGATTGCTTCTTTGGATAAGGGGCGAGATCCAGGATGGGTTTGTTTGGTGGTTAGTTATAGTTGGTTACGATACGCTATCTTATCCCTTTTCTGATAGTCGGAAGTTATAGCAACTCTGTAGTTGGGTAGAGCAGCCAGTTGCAGCATCTTTTATATCCCCTTCTTTCCGTTGAACCCAAAGCATCTGTGCTTGGTGTTGACGGGTTACACTTTGGTGAATTGTGAGTCTTGCTTGCCAGTACGTTTATGTACTGACCCCTTTGGGGCTGTGGTTTCCGCAGACTACGTTTCCGAGGATCTCCATGGTGGCCACTACGTGGAGTATGACGAGACTGCTGACGAGTAGATAGCGGACCCGGGCAGGATCCGAGACTTCGTGGATGGGCTCCGTCTTTTCGTTTCCGGCCTCTTAGGCCTATTTGGTTCTTGTCTGTACTCAGACATGTTGAATGCTTCCGCTGTGATGTAATGATGAATTGTTGGGACATGTGTCCTCTGGATGATTGTATTTGCTATCTCTGCTCTAGTGAGAGCTATTTGCAACTTATTTCAATCTTTTGTGTCGTAGAGATCTGTTGTGATATCACTTGTTCCAATGCCGTTGACGTACCATGTGTGTATGTTTTGAAGTACGTCAATGGAAGTATCTGGATTTCTACGGGATGGTTTGCGCAGACGATGAATAGTAAGAGAATGGTTGTCACACGTTTACGTGTTGGCCTGCTCATATTGAGATGCGGGTGCCGGTATGCCCCGTAAGCCATTTATCTACTGTTTAACGGACTGTGAGTATCCCCTAGAAGTCCGGGTGCGACACTGACTTATACGGAAACACGCGGTAACTGCGTCGAAAGGGGGTAGCAATGTGGAACTATTTGCTTGGTTGTGCTAGGATAGCCCATAGGCACACAAAACAAAAAGGTAGAACCCACCTCTTCGGAAGATTCAGGATGTTTGGTCCGATACAGGAGTTTCACCCTATAAGCGCTCACGAGAGAGAAATGGATGCCGGTGAAGCGGGTCACACCCCGGAGAGCAATCTTTGACATCCAAAGCACACAACACACCTATACTAACATTGTATGGCACCCCCTAGATTTTGTTGTGATTCAGAGACTCCGTAGCCCCCTCCCGGTGAAACCCTAGCCCCGCTGGAGAAATACCTGACTTATACGGAAACACGCGGTAACTGCGTCGAAAGGGGGTAGCAATGTGGACTATTTGCTTGGTTGTGCTAGGATAGCCCACAGGAACACAAAACAAATAGGTAGAACACACCTCTTCGGAAGATTCAGGATGTTGGTCCGATACAGGAGTTTCACCCTGTAAGCTCTCACGAGAGAGAAGTGGATGCCGGTGAAGCGGGTCACACCCCGGAGAGCAATCTTTGACATCCAAAGCACACAACACACCTATACTATCATGTTATGGAACCCCCTAGCTTGTGTTGGGATCCAGACGCTCCGTAGCCCCCCTCCCGGTGAAACCCTAGCCCCGCTGGAGAAATACCGGACTTATACGGAAACACGCGGTAACTGCGTCGAAAGGGGGTAGCAATGTGGAACTATTTGCTTTGTTGTGCTAGGATAGCCCATAGGAACACAAAACAAAGAGGTAGAACCCACCTCTTCGGAAGATTCAGGATGTTTGGTCCGATACAGGAGTTTCACCCTGTAAGCTCTCACGAGAGAGAAATGGATGCCAGTGAAGCGGGTCACACCCCGGAGAGCAATCTTTGACATCCAAAGCACATAACACACCTATACTATCATGGTATGGAACCCCCTAGCTTGTGTTGGGATCCAGACGCTCCGTAGCCCCCTCCCGGTGAAACCCTAGCCCCGCTGGAGAAATACCGGACTTATACGGAAACACACGGTAACTGCGTCGAAAGGGGGTAGCAATGTGGAACTATTTGCTTGCTTGTGCTAGGATAGCCCATAGGAACACAAAACAAAAAGGTAGAACCCACCTCTTCGGAAGATTCAGGATGTTTCCACCTCATATTCTTTGAAATCTCTACTCCTGTATTCGAGGAATCTCATTTTAGTGATGGCTTTCGTTCTAATGTTTATAAATCCTATTTATATTTTTCCTAGACTTGTATTAGACCTATATAATGCAATTCCGAAGCCTGAAAATTTATTGGATGAATATTCGTATTATTTATTTTCTTTTGAATAATAATGGTTTTAATCGTAAATCGTAAATAAAACAAGTTTAAAACTTCAAAATGAAAAAATAACTTTGGATCTTTCTTAGTCACACCAAAATGAAGCTTTGGTGAGATTTTGACCTTATTTGAGTTCCAAAGGTTTGAAACTCATCTCATTATCTTGAACTCTCTACTAGACTGTTCAAGATATCACATGTTACACAAAGCTTTTTCGTTCCATTCTTTATAAGACAGGTTTATATTTTTTCTCTCGTTACTATATGACATAACACTACTATGTGCGTCGGCAATATATTTTTTCGATTTTTTTTGAATTATGTATGCTCATTTCAAGCTTGGTCAACCCTCTGTTTGACCACCTGAAAAGCTTCTAGAAGGAAACACAGAGATTCGACCTGGGCTGTTGGATCGACGCCTTCTAGAAGGAATCGTGCATCGGACGGATGCGCTCGCAGCCACAGCGATCCGCGAGACGCTCGTTCTGCGCTCTGATTGGTTGGTACGTTGGTCACAGGGATCGATGGTTCTACATATGATTTATTTGCTGTTAAGTATTAAACCATGTTATTTAAATAAAAAAATATAATGAAACTTCAGATTTACTACAGCGATGATTTTTATCAGTTTTACATATGATTTTTCTATTAAACCATGTTATTTAAATAATTCAAAACAAATCAAAATGACATGAATCCAACGCACAACGTTGTTATATGTGATATAGTTGCTCCTCAAATTTCTATGGATAAATTTGGCAAGGTCGAATTTTTCATGAAATTATAAACGGGGGTGTTTACCCTAGCTTCGGACCTCATTTGAAGCACATTTCTCACGAGAATTGAGCGATGGTTGCAAATGAGCATAAATAATTCAAAAAATTCAAAATGACATAAATCCAACGCACAATGTTGTTATATGTGATATAGTTGCTCCTCAAATTTGTTTGGATAATTTTGGCAAGGTCTATTTTTTCATGAAATTATAAACGGGGGTATTTACCCTAGCTTCGGACCTCATTTGAAGCACATTTCTCACGAGAATTGAGCGATGGTTGCAAATGAGCATAAATAATTCAAAAAAATTCAAAATGACATGAATCCAACGCACAATGTTGTTATATGTGATATAGTTGCTCCTCAAATTTGTTTGGTTAATTTTGGCAAGGTCGAATTTTTCATGAAATTATAAACGGGGGTATTTACCCTAACTTCGGACCTCATTTGAAGCACATTTCTCACGAGAATTGAGCGATGGTTTCAAATGAGCATAAATAATTCAACGCACAATGAGCATAAAAATATCAAAATGACATGAATCCAACGCACAATGCTGTTATATGTGATATAGTTGCTCCTCAAATTGAATTGGATCGGATAATTTTTACAAGGTCGATTTTTTCATGAAATTCCAAACGGGGGTATTTACCCTAGCTTCAGACCTCATTTGAAGCACATTTCTCATGAGAATAGAGCGATGGTTTCAAATGAGCTTAAATTATAAAAAAAGATCAAAATGACATGAATCCAACACACAATGTTGTTATATGTGATATAGTTGCTCCTCAAATTTATTTGGATAATTTTGGCAAGGTCGAATCTTTCATGAAATTTGAAACGGGGGTGTGTACTCTAGCTTCAGACCTCATTTGAAGCACATTTGCCCAAAATTTTGGAATGACTTAGTTCAACATCATACAACATTATTCAAACATTCATTTCGCTTTTAATCTACATTCTGGCTCGAGATTTTGTTCAGAAATACTCAAAATTAATTAAAAAACGCGAACTCGTTGAAATAGGCTCAAATTCATAGATTCGACGATAGTTTTACAGAAAGCTAGACGGCATAATTTAACTAAGAACATTGAAAAAAACTTAAAAAGAAACTACGGTTGGCCGAGGCTCGCCGCGATCACCCGGCCTGGTCGTCGCCCTCCTCCTAGACGTCGTCCTCTACTCCTCTTCCTCGTCGTTCTCATCGCTGTCGTCGTAGGCCAGCATGTTGGAGGGCCCCGCCTCGTGGTCGTTCTTGGCTAAGGGCGATGGGTTCGCCAGCGTAGCGATCGCATGCTGCTCCGCTCTGCCTCGGATCCGCAGCCGGTGCAGCTGCGCCTGCTCGGAGGGATGGCGGCGGTCCCGCCTCTCGCTCTGCAGGGCAGCCTTGCGCCGGTCGCTCTCGTACAGCACGACGACCGCCTGCTACTCATCCGACTCCGCGGTTGCGGCGAGCTGCCGGTAGACCTGGCGCTCCGCCTGCTCCCTCTGGTGGGTCTCCAGGGATGCACGAACAGCGGCAGCCTCGGCCGCTGCCGCCGCCTCCTTGAGCCAGGAGCGGACCGTGTGGAACCCCTCCTCGTTCCGCCATGTTTCGAACGAGTAGACGGCGGCGTGCTGCTCGGGCCAGATAGGCTGCCTCCTCCTGAGACTTCTCCAGCGCCGCGCCTCCTGCGGCGGCTCCTGCTCGGGCGCAGCCTTCTCCTACGGCTGCTGCTCGTTCTCCTCGTAGAAGAACTCGTTGTCGCTATCGGCGTCACTGTGGCCCCGCATCGCGGCCGCGGGGCGGCAGTACAACGGCGAGTTGCGGTTTGCACGGAGCCGGCGAGGCATCGTCTCGGGGTGTCTAGGTGGAAATGCAGCGATGAGAGCGAGTGCGGTGAGGGCGAGATTAACGGCTAGAATGGGGAGAGCGACGAGCGGCGAGGGGCCTTTTGTAGCGCGTGACGTTACTCCGGCAGTCTTTGACCGACGCGGGGCCCGCGGTTTTCCCACGCGTCGCTGAACCCAGTGGGAAGCTTGGGTGTGGACTATTCAAACTGCGCGGTCCCACCTGTAAGCTCCGGACGGTTTCAAAGAACTTGGCAGTCCCACCCGGACCCACTTCGCGAAACGGAGTCTGACTCGTCGGACCCACTTCGCGGAACGGATTCGACTCCAAACTTACCGTTCCAGCCTCTCCATAGTAGTTGCGCACAGACTAGGGGCAAAACTGAGGTCGATTCGGCGCTAGGGGTAAAACTGAGTACAAGTGGTCCGCTGTGGGCAATTCGATAAAAAGCCTGTAACAGTTCAGGCGCCACGTCATCTTGCAAGTCTAGACCGGGATTGCACAAAGTGGTGCTTCCCCGCTCCATGTTGTAAACATACAACCCCTTGTCACCATGCCTCAAAAAGTAAATACAGTTTCCCTTTAAACCAACTTCTTCTGCACTTAGTGATACTCCAAAGTGCCTGAAATTGACGAAGAACACCCGATCGCCGAGCGTTTCCACCTTCTTCCAGTCCCTTGCTTCTGTATCAAGCTTGTGAACAGCAATATGCACAAACATATCAATGAAGCATGGCTGGTGGAACGTTACGCTGAATAACTCCCCACGAGATTCTATCAGGAAAGTATCCCTGCAGGGGTACACATGATTTAACATATCACCTACAGGAGTTCTTGTAAATTTTGGATTCGGCGTCAACTCGAGTGTCAAAATAGTACCAATCAAATATCTTGAAAAATACGTGCAAAATTTGCCTCCAACTGCTACAAGCCTCCTCATTTCTGCGATGACTTTACCGCGTTTTTCGCCGAGCATCCTTGACTGGTACGTGTGCTTAGACCACTAATTTCCTCCAGGATGGCAATACCAGACCACCGTGTCTCTGCATTTTACCACAAGCACGACGCAGTTGGGGTCGGTGGGCTTATGTGATAGCAAACACCTTGTTGCGTTCTTTGTGAGGAACTTCTCTTGATCCGTAGGCAGACTAACTCTCTGACTCGTGAGTGGGTTCCACAAGAAAGTCTCGTGTGAGGCACGGTGCAGCATGAGCAGCCAGCCTTGCGGTGTTATCCAATAAAAGTGGTCTTTTAAATTATCGGGTAGTCTGTTGCTTTGCAACTTCCCGCTTGTTATATTGTAGAAAAACAATGTATCGTTTAATTCATCTCATCATCATCATCATCATCATCATCATCATCATCATCATCATCATCGTCGTCGTCGTCGTTGTCGTCGTCATCCTCATCCTCATCCTCATCCTCATCCTCATCCCTGTTGTCTTCTTCGCTGCCGTTATGTTTTGTCTTGTTACTTGCAGCAACAGGCTCATTCTCATTATCACTGCTCTCATTGTCATGGTTACCACTATCACCTTGTTCATTCTCCTCAAACTCGTCCTCGCTGCTGCTTGTATCGGAATCAGCGTCACTTTCATCTTCAGGCTCACTGTAATTGTAATGAAACATTAACAACGGGGAAGTGCTGGGATCCAGCATGTTCGCGTCTTGGTTTTGGCACATCGTCATGGCAATCGAGTCAGTTAATGGCCTCGCCTCCTTGTCATGCAACTGCAAGCCATTAAAGGTTCCTTTACCAAAGATGTCATGAATATAAACCAATTGTGGCCAATATTTTTCTACAAGAAGCTGGATCAATATTAAAAATCGCAAATTTAACAATCGTCTGCAAAATAATGCTACGTAAACAGTTTCATCTGAACTACAGCAATAAATATTCAAACAATCTAACACCTAGCTAGATGTCCTGCGCTACTGCTACCTCAGCTTTACTTTATAAAACTGCTTCATATACATACCTTACGTGTCTGCTTGATTTGCTAGGGTATTATTCAAAAACGAATCCTTCAGTTGGTGCAGGGAACCGGTTCTTGACTTGCTAGGGTGCGCGTCCTTGTTTTGCGCTGCCGCTACTACCTTGGCCCTGCTGCTTATATACCGATCCTATAGTCGGTATCCGTATTGTAATTAATCCCGTGATGATACGATCATAATGTATCGGACTAGAACTCTCACCATAGCTAGCGGGGGTAGACTCCTTATTTTGACAGGTTACTCATGCCATACGTTCTGCTCAAGCAATATATAGTAGCCTTTCGGGTCGGCTCAAGAAAATTAAGCCTCGCGTACAAGCTCACGTTTATTAGATTAGATATTAGAAAATACAGCCAGATGCAGACGGCGACACTTGAAGAACGAGATTGGTCGTCACTAGTAGAAGAAAGGCCTTCCATACGTCCCCTTCAGTCCCCAAAATGTCCGAACCATGACTAAAAAGGGGTCTTTAGTCGCGGTTCGAGAGGCGACCCGCGACTGAAGGTCTTGAGTGGCGGTTGGGGTAGTGCGCGGAGGGATTTAGTCCCGGTTGGCCTGGCCACCCACGACTAAAGGTCGGAACTGCTCGCCTCCCTGTCTTTAGTCCCGGTTGGCCTGGCCACCCGAGACTAAAGATCCAAACTGCTCGCCTCCCGCGCGGTTTTATTTCGCGAGCGAGAGGCAGAAGGCCATTGCTATAGTGCGCGGGCTCTCTGTTCTTCTTCATCTCTTCTCTTCCTCTCTTCTTCCTCCACCAAGCACCCATGGATTCTCCCGTTTGGAACGTTCTCCGTGTGCCCACACCATGCGGCAAGAATCTCCACGTGACCTATACCAATAGATGCGAGAGGCTCCCCCAAGCTCTTAACCGTTTGGTCAATCTCTATGAAGTTGATGAACACCATAAATTCTTCGGGCTCGATCTAGAGTATACGGCCAATCAGAAGGATGTGACTGTCATCCAGATTGCCTACAAGGAGACCGTTTTGGTCTTCCAATGGGCAAGGTACGCACACGTACAATCTCTTGTAGGATAGTTGTTGCATTTTCGATTTGTTGTTGCATTGAAAGAATACACGTGTTGCAACAAAATCTAACATGTGTTCCATTTTTGTTGTTGCAGTAGCTCAAAGCAATCTTCAGAACTTGTTGATTTTCTTGTCAACAAGGGTTACGACTTCTGTAGCGTCGACATCACAAATGACCGGCAGAAGTTGATGCGCACGTTGGGTATTGAGATACCTGAAGATCACTACATTGATCTTTAGGACCTTATCCATTTTGATGATCTGTACGGGCACAAGACCGGGATGGCTCATATGGCAACTGGCTTCATCCACCAGGACTACAAAACCATGAAGAGTTGTTTCCCCTCGAGGAATCACATGTATTGGGGGAAGAACCCACTTGACCGGATCAATCTCGAGTATGCAGCAATAGATGCATAAGTTGCCTTCGAGTTGTTCCGCATCTACTCTTCGGAGCTCGAGTAGATGTTGTTTGTGTACCGCATCTATGTACCGCTATGTTGCGTTCGATATATGTAATGGATATATTATGTAATGGATATATGTCTTTCTATTAATTCCTATATTATTTCTATATTAATTCCTAGCTATATTATTTCTATATTATGTAATGGATATATGTACCGCTATGTTATGTAATGGCTCAAATAAAATCACGAGTTAAACATAGCACAAAATTTACTAAAACAATCACACAAAGATCTAGCTCACACACAATTCTAAAATAATAAAACTAGAAAGTAACAAATGCTAGTTCCATTTTTATTTGGGTTTCCAATCATGCACACACTTTCTAAGGTAGATGTTCTGCAAGCAAACAACCTAATATCAAGTCCTAACACTCTATACAAGCTAGGAAACAAGATAAGATCAAACACACATTTCAAAACAAACAAAAACACATCAAGAAAACAAAACGGAAAAAACTACTGTTTCTATATCTGTTCACCAAAAATAAATCTAGAGCTCCAAAAATTAATCTAAGCCAGGAAAACATAGATCTAGTCAATACCAAACTCATCCAGTTGGATTTACTTCAAAATTTATTTTTGAACTCATTCTAAAAATCATAGAAGAGCCTACTGGTCTTTTATTAAAAAGGATGGTATTTTCATTTGGTTGCTGACCTTGATGTGAGGCTAAGTGCTATGGATAGATCTTTTCAATATCTATCCAGAACATTTTAGTTTGTCCATTTTGGTTATGTATTTTAAAAGTTAGGTTCAAATCATTCTCACAGATAGTCATTGCCCAAACAGTTCTTGTGTCCAAAATAATAGTCCAAACTTGGATCTGCAAATTTTATATAGTTTAGATTTCATATGGTTTGGTTCATGAATTTTATCAGATTTTATTTTGCATTTAGGAAAGGGGAAAATGAATTAGATTTATTTTTCTGAATTTTTTTATATATTATTTGTATTTTTAAGATTTTAAAATGAATTAGTTTTATTTTTGTGAATATTTTGATATATTATTTGTATTTTTAAGATTTTAAAATGAATTAGTTTTATTTTTCTGAATATTTTTTAAAAATAATACAAATTAAAAATGTAATGTTTATTTATTTATTCAAAATTATTAATTACATCATTACTTTTGTTTATTAAAAGATTTATTTGAAATTCAGACAATAAAGAAATGTGGCATCGACCAACATGTAAATAGGATTGATATGGTACTAGTATCACATACATGCGTGCGAAACACTTGGATGCGGGACGGGATGGAACTCGGAAGTTAAGCGTGCTAGTGCTAGAGTAGTGGGAGGATGGGTGACCGAGCGGGAAGTTTGACCACGAGTAAGTAATTTGACTAGAGATAATTGTAGTTAGACACTAAGCAAATAATAAAAATTCTGAAAAAAAAGGGAGTGAAAAAAAGGGAGTGAAAAATAATTAGAAACCCAAATGAATTAAAGAAATAACGAAATAGGTTGTAGTCCCGGTTCGTGTCAAAAACCACCAAGGTGTGTCACTACAGCCCCTATTACCATAAGAACTTCGAGATCGCCTTAGGCTAAACACGCCGGACGCCAAGATCTGCTGCGCCACTGGACGTCACCTGACGCTATGCATGACGTACATGATCATAACCGCTGAACTCCTGATGGGCCACGTCTGCGAGCTGCCACCGATCACTGTCACGAGGTTCGACTTATGATGGGGTGCAAAGCATGTTCGGTATCAGCACATCGTATGGTCAGCTGCAGATCGCCCGTTGCATCCGAAACAATATGGGCTGATGGGAGGACTGGGAATACACATGGTTTGATGCAGGAGATCCAAACTTTCCGGCCTCGCCGGACTGTAACCCAGTTCTCCACAACGGCTTGCTCTACCTGCTGGGAGAAGACGGAGCGCTAGCAGTCTATGATGAGAAGAGGCATGAAGAGAAATTTAAAGTTCTTGAGAAACCAACTAGCTTCGGGTTCGAATTCTATGACAGCTACTTGGTCGAGTCCGACAAACACGAGCTCATGGCGGTCCTCGTCGGCCGTCGTGGGACGCTGGTAGACATCGTGAAGCTCAACGAGCACACGATGGAGTGGGAGAAGATAGAGACCCTGGAGGGGAGGTCTTTGTTCACCGGCACCTTCTCGACCACGATGAAAAAGACTAACATCCAGTGGATGCAGAATAAGGTATTCTTCCCGAGGTTCTACGATTGGCCTCAGACCGTCCACGTTGACCTTGTTCAACGCGGCGGTGAACTAGCATTTGTACCAAACTCGTGTTACCAAGATACCACAGCGGAGAAAGGCGATAACTACGGCACAAACATGTGGACGTATGAACTGGGACGAGGCGAGGAAGCAACGGAATTTTGGGGAACAGAGAAAGTAGATTATGGTATCTGGGTTGATTTTAGTACTAGCACATAGCTGAACTCGCAATTGCCATGGATAACCCTTGTGTTCTTGCAAAATTGGAATATGCATTGTAGGATCATTATATCAGCTAAATTTTATCGCTATGTCTCTTCATCATTTTGGAAGTTCTACTTCACCACACTGCATTTCTTGGGACGCTGCTTGCCCTAGTTCGGAGCGCAGGCGTCAAATTAGGAAGGTCGCAACCTCACGCGCGACGCACTCTTTTCAATCTCAGCACCGCGTCCACATGAACATTAACTTTTGGACGCATGCCCCTCGTGGATGGGTCACAAACCGATGGTGTCAGCTACATGCAAACATATTCCTAATGTCTTTCCAAACGCACAAACACACGGACTAGATGGTGTCAGCTACATGCAAACATATTACTGAAGTTTTTAAAAGCGCACAAGTTTTGAACCGAGCCTTCAAATTAAAATCGGGTTTCATAGTAGTGTTCCTTGCCACCAGATCTTCGAAACTAGACACCACATCAGCAAGTTTTGACAATTATTTTTGAAAAGTAATTTTGTACTACATACTTGCTTTTCTGTCACAAAAGCAAATTTGGTAAATACTTGCTTCTTAACCAAGAAGTTGCTACGGCTACGGACGGATAAGTTTACAGGATTAGGTAAAGGGCAGGGAGATTACCAGCATCTGGACCCCAGTAAAAATTATGGGGGTTGTAAACAAATCAAGATTTGACACGTCCGTCCGTAACCTTCCTCCGTAGAAACATCGTTTGTAGATCTAGGATTGGCGTTTTAGAAAAATCTAGGCCATTTTTTTAAAAAATACATAACTTACAAGCCCAATGTACAAGCGAGATCTTCAAAATAAGATCCTACATAAACATATTCTAATAACTATTTCTGAAAATCAATTTATTGTCACGACAAAACAATTTTGTGGTAAAAACATATTTTTAGGTAGGAAGTTAATTTCTAGTAAAAGAGAAAAGGAACTTTGTAGTATAAATTTATATCACAAAATAAAAGTTGTACAAGGAAAATTAACTTGTGAAAATATTAATTAAAACATATCTATGTGGGATCGAGTTTGCAAGACCTTGTCATTAGTAACTCAAACAATGGAAACGGTTGGATAGTAAAGGATTTTTAAAAATTCGGTGTAGATTTTCATGGTGGTGACATTGTACGATAAACTTCTTTTCGAAAAGGCAACTTTGTACTACAAGCCCGGCTTTCTATAAAAAATCAACTTTGTAATACAAAATTTCAAGAAATAGAGCTTGTTTCTAATTCACTCAATGGCCACCTCATCGGTATTATGCTTTTCAATCACGAATATGAAAAATATGTGAGGATAAGGGGAGGTTGTTTCTAATACACTCAATGGCCAACCTGTGGGTATTATGTGAAAAAACCATGTTTATCTGCAAAAAAAAAATCGTCTACCGACATACATAGTTGCTATTCTAAAAAGTAATTTCCTAAATGAAAACGATTTTTTTATCTTAAACTTGCTTTTGTGATAGAAAGGTAAGTTTATAAAATAAAAGTTGCTTTAAAAAATAAGTATTAGAACACGTTCATGTGGGATCTAGATATAAAGATCTCATCGCGGGCAACACTATGGTGAAAACCAACTTTCAATTGGACTCTCAATTTAAAGTTATGACTTTCTCAAAATTTGAAATAGGTTTTGCATGTAGATGGTTAGTTGGGGTTGCACGTAGAATGGAAAAGAAAATAATATTTTTACATGGACGGGCCCAACATCCAGCATGTCATGTCAAATACTCATCCTCTTTCCGATCCTACAATGCAGGTAACACTAGTAGAAACAGGGCATTTGGTTCGGAGCATTAGTCTCGGTTGCATTGCCAACAAGGACTAGTGCTCCGGTTCCATCGCCCTCGCTCGCAAGAAAATGCACGGGTGATTTAGTCCCGGTCCGAACGAGACCTCTAGTCCCGATTCGTAACACGGCCCAGGACTAGAGGTTTCTGGCCACGTTCTGACAGGACCGAGAACCTCTAGTCCCGGTTCGTGTTAGGACCCGGGACTAGAAGTACTCTGTTTCTATATAACCGGCCCTTCCCCTTCCCTCTCTACTTTGTTTTTCCATTTTTGAAGTGAGAGGTGTGTGCTACTTTGCTTTTCATTTTGTATGCACTACAGGTGTTTGATGAAATTCCCGAGCTAGCTAGTTTCTTTGATCTCCTCTGTTTTCACCACCGAGCTCGATTTTATCCCTCTTTTCTCCACGATTGGTGGTGTCACCTCTTCGATTGGAGTGTTCCAAGAGGTTAGCATCTAAACCTAAGTACTAATTTTGGCACCATGATTGCATTTAATATACTTATACAATAACACAGATGCCACGACAATGGATGTACTGTTCTGACCGACGCTCTGGCGAGTTCATTAATGGCATGAAAGATTTCCTCCGTGTGGCTAATGCGAACCAGCACAATGGTTTTGTATTCTGTCCATGTAGTGCCTGATGCTTGCGTTGGGAGACCCCAAGAGGAGGGTGTGATGAGCACAGCGGTAGGAATTTTCCCCTTAGTTAAGAACCAGGGTTATCAATCTAGTAGGAAAAAGAGGACCTTCAGAAGGTTGATGCCACTAACGGTGGTGCTGGCGCTTCACCGGTGTCAGCAACAACGTGGAATCTACACACAACACAACCAAAATACTTTGCCCCAACGGTACAGTGAGGTTGTCAATCTCACTTGTCTTGCTGAAAACAAAGATTAGATGTATAGTGTGGAAAACAGTATATGCTTGCAGAAAGTAAAGAGAGCAGGAAATTTTTGTGGTTTGTTTAACAGTGTAGAAAATGGACAGGGGTTCATAGGTTCACTAGTGGTGTCTCTCCATAAAAATAACATGTTGGGTGAACAAATTACAGCTGGGCAGTTGACAAATAGAGGTTGCACCGTAGTGCACATTATAACATGATGACTACAATGATATTTAGTGCGGGCATTACAACAAAATACATAGACCGAAATCCATCTGCATCTATGACTAATAATCCACCCTCAGGTTATCATCCGAACCCCCTTAGGTATTAAGTTGCAAGCAACAGATAATCGCATTAAACAATGTGTGTAATGTAAGCAATGATTATACACACGGGTACTCTCACCGCTGTCTCTCACCGCTGTTTTCTCCCTAATGGCAACAACACATCCTCCCCCTTCACGTTTATGTCACTCGAGCAAGGCAATGAGGAGGCATGAACCCACTATCAAGCATAAATACTCCCTCTTGGAGTCACTAGCAACTACTTGGCCAGAGCAACAACTAGCAACGGAAAGCATGCAATATCAGAAATAACATATGCAATAAATACTATAATCAACTTGGCATAAGGTCAATATTCGTCGGATCCCAGCAAAAAACATATATAATTACATCAGATAAATCTCGATCATGATAGGCAGCTCACGAGATCTAAACATGGAGGCATATGAGGAGGAGACAACCATCTAGCTACCTCTATGGACCCGTAGTCAAGGGATGAACTACTGACGCATCACTCCGGAGGCAGGCATGGTGATGTAGAAACTTCCGGTGATGATTTCCTCTCCGGCACGGTGCCGAAAAACACCTCCAGAATCCTCCTGATCTAGGGTTGGCGACGACGGCGGCTGCGGAACTTTTTGGGGATTTTTTATGAGGTGCCTAGGGTTTTCCATCCGGGGGGGATAAATAGGCGAAAGGGAAAAGGCGGTGGAGGCCAGGGGTCCCACACCCATAGCTGGCGCGACCAGGGGGACCCGCGCCACCCTATGGTGTGCCCCCCCCCCCCGTTTCCCGTCTTCGAGTCCTTTTCGGTGTTCTGGAGGCTTCCGGGGAAAATAGGCACTTCGGGCTTTGTCGGCTCCAGTTCCGAGAATGTTTCCAGAACAAGTTTTCTGAAACCAAAACAAAAGAAAACAGGGAACTGACGCTTGGCATCTTGTTAATAGGTTAGTCCCGGAAAACGTATAAAAATGCTATAAATAAGGGAGAAAACATGTATCAATTGGAATAATATGATCATGGAGCATCAGAAATTAGGGATACGTTTATGACGTATCAAGCATCCCCAAGCTTAGTTCCTACTCGTCCTCGAGTAGGTAAACGATAAAACAATAATTTATGAGGCGACATGCTACTATCATAAACTTGATCAATCTAATGTAAAAGCATATGCACGCTGAGATCATAGAACTTCTAACACAAACATGATAAATAGAAATTTAATAATAAAGCATAGCAATCACTTTGCATCACGAAGAGTATCTTAAACAAAGGATCATGGATAATAATGCAAAGAAATATAAACGTTTGTTTCAGGTATAGAGAAAGCATGGCAATGTGGTATTTCGCTAGTCCTTGAGAGTGGGACAAAACATAAATGCCAGGACACTTTCAAAGTTCGAGGAAGACTAGAACAAATAATATCACATCATGAAGTAATTATTGATGTTTATGGGACAACTGCACATAGAACTCAGAATGGCAAAAATGCTCTCTCAACTGTGCATAAAGTTAGAAGATGGAGACTCAACATAAAAGTAAAAGAAAGGCCCTTCGCAGAGGGGAGCAGGGATCACTCATGTGCTAGAGCTTTTTATTTTCTTAAACAGAGGTATTAAAAGTTTGACACCCTGAAGGAATGTCTATTTGTTTAGGAGAGGTGTATGTTAACGTCAACGAATGGTAAACAAACAATACAGTACGTCACAAGCCAACTGGATTCACAAGAGCGGCTCCCATGGTGAATGACGCAACTAGTGTAGAAGGTCATCCCTCTTTCTCTTTTGTTTGCACAATTATGCTTTGACTAATATAATCAGGGGCAAAAGTAGTGAAGAGAATTTGTTTGTATTAATTTGGGGCTGGGCACCCCGCTGCCAGCTCTTCCATCATTTGGATAAACGGATGAAGCCACTAGTCCAGGGTGTGAAATCCAATCAACAAGTGAGATAAAGATTCTCTATTGACGTTCTCATGAGCAAAAACAAGAACACAAAGCAGGAATGATTTTGAAGGTTTTAAAGGTAACACATGAGCAATTTACTTGGAGTGGCAGTTAAATACCACATGTAGGTAGGTATGGTATACACAATGGGAAAACTTTGGTTTAAGGAGTTTGGATGCACGAGTAGAATTCCATACTCAGTACAGGTGGAGGCTAGCAAAAGACTGGGAGCGACAAATCAAGAGAGCATAAGAGCCATAATCATGCATAGCGACATAAGCATCATTAATTAAAGCATAAGTGGTATCACAAGTTCAAAAACTAAGTGGTCATGGAGGCTATTCGTGACTGGTTTATAGTCATAAACATGGTGTGAGCATGCGCCAAGTCAACCAAATAAAACATTTGAAAGAGAATAACATATATTGATGCTTTACTATGACAAGAACAACTCATGAATCTTTCAAAACATATTAAACACTCTCAGATATTTATGGCTATTTCATGCGACTCAATAACCACAAGGTTTTAAAACTAAAATCAAATTTAGCATGGCATGAAAAAATTCTAGCCACAGTCTATACAAGCTTCTACTAGCACAGTTATAAATTCTATACCAAGCATCAATTTTATTTTCCCATCAAGCACCATACGAGATATGTTTTAACAAAACTACTATTTATGATACAGCAAGCAAACATGACTGTACTCAAATAATGCTACTAAAACTAACAGCTCTGATAGGAGATGCATGCAAAACAGGAGCTAATTAAAAGCAGCAGCCAAATAGAGACTAAGAATACAACGTATTCTCATAAAAAAGCAGAGCGTGTCACTATCCAATAAAAGAATGCTGGGGTCCAACCAAGATTATTATGAAAATAAAAACAAACTGAAAACAAAAAATAAAAGACGCTCCAAGTAAACCACATAAGGTGTGATCGAATAAAAATATAGTTTCACTAGAAGTGACCTGATAATTTGTTGACGAAGAAGGGGATGCCTTGAGCATCCCTAAGCTTAGACGCTTGAGTCTTCTTGGAATTTGCTGGGATGCACCACCGGGAAATCCGCAATCTTAGGCTTTTCACTCTTCTTGATCACATCATATCAACCTCTTCTCTTGACCCTTGAAAACTTCCTTCACACCAAAATTTTCTCACAATCTTCATTAGCAACGTTAGTGCAATCGAAATAATAAATTCACATGATTCATTTTCAACACAAGACTAGCACTCAAAAACACATCATCTACTGTCACAACTTCTTTTAAAACTCTTTTTCTCAAAAGAACGCCAAAAGAAAGAGATTAATATGCAAACGCAATAATTGGCAGAAATCTGTCAAAACAGAACAACGGGCAGAGATCGATTTTTTAGAAAACCTTCTGTTTCTCAAATCAAAAAGTGGTCAACTAAGAAATGTTGAGTATATATCCCAGGATTAAGAACAAAAAATATCAGGTCATTTTGAATTTTCTGTGATTTTATACGTAATTAACAGTGGATAGCAGAAATTTGTTTCCTCCGCAGAAATCCAAAATATAGTGTCAACTTTCCACTAGAGGCTTTACTTGGATCAATAAAAACACAAAATAAAAGATACAGAGGGGTTGCTAAGGAAATATACAACACCCAGGTGCAAAGCACACCAAAGAAAACAAAGAAAAACTGAAAGAAAACAGAGAAATAAAACGGGTTGTCTCCCGGTAGCGCTTTTCTTTAACGCCTTTCAGCTAGGCATAGAAAGCAAGAAAATGCTCACGTAAGAAATATGAGTTAAGAAAAAGAGAGCATCAATAGGCAAGTACAAAAAAAATTAAGTATAACCCACTTCCTATTCATAGGAATCTTGTAAACAAATAAATTAAAGAAGCTCAAACTAGAAATCATCTAAAGGTAGAACAAGAGCAATTTCAAAACTTTCAACAAAAAGAGAGGTGTTTTAGTAACATGAAAATTCCCACAACCAGTTTTTCCTCTCTCATAATAATTTCTAGTAGCGTCATGAACAAAATCAACAACATAATTATCACGTCAAGCATGTTTGTCATGGTTTAAAATCACACAATTCATATCAAGCTCGAGATCAAAATTTAAAATCAGCTCCTCTTTTTTTCCACTTTTAGCAATAGAAAAACAAGATGATTGATCACTCATAAAAGGTATATGACACATTATAGCAATCCTATTATCATTAGCATTATTACTTATAATATCAAGTAACATAGGACCATCATCAAGAGCATTATCATATAAATTTTGTAAACAAACTTCCTCATTACCATGCATATCAATAGGTGGAATAAATAGAGGATTCTCATAGGATTTATCAAAGTAGCATGGATTATAATAAATAGCAGTAGCAATATCATTCTCACAAGTTTCATTCATAGTAGTATCAAGGTCACAAGTATAGCAAGTATCAACTTCATCAAAAAGGGATATTTCAAAAGAATCAATAGGATCATCAAAATTATGAGTTAAAGAGTTACTATCATTGGGAGGTAGACATGGGTAGCTCGATTCTTCCTCCTCTTGATCATCACTCTCCTCCTCTTTTTCGTCCAATGAGCTTCCAGTTTCAGCAATTTCTTCTTCCATAGGTTCCTGCAAGGCATTAGTCTCTTCCTTAGGTTGAGAGCATTTATTAAGATGTTCCATTATGTAGTAATTGCAATCCTTGTAATTATCAAAGCAATATTAAAGTATATCATAAATATCATATTTATAAGGTGCATCATCAATACGTTCAAGTAAATAAGCAATTTCGAATGCACCCTTCCAGGCAATAAATTCTTCAATTTGTTCCACATCATATAATTCATAATTTTCCTTAACATAAGAAGATATGGTAACATTATCATTATACCACATTGAAAAGGGAGGTGTTTATACCTCCTAAAGCAACAAGATTTATCAAAGCAATAAGTAACATTATAACTAGAGCACAAGTTTTTAGCATAGTCATGCAATTTATTAATTTGCTCCCATAAGTGTATCCCTTTTTGTGACAAGCTGTGGTCTTTATAATGTTCTTGATGTTCATCTGTGAACCCACTTTGCCTATAAGATCTAGTTTCAAAGACATCAAACATTGATAGCAAGCATGATAAAGCAAAAAAATAACAACTAGAATAAGAACTTCACTTGAAAATACTTGAGTTGCTTTCTATGCTATAAAATAAACTAATTCTTTTGTGTTTTTGATATAGAGAAGAAAAACAAGACAAAAATAAAAAACAAGACAATGACCAAAATAAAGAGGTTGAGAGTGAGAGACCCCCCTTGCAAGAAGACTTCCTTCTCCCCGGCAACGGCGCCAGCAAATATCCTTGATGCTTGCGTTGGGAGACCCCAAGAGGAGGGTGTGATGAGCAGAGCGGTACGAATTTTCCCCTTAGTTAAGAACCAGGGTTATCAATGCAGTAGGAGAAAGAGGACCTCCGGAAGGTTGATGCCACTGATGGTGGTGCTGGCGCTTCACCGGTGTCAGCAACACCGTGGAACCTGCACACAACACAACCAAAATACTTTCCCCAACGGTACAGTGAGGTTGTCAATCTCACCGGTCTTGCTGAAAACAAAGATTAGACGTTTAGTGTGGAAAACAGTGTATGCTTGCAGAAAGTAAAGAGAGCAGGAAATTGTTATGGTTTGTTTAACAGTGTGGAAAATGGACCGGGGTTCATAGGTTCCCTAGTGGTGTCTTTCCATAAAAATAACAAGATGGGTGAACAAATTACGGCTGGGAAATTGACAAATAGAGGTTGCACCATAGTGCACATTATAATATGATGACTACAATGATAATTAGTGTGGGCATTACAACAAAATACATAGACCGAAATCCATCTGCAACTATGACTACTAATCCACCATCACGTTATCATCCGAACCCCCTTAGGTATTAAGTTGCAAGCAACAGATAATCGCATTAAGCAATGTGTGTAACGTAAGAAATGATTATAAACGTGGGTATTCTCACCGTTGTTTTCTCCCTAATGGCAACATCACATCCTCCCCCTTCACGTTTTTGTCACTCGAGCAAGGCAATGAGGAGGCATGAACCCACTATCAAGCATAAATACTCCCTCTTAGAGTCACTAGGAACTACTTGGCCAGAGCAACCAGTAGCAACGGAAAGCATGCAAGATCACAAATAACATATGCAATAAAGACTATAATCAACTTGGCATAAGGTCAATATTCATGGGATCCCAGCAAACACATCATATAGAATTACATAAGATCAATCTCGATCATGATAGGCAGCTCACGAGATCTAAACATGGAGGCATATGAGGAGGAGACAACCATCTATCTACTGCTATGGACCCGTAGTCCGGGGATGAACTACTCATGCATCACTCCGGAGGCAGGCATGGTGATGTAGAAGCTTCTGGTGATGATTTCCTCTCCGGCAGGGTGCCGGAAAACAGCTCTAGAACCCTCCTGGTCTAGGGTTGATGACGACAGCGCCTGCGGAACTTTTTCGAGATTTTTTATCGGGTGCCTAGGGTTTTTCATCTGGGGGGAATAAATAGGCGAAAGGGCAAAGGCCGTGGAGGCCAGGGGGCCCCACAACCATAGCTGGCGCGACCAGGGGGACCTGGGCCACCCTATGCTGTGGCCCCCTGTTGCCCGTCTTCGACTCCTCTTCGGTGTTCTGGAGGCTTCCGGGAAAAATAGGCACTTCGGGCTTTGTGGGGTCCAATTCCGAGAATGTTTCCAGAACAATTTTCTGAAAACAAAAACAGCATAAAACAGGGAACTGGCGCTTCGCATCTTTTCAATAGGTTAGTCCGGGAAAACGTATGAAAATGCTATAAATAAGGGAGAAATCATGTAGAAATTGGCATAACATGATCATGGAGCATCGGAAATTAGGTATACGTTTATGACGTATCAGTGCCTATAAGAATCAGAATGATTACTCTAACTTAAACATCCTTCACATCCTCCTGTTTCAGTTCAGTTTCATGCCCATCTATAATTGTTGGACCAAACACGGTGAGAGAGGGGTTATAATGGACGAGAATGAAGAAGAAGAGGATGATGAAAATTACCCCCCCTGAATACAGTGATGAGGAAGAACATGCACATGATGAGCCCTTTGATGATTTTGGTCGGACCATTGCTGATGCACAGAGAGACTGTGATAGTGAAAAGGAGTGGGAGAAGTTGGATCACATGTTAGAGGATCACAAAAAGTTGTTGTACCCAACTTGTGAAAATGGTCTGAGAAATCTGGGTAGCACACTTGAAATGCTGCAATGGAAGGCAGAGTCCAGTTTATCTTATAAAAGTTTTGAAAAGTTGGTGAAAATAATGAAAAATATGCTTCCAAAGGACAATGAATTGCCCGCTAGTACGTACGAATCAAAGAAGGTTGTCTTCCCTCTAGGTTTAGAGGTGTAGAAGATACATCCATGCATCAATGACTGCATCCTCTACTGCGGTCCGGAGTACGAAAATTTAAATGATGCCCAGTATGCAATTGATTGCGGTATAAGATCAGACGAGATGACCCCGGTGATGTTGAGGGAGACCCCCCTCGGAAGAGGGTTCCTGCCAACTGATGGGAATATGCCCGAGAGGCAATAATAAAGTGGTTATTATCTTATTCCTTGTTTATGATGAATGTTTATTTATCATGCTAGAATTGTATTAACCGGAAAAGTTGATACATGTGTGTTTAATAAACAAACAAACGTTCCTAGTAAAGCCTCTCTTTTAACTAGCTCGTTGATTAACAAATGATCAAGGTTTCCTGATCATGAACATTGGATGTTGTTAATAACGGGGTCATGTCATTAGGAGAATGATATGATGAACTTAGACCCTAACTAAGTATAACAATACGATCTGGTCATTTAGTTTTAATGTTATGTCTTACATTCGGAGTAACCTTATTCCTTAGACCATGAGATCATGTTAATCACTAATACCGAAAGAGTACTTTGATGACATCAGATGTCACCGTAACAGGGTGACTATAAAGGTGGCGTTAGGTATTCGGAAAGTGTTAGTTGAGGCTCATGGATCAAGAGTGGGATTTGTCCATCCAAAATTACGGAGAGATATACTCTGGGCCCTCTCGGTTGATATCAAATCGACACCGCTTGCAAGCATGTGACTAGGTCACACGGATGTCATATCACGGAAACGAGAAAAGAGAACTTGTCGGTAGCAAGATCGAACAAGGTATGGTTGATACCAATGACCGGATCTCGGTCAAGTAAAATATCGCGAGACAAAGGGAATAGTTACGACGTTGAAGGTTCACACGATCACGAGATTCATCGTTGAATATATAGGAGTCATCACGGATCTCCAGATCCCATTGTTGATTATTGATCGGAGAGGAGTCTCGATCATGTCTGTATTATTCGCGAACCGTAGGGAGACACACTTAAGGTTCGATGACGCATTTGAGAGGATACGAAATATCAAAGAATGTTTTGGGCAGCACCGAAATTGTTTCGGGGAAAATTGAATTAGTTCAAGGGTTTTTCATCGAATGGTTGTTAATAGAATTAACAAATGATTCGAGGTGCTATATGCAAAAGTTTGTTAATAGAATTATCAAATGCTGAAATAAAGAAATAAATATGTTTTACTTATTTATTTATTAAAAAAACCTTTGGATTTTCTATGTGGGAAATAATGGGAGCATGAGTGGGTGTGAGTGGAGTGTCCACTCACATGAAGAGGGAAGAGGTAGGGGCACACCATGTTTGGCCGCACCACCCCTTTGGGATGCCTCCCCTTCCCCTATAAAAGGAGGGTGAGAGCTCTCCCTCCTACACAAACTTGCACACCTCACTTCCTCTCCACCCGTTGCTCCATTCCATGGTCTCCGTCTTGGCGAAGCCCTGACCGTGGGATTCTTCACCACCACCACACCATCGTGCTGCTGGAGTTCCGAAGGATCCACTACTTCCGCCTCCCCGCTGGATCGAGGGAACGGAGGTCGTCATCAACTGTATGTGTGACCGATCACGGAGGCACCGCCGGATTGCGGTGCACATCTTCTCGCTCTCGGGATCGGTGTGTGTATCTCGTAACGCTTTGTGTCTTCGAGGGTATGTTTCCTAAGACTCTCTCTATGCTCGTTGCTTTCATCTCCTAGATTAGATATTGGACTTTCGGGTATCTCTCGCGTAGGAAATTTTTTGTTTTCTGTGGAACAAACCCTTCACCAAGGTGATGTGGTATGCTCCTATAATACGACGGTTGAAACGTTTGTTCAAAAACAAAGAGCATGCCAAGTTGTTGCAATGGCACAAAGAGGAACTTAAGTCAGACGGGATGTTGAGACACCCCACTGATGGGTCCCAATGGAGAAATTTCGACAGAGAGTTCAAAGATTTTGCTGGTGACGCAAGAAATTTAAGGTTTGGTCTACATATGGCATGAATCCTGTTAGTGAGCAGAGCTCCGTCGATAGCATCTGGCCCGTGATTCTATGCATTTACAACCTTCCTCCTTGGTTGTGCATGAAGCAGAAATTTCTTATGATGCCAGTGCTCATCCCCGGGCCAAAGCAACCCGGCAACGACATTGATGAGTACCCAAGGCCATTAGTTGATGAAATTTTACAGTTGTTGGCTGAACCTGGTGTACGTGTCTGGGATGAGCACAAACAAGAGCAATGTGACCTATGAGCGTTCCTATTCGTAACAATCAACGATTCTCATAGTAACTTTACAAGATAGTCAAACTAGGGATACAATGCATGCACACACTAGTTAGATGAGACCGAAAGTATATATTTGACCAACAAGAATGTGTACATGGGACATCGTAGATTTCTTCCAAAACAACATGCCGTAAGAAAGAAAAGCAAGCATTTCAACGGTCAGGCCAGAACGTACTGGTGCTGATGTATTAGATATGATCAAGGATTTAAGAGTAATCTTTGGAAAGGGGGTTGGCGGACAATCTGTTCCAAATGACGCTGATGGACACGTATCGATGTGGAAGAAGAAATCTATATTTTGGGATCTACGCTATTTGGAATTCCTAGAGGTCCGCTCTGCAATCGACGTGATGCATGTGACGAAAAATCTTTTCCTGGACGTGCTAGGCTTCTTGGGCGTGTATGGGAAGAAAAAAGATACACCGGAAGCACGGGAGGACCAGCAACATATGAAAGACTACCTCCAAAATATTTAATATGTCCATTAAGTGCTAAGCACTTGTGAATTTCAAAAATGACATAAGTCATGTATGTTTTCTCAGTTGACTTAATTCTGTTGAAGATTCAATGTGATAAGTTAATTATATTGATGAAGCGGAATATATGACGTTATTGAAGTTTCAATGTTTCATAAAAGTTAGTGGGAGTATTTTGAATAAAAAAATGGGATCAAAGAAATTTGATTGAGGTAGAAATGACTTAATAGAAATAGAACATGGTTAACAAAGAATACTTTCTTAGTCAAAACTATTCATAATAAATTTTGAGAGATTCAAAATTTTCGTGATGATGAAATATTGTGCGATAAGGATTTAAGAAATGTTATAATTGTAAAATGTCTCTGTGAAATAAAGTGACAGCGTGAAACAAATATAATTTTCAACCCGCTAAAGAAAATTATTTTGTTTGTTTCTTAAGGTTGTAACTATGTCATTAATTAACTTAAATTTATTTTAATGATAGTTCCCAAGTAATCAATATTTCTCTAGCATGATGCATAATTTATTTAAAGGTTTTGCATCAAACCAAAGAAGTTTATTGGTAGTAAATTTCCACCTTAAACTCCAAGCATTTTAAACACAACTCCAAGCATTTTAAACACATTGGATTAAGGAGAAAAGTGTCTTCTCATGATTAAGAAGGTGGAAATTATATTAAGTTAAGATTGTGAATGTTTGGAGAAGGATTGAACGAAAGGGGAAACATGCAAATGTTTCCAATTGATCACTTTGTCCAGGAATTTATGTATGAGATACAAAAAGTTCAAACTTAATATTGAATGAAGGTCATATGAGAAATTTGATGTAATATTCAATTTGTGATTTAGTCCTCAAAATTCCAAGAAAATGACCACAGTGTGCAAAACAAAACAAATAAGATATTAGTACTCATAAATATATGATATTGGATTGTCATATAGATCCATGTTGAACGAGATATTAATTTTGACGCCAAAATTAAATTTTTGGAGTAAGTAGGAGTGAATTTAAAATCACAAGGAACATGAATATTTCACAAGAAAAATATATATGAATATGTTATATTCATAAAGCTAGTATTGATAAAATTGTTTTATCAAGTACGAAAAAATGATAATGATGACTTGAAGACTTATCATATCAATTGATTGGTGTTGTTTATTTGATCAATTAGCAAATTATATTTGTAAGTGTAATTAATTTTGGATTACTCGAGTAATCTAAAACATTACAAGTATGAGTATTAAGTCAATTATATTAATTAAACAAGAAGTACTTCCTTTTCATTATATAAAGCGAATGTACTTAAAATCCAGTGGGAGCTGATTATGATCTTTTAATTTGGCTGGGCCTAATTTAAAGAAAGATACCTCGTGAAAAAGATTTTAAAATGTTTTTAATGCAATATGAGAAAGTGTTCTATAAATTCAGAATCTAGGATATAGATTAAGAAGTTTAATAAACATGAATATGATGGATGTGCTAAATGTAATTCTGAAAGAAATATTGAATTACAACGAGATAAAGTATTTTGTCTCAAAAATAAAATGACATGATATATTCCAATAGACATGGCCTTCGTAGTCTTTGGTCAGCAAAATACGAAGGGTTGAAATCAAATCATAATTTTGTGATTTGACCAATCTCATAGTCATAGAAGGAAGCCCTAAAGAACCGGTAGATTTCCATTGACTAGAATTGTTTTAGTCTAGCCGGTATAAAGGACGAAAACTTAAAGAAAAGTTTTTATTATGTAGTTAATTGTTTGTAATAAAAACCAAGAAATATTGAGGTGAGATGTTTCTCACATAAATATTTAGCAGTAATATTACTAAGTATAAAACGACTAAGTGGAATTTTGTATAGCTACAAATAATATTGGGACAGGTATTCACATAAGTATTTGTGGTGGAATTACAAAATCAAATATTTATTGATTTGAATTCAGATTATGATTCTTTAATTGATAATATCGTATGTTGTATAATTATCAATATTAGAGTATTATGAGTGGACTCTACATTATAACTGCAAATCAAGTTATTGCAAGTTATTGGATAGTTATAACTCAATGTAAGACATTCTTTATTGCAAGTTATCGGATAAAAAGTCATTTGACTTAGTAAGGTTTCATACGACTGTATGATAATTCATTCAGATATGATTGAATTATTAATGATCTCACTGAACTAGGTTCACACAAATCCAATTCCTAATAAATCCAAACACAAGTTTATCACAAGCTGATAAGATCTAAAGGTGAAAGAAAAAAAATTCTAAGGTACCACATGCATAGTGTGAGTAACACCGGAATTCCATAGGTTGTATGTAATCATACTAACTAGAGTATTAATTTACTCCAGTGCAAGTGGGAAACTGTTTGATGTAGGCCCTAGAGACTATAATATTGAGTTATCATTCTATCTCCAAGTATAGAATTAAGTTTATGTCATCATAGTACAACCGCTATAACACTTGAAAAGTGAGTTTTTCAAAGGAAAATCCTTGTGCGGGTGTGAAGACACAAACAAACAAGAGTTCCTAATATTGTCTCTGAGATTACCTTATGGTTTATGAGATGATCAAATTTTCTTGATCATGGACTTGGTTAAAAGTCTAGCAAAACATAAGAGTTTATTGTTAGGGTAACAATAGTACTGAACCGACCCAAGTGTATGTTGGTGCTAAAAAAGACTAAACAATCATGATGTATTTTTGGCAAATGCATATGAAGTTGACATTGACTATAATCCCTATACTATGAGAATATCTAGTGACCGCACGACCGAAATTTATACTTTGGATATCAACCGTCTTGCCGTAACTAGGGAACATAACGGTGATATCTGGGTATGACCTAGAAAGTGTAATCGAACTGAGATCGTTCAAGACTAGTATTTAACTCCTCTAAACTATAGAGATATACATTCTTTGGTCCCTCTCAGTATCACCGATGACTTGGCCTCTGGCCAGCCACAGTGTGATTTATCACAAGATCATCGGGGCTATGGATGAGAAAAGAGAACGATATCGGTAAATGAGTTTTATGTGTTATGATCAAAGAGTTTGATCAGACAGTGTGATTTATCGTTGATATTGTAAAGTTAAGGGAATAAGTGCAATGAGTAACTTATAAGGTTCCCTCGTTCTTCGGGAACACACATGAGCCATCATGGACGTCCACGGTCCCACAATTGGTTACTGTTCGGTAAGTTCTCGAACATGTTTGTGTGTTATCGAGCCTTTACGGTTCACACGCATAAGCCGTGACCACCTTTAATTGAGAGAACTAATATGTTGTTATTGGTTTTATGAATGTTCGATGTCTTCCCAATATCACAGAAATAAGTCATGTCAATCGAGTTTTTTTTTGGAAGTTACTATAAGAGAGAAATTATGTCAGTATTAGGCAGAATTTGTATGAGAGGTAACCGAGGAGAAGAGATGTCATGGGGTGTTAGAAATGTGTTTCTAACATCGTTATATAATATCGATGATTTTATTTATAGGGGTCAAGTGGTTCCGGAGGAGTTTCGGGGACTTTCCATATAAGGATGAAGTGTCCGGAGGGGCAGATTTCCCCCTCGTGGACGAACCCTGATTTAGGGTGCTGCCAGGTGGGCCCTAGTGGCTCCACAAGTTGGTACTCATCATACCTGTATTTCTCCTTATTTTATTGGAGATAAAGATAGAAAAGAAACAGGGAAAAATAAAAAAGGGAAGGGAGAGAGGAGGTGGAGTTGGATTTCACCCCTACTCCGAGTTGCGCTAGGAGGAAGTGGTGCAACCACCATCATGGTATCTCCTCCCTCCTACCATATAAAGCACCCCAAGGCTCATAGGAAAAAAACACAATGTGTTCTCAAGCCTCTCTTTCTCTAGTAGAATTAGAGGGTGTAATTAGAGCCCCTATAATTGAATTAGAGATTCTTCTAATTGGATTTTGAGGTGTCCTCCCCCGATTATACCTAGCTCTAATTTAAGTTTTCTCTCATGTATTGAGAACTTCCAGTTTCATAAATAGCTCTAATCACAGTTTATTAGAGATACCAATTAGCAACGTCGGAAGGTTGCCGAGTCCTGGATGGCGAAGCACTGACGGGTTGAAACAAGCGTACACGTGCGCACTATAAGAGCGATTACACGTGTGATCTTTGACAAGGGAAGCCTTAACTATAACCTTGCAATTAGGCATAGTCGTGAGGATCTATGATTGTTCCGATATATTCGACGACTACATCGAATCCGCTACCCAGTCAGTCGTGATCATGATCCTCACATGTTAGGGCATGCCTCGTTATCTGCATAGTGATATTGGCGGATTATGTAGGACAAAATTTTAAATTCTGCAGCGTAGACCAGCAGTTAAGGCTACTGCTGGGTAAAGTGGCACAACTCTGCAGAGGAAAAACAACAAACTGCGGCAACTACATCCTTGTTCCATGAAGGGACTACGATCGCAGCCGGAAAGGAGTCCCATGTGATTCTCACATCCGGCGGGACTAATACGTCTCAAACGTATCTATAATTTTTGATTCTCCATGCTTGTTTTCTATCAATTTCTACATGTTTTATTCACACTTCATAGCATTTTTATGCATTTTCTGAGCCTAACCTATTAACAAGATGTCACAGTGCCACTTCCTGTTTTCTGTTGTTTTTGTATTTCAGAAAAGTTGTTCTAGAAATATCTCAGAATCAGATGAAACAAAAGCCCAGGGTCCTATTTTTTCTTACACGTCAACGGAGTCTAAAGCAGTCGGAGGAGGGCACCGAGGTCGCCACACCATAGGGTAGACCGGGACCCCCTAGCCGCGCCACCACATGGTGTGGGCCCCACGGGCGCCCACCGACATCACCCTTTTGCCTATATATTGCCCCCGACGCAAAAACGCAAAATCAATCAGGCTCCATCCACGAAAAGTTCCGTAGCTTCGTGCCATCGATGACAAGTTTTGAGGGACAAAAACTCTGTTCCGGCACCCTGCCAGGACGGGGAATTACCCCCCGGAGCCATCTCCATCGACTCCACCGCCATCTTCATCGCCGTTGCTTACTCCCATGACGAGGAGGGAGTAGTTCTCCTCCGAGGCTGAGGGATCAACCGGTAGCTATTTGGTTTATCTCTCTCTCCCATGGTGTGATCTTTATGTGACCATAAGCTTTGTAATCTAGTTGAATAAGTAGATATTACTCTTCATCTGTTATGCTACTCAAGTGGTTTTATTAATAGAACTCCAGAAACACCTTGTTCCACGTTGTGAAGGTGATAGTGTGTGCACCGTGTGTGAATCTTAGGCTAAAGTTTATAGAAATACTTATCATGAGTTATAATTTGTGTTAGATGTCTCCATGAAATTGTGGTGTTTGTATGGAACCATCTAGGACGCTCAAGGTGATAGTGTGGGGTTACCTGATGGGGAATGCGACTTTAAGATGTGCTTTTGCAGCCTTTCGTGGTGAATTGGTGTCCGTTGTCCAACCGCTGAGTAGTTCAGAGTAGCATAGTGAAGAGAGGATATTTATGTATTCAAGTACATTATCATTGTTGAGAGTGTCCACTAGTTAAAGTATGATCGCTAGGCCTTGTTTCTAAGCATTGAAACACTGTTTACAACCAATTCTGCTACTTGTTTGCTTGTTTTCATTTTTATTTCAGATTACAATTACCACTTATAATAATCCATATTATTTGTATTTCACTATCTCTTCACTGAACTAGTGCATCTATACAATTGACAATTGTATTAGGTGTGCTGGGGACACAAGATACTTCTTGTATCTTAATTGCAGGGTTGATTGAGAGGGATATCTTTGACCTCTACCTCCGCGAGTTCGATAAATCTTGGGTGATCCACTTAAGCGAAACTTACTTCTATTCTACAAACCTTTGCACTTGGAGGTCCAGCATTTTCTACAAGAATAAAAACGTGCGTAGACATCGGGGACCGACGGATATAGTTTTTCCAAAACTTAAATAGACCTTTCAACATATGTTTTCCAAAAACTTGCATTATGCATTCGAGTTTGGTCGGAGAAATAGGTTAGAGCATCATACACCTACCACTGTTATTTACGGGAGATAGCTGAGTAAGGATGTTAATCACTCTTTCCTATTGAAACCCTTGCTTAGACTTCGAAGATATACCTCAAGACCACGATGGAGTTTACGATGACGATGAGATCTACTACGAGGAGCCAAACATGTCAGGAGCTATCGAAGGAGTCGACTACCGGGTAACATATGAGCATATGGCGAAGACGAGGAGGAACATTAGACCCTAGAAACCACTTAGGAACCAAGCCGAGCAACACTAGACTAGTACTAGTTAGGTTGTTGAGCTCTAATGTTTCTCAGTTTGCTTCTATCTTTGTACTCTAGGTTGGCACACGTGGACACAACGCTTCTCGATATTCCTCCAATAGTAGAGGAAGACGTTAAAAGTTTCGTACATTTTTGACTTGTAATAATAAGCAGTAAGTGATATGTTATTTGGACCCACAATATTTCTTTTGTACACTTGTACTACTCCGAGGGATGTGTATTTACAAATAAATTATCCCTTAAGGTTATGTCAATGTCTGATACACTACACATGCAGTGGTTTGCAGAATCACTCGTATACGCCAAATGCAGTGGTTTGCGGGGTCACCTCATACGCCACAAAGACATATATGCTAATGCGAACAATATACAATCTGCACGATGTCGAACCGCTGGAATAATGTATACAGTACACTGATAATGTCAACAATTGGCGTCGTTGTAATATATTGTTGTGATACCGATAATATATATATATATTTGTACTGATGAATGTTTACAATTAGCTCGTCGGTAATCTACAATCTGCTCCGGATTTGAAACAACATAATGAAAAGCGTATTCAAGATGGAGGCATCAGAACCTCAGGTGCCACATCATCTAGCAGGTATTGACCTGGATTGTGCAGAGCAGTAGTTCCCCGTTCCATGTCGTAAACATACAATCCCTTGTCACCAATCCTCAAGAAATAAATGCAGTTTCCCTTTAAACCGAGCTTTTGTGCACTTAGCGATGCCCCAAAATACCTAAAATTGACAAAGAACACTCTATCGCCAAGCGTTTCCACTTTCAGCCAAGCCCTTTCAGCCATATCCAGCCTATAAACACCAACATGCACAACTTTGTCTATGAAACACGGTCGATCAAAATCTAAACTGAACAATTCCCCGCATGATTCTAACAAGAAACTGTCCTCAGAGGGGTACAAATGATTTGATTTATCACCAACTGGAATTTTCGTGAATGTTGGATCCGGCAAGAACTTCAGTATGACAACATTATCAGTAAAATATGTATAGAATTCGCCCCCAAGTGCTGTAAGAATCTCCATTCCTCCAATGACGTCACGACGTCTTTCCGCAAGCATACTCGATTCGTACGTGTGCTTAAACCA
This sequence comes from Alopecurus myosuroides, assembly GCA_028641055.1. Lineage (NCBI taxonomy): Eukaryota > Viridiplantae > Streptophyta > Magnoliopsida > Poales > Poaceae > Alopecurus > Alopecurus myosuroides. The sequence continues at coordinate 209,669,000 of CM054063.1, read as the reverse complement.
CCGATTACCTTCGGGATGGCAATACCAGAACACCGTGTCTCTGCAATTTACAACTAGCACGATACAGTTGGGATCGGTGGGCTTATGCGATAGCAAACATCTGGTCGTGCTTTTCGTGAGAAATTCCTCTTGATCCGAAGGCAGATTAACTGTCTGGCCTGTGAATGGATTCCATAGATAGGTTGCATGTGAGTCACGGTGAAGCATGAGAAGCCAGCCCTGGGGTGTTATCCAGTAAAAGTGGCCTTTCAAATCATCTAGCCTCCTTGTTTGCAAATTTCTTCTGGTTATACTGTAAAGGAAGAATGTATCATTTGGCTCGCTGTTGTCTTCATCCTCATTCTCATAATCACTTTCGTGAGCTCCATAGTTCTCTTGGTTTCCACTATCATCCTGTTCATCCTCATCAGGTTCATCCTCCTCCCATGGACCCAAATCAATGTCAGTTTCCCCTTCAGGCTCATCGCAGTTGTAATCAAACAATAACAATGGGGAGTTTTGGGGATCCAAAAGATTCGTGTCCTGGGTTTGCTTCATTGCTATCTCTATGTCTTGCCCTGCAAGAAACTTTGGGTCCTTCATATTGTGATGATATAAAAAATAATACTCCCTCTGATCCTTAAAAAGGTGTTGCTAGTACAGCTATGAAGTTCTGCCTTGTAAGTTCGTTTCATCCGATAGGAAGGAGTAACAAAGCAGCTCAAACGAATCAAGTATCATCTACAGATAATAAAGAAAACGGATCCTTACCTTAACATGCATACGTGTTTGCTTGACTCGCTACTCCGGAAGCGTAACCGTGCGCTTCCTCCCTTGCTACTTTGGGGCTGTCCTGCTGCGCTAATATAAGCTCGAATCGTGGTTGGTATTTTAGGAAAGAGATGCCGAAACATAGTCGGCACGGCGTTGTATTTTTAATTTAATCCGGTAACGTACTAACGTATCACGTCCGGGCTGGGACTCTCGCCAATAACTAGCGGCACGACAGGGGTCGCTTGCGATTTTTTGCTTTTCACGAGGCACGCCAGCCGAGTACAGAAGGATATTGATCCGCACAGTTCACCGTGACGAGCGAGAACGGGATGGAGGCGGCGACATCGCAGGCACATGACTGGTCGTCTCTCCCGGTGGATGTACTGGTCCAGATCCTGGATCATCTGAGGTGGTGGAGCCACCCGAGCTTCGGTTTGGTGTGCCGGCAATGGCAATCTGCGCGTGCCTCGGCGCCCTTCTACCCAGCTTGGATCTCGCCTCTCCTACTCAACACCACCGACGTCGGAACCACCAACTTGCGGTACTACAGCCCCTACTACCATAAGAACTTCGAGACCGCCTATACACCAAACACGCCAGACGCCAAGATCTGCTGCGTCACTGCACGACACCTGACGCTATGCGCGACGTACAAAATCCTGAGCGCGGAACTCCTAACGGGCCGGGCGACACCTGCGAGCTCCCACCGATCACTGTCACGAGGTTCGACATGGTCGTTTATGATGGGGTGCAAAGCATGTTCGGTATCAACACGTCGTTTGGTCAGCTGCAAATCGCCCGTTGCATCCGAAACAATATGGGCGGATGGGAGGACTGGGAATACACATGGTTTGATGCTGGAGATCCAAACTTTCCGGCCTCGCCGGACTGTAACCCAGTTCTCCACAACGGCTTGCTCTACCTGCTGGGAGAAGACGGAGCGCTAGCTGTTGGTTCAAACCTTCTGCGTGAGCTCAGTCTGAATAAACCTGAAGCCGTTGGACTACACTGTAGCGTTTCAGCTATTGACAGTTCAGTTAGTTTCAGTTAGCAGTAGACTAGGGAATCTGTTATCGTTTCTGTTATTTTGTTTTGGACGCGGTCTGTGCGTTCCAGGATAGTAGGATCGTAAGGCACACGAATAGGTCGTGGGATGGCACGACCCAGTAGATGCTAGTGGCCCCGATCGCTTGATGAATAAAAGGAAAACCGAAAACGCAGCAATGCTGTACGCTGCACAAAAATCTCTTGTGTCAATCCTCTCTGAACTTCTGCCTGAAACACGCACAAGTGAGACCGAGAGGAGGTAGCGATTACATTTGGTATCAGAGCCTATCAAGGTTGATCCATCGCGATGACGGACGACGGCGGCAAGGCGAAGGCGAGCTCGCGCTCCCCTTCGAAGCCACCGGCCAGAGACGCCACCCCACCCCTTCAGAGTCGTGAGCGCAGTCGTGGTCGAAGCCTTGCCCGGCGTGGCGAGAGCAGCCACGGGCGCGAGATCGTGGTGAGGGAGGTGATCCGCGAGAGCGGGGGCGGCGGCGGCGCGATGCATCTACCGATGCTCACTCGGACCAACTACACCGAGTGGGCGATCCTGATGCGGGTGCAGCTACAAGGCGCGCGGCTCTGGGATGCAATCGATCCCGGAGTCGAGGAAGGCGAGGACGATCGCCTGGAGAGGCAAGCGCTGGGCGCGATCTTACGATCGGTCCCGCCGGAGATGGTTCCGGTGCTCGCCGCGAAGGACAGCGCGAAGGCCGCGTGGGATGCCATCAAAGTGATGCGCGTCGGAGTCGAGCGCGTGCGGGAGGCGCGCCGTCAGAAACTCCGCCGTGATTTCGAGAATCTCGCATTCAAAGGAAACGAGGCAATCGAAGACTTCTCCCTGCGCCTCGCCGGGATCGTCACCGAGCTTCAGTCCCTGGGCAATCCGATCAAGGAGCTCGCCGCCGTCCAAAAGTTCCTGCGGGTGGTGCCCCCGCGGTACTCTCAGATGGCATGCTCGATCGAGACTCTTCTCGATCTGAGCGACATGACCATAGAGGAACTTAGCGGACGTCTGTCTGCGTCAGACGGGCGCGGCGGCGAACTGGAAGCAGACGGTGGGGGCAAATTGCTGCTCACCGAGGAAGAATGGGCGGCGCGACAGCGGCAGCGTGCACAGGGCCCATCGTCATCCGCGGGCGGAGATAGGAACGGCAAGGCCAAGCCCAAGGCGACACATGGTGAGAAGACACGCGCAGCGCCGGAGAGCGGCAGCGGTGATCGAAAACCGGGAAATTGTCGATACTGCGGCAAGCCGGGGCATTGGAAGAAGGAGTGCCGGAAACTGCAGCGGGAACGGGAGAAGCGTGGGGAGACCGCGAACATGGCGCAAGTAGAGGAAGCAGGCGAGGCTTGCGGTCTCCTCATGGCGCAGGAGTGCGCGCTGGTCATGATCTCTGATGGCGTCATCAGCCACGAGGTCAATCTCCATGAAGAGAAGGTCATTCCCGTCCCGTCGCCGGCAGGCGTGTGGTACCTTGATACAGGTGCGAGCAGCCACATGACCGGCGCGCACGATGTCTTCGCCTCGCTGGATGAGACTGTCCGCGGCACCGTGCGGTTCGGAGATGGATCCGTCGTGGCGATCAGAGGCAGAGGCACTGTGGTCTTCGAGTGTCTCACAGGCGATCAACGTGCGTTCACGGATGTATATTACATCCCCAGCCTCCGGAGCAGCATCATCTCACTGGGCCAACTGGATGAGGGCGGGTGCAAGATCACCATCGAGGACGGCACCATGTGCATTCTCGATAAACCCCGCAAGATCTTGGCTCGTGTTGGAAGGACCTCGAACAGGCTGTACACGGTTCGCCTGAAGATTGTGGCACCAGTGAGCTTGCTCGCTCAGAAGGACAGCTCGGCGTGGCTCTGGCATGGGCGCTATGGCCATCTGCACTTTCGTGCTCTCACTGCGCTCGCCAGGAAGGAGCTCGTACTTGGCCTGCCGGATATCGAGCACGTCGAGGAATTCTGCGACGGCTGCGCGATAGGGAAACAGCATCGTACACCGTTTCCCCGAGCCACGGCGTTCCGCGCAACACGCGCTCTGGAGCTGGTCCATACAGACCTCTGTGGTCCAATCTCACCTGAAACAGCCGGTGGCAAGAAGTATTTTCTGCTGGTTGTCGATGATCACTCGAGATACATGTGGCTTGAGCTGATCAAATCGAAGGACGAGGCGTTGAGGTTCTTCAGGAAGGTGAAAGCGCTTGCTGAAAATGAAAGGGAATGCAGGCTGTTGGCTCTCAGGTCTGACAGAGGAGGAGAGTTCAACTCCAAGGCGTTCACTGAGTTCTGCGAGGAGCATGGGATCAAGCACTTCACCACTGCTCCGTATACACCTCAACGGAACGGTGTCGTGGAGCGGCGCAACCAAACTGTGGTTGAGATGGCCCGTTGTCTGCTGAAATCAATGGGAGTGCCCTCTGAATTTTGGGGCGAGGCAGTGAAAACGGCAGTGTATTTACTGAATCGAGCTCCATCAAGAAGTCTGAATGGAGTGACACCGTACGAGCTCTGGCACGGGAGGAAGCCTAGCGTGCACCATCTGCGAGTCTTTGGGTGCGTGGCACACATAAAGAAGCTAGGACCTGGTATCCACAAGCTGGCTGATCGATCACTTCAAGGCATTTTCATTGGCTACGAGGAGGGCTCGAAAGCATACAGAGTATTCGAGCCCGTGGAGAAACGCGTGTACATCACTCGCGACGTGGCCTTCGAGGAGCTACGAGCATGGAATTGGGGGGAGCCCAGCTCTGGTAAGAACACTCCACCATCTAGTTCATTCACTGTGGAGTACAGCGGCCACGACAATGCAGACAAGGTGGCGTCAGTCAAAGGCCAAGGGAGCAGCGCTGCCGCGGCAGCGAAAACTGCCGAAATCGCTGCCGTGACGGCAGAGAAAACTCCTGTTTCTCTGCCGCGACAGCACGCTGACGGAGAGCACACCGCATCGCACTCGCCACCACCAGCAGCTGCAACGCCTGCCTCCGAGCCAAGAACTCCATCCCCTGCTCGCGTGGAGTTCGCCACTCCACTCACGCATGATTCCAACCTCGACACCGACTCCGATGGCCCGCACCGCTACCGTCGCATCGAGAACATACTCGACACCTCACTCGAGCTTGAGGGGGAGCACTCACTGGGGCTGATCACGGCGGAGGAACCAGGGAGTGTTGAGGAGGCCCTGGACAGCAAGGAGTGGAAGGAGGCAATGGAAGCAGAACTCAGATGCATCCACGACAACAGAACGTGGACAGTAACATCGCTTCCATCCGGGCACCGTGCAATCGGCATGAAGTGGGTATTTAAGGTGAAAAAGGATCCATCAGGGAAGGTGATCAAGCACAAAGCGAGGTTGGTCGCAAAAGGATACGCCCAGCAACAAGGAGTGGATTTTGACGAAGTGTTTGCACCTGTCGCTCGAATGGAGACAGTTCGACTTCTGCTAGCGCTTGCAGCTCATGGAAGGTGGGAGGTACACCATATGGATGTAAAATCTGCCTTTCTGAATGGAGTACTCGCAGAAGAGGTGTACGTCAAACAACCACCGGGATTTCCAGAAGATCAAGACGCGAACAAAGTGCTGAAACTGCAGAAAGCACTGTATGGGCTCCGTCAGGCACCGAGGGCATGGAACGCCAAGCTGGATGGCACACTCGTGTCACTTGGGTTCAGTCGATGCTCACAAGAACACGGTGTGTACCGCCGTGGAGAAGCAGACTCGTTTCTTCTCGTAGGTGTGTATGTTGATGATCTCATTATCACAGGAAGCAACACCACTGAGATCATGGAGTTCAAGGTGAAGATGCAGCAGATGTTCGAGATGAGTGACTTGGGTTTGCTCACTTACTACCTCGGGATAGAAGTACAGCAGCGTGAGGGAGAAATTGCATTGTGTCAGGCAGCATATGCAGCAAAATTGGTGGATCGTGCTGGTCTGAAGCACTGCAACCCGTGCCATACCCCAATGGAGCATCGCCTGCAACTCAAGAAGTTGAAGAAGGAAGATGCGGTAGATATTACTGCATACAGGAGTGTCGTTGGGAGTCTGAGATATCTGGTTAACACCCGTCCAGACATTGCTCACGCGGTGGGGGTGGTGAGCAGACATATGGAGGCACCAGGAAGAGATCACTGGGCTGCGGTGAAACAGATTCTGAGGTACATTCGTGGCACTTTGGATTATGGTGTCAGGTACAAAGCTGGAGGATCAGTCTCCCTGCAGGGATACAGCGACAGTGATCATGCAGGAGACATAAATGACAGGAGGAGCACCACGGGTGTGGTGTATTTTGTCGGAGAAAGCCCTGTGTCATGGTCCTCACAGAAACAGGGCGTAGTGGCAGTTTCATCCTGCGAAGCCGAGTATATTGCAGCGGCATCAGCTGCTACACAAGGAGTCTGGTTGAGCAGACTGATCAGTGAGCTCGAAGGGAAGGAACAACAAAAATTCATGCTGCGAGTAGACAACATGTCAGCAATCGCTTTGAGCAAGAACCCAGTAAACCATGGCCGCAGTAAACACATTGACACCAAGTTTCATTACACGCGGGAGCGGATTGAAGCCGGGGAGATGGATGTGCGCCATGTTCGTACTGAAGACCAAATTGCCGATATTCTGACCAAGGCACTAGGACGTACCAAGTTCGTGGAGCTGCGTCAGAAGATTGGAGTCTCAAGGATCAACAATGAGCATCAGGTTTGAGGGGGAGAATGTTGGTTCAAACCTTCTGCGTGAGCTCAGTCTGAATAAACCTGAAGCCGTTGGACTACACTGTAGCGTTTCAGCTATTGACAGTTCAGTTAGTTTCAGTTAGCAGTAGACTAGGGAATCTGTTATCGTTTCTGTTATTTTGTTTTGGACGCGGTCTGTGCGTTCCAGGATAGTAGGATCGTAAGGCACACGAATAGGTCGTGGGATGGCACGACCCAGTAGATGCTAGTGGCCCCGATCGCTTGATGAATAAAAGGAAAACCGAAAACGCAGCAATGCTGTACGCTGCACAAAAATCTCTTGTGTCAATCCTCTCTGAACTTCTGCCTGAAACACGCACAAGTGAGACCGAGAGGAGGTAGCGATTACACTAGCAGTCTATGATGAGAAGAGGCATGAAGACAAATTTAACATTCTTGAGAAACCAACTAGCTTCGGGTTTGATTTCTATGTCAGCTACTTGGTCGAGTCCGACAAACACGAGCTCATGGCGGTCCTCGTCGGCCGTCATGGGACGCCGGCCGTAAACATCGTGAAGCTCAACGAGCATACGATGGAGTGGGAGAGGATAGAGAGCCTGGAGGGGAGGTCTTTGTTCACCGGCACTTTCTCGACGATGATGAAAAAGACTAACATCCAGTGAATGCAGAACAAGGTATTCCTCCTGAGGTTCTACGATTGGCCTCAGACCGTCCACACGTTGACCTTGTTCAACGCGACGGTGAACTAGCATTTGTACCAAACTCGACTCACCAAGATACCACGGCGACGGCGAAAGGCGATAAGCACGGCACAAACACGTGGACGTATGAACTCGGACGAGGCGAGGAAGCAACGGAATTTTGGGGAACAGAGAAACTAGATTATAGTATCTGGGTTGATTTTAGTACGAGTACGTAGCTGAACTCGCAATTGCCATGAATAACCCTTGTGTTCTTGCAAAAATATAATATGCATGGTAGTAACGTTATATCAGCTAAATTTTATCGCTATGTCACCTCATCATTTTGGAAGTTCTACTCCACCACACTGCATTTATTGGGACGACGCTTGCGAGCGTACGCGCACTTTGCTAGTTCGGAGCGCACGTGTCAAATTAGGAAGATCGCAACCCCAAGGGCGACCCACTCTTTACAATCCGAGCACCTTATTAAATTAACTTTTGATGCATGCACCTCGTGATCGTGTCGGCTACATACAAACATATTCCTAAAGTTTTTAAAAACTCACAACTTTTGAACCGAGACTCCAAATTGAAACCGGTTTTCATAGTGGTGTTCCTTGCGACTAGATATTCGAAACTAGACCCCACATCAGCAAGTTCTACAATTATTTTTGAAAAGCAATTTTTTGTACTATATACTTGCTTTTCTATAACAAAAGCAAGTTTTTGGTAAATACTTGCTTTTTAACCAATAAGTTGCTATGCATACGGACGGGTTAGTTAAGGGTAAGTTTATGGGATTAGGTGGAGGGCAGGGAGATTATCAGTATGCGGGCCCAGTAAAAATCATGGGGGCTGTGAACAAATCAAGATTTGACGCGTCCGTCCGTAACCTTCCTCCGTAGAAATGTCGTCTGTTGATCTAGGATTTCCGTTTTAGAAAAATCTAGGCCAATTTTTTTTTAAATATATAACTTACAAGCTGAGATCTTCAAAACAAGATCCCATATAAACATGTTCTGATAACTATTTTTGAAAATAATTTTATTGTCACGAAAAAATAAGTTTGTGGTAAAAACATATTTTTTTTAGGTAGGAAGTTAATTTCTAGTAAAAGAGAAAAGGAACTTTGTAGTATTAAATTTGTATCACATATAAAACAATTTGTACAAAGAAAATTGCCTTGTAAAAATATTAATTAAAACATATCCATGGGGGGTCTAGTTTTGAAGACGTTGTCATTAGTAACTCAACGATGGAAACGGTTTATTATTTGAATGCTTAGTTGGGAAGTAATGGATTTTTCAAAATTCGGTGTAAATTTTCATGGTGGTGACATTGTACTATAAACTTGCTTTTCGAAAAGGCAACTTTGTACTACAAGCTCGGCTTTCTATACAGAATCAACTTTGTAATGCAAAATTTCACGAAATGAAACTTATTTTTAATCCACTCAATGGCCACCTTATTGGTATTATGCTTTTCAATCACGAACATGAAAAATATGCAAGGATCAGGGGAGGTTGTTTCTAATCCACTTAATGGCCAACTTGTGGCTATTATGTGATAAAACCATGTTTATCTGCAAAAAAAAAATCATCTACCGACATACATAGTTGCTATTCTAAAAAGTAACTTCCTAAATGTAAAGGCAAACTTTTATCTTGAACTTCCTTTTGTGATAGAAAAGCAAGTTTATAAAATAAAAGTTGCCTTAATTAAAATAATAAGTATCAGAACATGTTCATGTGGGATCTAGATTTAAAGATCTCATCGCGGGCAACACTATGGTGAAAACCGACTTTCATTTGGACTCTCCATTTAAAAGTTATGACTTTCTCAAAATTTGAAATAGGTTTTGCATGTAGATGATTAGTTGGGGTTGCATGCAGAAAGGACAAGAAAAGAAGATGTTTACATGGACGGGTCCCCCATGTCAAATACGCGTCCTTTGCCGATCCTACAATGCAAGTATGCTCTTAGGCTGGTCACAATGGGGAGTAACTTAGGAGTAACATCACACACTCCAATACAACTTTGCTTATGTGGCACGTATTTAATGAAGAGAGAGGTGCTTGTGGTAACTAGCTAAGTTACCGGAACATCACACACTCCAAGAAACAATGAGTCTATAGCCTAATAAATGCATTGTTGCATGACACTACATACATGTTACTCCCCATTGTGGAGGTAGGAACATAGTCTAGAAAAGTGTGTAGGTTACTACCTTATGTTACTCCCCATTGTGACCAGCCTTAGTCTTTCTGACAGTCTGCATTTGCCGCGCGCCATAAAAGCGCACGCGCTCGTTCTCTCAACTAGGCGTTTCTTGATATAACTAGTCAGAGGGCAGGTGTTGATTCTAGAATATAATGATCATGTAAGTTTATTTTTCGCAAAATCTGAAGTGCTAGAAATATGACAACACCGAGAAAAATACCCCAGATAAAGCATGGTTCTTATGCATGGGTGTACATATTCAAGCAATTATTTGATGAAAGCGGATTTTGTACGGATATATTTGAACTATTTTTTCGACAAAATAGGACCTAGGCCTCTAAATATAATATTGATTACTGCGATCAAAGCCAAAACTCGTACCGAACAAATTGGAAAATAAGGGCCACCCGGAAAGGATTAGCCTCGCGCGACATTATCTCTGCAAGTTTACCGGACGGTTTTGCACTTTACTCCACTTGTTGGGACATTATTTTGCACAGATAACAATCCTAACATTTTTTTTACAGAAAACACCAACGTTAGGGTGGTGATTTTCACAGAACACAAAAACATAGTACCTCCATCTCATATTAATTGTCACAAAAGACAATGTATCTAGATGTATTTTAGTTCTAGATCTTGCGACACTTAATATGAGACGGAGGGAGTATAATATATCGTTTGAAAACTAGTTAGCATGTTGGCAAAGTGTCGGAGGATACATGGTAGCAACCTTGCATATGCAGCAGCATTTGCTAAGTATTTCAGATCATCTCTCATAAATTTAGCTAGTTAAAACTTAGCGTATTTGTTCCTAAAACAAAAGCATTTCTCACATGTATAAGAAAAAAGTTACGAAAATCAGCAGACGTTGCTTCATATTTCAAGGTGGCTGCCATGTATGTTCTTCTCAAGGGAACTAGTTGTAAACCAATGTAATTATATGTTTTGTATCATGTGCAAATCATTATCCCCACTAGCGGTTTTTGCAAAATATGCCCGAACAAATGGCGTGAACTGCAATAAACTTGATTTACCATTAACCCTAAGATAAAGGACCAGACAACGAAAGGTACACTATTCCTCGACAAAGTCTACACAAAGGGATCGCTGCACATGGCCAATGTTAATATATCTAACAAAGTCGAACTTGGATTTTCATCCTCGGGTGGAGTTTCGAGTTAACACCTTTAACTAGGCACACCAACTTTGCTTGATCAAGACAAGGTGAGGCCATGTGTTTCCACCCAAAATATGTATAAACTTGTCATCAAACATGTCATTTATAGCAACAGTTATACCAGAAAACGACCTCTCACTAGCTAGATTCCAATACTGAGATGGACCAATGCCCATCCATGTCGTTGTAGAAATTCCAGAAGCATGTGAACAAATTTGCAACCCCGCTTCCGAACAATGTTGTCCCTCCTTTAATCCACATTGATGGACGAGGGAGGGGCACCGAAGTAAGGTGCCTATATGATCCGTCCACCATAGTCCGCCGATCGCATCTTATGGGCGAATGTCCGAGCATCCACCACAACAGTCGTTGGCGGTAGGGTTGCTCCCTCCTTCTTCCTTCCAACGTTGGTATGCACATCGCACCATGTTGCCCACCATCCAGGTCGGACGGGGTCACCGCCAATCAGATAAACAATACGCCACTTCACACATGAAAAACCGGCGCTTCTTCCGATGGGAACTGTCGGATCTAGCAGCCTTTGTAGCCTGCCTTCACACATCACACGGAGGAAGAATGTGCTACCGTCAGCCCTTGACCTTGTCCGTGGCAGGAGCTGATTGTTACCGCTCCCATGACCAATCCTCATCTACACGATGAACACTTCACCTGGAATCTGCCGATGCAAGGGTTTTCAAATCCACCGCCATTCGCTGAACCACATCGCATAGTCATGGCCGTTACCCAACTTGCCGTGTATTTGTAGTTTGGTTCATGGCAGGGGTTGCCATAAGCCTTATGGTAGATCGCGGGTGGAAACGTAGGGAAGTTGTCGTAGGCGGGAGCACAAGTTTACCCATGTTCGGTACGTCGCAACAATGGCGGCGCCCTACTCTTGCAATCTCACTAAATCGGGGCTAAAGACTGAAGTATACAAAGTACAAAGTGAGATTAGATTTTCTATCTATCTTCTCTATCTGAGGTGGCTCCCGTTCGGCTTTATATATATGCAGCATGACTAGGGATTACATGGAAAACGTGGAGTCTAAGGAAAATATTCCTATTCCTTGTAAACAAGATGTCCGGCTTCTTCTTCAAGCCGGATTACGTACAGGGCCATAATCCGGGTTCTTCTAGAATCCATCTTCTTGTGCGTCGGCTTACTGGGTTGCCCAATGGACTTTATTGCTTCATTGCCTATGGGCCACCCGTGTAATACGACCTTCGGCCAATGCCGGACATACCCCTATTTGGCATATATCCGATAGTAGCCCCCAAGGAGAATTAAGACCTCCGATCTTCGTCTTTTCCTGAAATCCATGAATTAGAAAAGGCGGCCTTCAGTCTTGAATCTTCTCTTTCCAAACAATTTCATGCCAAATTCGCCTTTCAGGGAATACGACATTTCTTTGCAAGATTCACCTAGAAGGAACCCATTAACCATGACACAAGTGCAAGAATCATGCTTACGTCATCGTCATTTGAGCTTGGTCAAAACTGAAAAGTAAATCCCTGCAAGATTTTTGGGGCGAGAAACGAGGAGACTGGGCATCAATGTGCCACCTCGCGAAATATCGGATTTCCTACGGACACATGGCATGCATCCAACGGCTAAAGTAGCCGTTGGACCAATTTTGGCGCAAATTACCTATAAATACCACTCGGCAACCTCTTGGTTCACCTTGTTCCATTCAAGCCTCCTAGCAATCCAATCGAGACGAACCACCCGAGCACGAACGAGAGCTTCCCCACCGGAGCACACCCTCAGACACCATTGGCGGCACCGGCTCTACTCCGGCACGGCCTTCCTCCGTGATGGAAACTGGAGGAATTCCATGCGCGTCCGTGACCACCGGCGATGCGGACCCAGCCACAGCCGCCACGGCTCCTTCGGTGACACCCACTAGTGGAAACGGGGGCATTAGTCCCGGTTGGTAAGGCCCATTTGTCCCGGTTGTGCAACCGGGATGGGCCGGCCGGGACAAATGGCCCTCCCCCACTGGTCCCGGTTGTGCCAGGACCCGGGATGGTTAGGTATGGCCCACGTGGCGAACCTGGCCATGAACTTCGTCCCGGTTCGTGTTAGGAACCGGGATGAATGTCTCCTCTGGAAAAACTGTATTGGGTCCACTGGACCACGGTTGGTAAGTACCATTTCCTTAGTTTTCCCCCAACTGCGTCCATCGGCCCACGTATTTAATTAAGCCCAGTGGCCCGCGTCTTTTATTAAGCCCACTCGCTACATTCGGTCAAAGGGCCACAGGCCACGCGGGGTCAAAAGGGGCCACTGGCCAGCGACCTAGGGGCTGGCTCGCCCGGTCCTTTAATGTAAGACCACAGTCACGCGCGGTCAAAGGGCACACTGGCCGCCTCGTCTTCCCGCGCCTCCACTTCCCCGCGCGCGCGTGGCCACGAACGGCACGCCTCGGCTCCCCCGCGCATTCATGGCCGCCTGCAACCGCCGCCATGTTCCGGCCGCCAGTTGGCATGCCAGCCCCTCCCTCGTCCTTTTTAAAGGGCCCCCGCCGCCCGTACCCCTCACTCACCCAGGCCGCGTCCAAGCTCACCCAACCTTAGCCGCCATGTCGCCACGTTGTTGGTTCAAGCGCTCGAGGAACGAGCACGAGGCCGGGTCCTCCAGCGGCGCCGGCCAGAGACGCGCCGCCGTCCCCCCGCCGCCTCCGGAGGCGTTCGGCTTCGGTCCGGGAGGTATCCGGATCGGGGGGCAGCCGCGCGTCCATGCATCACCTCCGGCAGCGCGCCCGCCGCGCCGGGCAAGCGGTTCCGCCTCTATGTCCGTAAGGAGGAGGCCGAGTGGCACTGGGAGCGCGCCATGCCGGTTTTCTGGCCGGACATCCATCTCCCGGACGGCTGGCACCTCAACCCGCAGCGCATCCCGGTGCCGCCGCCGCCGACGAACGAAGACGCCCGCGAGGGGATCGACCGCCGGCGCGCGCTCCTGCCGGCCCACCTCCTCAGGGACCGCGCGTACGCGCGGAGCTCCCCCTACTGGGCCGTCTAGTTCCAGCAGGAGCACGACCAGCGCCGCCGTTCCTTCATCCCCACGGCCCCGGAGCAGAACGTCGACGACTACCCCGCGCCAGCGCCCGGCAGGGAGCCGGAGCTGTGGCTCGAGGAGGACATCCCCGAGCCCCAGGCCGACGACGACGACCCCGAGCTCCAGGCCGGACTGGAGGCCGCCTACGAGGAATCCCGCCGCACCCTCGTCGAGGACGAGATCAAGCGGTGGCACCAGGTCCTGGCCAACGAGGCCGCCAACGCCGCCATGATGTCGCCCCCTCCAGCAGGGGATCTCCTGTAGGGCATGGCCGCCGAGATGAAGGCGCAGGAGGACATGCCCGACCCGCAGCCGCTGCCCCCAGGCCTCGAGTACGGCATGAGCTGGGCCTGGATCGGCGGCCAATGGTCGCCGGAGCCGCCGGAAGAGGAGATGCTGCCGCCGCCACCGCTGCCCCCGATGCTCCCGGCGGGACCCCCTCAGCACTTCCTCCCGCCGCCCCCGGCGGGGCCCCCTCAGCTGCCTGCCCACCTGTGGCAGGCACCGGACTACCACTGCATCTCCTCCGACGAGGAGGACTAGGCTACCCCCCCCAAGAAACGGCCGGCCTCCTATGGTCGCGCCGCCGCCCCCGTTGCACGTAGAAGGGCGGCCAATAGGGCCGTCGCCGCCAAGAAACACGGCCGGCCGTCTGTGGCCGCGCCGCGCCCCCGATGTGATCCCGGCCTCCGACCTTTTTTTAATATATCTATGCATTCCCCGTCCCAAAACTCGTCCCCCCTTGTCTAGTTCAACCCCGCCGGCGGAACCAGCACCGGCGGGATCTTCTATCCACTCCCGCCGCCGGCAGGGCTTCGCCAAGGCTAGTCCGCTGTCCTGGGTGGTGGCTCGGCCTGGGGAGAGGGCCGCGATATTTATACAACTGGGCCTCTAGTCCCGGCCCGTGCCACCAACCGGGACTAGAGGTACCCCCTTTGGTCCCGGTTGGTAGCACGGCCCGGGACCAAAACATTTTTCGAAATTTGCTGCCCCCTGCGCGCCCAAATTTTTTAGCGCCCAAATTTGAAAATTGTTTAAGTTTGCACATTAATAAATTCTACATACTTTCGAATTTGACTAAAATTCCAACATGAAAAGTGCTAGAATTTGCATAACTAATTCAAATCCATTTTTTTAACTAAATAATTATTCTAACTATTGAAACTATTAATTATTTTACTATTTGCATATAATTTGAATATAAATATCTTATAATTTTTGTTTTCTCTTGTGATCTTCCGATTTAGTCCAGAGCATACAAGGCATCCGGGTGATTTATATAAAGTTCGACAAAGCGAGTTGTACCTTATTGACACGGTGAATTTGAGATCTTCGTCTACAACAGAAAAACCATAGTTTTCCTCCGAAGGTTTACTCTGAGCATTCTTTCGCCATCTTTTCAAAACATAGTGTGGTGGAATTTCTTTGATATTTCTGATCTCAATAATCTTCAGTACCTGGCAACACGGAAGACCTACATTGCAGGAGTGTATGCATTAGCAGCTTGCCAAAGTAACCGCACAGGTGCAACCCTTTGCGTCATTTGAACTCCAAGGTAGTTATCTTGTTGTTCAGCTAGACGTTTCTCCTCCAAAAATTTATCATAACTGTTAAAGAAGTACCGAAGATCTATTTCTGTTTTAAGGATATCTGTCAATATGGTATCCGTACTATCACTTCGAAGTCTGGAGGACATGTCCTTCACATAGAATCTCTGCATTTATATTATTCTCTTGGTGAAAGAATGCCCGTCCCTTGGTATCATTGTTTTCTTTCCCAGCGTTCCTTTTCCCCTCAGTCTCCCCTCATGTCGCGATTCAGGAACACCAATTGTCTTAAGGTCAGGAATAAAGTCAACACAGAACCCAATGACCTCCTCTGTTCCATAGCCCTTCGAGATGCTTCCTTCTGGCCTAGCACGGTTATGAACATATTTCTTCAAGACTCCCATGAACCTCTCAAAGGGGAACATATTGTGTAGAAATACCGGACCAAGAATATGAATCTCTTCACATAGGTGAACCAGGAGATGAGTCATAATGTTGAAGAAGGATGGTGGGAACACCAACTCAAAACTAACAAGACACTGGACCACATCCCTCTGTAATCTTGTCAGAATTTCTGGATCGATTACCTTCTGAGATATTGCGTTCATGAATGCACATAGCTTCACAATGGGTACTCGAACATTTTCCGGTAGAAGCCCCCTCAATGCAATCGGAAGCAACTGCGTCATAATCACGTGGCAGTCATGAGACTTCAGGTTTTGGAATTTTTTCTCTGCCATGTTTATTATCCCCTTTATATTCGACGAGAAGCCAGAAGGAACCTTGATACTGTAAAGGACTTCAAAGAATATTTCCTTCTCTGCTTTAGTAAGAGCGTAGCTGCTTAAGTAATGGCGCCCTGTATCTGTGTGCTTGTTGCTTGGGTCTTTCATACGTTGCTGGTCCTCCCGTGCTTCTGGCGTATCTTTTGACTTCCCATACACGCCAGGAAGCATAGAAGATTGACACAGAGATTCTTGGTCACGTGCATCACGTCGATCGAAGACCGGACCTCTAAAACTTTCCAATAGGGTAGCTCCCAAAATATAGATTTCTTCTTCCACATGGGTGCGCACTTATCAGGGCCGTACGGAACTGGTTGGCTGCCAGCAGCCTTACCAAAGATTACTTCTAGGTCCTTGACCATATCGAATATATCATTACCACTACGGAGCTCAGGCTTCTTCCGGTTATCTGCCTCACCTCTGAAATGCTTCCCTCCTTTCTTTCTTACGGGATGCTTGATCTGAAGAAATCTACGATGCCCCAGGTATACAACCTTTTTACATTTATCCAAAAAAACATTGTCAGTCTTATCTAAACAGTGTGTGCATGCATTGTATCCCTTGTTTGTATGTACGGAAATGTTACTAAGAGCAGGCCAATCATTGATGGTTACGAAAAGCAACACCCGTAGGTCAAATGGCTTTTGTTCGTTCTCATCCCACACACGTACACCTGGTTTTCCCCACAATTGTAAGAGTTCTTCCACTAATGGCCTTAGATACACATCAATGTCGTTGCCAGGTTGCCTCGGGCCTTGGATGAGAACTGGCATCATAATGAACTTGCGCTTCATGCACAACCAAGGAGGAAGGTTGTACATACATAGAGTTACAGGCCAAGTGCTATGACTGGAGCTCTGCTCCCCAAAAGGATTAAAGCCATCTGTACTTAGACCAAACCATAAGTTTCTCGCCTCTCCTGCAAAGTCTGGGAAGTCTCTCTCGATCTTTCTCCACTGCGATCCATCGGCGGGGTGCCTCAACTTTCCGTCTTTCTTACGGTCTTCTTTGTGCCATCGCAACAACCTAGCATGCTCTTTGTTTCTAAACAGACGTTTCAGCCGTGGTATTATAGGAGCATACCACATCACCTTAGCAGGAACCCTCTTACGGGGGGGCTCGCCGTCAACATCACCAGGGTCATCTGCTCTGATCTTATACCGCAGTGCAGTGCATATCGGACATTCATCCAAATTCTCGTACTTCTCACCGCGGAAGAGGATGCAGTCATTAATGCATGCATGTATCTTCTGCACATCTAATCCTAGAGGGCAGAGAGCTTTCTTTGCTTCGTACGTACTCTCAGGCAATTCGTTATCCTTTGGAATTTTTGGCTTCATTAGTTGAAGTAAACTCTCAAATGCCTTGTCAGTCACACCATTCTGTGTCTTCCATTTCAGCAACTCCAGTGTGGTACCGAGCTTTGTGCTACCATCTTTGCAATTTGGGTACAACAATTTTTTGTGATCCTGTAACATGTTGTCCAGCTTCAAACTCTCCAATTTATTTTCACAGTCTTCACTTGCATCAGCAATAACTCGGCCAAGATCATCATCGGGCTCTTCTGATGCCTGTTCTTGATCACCTCCTTCTTCTCCATTCTCTTCCATTGCAGTATCGTCGTATTCAGGGAACAAAGGATCTTCTTCTTCTTCTTCATCGTCTTCCATCACAACCCCTCTTTCTCCATGCTTGGTCCAGTAATTATAGCTGGGCATGAAACCTCTCCGAAGTAGATGGTCGTGAAGGATTCTTTCGGAAGAGTGCTCTCTGACGTTCCGACAATCAACACATGGGCAACACATGAAGCCATTATCTTTGTTTGCCTGAGCTACAGCAAGAAATGCATTCAGGCCTGCCATATACTCGGAAGTGCGTCGGTCACCGTACATCCATCGTTGTCGTGCATCCATCTGCATCGTATAATTAATGAAGTTTATCAAAAATACATTACAATAACATATTAATACAGAGATGACCACAGTACATCGACAAATACTACTTTTTTATGTATCAGTTACAGATGAAAAAGATAAGTTTGTTAACCTCGTTCGAAGATACCATTTTTAGTGAGCTTATGTGTGGCTCGGGAATTTCGTCGAACACCTCATGTGCATAGTAAAATAAAACACACTAACACCCACCTCTCTCACACCTCCAAGCAAAAAAAAAGATGGAAGGGTGGGGGGGCTGGGGCAGTATATATAGGGGAAGGGGGACATTGGTCCCGGTTTGTGGCCTGAACCGGGACAAATTCTCATGCACGTGCCACGTGGCATGTGGCTAGGCATTGGTCCCGGTCAGTGGCACGAGCCGGGACCGATATATCCCCCACGAACCGGGACCAATGCCCCCAGGCGGTTTTTGTTGCCCCGGGCGCACGAACCGGGACCAATGCATGGCATTTGTCCCGGATTTGGTTGCAGCCGGGACAGATGCCCCCTGGCCCCCTGGACGAGAGGGGTTGTTTCCACTAGTGACCCTCGGCTGCAACCTCGGGGACTACACGGACCACGGAGAGCTCATACTTACTCCTGATGGTCACTGATGTCTACGCACGCTTCTATTCTTGTAGACAGTGTTGGGACTCCAAGTATAGAGGTTTGTAGAACAGCAGTAAGTTTCTCTTAAGTGAATCACCCAAGGTTTGTCGAACTCAGAGAGGTAGAGGTCAAAGGTATCCTTCTCAAGCAACCCTGAAATTAAGATACAAGAAGTCTCTTGTGTCCCCAACACACCTAATACAATTTCCAGTTGTATAGGTGCACTAGTTCGGCGAAGATATAGTGAAATACAAGTAATATGGATGATTATAAGTGGTAATTGCAATCTGAAATAAAAATGGCAGCAAGCAAACATGTAGCAGAACTAGTTGTAAACGGTGTCTCAATGTTTAGAAACAAGGCCAAAGGATCATACTTTCTCTAGTGGACACTCTCAACAATGATATCATAATTTAATACATAAATATCTTCTCTTCACTGCGCTAGACTGAACTACCCTCCGGTTGGATAACAAACACCAATTCACCGCGTATGGCTGCAAAAAGCATACCTTAAAGTCGCATTCCCCATCTAGGTAACCCCACACTGTCACCTTGAGCGCCCTAGATGGTTCCAGAAAAACATCACAATTCAATAGAGACATCCAACACAAATTAACCTCATGATAAGTATTTCTATAAACTTTAGCCTAAGAGTCACACACGGTGCGCACACTGTCACCTTCACACCGTGAGACAAGGTGACTCCTGAGTTCACATTAATAAAACCACTTGAGTAGCATAATAGATGAAGAGTAACATCTATTTATTCAACTAGATTACAAAGCTCATGATCACATAAAGATCACACCATGGAAGAGAGATATAAACCACATAGCTACCGGTAGAGCCCTCAGCCTCGGGGGAGAACTAATACATCCTCGTCATGGGAGTCAGCAACAGCGATGAAGATGGCGGTGGAGCCGATGGAGAAGGCTCCGGGGGCAATTCCCAATCCCGGCAGGGTGCCGAAACAGAGAATTTTGTCCCCCGAAACTTGTCTTCAATGGCGGTGGAGCTACTGAACTTTTCGTGGATGGAGGCTGATTCCTTTAGGGTTTTAGCGTCGGGGGCAATATATAGGCGAAAGGTCAATGTTGGTGGGCGCCCGAGAGGCCTACACCACGTGGTGGCGCGGTCGGGGGAGCCCACGTTGCCACATTTGTGGCCACCTCGGTGCCCTCCTCCGTCTCTTATTTGGACTTTGTTGACGTGTCAGAAAAAATAGGAGGTTGGGTCCCTGTTTCGTCCGATTCTGAGAATATTTCCTTAAGTAATTATCTGGAATAGAAAAACAGCAGAAAACAGGAACTGGCACTGTGCCATCTTGTTAATAAGTTAGTCCCAAAAAATGCATAAAAATTCTATGAAGTGTGAATAAAACATGTAGCAGTTGATAGAAAAGAAGCATGAGGAATCAAAAATTATATATATGTTTGCAACATATCAGCCACTCCGAGGTCTTCTGCGGCCGCGAGGAAGGCTTCTGCGAGCGCATCAGCGGGGGGAACCCTAACATTGTCCCCGCCAGACTACTCCACTACCTCCCCTCTCCAATCCATCATCCCCCATCCCATAATCGGGGTGAGGAAAACGCTTCTCGCCACCGGTGAGGATGCAGAAGGTGAGGAGGCCACCGGAGCTGAAGAAGAAGAGGAGGCAGAAGTCGGCAATTGGATCCGCTGCTCCGTAGATTCATCTTTGCTCCAGAGTTTGGAGAAGGAAAGATTTATCCTCAAGGACAAATAGAGGATTGAGGAGGAGGACGAGGAGCCGAAGCCATAAGACGGAGAGCGGATGGTGCTGGAATCCCACGTCCTCAGAGGTTTGGGGTTTCCGCCTTCTTCCTTTTTCCTTCAAGTTCTCAGCCATGCATTACGCTGTCCAACCTCACAATCTCACCCCAAACACCATTGAATAGAGCCTATGATAGTCTTTTTTTAGTATTGCTTTTACATAAAGCGCAATACTTCAGACGGGCTTCCTCCCGTCTGCGGGACCAACACCTTCAACCTGCGTTGTGGCAGGGCAAAATGGTTTTCAAAAATCAAAACCAGTGAATCCGTCAAACATTGGACGAGTTCCTTATTTTACTACAAGGATATCCCTTATCCTGGAAAGGATACGTGGATCCCTCCTTTCGACAAATCTGTCGCTACTCCTAGAGATAACTGGGTATTGTACATCGTCCAGGAATTGCCACCAGATCTTCTAAGGATGAAAAGGCGGATTACCAAGATGGTTGCTTCCACCCCGCCATAGGAATGGATACCGTCTTGTGCTGGCTCGAATGGCGGCTTCATCCTTTCTCTCACCGCTCCGGCATTTTCTCTGCACATATTTAGGACCCGACGATTCAATGCGGGTAACCCAGTTGGGCATGTCCGACAAAACCTTCCGGAAGAAGTTGAACCACCTTGTTTCCACCTACACTCAATACACGGAGATCTTCACAATGTATACTGTCGAGAATCCTCCTCCCAGGGTAATTCTTGTTTTTGGTGAAGGATATGGTTTGCACGCACAAATGTATACTAAATGTTTTTTATGCTTTGCAGCTTGAGACTCTTTCAGAGGGTCAACTAGTGTCTGCAGAGGAAGAGGCGGCCTTGAAAGCTCAGTTTGCATCGGCTGGAGGCAGGCATCGCAAGAAGACTACTTCCGCCCCGGAAGCCGTAAACCTGGACGGTGTTCCCGTCGCAACTTCCAGATATTCGGTTTTTCATTTTCATACCTTCTATTTCCTCGCACGAGCTTCTTTGTATTAAATTTTGTTCCCGTTTTATTATTTTTCAGTCTCTGTCCCGCCCCACTAAAGGGGAAAAAACTCAAAAGGCAAAAGGTACTTGCCCACCGAGAGCCAAAGAAACCTCCCTCCATTGCCCTCGAGACTCCTACGATAGATGTTCTAGGAGATTGCTCTGCTCCTCAAAAGGACGAGGAATTTCCCCTTCCAAGCTAGCCCAGCCAGCCTGATACATCCATACCGTATGTGCAAGAAAGGGCGGATCAGCCAGAAGAAGGAGGCCGTATTTCGTCAATCTTGACGAAAAAGTTCCCTCTTTTGAGGAAAGCTTCAAGGTAAAACAAGAAGAATGCTTTGACGAAGATGGTTATATGTATGAATGGGCTAAAAAACGTTTCATCAAAGCTACTATAATCCGTCCTTGTCCGAAAAGCGGTGTTATAATTCGGAATAACTACACCGTCTCTCCTCGGCAGGTCATACAGGACGGCATTTGCCATATGGGGATTATTTTCCAGGAATACAGCAAGGAGTTCTCCGAAATGCTCGGAGGCCTCCAAAGGATGAGCCAAGTATACTTCGAACCCCCAAGCATTAATTAGGAAAACTTTTCGTATTAATGTTTTTTTAGTACTGTTTTCTTCCTTTGTGCTTAACATCTTTTCTTTTCCGTGTTGTCACAGTAAACGTCCGAACACATCAGCAGGGAAGTGCTCAAAAAACTTACCGTGAAAAGAAAAGAGGTGCGAACGCTCCTCAAAATCATAGAAGATAAGGAATCCGAGCTTTGTGAGCTTCGGAAGCAACTTAAGGAGCATGCATGTAAGTATGATTTAACGTTTTCCTTGTTTTCTTTATCTTGCGAGTTTTAATCCTTTCGTGCTAATCTATTTTTTCGTATTTTCAGCCTTACTTGCTGAAGCAAAGCAAATTGTTGCGTATTGTTGAAACGCTCAATGGCCTCGTGAAGAGAATATTCAACTTTACAAGGATAACATGAAGATCCAAAATGAGCAAGCTTAAAGCCACAAAGCCTTGGAAATTTCCGAGGCTTGGCTTAAAGCTCAGAGCGAGAAGGACGGCTCCGTCATCCGTGATTTTTAGTACACCATTCGCGGTCACCTGGAAGAAATCGCGGAAATTGATAAACATATCCTCGGTATGCTTTTTCAGCTTTTCCGACTTTCCTTTCATTTTCGAACTAAATGTTCTTTTGGGATTATCTTACTTTGTGCTCTTTCATAATTTTTAGTCGAAGGTGACCCCGCTCCTCGGATTGATCGCATCCGAGCTTTCGGTGGCTTCGTCGAAAGTATGAAGAAATCCGGAAGAAAGCTTGTAAGCAAGCTTCTTCCGGATAAGAAAGATTGGTTGTGTTTGACACAGTCATTGCTCAACGTCAGTCTAGGATGGAGTCTGCCGCTCGTGGTGAGTTTCTCATGGCCCTTGGGATTATGCAGATGCAATATCCTTACGCCAAGACTTGGCGCATCGCGGCCGGCCTTCCTCAAGGGTACACTGATGCCCAAAAGGCGGAAATCTTTGAGTCTGTCAAAGGCTTTGCATCCAAGATTGCTCGGATGGTCTCCACCACATCTTCTATTCGGAAGACGAGATTCCCTCTACTTCGGAGAATCGGAGTGATAGCGATGAAGACGATGACGACCAGAGAGACGAGTAAATTGATGCCCTGCAATTGCCAGAAGGCGGAAAGACTACATTACTGTTTTTCAATGTAATATTCATTATGTAATGCATTCCACGTGCCTTATTTGTATAAACAATTATGATTTTGCGGAAGTTATCCTTGCAAGAAAATGTGTCTCCCTTCTTTTAAGTTCTTTGGCTTGTATGCTTTAACTTTCTAGTGTTTTAGCGAATCCTTAAGTATGAAATCTTCAAGCCGAGCAATCGGGCTATACAACCAATCAATCTAAACTCAGAATCGAGAGTCATACTTTTGGCGCTTTAACTTACTAGTCCAGTGACCTAGCACACAAACTATCAGATAATACTTAAGTAAATGAGGAGCAAAAAGCATGAACTCCAGGCTCACGTGCTAAATCCAGCGTTCTGTAAGTTATAAGGCTAAAAGCATTCAGTTTACTTAACTCCGAGCACACAGGAAAAATTCGGATTAACACTGAAGCAAATTAAAAGATCATTGGGAAATAGAAAGGGCGGAACATGATAAATGGTAAAAGACAGAAAATATACGCATGAATTTCCGACATAATTTATTTTGTGATCTCAATAATGTTTACATAGAATTGGGCTACGTATAGAAAAGACATAGTTGTTGGATTGTCCATGGCCGTTTTATCTCTTCTAGCTCCACATCCATGTGTCTTTTCCTTTTGCAATTCTTGTTTTTGGGTCTTTTTTGTCATCTTGAAGAAAGGTCCCTCCCATACTGGGGATAACTTGTGATTTCTCTCCTGCACCCTTCTTAGCACTAAATCACCTTCTTTGAAAGAACGGTGCTTGATTTTCCGGCTATGATATCGCCGCAAAACCTGCTGATAAATGGCATATCTTTGTAATAGAAGTTCTCGTTCTTCTTCCAGAATATCGACCACATCCTATCGTGCAAGTTTAGCATCCACTTCGTCGTATTCTTACACTCTAGGGCTATCATGGATTATATCCGTAGGAAGCATTGCATCTGTTCCATAAACCAGGAAAAAAGGCGTCTTCTATGTTGATCTATTCGGTGTTGTGCGTATGCTCCAAAGCATGGAAGGTAACTCTTCTACCCATGCTCATGCTGCTCTGTGAAGAGGCGATTCAAGACTTGGACGTATTCCTTGCAAAATTGAACTATTCATGCGTTCAACTTGTCCATTGGATTGTGTATGTGCCACTGATGCTAAATCAAGGTGAATTCCAGTTTTCTTACAATATTTTGCCAACTCTCCAATTGCAAGGTTTGTTCCATTGTCCGTTATTATACTATGTGGCACGTCATATCTCATGACTATGTCTATGAAAAATTTCTGGCTGTCACACCATCAAGCTTTTTGATGGGTTTAGCCTCCATCCACTAGGTATACTTATCCACTTCAACTAGTAGATGCGTTAATTTGCCTCTTGCAGTTCTGAATGTCCCCATCATATCTAGCCACCAGACCACAAATGGCTACATTATGGTATGGTCTTGAGCGCTTGTGCCAGCAAATTCACCTGCTTGGCGTCATACTGGCATCCATCACATGTATTAACTATGTGTTCCGCATTCTTATAGCTTTGTATCAGTGTTTTATCTTCCTTTGCAAGACTTTGTCCGCTCCATCCGAGAATTTCTGATCAACTAAGAAATTCAGGTAAGTTACCGTCCAATCCGAGACTGTGAGTAGTACTACAATCGACTCAGAAATTAATGGATAGTCTACATCTCCTCCTTTGATGAATGGTTCGAACAAATATTGAACAAACACACTCGGTGGCAATGTCTTTACCCTCTCTGAGCCATTCTGGATAATGCATCCGCGTTCCAGTTTTCTTCCCGCTTTATATGATTTACTTCAAATCATAGAAAGCAACTGGAAAATTTGTCTACTATCCTTCGATATTCCGCTATTATGGGGCTCTTGGCATCCCATGTTTGGTTATGCTGGTGATGCACTAGATCCGAGTCTCCATAGCATAATATGCGCTTGACACCTACCTCCTTTGCAATATGCAAGTCATGAAGTAGTGCTTCATACTCTTCCATGTTGTTACTAGCATTGAAGTAAATTTGTAGCACGTACTCCATTGTCGCCTTTTGGTGATTTTAATACTACACCTTCACCGGCGTCTTCCTTCATTTTGGATCCCTTAAAGTGCATAATCCAATATTTAGAATCCGACATTGGCGTTTTTTCCATAGCTTATGTCCAATGAATGATAAAATATGTCAACACGTGAGACTTAATTGCAGTATGGGTTGATACCTAATGTCGAATACCGCAAGCTCATTGCCCCATTTGGCGACTCTGCCTGTTGCATCCGCATTGGTTATGGTACCCCTAGTGGTCTTTTGCTTACCACCGTTATGGAATGCCCGTGGAAGTAATGACGTAATTTTCGTGATGCGAAGAATATGCCATATGCCAGTTTTTGATAATATGGATACCTTTTCTATGATTCCGAAAGTACTTCACTGAGATAATATACCAGATGCTGGTCTGGAATACTTTGCTCGTCCTTTTCCTTTCCACAATGATCACTGCGCTAATAACTCTGCTTGTTGCAGTTAAGTACAACAACATGGGTTCTTCCTCCTTTGGGGTTGCCAAAGTCGGAGCTTTCACTAAAGTTTCCTTTAATTGAGCTAACGCTTTATCTACTTCTTCTGTCCAAACAAATTTCTCCAATATTTTAAATAATTTGTATAATGGTAGAGATTTTTCACCTAGCAGGCTTATGAACCTGCTTACAGCGGCTGCAGAACCCATTAGTCTTTGGACGTCTTTTAAGAATGTAGGATTTTTTTTATCCAGAATAGCTTTGATCTTTTCCAGGTTTTCCTCGATTCCTCTGTGGAAAACAATGAAACCTAGAAGCTTTCCTGAGGGAATCCCGAATACGCACTTTAATGGATTTTCCTACATGTTATATGTGCGTAAGTTATCAAAGGTTTCTCGTAAATCCTCAAGGAGTGTATCCTTTTTCTTTGAAACGACGGCAATATCATCCATATAAATGTGGGCGTTTTTGCCTATTTTCTCATGCAAGCATCTTTGCATGCAACGCTGGTATGTAGCTCTGGCGTTGTTCAAGCAAAAATGCATGATTATATAATAATAAGTTCCGTAGGGAGTTATAAAAGAGGTTTTAATTTGATCCTCTTTCTAAGCGTATTTGATGATACCTGGAATAAGCATTCAAAAAGCATAGAAGCTCATAGCTAGCAGTGGCATCTATTATCTGATCGATTCGCGGTAACACGAACCTATAGTTTGGACACAATTTGTTTAGGGCCGGTATAATCTATACACATCCTAAGGATAATTGTATCTTTCTTCGGGACTAATACTGAATTGGCTGACCAAACAGTATGATAAACTTCTCGGATAAAATCAGCTGCTAAAAGCCGGATTATTTCCTTGCCTATATCCTTTTGTCTTTCTCCGTCAAATCTGTGGAGTCCTTGTTTGACGGGTTTTGATCCTGGAATTACCTTCAGCTCGTGCTCAGCAAGCTCTCGGGTACACCGGACATATTGATGCGCGTGTAACACACGTTCGTTGGGAGACCCCAAGAGGAAGGTTTGATCAGCACAACAACAAGTTTCCCACAGAAAGAAATCAAGGTTGAATCAACCAGTAGGAGGAAGGAGTAGCTTCAGAAGGTTGATGTAGTTGAGATGGTAGGGCGCACTACCGGTTCAGCAGCAACGTTGAAACTACACAACACAAACAATTTATTTTGCCCCAACGAAACAGTGAGGTTGTCAATCTCACCGGTTTTGCTGAACACGAAGAGGTTAAACGTATGGTGAAAACAGTATGAGAACAATATGAAAACATAAGCAGCATTGTGCAAACAGTGGAAGTAGTGGTTGTATTATCAGTATGAGAAAATGGACCCGGGTTGACAGTTCACTAGAGGTGTCTCTCCATTAAATATAGCTAACATGCGTGGCGAACAAATTACAGCTGGGAAAGTGACAGATAAAGAAACATGCATGACATAAAGATTATTATGAGATTCATACGGGCATTACAACAAAATACATAGAGCGTCATCCAACTACATCTATGACTAATAATCCACCCTTCAAATATCATCTGAACCAACATTGGGTATTAAGTTGCAAGCAACGGATAATCGCCGTAAGCAAGGTGTGTAATGTAAAAAATGTAAAAGGAAGTAAACATTGTTGTTTTCTCCCTAATGGCAACAACACATCCTCCATCCGTCACGTTTTTGTCACTCGAGCACAGATGAAGAGGAGGCATGAACCCACTATCGATCATAAATACTCCCTCTTGGACTCACTAGCATCTACTTGGCCGGAGCATCTGCTAACAACGAAGAGCATGCAAGATCATAAATAACATACACATGAAGATAACATGATAGATTGATAATCAAAAAACATAACAATCTATAATCATCGGATCCCAGCAAACACAACATGTAGCATTACAATAAGATGATCTTGATCATGTGAGGCAGCTCACGAGATCTAAACATGAGTGATGCACCCAAAATGCATCTACTTTTCCAAGCACTTTGCATCGTATTTCTCACCGGAGTCCCCCCATAATTGAATAAATCTGCAGAATCTGACGCTGTTTTTAGCAAAAGTCTTCTTTCCGTCTATTTTCGCAGGACTTTTCACAGGGGACGGAAACCACGTAACTTTTTATGGAAAATAAGGGGAATGAGCACCAGATGGGGCCGGGGGGCCACCCGAGGGCCAAAAGGGGGCCCCACATGCGGCCAGATTCCTTGGCCGCGTGGGGTCACCCCTTTTGGGCCCAGATGGCCCACTCCGGCTAGGTCTTCGACGTACCCATCCATATATACGAGAAACTGACGGGTTTCCAACGGGAGGGCTGTTCGCGAAACGGAGCGCCGCCGCCACCACGATCTTCGATTTCGGAGTCAGATTGATCCGGTATTTCACCCCCGGAGGTGGAATTCGAAGGGCTTCGTCACCATCATCATCACCACCATCATCTCCATCAACCATGAGCTCCATCACCCCCTCCATGTGTGAGTAGTTGCTGTAGGCATGTGAGGTGTGAGGGGTTTTGGATGAGATTGATCATGTAATTGCTACCCGGTATGCGGGATCTAGGGGTTTGTCTTGAGGATTCTTATGTCTTATGTTGATGCACTATTGCTAGGCTTAATGCTTGTTACTAGGGCCCAAGTGGCATGATTTCAGTACTGAACTTACATTGCTACATCATATATTTGAGTTTGGTTTCTAACTCAAAATGTGTATTTGTGACGCCCCGGGATCGGGCACTATGCAGATTTCAGCATTCCCGCCAAAATCCACATAATAACCGATTCCAGGTTGCCACTTGTGATAACATTACAACAGTTCACGAATAATCCACAACAACAGAAAAGATATATACAAGAGGACTCAAACGAGTCAAGGATACAACTGATACAATACAAAGATCCAAATAACAACGGAAGAAAACAACATAGCGTCCGGCTACGGACAAGATACAAATTGGACTAAGAGTCCTGAAGATAACCGAGAGCGTCCAATCCCTGCCCAGGCCAAGCTGGAGGGATTCCCAAGCTAACGTCGTCAGACTTCAAACCTGTTGACTGCAATGTTGAATATGCAGCCACGAAAGAGATTCGTGGGTCAGTACGGTTAAGTACTGGCAAGAGGATAAAAACCCATACTCACAAGATACCAGCGTAATCCGATCATCACAAGATACAAATACTTTGGGAATCAACGGAAAGGAAGGGGTTATTGCAAATAAGCGGCAGCGGGCTGCACTAACCAACTATAGAACTTCTACCACTTCCGGCTAACAGAAAGGAGATAAGATCGAGGATAGTAACCAACTGAAAGTAACTCCAAACAAACCCATCCTGGATCTCGCCCCTTATCCAAAGAAGCAATCCGAGGATAACTCACACAGTTGGATTAATGAATAATGGATCAGGTTGTTGTGTCAATAAGACTATTACTAGTCAAGTTATTAGCATTAGGTGTAAGTTGTTCTGAGTACTTGTTAGCCAGTACTTTCACCAAGTAATCCATAACCGCGGAAAACACGGCTTCTCGAGAAGATTTATCCCTGCAGGGGTGTGCTCCAGTACCCGTACACACTCAAGCCACCAACTAAAACTCAGGTTGGCCTGACACGACCCAAACCATCTCTACAACCCATCCTAGGAGTCACGGAGCTATAAGGTCCCAGCCACGCAGCCGAATACTCAGCGCAGGTGTGCAAAACTCCCGCAGGACACAACACCCCGGCACTACAGGCCTCGCCCTATATGCATCATCATCATCATAAGTAACCATGGGGGATCCACCCATTATGCAAGGAGCAAATGGAACACCCGAACTAAGTGTGGCTCTTCGGACAAGCTGCAGATCAGGTCTAAGTCGAGGGGGGTCCCATACTACCACCCGGATGCGGTGAGCACGCTCATCATGGATCAGTAGACAAGACCCTTTTCCTATTAGGGTCGACACTAGCAGGCCTCAAAACCACTTAGGGCCTCCTGCCGGTGCCTTATCAGCATATTATTAATAACAGGTGGATTGATTAACATCGAGCCCCCAGAACATAAAAGGAATCTAGTAACGGAAAGTAGCGGGTAACAGACTCGAGCAAAACAACCTAAGCATGCTAGTAAGACACTGGCTCAACCAAAGGGGTGATAGGAGTGGAGGTGAGGCAACAACAAGGTTAAGGGATTCATGTGATGGGTTCGTAACAGAAACAACTACTACTAAGGCTAGCAAAAAAGAACAACGGAAAGAATCGGTAACAAGTGATGAAAGGCAGCCATATGGCAGCAAGTGAGTATACTTGCCTGAGATCCAGCAAGGTAGCAGAACTTGTCGTTGCTCACATCATCTCAACGTCCTATCCGGGAAGAAGCAACGGACCTCGAACAAACACCGGATGCAACAATTACTACTACGGCAAAAGATCCAGCATGATCAAGATATGGATGCATGACAATTTAATTGATGCATAGAAATAAACTAGTTGACATGATAGACAGATTTAAATGGACCCATGTGCAATTTGAGTTGCATATGAAAAGCCCATGAATTATGGTTGAAACAATTGTTTTCCAACTAGTCAACAGGTGTAGGTGGATTAGCATGATGCATGGATGAGGAAAACAACAAAATAACAACAATAGAACCAATTGAAATAAGGTTTAACAAGGTTGGAAATTATTGGTTAAGGGTGGAAAGTTTGGTTACTTAAACATGTCACACAAGCAATTGTTGTTTTCATCAAGTTAAAGTGTTCAAAACAAATAACAAAATTTGTATTTGAAAAGAACATCAAATTTTAGTTGGATTACATGTTTCAAATATTGAAATTTGGATTAGGATGAATTTATTATGAATTAAACAATATTAAACAAGTTTTAATTGAATTTAGAACAAGTTTGAATATAATTGAAGTTTTATTTGTTCAAAACATAAATTCAAACTCACATTTGAAAAGTTCACACTTTGATGGTTTGAAAACATATTTTGCATGTTCAAAATTATTTTATTTTGAGCAAGTTATGGTTTTATCAAATTTAAATGAATTAAACAAGTATTAAATTATTTAGGCAATTTAAATTATTCAAATCATGAAACAAAATTTATATTTGAATTGGTGGTTCAAAATGGTATGGAAAACATATTTTATTTGCCTTATTTGGAAATAGTATGAATTATTTATGAATTGTTGCCAATTACAATTGAATTATTTGAATTCAAATTTAAATTGCATTTTGAAAATTCAAAACAGAAAACAAATGGCATAGTTGGATAGACAATTTAATTTGGAGCAGAAAACATATTTTGTTTGTATTAATTGGAGTTGGAATTAAAAAGTTATGTTTGATTTGAAAACAGGGACTTATTTGTGATTTACATGGACCTTTGTGTGGAAGAAAAAGTTTTTCGGATTGGTCCTGGATTTTTTTCTACTCGCTGCGGGTACACACCATCACGCTGACCATGGGGTCCCAGTGCCAACGTGGCGGGTGCGCGTTGAGGTGGCACGCAGGGCCACCGACTGGTGGGCCTCTGCCCCTGCGCGGACAAAGGAAAAAATAAAGGGGCCAAAACTGCGGCCGAGGGGGATCGATCCCTCGACCGGCAGCTTGCGCGCGACGGAACGAGACCAGCTGCGCTACGCTGAATTGGTGATACAACAGATGGTTGACTGAAGAAATATCTGCTCCGTGCCTGTTAACTGAACTCGACCGCGATGCACGTTCTGAACCTGACGGAAAAAGGAGACAGCGCGCGGCGGACAGAGACCACCACGGTCGCTCGACCGGCGGCGATTGCGGGCGAACGGGGGCAGTGGACAAGCGACGTACGTACGGCAGCAGTGAGCAGAGGGAGGGAGAGGGAAAAGGAGCAGAGGCTCACCTTGGTCTGTCGACGCGGAATCAGCAGCAGGTGAGGACGATGGCGCTCGGTGGCGCCGTCGACGTCGCGGGGGAGGGGCTCCGAGGCCTCTCCGGCCCGGTGGAGGCGACGAGGAGGGGGCTGGGACGTCCCAGTTTCCATTCCCGCCCGCGGGTAGGGCTCCCGCTTCCGCGGCGACCGGCGGTGGCGACAGGTTCAGAGAGGGTTCGGTGGCAGTGGAGGTGGTCTCGGTTCAGAAGAAGTTGCAGAGGGGACGATGGTGCAGAGGAACAGGAAGGCGCCGCGGCGCTAGGGTTAGGGAGATGGAGGCGCTAGGGTTACAGAGGGGGAAGGTGGTTTTAAGGAGGGGGGTAGCCTAGTACGGCAGCGATCCTAGAGGGGGAGGAGATGATCGACTGGTTCTGAACGTGTTCGTACAGGGAGATAGCGACAGGAGGGAGAAGATAACGTGGGGGGGGGGTGGGCCAGAAAGGTAAAGGGCTGGGGAGAAAGAACTGGGCTGGTTCCCTCTCCTCTCTCTTAATTTTTTTTCCTTATCTTTTTTTTTTTGCTTGTAAGGAAAGAATGGGAGAGATAGAAAGAAAGGAAAAGGGGTTTTTGGGGGGGGGGGGGTTCTTTTATTGTACAATCAAATTTTATTAGTTGCAAAATAGTGAGTATAAGCAAGGTTAGTTTTGATTTCAAAGTTGGTAATGTTGGTTTTAATTTAAATGGGTAGTTGGATTTCAAATATGGTTTGGGGTTTTTCTTTTATGCATTATTTGTGTTAATTTGCAAAATAGAGATTAAAGCAAAAGGTAACATTATTTTCCAGGGTTGAAACTTTAATTGATTTAAAGTTGCTAGTTGAATTTCAAATAATGTTGGATTTGGGAATTTTGGAAATAAACAAATTTTATTAAATAAGTTCGAGAAATTATGAAAACATTATTAGCTTTAATTTTGTTTGCAAGATTTTAATTTTTAAACTCCCAGTTGAAATATTGCCAAGTAGGATTTGATTTGATTTGAATGTGTTATTTGAATTTACCATTAGGGTTTTGAACAATTTAAATTGTTTTGGATGTTTGAGTGGTTTGGAAAACATGATGCAATTCTTATGATGCATGCGATGCAAAACAAAAGAAAACAAACAACTTTCTAGCCTAAGGTAACACCGCAGGTGTTACAGTATTACCTGCTATTATGTTGAACCTGCGAACCCTAAAGTGACAGCTAGGGAAAACAAGGGGGATATGTTCTAGTTTGAGGATTATGTCTGTTCATGGAGTGTTAATGCGTTGGTCCGGGCTATTCGAAAGGGTAGACCTTAATTACCTGTAGTTCCAAATTAGCCCCGGTGAAATGGGCAGGTAGGACAATAGGCTTCGTGCAAATTCTTTTGGTTAGTACGCACAATAATTTACGGAACACACACCTACATAAAATTGAGATAGAGAAAGGCCCCGCTGCTAGCAAAACATTATTACATGATCAATCTTATCCGTGTAACACCCCGCTGTCACCTCATGCCTGCGTTTTAGTCTCTGGTTTACTTTCACTCTTTTCTGGTGAAAACTGGGAAAACACTTGCTCTCCATTTACTTTCTGTTTGTTTACTTTCACTGCATTATTACACTCACCACTCTCGCTGCAAGTTTGTTGATACACAGGTGTGGTTGGGAGTGACGTCCCAATTGCTAAAGTCTCACCGGTATTCTTGTGTTCCTACTGAGTCGAACTACAAATTTGGGTAATACTTCCCATCGAAGACTACGATTGATCTCCTGCACTTGGGAGCCATCAAGACTGTTTTCTGGCGCCATTGCCGGGGAGCCTAGCTTTATTGGTAAGACCACTTGTTATTGTCTACTTGCTGCACTTTCTTGTTCCCTACAATGGGAAAGGGAAAGGACACTTCAAAGGAGGTAATGCCTTCGACTACTCGTTCTGGTAATGATTTTCCTAGTAGACCAAAATTTTCACCTAATATTGTTTCTACTGTGGCTGCTAAGAAAAAGAAAGGAATAGCTGGTAAATCACCATTGTCAAAAATGTCTACTAGTACATCTAATGATCAAACACTTGATAATGTAGACAAAGAACTAGCTTCTGAAATTCCTGAAACTATTGAAACACCTGAGGCAAATGAAACACCTGAAACAACTGAAATTACTGAATCTTCTGTAGATGAAAATGTAGAACTTGAGCTAGAAAGAAATGAGACTCGTAGAGAGTATGAATATGGGGCCTCTTCTGAAGAAGAAGAAAAAGCATTTATTGAGGCCTTTATATCACCTGATTATACAAAACTTGATAAACTCTCTATTTATGATGATGCATCTCTTGGAAACTGTTTTGCTGTTACTAGGAATTTGTGTGGCCTAGCTATTAGAATTAGAGATAAAGATTATGAATTCAATGTTAATCCTGAGATAATTGAGATAGTTGAGAAGTCTAGATTCTGTGGAAAAGATGAGGAGTCTCCTCTTGATCATATTGCTGAATTGCATGCTTTATCTACTACATTTGGAAATGATGAAATCCGTCAACATTATTTATTCTTAAAATTGTTTCCTTTTTCTTTGGGTGAAGATGCTAGAGTTTGGTATAATCATTTAGGACCTGCATGTATTACTAGTAAGGAAGAATGCTTGCAATTGTTTTTCAATAAATATTTTCCTGCTGAAAGGATACATGCATTAACTGTTGAAATTGGCAATTTTAAACAAGATAAGAAAGAGAGTCTACCCCAAGCTTGGGGGAGATTTGGTAAAATGTGTAAGAAATGTCCTGGTCATGGTTTTAAACCTCATGAATTGCTTGATATATTCTATAATAGACTAATGGGGGAAACAAGAGACTACCTTGATAGTATTGCAGGGAATATCTTTAGGGACAGAAGTGTTGATGAAGCAATTGAATTACTGGAGTCTATTCTCGAGAATGAAGCTGATTGGAACATTGAGGAGATAGATAAAAATGAGACACTCCCAGAGAAGAAAGGAGGTATACTCGAATTGAACCAAGAAACAATGGCTGAAGTTTCCAAGGATATTAAAGAGAAGGGTATTAAAACCTCTCATCTCAAGGAATTATCTGAAATGGGTATTAAACTTCCTACTGATGAACCATGCTTTCCAATTCAAGTGAACTCTATACTCCCTATGGAAGGTAATGAGGAGGTAACACCTCCTGTTGATGTCTCTTATGTTAACAATTTTGCTTATCATGATAATCCTGAGGAGCGTAAAATTAGAATGACTATCATGGAAAACCATCATAAAATTAATTTCCTCCGTGAAAATTTAAATGCTAGTGTAGGGGAAGTTAAAAGAATTGTTAAATATTGTGAAATGATGAACAATCAAGTTGAGCAAATGATTTCTTTACCAAATCAATTGTATGAAAATCTGAATAAACAAAAACAATTATGTGGAGTTAATACAAGGGGAGGTGCAAGCACCCAGGATCCTGATTATCCTGATGATCATCCTAAAAGAAAAGAGCAAGTTGCTCTTAAAGATAAATCTTTTGCAGGAAAATCTCCCAATGAAAATGAGCATGATGATGACTCCAATGAGCAAGACAATGATATTTCTATTTCTGATGCTGAAACTGAGGATGATAATAATGAAGAAGAAGAATCATCTCCACCTGATATTGAACAACATGATGATAATAATGAAGAAGCTGCTGGTAAGGAGGATCCTCAGCCTCCTATTGAGAAGACCAAGAAGAAGAAGAAACCAAATAAAGATAAAGATAAAGGTAAAGAAAGGGATCCATGGGTACAAAGACCCATTCCATATCCCCAAGAGGTATCAAAAACAAAAGATGAAGAGAGGTATGGGCAATTTTATGATATGATTAAGAATATGAAATTAGAGATTCCACTTATTGATGCTATTAAGAATCCTCCATATTCAAAATACATGAAATATATTGTCACTAATAAAAGAAAGATACCTACTGATGCTATTACTACTATGCTTGCTGATTATTCATTTAAAGGAAAATTGCCTGAAAAACATGGAGATCCTGGTATTCCTACTATTCCTTGCAAAATTAAAGAAGCCTATGTGAAATATGCATTATGTGATTTAGGACCTGGTGTTAGTGTTATGCCTTTCTCACTATATAAGAAGCTTAATTTGAACAAACTAGTTCCAACAGAAATATCTTTACAAATGGCTGATAAAACAACTGCTGTACCTATAGGAATATGTGAGGATGTTCCCATCTCTATTGCTAATGAGTTGATACCTACTGATTTTGTTATATTAGAAATGCCTGAAGATGATAATCTATCTATTATTCTTGGTAGACCTTTTTTGAATACTGCAGGAGCTGTGATAAATTGCACTGAGAGCAAAGTGACATTTAATGTTAAAGACAAAGAGCACACTATTTATTTTCCCAAGAAGAAACATGTTACAAGTATGAGCACAAGTGTGAATGCTATACAAATAAATTCCATTAAGATTGGTAGCATTGAAATACCTATACCACCTCCAGCACCAAGGTATGAAATATTGATGATTGGGACCATTCCAATCAAATATGAGGTAACTTGATTTATTGTTTTATAATAAGTAATAATAAGAATCATGAGCTATATTCTTAACATGTTGCTAATGAGACCTGATCAACCTCATTACTAATGTGGAAATGATAAAGGCATGATTCACAAACATTTAAATTGCATTTTTTTTATGTTATTTGCTTTAAAATTGTGAGACATAGACATAGTATTAAAAAAAATTAGAATCAGAAATCACAGAATATGAAGTTTTAGAAATTCTCTATAGAAAAGTTTCACGTAAAATTCCATAAAAATTAGGGGGTCAGTTTTTTGCCCGAAGGGACCAGCAGCCAGTGGGGGAGCACCAGCAGGCCACCAGGGGCAAAAATAGGTACCTCCACGCGGCCAGATTCCTTGGCCGCGTGGGATACCCCATTTTTTGCCACAAGTGGATGCTGGGGCCCATCCAATGCTCATCTGCTCCCTTTCGACCAAAAACCAACCCCAGTTCATCTCCTCCATTTTTCCCGTGCTCTGTTTCTCCGTCAATCCTCGATCTCCACATTTGAGGCAGATTTTTCAAATCTGTTTGATAGAATCACTCCTTGGTATGTAACTCCTTCACTCATCCAATTACTTTTTGCTCCCATGCTTTGTGTATGAAGTATTTTCCTGCACTAGGTGCCACCTATTATGTCTAAGAACTCCATGAATTTAAGTTTTCTAGTTGATATGGATGCATGATATTGATTAGAGGACTAGTTATGGATGCCTTAGCAATGTTTTAGAGTGATACAATTTAATTTTTGTTGGATTTTATTTTGGTACAGCAAGGTAACATGTTGAACAAGGGAAAGGCATTGCTTTGGATGTACTTAAGGACAAGGAGAAGAGAATCAAGGGTGTCCAACAATCATGATGATAATCAGTTATGGGAGGATGAATTGGTTTTTGCAGGTGAAAATCTGCGTGTCCATACCACAAGATGGCAAGACCCCGAAGTTTTTGAACATTGGGGGATTGCTGAAGATTTCCAAGCCTTTGTTGCAACTACGGGGCTGCTTGAGTTCTCACGCCATCCACGCAACACATATGTGGAACTCTCGAGGGAATTCCTCTCTACATTCAGGTTTGAGGGACCGGTGGTGCACCGGAAAAGTAAGTCTAAGAACCCTCCTCCAGCTACTTTTGTCATTAAATTTACAATGAGGGGGCAGCGTTTAGTCATGTCATTAGAGGAATTTTGTAAGTCTATACGTGTACCAACTACGGGGTTATGAGATGAAACATATGCTGATTCTAGAGAAGAACTTGTCACATTCTGGCGTAGCATTGCTAAAAATATTCCTGAAAGAATGAATAGAGGCAAGCTCACATGCATCCAACACCCGGGCCTTAGATATTTTGCATTGTTTCTTGCTAGAGGATTCCTTGCTAGGGATAACACTTCTGCTTGCACTGGTCCTATGATCTATTTATTAAAATGTGCAATGGAAAATACAACACCTATATATAACCTGGGAACCATACTTGCTAGAACTTTGCATTTAGCTGTGAGTAGGAATGGAACGGATAAAACTCCTTTATATGTTGGTGCCATTGCCACTTTAATCCATGAATACATTATGGCAGAACGAGGTTTTAATGATAACTTGGGTACCATGGTAAATGAGTCTCGACTGCTGGATTTTGGTTTACTTTTTCGCATGGATATGAGCAGGGCTGAGAAAGAATATTTTTCATATTGCTATAAGGATTCTAATGGGCACATTATGTCTGTTAGGCTCCCTTGTTCTGACTTGTTTGACAGGGAGACAAAGTGGACTGTGCAAGAAGAGCCACAACAAGAAAAGCAACAACAGGAAGAGCCCCAATACCAGGCGCCTATGGCATATCCCTGGGGCTTCCCTGAACCACACCTTGGAGCACAGGCATGGCACGATCCATCCTTCTTCCAGGGAGGTTCATCGAGTGGTGGACATGATTACCACCCAGGATACTAGCTTGATCACAAGCTTGGGGCAGTATTTCTCTCCCTCCTCATTCGTTGTGTTATATCACTTGCATGTTATTTGTTGTTTTATGTTCTTTAAATCTGAAAAACACAAAAATATTTTTTTTATTTGTTAGCTAGTTTACTTCTGGTTATTTACATTATGTTTCTAAAAATCAAAAACCACAAAAAGATTTTTGTTTTCTTGAGTTTAGTATAAATACGGAGCTGTAGGAATTGTTGAACTATGTTCACTGTTATATGCTTTAATCTTTACTTGTGACTCCGTTTGAGCTGAAAATTTAATCACTACTGCAACTTTTTATGGCCTTCACCTCTGTAAAACATGAGAAACTTTTGAGTTGTTTAGGTAGGTAAACAAATTGCTGAATGCAGTAACTTTTTATAGCAAGATTTGAGTTTTTATTGAGCAGTTCAAGTGGGGAGAGGAGAACAACAATGATATGATAATGTGCTTGAAGGGATGAAAGGTATGACACCTTTGCCGTGCTTATGTATGCTTTTTAATAACAACAAGTGCACACCTTATGATTCCCTTAACACTTAGTGACATAATAGCCATTGTTTATCTTCTCCGTGGTTTAGTAGAATATATTCTGATGCAACTGAAATATTGTTTAGTGTCATTACTTGGCTGATGGATTCAATAATTGTAGCCTTAAGCAAAGGTTTACGCATCCCATTGTGCTTACTGAACTTGCCAACCAAGGAAAGAATTAAAAGAGAAAATTTCATGAATGATAAAAGTGGAGTCTTATGCTTGACGAACTTATGGTTGGGGGTTAGTCTAAATGTGTATCACATGGAAAACTTTAAACGCTGAACTAAGAATTCTATATTCAAGCTGATATTATGTTCTTTTAACTGTGGATGCCTGTCATGCCGAAATGAGGTAGAGGAATAGTAAGTCTTGATCAGTAAGTATATATGATTAGAGAGACGCATTGGGCCGCTAACCCAAGCCATGCGATATCATGGTGGAAACTTACTTATAGCTAGAAGTGACTCCGCAACATATCCTATAATAACATAAGAAGCTATGCATATAGTGAATGAAATAAAAAAGGATAATGAGTCCATTCCATTTGTTTGTCTTGCCATTTTGACATGGGTTGGTTTCCATGTCATGGGGCAAGAGGTACCCCAATTGCTGCTCTCTATTATGTCATTAATACTTACAATGATTGTACAAGGCTTATTAGGAATCTAGAGTTGAGTAATCATGGTGCGGGACTTCGCTTTTAAGGGGCATGAGGCTTTCAACTTGTAGTTTGTCAAGCATAAGAATAAAAATGAAAAATTAATGCTTTAGCAAAACTGAGAGCAAGGTAGTAATCACAATGATTTTACTTGTCAACATATGAAAGAATCAGATATCTCAAAAATCTTGATATGATTCAATCATCAGCAATGCACAAGCCTTTGTTTATGTCTACAATTGAGCAAACTCATTCAAGTATTAAAACTTCATGTTATTTCTATTGCAACAAGTATATATGCTTCAACACTGAGTAGATGCACACTTGCTAGTATTTTGCTACTTGTTACAGGAATCATGTCTTGAGTATTTGCTAGTATTAATTGATGATGCATATGCAATGCAAAGTTCTTGCCAAAGTTTTTATCGCTTCTGCACTGCGTTTGAGTTGTTCGAGGACAAACAACGAGCTAAGCTTGGGGTAGTTGACGCACGCAAAATGCATCTACTTTTCCAAGCACTTTGCATCGTATTTCTCTCCGGAGTCCCCCCATAATTGAATAAATCTGCAGAATCTGACGCTGTTTTTAGCAAAAGTCTTCTTTCCGTCTATTTTCGTAGGACTTTTCACAGGGGACGAAAACCACGTAACTTTTTATGGAAAAGAAGGGGAATGAGCACCAGATGGGGCCGGGGGGCCAACCGAGGGCCAAAAGGGGGCCCCACACGTGGCCAGATTCCTTGGCCGCGTGGGGTCACCCCTTTTGGGCCCAGATGGCCCACTCCGGCTAGGTCCTCGACGTACCCCTCCATATATACGAGAAACTGACGGGTTTCGAAGGGGAGGGCTGTTCGTGAAACGGAGCGCCGCCGCCACCACAATCTTCGATTTCGGAGTCAGATTGATCCGGGATTTCACCCCCGGAGGTGGAATTCGAGGGGCTTCGTCACCATCATCATCACCACCATCATCTCCATCAACCATGAGCTCCATAACCCCCTCCATGTGTGAGTAGTTGCTGTAGGCATGTGAGGTGTGAGGGGTTTTGGATGAGATTGATCATGTAATTGCTACCCGGTATGCGGGATCTAGGGGTTTGTCTTGAGAATTCTTATGTCTTATGTTGATGCACTATTGCTAGGCTTAATGCTTGTTACCAGGGCCCAAGTGGCATGATTTCAGTACTGAACTTACATTGCCACATCATATATTTGAGTTTGGTATCTATCTGCAATGTGTATTACCTGCTATTATGTTGAACCTGCGAACCCTAAAGTGACAGCTAGGGAAAACAAGGGGGATATGTTCTAGTTTGAGGATTATGTGTGTTCATGGAGTGTTAATGCGTTGGTCCGGGCTATTCGAAAGGGTAGACCTTAATTACCTGTAGTTCCAAATTGGCCCCGGTGAAATGGGCAGGTAGGACAATAGTCTTTGTGCAAATTCTCTTGGTTAGTACACACAATAATTTACGGAACACACACCTACATAAAACTGAGGTAGAGAAAGGCCCCGCTGCTAGCAAAACATTATTACATGATCAATCTTATCCGTGCAACACCCCGCTGTCACCTCATGCCTGCGTTTTAGTCTCTGGTTTACTTTCACTCTTTTCCGGTGAAAACTGGGAAAACACTTGCTCTCCATTTACTTTCTGTTTGTTTACTTTCACTG
This sequence comes from Alopecurus myosuroides, assembly GCA_028641055.1. Classification (NCBI taxonomy): domain Eukaryota; kingdom Viridiplantae; phylum Streptophyta; class Magnoliopsida; order Poales; family Poaceae; genus Alopecurus; species Alopecurus myosuroides. The sequence goes on along the minus strand of CM054063.1, from coordinate 209,628,254 downwards.
CATTATTACACTCACCACTCTCGCTGCAAGTTTGTTGATACATAGGTGTGGTTGGGAGTGACGTCCCAATTGCTAAAGTCTCACCGGTATTCTTGTGTTCCCACTGAGTCGAACTACAAATTTGGGTAATACTTCCCATCGAAGACTACGATTGATCTCCTGTACTTGGGAGCCATCAATGAGGCATAAAGTGGAGAGGACAACCATCTAGCTACTGCTTTGGACCTGTAGTCCAGGGATGAACTACTCACGCATCATTCTGGACACGGGCATGGTGGTGTAGACCCCTCGGGTGATGAATTCCCCTCCCTTCACGGTGCCAGGGAGAGCTCGAGAACCCTCTCGATCTCGGGTTGGTGATGACGGCAGCCTCAGGTGTTTCTGGGAAAGAAGTGGTATATTTTTAAGGTTGACGTATCGGGGGGAATAAATAGGCGAAAGGGCGATGGCGGTGGATGCCAGAGGGGCCCACACCATCCCCAGGCGCGGCCAGGGGGCGCGCCGCCCTATAGTGTGGACCCTCCGGTCAATTTCGGGACTCTGTGGAACCTTCAGGAATTCTAAAACTTCCGGGCTTCGAATTTTACGATTCCGAGAATATTTCCAGAACAACTTTTCTGAAACTAAAAACAGCAGAAAACAAGGAACTGGCTCTGTGGCATCTTGTCAATAGGTTAGTCCCGAGAAATCGATAAAAGTGACATAAAGTGCAAGGGAAACATGTAGCATAAGGCATCAAAACAACATGGAACATAAGAAATTATAGATACGTTTATCACGTATACAGAAGAATTTGATGAGCCCCCTTTCCTATTTGTCGGACATTCTAGTCCCATAACGATGTACTTAGTCGGATCTTTGGGATCGAGGATAACCTGCTTTGTATTCTCTTATGTCTTGAAGTTGTTCGCCAACTTTGCAGTCTCTTTTCATGTCGGCATTTCTGTCGGTGAGACTTCTTTTGCTAGTTCTTTCAGCTCCTCCTTTGCGATGATCCTTTCATCGCCAAGGGCTTCCTAGCTCTAACTCCTTTGCTAGCATGAAATCTTCTTCAATGGTGATTACAACGCCTTTTCATCTGGCATCTTAAGCTTGTTGTAGATGTAGCATGACCTGGCCATAAATTTGGCGAAAGCCGGCCGTCCGAGAATTGCGTGATACAAACTTTCGTTCGGTACTACTTCAAACGAAATCGTTTTGGTCCAGAAGTGATCCGGCTTTCCGAAGGTAACTTATAGTGAAATTTCTCCTAGGGAAGATGTGACGCCCCGAGATCGGGCACTATGCAGATTTCAGCATTCCCGCCAAAATCCACATAATAACCGATTTCAGGTTGCCACTTGTGATAACATTACAACAGTTCACGAATAATCCACAACAACAACAGAAAAGATATATACAAGATGACTCAAACGAGTCAAGGATACAACTGATACAACACAAAGATCCAAATAACAGCGGAAGAAACAACATAGCGTCCGACTACGGACAAGATACAAATTGGACTAAGAGTCCTGAAGATAACCGATGGCGTCCAATCCCTGCCCAGGCCAAGCCGGAGGGATTCCCAAGCTAACGTCGTCAGACTTGAAACCTGTTGACTGCAATGTTGAATATGCAGCCACGAAAAGGATTTGTGGGTCAGTACGGTTAAGTACTGGCAAGTGGATAAACCATACTCACAAGATACCGGCGTAACCAGTCATCACAAGATACAAATACTTTGGGTTCAACGGAAAGGAAAGGGTTATTGCAAAGAAGCGGCAGCGGGCTGCACTAACCAACTACAGAGACTCACTACAACATCCGGCTAAAAGAGGGGGATAAGATAGCGTATCGTAACCAACTAGTACTAGCCACCCAAACAAACCCATCCAATGTTACCCCCTACTAAGGAAGCAACCCAAGGATAACTCACACTTTTGGATTAATGATGGTTCAAGTTATTGTGTCAATAAGACTATTACTAGTCAAATTATCATTAATTAGGTGTAAGTTATTCTGAGTACTTGTTAGCCAGTACTTTCACCAAGTCATCCATAACCGCGGAAAACACGGCTTCTCGAGAAGATTTATCCCTGCAGGGGTGCACCAATTTGGCCGTACACGTAAGAATACCCCGCCAGGATGGAAATGCACTTCCACCAAGCGAGCCACTCAACACAACCCAACTCTTCTTCGCATCAAGCCCAAAGAACCCCGTGCAATTGAGCGCACGGCTAATCAAGCCCCACGAAGAAAAGGGGACCCTCATAGCACTCTAAGAACGTGTCTCCCTAAAGGCCGACTACAAAAGTTCCACCCTGGCCACGGGTTCGCACCTGCATATGCATGCGACAAATGGAAAACCCGAACTAAATGAGGCGATTTGGACGAGATGCGAATCGAATCAAATTGAGGGGGGCGCCCATACACGCTTCCCACATGCGGTTAGTGCGCTCATCATGGATCAGTAGGCAAGACCCTTTTCCTAATTAGGGTCGACACTAGCAGGCCTCAAAACCACGTCGGGCCTCCTGCCGGTGCCTTATCATCAAATTATTATTACCCAAAACATTAACATGTTGTTGATTGAAATGAAACCCCACTATCAAAACTAAACAGGTGATAAGACGGACAACAAGACTTGAGCGCAAACAACACTAAGCATGCAACTACGACACGAGGGCCAACAAGGTAAACAAACAACAGTTAATAGGAAGTGGAAGGAAGGCTATATCATGGCTGCAAGGTAAACATATAATAGGATCGAGACACAAGCATCGAATCATAAGGCTAGCATAAGAACAACGGAAAGAATCGGTAACAAGTGATGAAAGGCAGCCATTTGGCAGCAAGTGAGTATACTTGCCTGAGATTCAGCAAGTAGAGGTACATCCGCAGAACTTGTCGTTGCTCACATCATCTCAACGTCCTATCCGCGAAGAAGCAACAAACTAGAACAAACACCGGATGCAACAATTACTTCTACGGCAAAAGATCCAGCATGATCCTATTTTATGTGCATGGCATGGCAAGATGCAACAGTGGAAACAACTTAAGCAATTTAATCGGAACCGGAGTCCGGAGAAATAGGAATTGGTTCAAGTTGTTTATCCACACAGCAATTTAAATGTTGTTTAGCATGGAAAACAGTAAATAGGCGAGTTAAGCAATATTAAATGGAATAGGGCAACAATTGAATTAAATACCCCAACACATTCCATATTTATTTATTAGGTGAACATACATAACACTACTACAAATGCAAAATGCAAGGTGCAAACATGAACATGGATGGCATATTAGTATTCCTTGCATTTTTCTGGTTGGAAAACATATTTGATATGTGGAATTTGGTTTTGAATTGAGCAAGTTATTAAATTAGCAATTTTAATGCATTAATTAAGAAATAGTTGTTTTCAGCAATTTAATTTATTCAAAATAGAAAACAAAGTTTATATTTGCAAAGTTTAGAGAATTTTGATTGGAAAACATATATAACTTTTCAAATTTGGAGTTAAAATGAATTAGTTATGATTTATGCAATTAAATCAATTTAAATTGAGCCGGAAGCCCAACATTTAATTTAGGAGGTTCACGTTATTTATCTACCCATCAATATTAAATGTTGTTAACAGGGAGAGGCAAGGATGTAGATGAGCTACACCATTTAAATGGAACCGGGACAATATTTAATTATCCCAACTCATTCCATATTTAATTATTAGATGATATTACTATTACCCGCACCGACAAGATGCAATGCAACACATGAAAAAGATGACATTTTAATTATAGTTGATATGTTATAGAAAATAGGGCATATAGGGTATAGGGTTGGGGTTTGGGTTCGCACGTTGGAAAGAGGATCGCCGGGGTTAATGCCGGAAACTTCGGAACGTGGAGGAAGTAGTCGACGTCGAGGAAGTAGTGGAAGTAGTCGTTCTCGTTCCGTAGCCGAGGTAGTCGTTCACGTCATCGGTGGTCGTTGTCGATCTTTTCATCGAGGTCCGAAGAGGAAGTAGACGTGGTCGAGGTACTCGTCGCATCCATGTAGGAGATCATGGCGGTTCCGGTCTTCATGGCACACACGACGGCGGCCAACACAAACAAGCAACGACGAAATGGACACGGCAATGGAAGATGTCCACCCCGTCATTGTGGAACTTTTCTATGAAGGCCTTGTCGTCGAGGTACGGGTCGGGGAAGATCCCGTCGGTAGTTGTCGTTCTCAGGTCGAGGATCTTGGCGATGTCGGTCTTCGGATTTGGCGACGGGAGCCCGTGGACACGCATAAAGGCGGCCACCACACAAGCATCATGTCACCAGAAGATGACATCAAACACGGCGTCGTGATGTCCCTCAGTGACTATCATTCACAAGAGTGCTTGCCACACACAGAAGACGGAAACCTCGACCCCGACAAACAGAACATGAGCGTGAACGAATGCCCGCGAGGAACACAACCTCCTGTGGTATTTTCATCGAACACCTTCTGGGCGTCAAGGACAGAGTGAGAAGGGTCATGGAAGACAAGTGGCTGGCGAGGAGGTGGCGTACCACGGCAGAAGGCGCACGGCGGAGTACAGCGAGGACGAGGAAGGAGGGGAGCGGGAGATGGCGGCCGCTGCCGCTGCCGCATGGAGGGCGTCGGGGAAGGGGAGCGGGCAGGGAAAGGGCTGCGGCTTGGAGCCCTGCTCCTGCCGGCGCCGCGGACGGAGAGGAGATGAGGGGCGACGGGAGGAGAACCACGGCCGGCGGCGGCCAAGGCCGACTGGAGGAGGGGCGGAGGGAAACCACGGGCCGGCGGCCATGTACAGCGGGGAGGCGTGGTGGCGGGGCTTGGGAGGAAGGAGGACGAGGGGGCAGGGAGGCGGCGGAGCTCGAGAGGGGCGCGGCCAGGAGGGAGGCGGCGGTCGACGGGAAGGGGTTGGGGGAGGCGCTCGACGGGAAGGGGTTCGATGGAGGAGGAGACGCAGGCGTGTGGAAACGATCGATCCTTCTTCTTCTTTTTTTCTTCCGTGCGTGCGTTAGGTGTCGTGTGTGTGCGTATGTGGCCTGGGTGGGCTTAGGGTTTGGTGGTGGGCTGGCCTGGCTAGGCTGGCCTATCACCCAAACGTTTTTTTTTCTTTCATTTTATTACTTTCAAAAAAAGAAAAGAAAGGGTTTAGGGATAAGAGAGCTCACACCAAAATTGATTATTGAACTTTTGAGATTAAAATTTTATTAAGAAGTTATATGTATTCAAAAGGGATGCAATGCCACGCATGATGACATGATGCGAAAAAGAAACAACCAAGTTCTAATTGGGGAAAATCCCCGGTCGTTACAGACGACACCACTAACAAGGGATTGCGCCCTCGCAATCCACCTACTAACCCGGGAGGGGAAAGAAGTTCGAATATCGATTCTTCATGCTTCCAGTTGATCTCCTCGACACCACTAACAAGGGCTTCTCGACACCACTAACAAGGGAATCTTGCTCGGGCTGATGACGATGTTCTTCCACCAGGAATCTTCCGATGATCGAACCTATTAGGTTAAAGGCTCAGAAAACGTCCACCCACGTAGGATCCTAAAACTTTGAAAGATAGATAAGGGAAGAGACTCCAAAACAAATAAGATGGGAGGGGAAATAGAATAGAGATAAGGAGAAAACAAGAATCCTATTGAGATGTTTCGAAAATAGTTTAGCAGAAATAGTTTTTGACACTCTAGAAACAACGACCGTTAGCGAGGTTATCCTACAGGCTTTGCGGACCCGTTGCTTCGATAACCATTCGTATCGAAACAATATCGGGAATCAGAAACCATGCTCTGATACCATTTGTGACGCCCCGAGATCGGGCACTATGCAGATTTCAGCATTCCCGCCAAAATCCACATAATAACCGATTTCAGGTTGCCACTTGTGATAACATTACAACAGTTCACGAATAATCCACAACAACAACAGAAAAGATATATACAAGATGACTCAAACGAGTCAATGATACAACTGATACAATACAAAGATCCAAATAACAGCGGTAGAAACAACATAGCGTCCGACTACGGACAAGATACAAATTGGACTAAGAGTCCTGAAGATAACCGATGGCGTCCAATCCCTGCCCAGGCCAAGCCGGAGGGATTCCCAAGCTAACATCGTCAGACTTCAAACCTGTTGACTGCAATGTTGAATATGCAGCCACGAAAAGGATTCGTGGGTCAGTACGGTTAAGTACTGGCAAGTGGATAAACCATACTCACAAGATACCGGCGTAACCAGTCATCACAAGATACAAATACTTTGGGTTCAACGGAAAGGAAAGGGTTATTGCAAAGAAGCGGCAGCGGGCTGCACTAACCAACTACAGAGACTCACTACAACATCCGGCTAAAAGAGGGGGTTAAGATAGCGTATCGTAACCAACTAGTACTAGCCACCCAAACAAACCCATCCAATGTTACCCCCTACTAAGGAAGCAACCCAAGGATAACTCACACTGTTGGATTAATGATGGTTCAAGTTATTGTGTCAATAAGACTACTACTAGTCAAATTATCATTAGTTAGGTGTAAGTTATTCTGAGTACTTGTTAGCAAGTACTTTCACCAAGTCATCCATAACCGCGGAAAACACGGCTTCTCGAGAAGATTTATCCCTGCAGGGGTGCACCAATTTGGCCGTACACGTAAGAATACCCCGCTAGGATGGAAATGCACTTCCACCAAGCGAGGCACTCAACACAACCCAACTCTTCTTCGCATCAAGCCCAAAGAACCCCGTGCAATTGAGCGCACGGCTAATCAAGCCCCACGAAGAAAAGGGGACCCTCATAGCACTCTAAGAACGTGTCTCCCTAAATGCCGACTACAAAAGTTCCACCCTGGCCACGGGTTCGCACCTGCATATGCATGCGACAAATGGAAAACCCGAACTAAATGAGGCGATTTGGACGAGATGCGAATCGAATCAAATTGAGGGGGGCGCCCATACACGCTTCCCACATGCGGTTAGTGCGCTCATCATGGATCAGTAGGCAAGACCCTTTTCCTAATTAGGGTCGACACTAGCAGGCCTCAAAACCACGCCGGGCCTCCTGCCGGTGCCTTATCATCAAATTATTATTACCCAAAACATTAACATGTTGTTGATTGAAATGAAACCCCACTATCAAAACTAAACAGGTGATAAGACGGACAACAAGACTTGAGCGCAAACAACACTAAGCATGCAACTACGACACGAGGGCCAACAAGGTAAACAAACAACAGTTAATAGGAAGTGGAACGAAGGCTATATCATGGCTGCAAGGTAAACATATAATAGGATCGAGACACAAGCATCGAATCATAAGGCTAGCATAAGAACAACGGAAAGAATCGGTAACAAGTGATGAAAGGCAGCCATTTGGCAGCAAGTGAGTATACTTGCCTGAGATTCAGCAAGTAGAGGTACATCCGCAGAACTTGTCGTTGCTCACATCATCTCAACGTCCTATCCGCGAAGAAGCAACAAACTAGAACAAACACCGGATGCAACAATTACTTCTACGGCAAAAGATCCAGCATGATCCTATTTTATATGCATGGCATGGCAAGATGCAACAGTGGAAACAACTTAAGCAATTTAATCGGAACCGGAGTCCGGAGAAATAGGAATTGGTTCAAGTTGTTTATCCACACAGCAATTTAAATGTTGTTTAGCATGGAAAACAGTAAATAGGCGAGTTAAGCAATATTAAATGGAATAGGGCAACAATTGAATTAAATACCCCAACACATTCCATATTTATTTATTAGGTGAACATACATAACACTACTACAAATGCAAAATTCAAGGTGCAAACATGAACATGGATGGCATATTAGTATTCCTTGCATTTTTCTGGTTGGAAAACATATTTGATATGTGGAATTTGGTTTTGAATTGAGCAAGTTATGAAATTAGCAATTTTAATGCATTAATTAAGAAATAGTTGTTTTCAGCAATTTAATTTATTCAAAATAGAAAACAAAGTTTATATTTGCAAAGTTTAGAGAATTTTGATTGGAAAACATATATAACTTTTCAAATTTGGAGTTAAAATGAATTAGTTACGATTTATGCAATTAAATCAATTTAAATTGAGCCGGAAGCCCAACATTTAATTTAGGAGGTTCACGTTATTTATCTACCCATCAATATTAAATGTTGTTAACAGGGAGAGGCAAGGATGTAGATGAGCTACACCATTTAAATGGAACCGGGACAATATTTAATTATCCCAACTCATTCCATATTTAATTATTAGATGATATTACTATTACCCGCACCGACAAGATGCAATGCAACACATGAAAAAGATGACATTTTAATTATAGTTGATATGTTATAGAAAATAGGGCATATAGGGTATAGGGTTGGGGTTTGGGTTCGCACGTTGGAAAGAGGATCGCCGGGGTTAATGCCGGAAACTTTGGAACGTGGAGGAAGTAGTCGACGTCGAGGAAGTAGTGGAAGTAGTCGTTCTCGTTCCGTAGCCGAGGTAGTCGTTCACGTCATCGGTGGTCGTTGTCGATCTTTTCATCGAGGTCCGAAGAGGAAGTAGACGTGGTCGAGGTACTCGTCGCATCCATGTAGGAGATCATGGCGGTTCCGGTCTTCATGGCACACACGACGGCGGCCAACACAAACAAGCAACGACGAAATGGACACGGCAATGGAAGATGTCCACCCGTCGTTGTGGAACTTTTCTATGAAGGCCTTGTCGTCGAGGTACGGGTCGGGGAAGATCCCGTCGGTGGTTGTCGTTCTCGGGTCGAGGATCATGGCGATATCGGTCTTCGGATTTGGCGACGGGAGCCCGTGGACACGCATAAAGGCGGCCACCACACAAGCATCATGTCACCAGAAGATGACATCGAACACGGCGTCGTGATGTCCCTCAGTGACTATCATTCACAAGAGTGCTTGCCACACACAGAAGATGGAAACCTCGACCCCGACAAACAGAACATGAGCGTGAACGAATGCCCGCGAGGAACACAACCTCCTGTGGTATTTTCATCGAACACCTTCTGGGCGTCAAGGACAGAGTGAGAAGGGTCATGGAAGACAAGTGGCTGGCGAGGAGGTGGCGTACCACGGCAGAAGGCGCACGGCGGAGTATAGCGAGGACGAGGAAGGAGGGGAGCGGGAGATGGCGGCCGCTGCCGCTGCCGCACGGAGGGCATCGGGGAAGGGGAGCGGGCAGGGAAAGGGCTGCGGCTTGGAGCCCTGCTCCTGCCGGCGCCGCGGACGGAGAGGAGATGAGGGGCGACGGGAGGAGAACCACGGCCGGCGGCGGCCATGGCCGACTGGAGGAGGGGCGGAGGGAAACCACGGGCCGGCGGCCATGTACAGCGGGGAGGCGTGGTGGCGGGGCTTGGGAGGAAGGAGGACGAGGGGGATAGGGAGGCGGCGGAGCTCGAGAGGGGCGCGGCCAGGAGGGAGGCGGCGGTCGACGGGAAGGGGTTGGGGGAGGCGCTCGACGGGAAGGGGTTCGATGGAGGAGGAGACGCAGGCGTGGGGAAACGATCGATCCTTCTTCTTCTTTTTTTCTTCCGTGCGTGCGTTAGGTGTCGTGTGTGTGCGTGTGTGGCCTGGGTGGGCTTAGGGTTTGGTGGTGGGCTGGCCTGGTTAGGCTGGCCTATCACCCAAACGTTTTTTTTCTTTCATTTTATTACTTTCAAAAAAAGAAAAGAAAGGGTTTAGGGATAAGAGAGCTCACACCAAAATTGGTTATTGAACTTTGGAGATTAAAATTTTATTAAGAAGTTATATGTATTCAAAAGGGATGCAATGCCACGCATGATGACATGATGCGAAAAAGAAACAACCAAGTTCTAATTGGGGAAAATCCCCGGTCGTTACAGAAGATGCTTGTCTGCAAAGGACAATGCCATGAAAACATACATTGCTATGGTTAAGTTGGGTTTGGGACAGGTGTAGTTTCTTCAAAGTGCTCAAGTACATGATGTTGATGCTGGCTCTTCTGTCCATCAGCACTCTCCTTAGCCTGTTGTTTTGCACTACATGGCTTACTATCAAGGTGTGTGTGCGGGGTTCTAGGATATTGCCTGGATGATCTGACTGATCCCAAGTTATTGGGGTTTTTTTTGCATACTTGAGGTACTTTGGAGTTGGTGGTACTACAGCATTGATTTTTGCAAACCTAGATAGTCCTACTTTTCTAAGTGCTCTCATTTACCTTAGAACATGTCAAGAATATAATACATTGCCTACCCTTTACGGCTCTGATTTTGGGGATCATTGGCTAGTGCATCAGTTTAATAGAACCGACTTTGTACCATGTCCTACTATAGAACCTTTCTAAAGTCTGAACATACTTACCATGCCATGCAACGATTAACATTGCCAACACCTACATTATCAAAGCAATCAAAAACCACACACTCCACAACCTCTGCACCTAACCAAGTGCGCAAATCCATTCTACTCTCTTTCTTTACAACCTGATGATCAGATGGGAATGTATCACATGGATCGACATGCCTGTGTGGCGCAATATCCTCTCCATGCTTGTTTCACCTTTTTGGCTGATGGTGTTGCCAAGAAGGTGAGATTTCATTATTCATCCACCCTTGGGAACTTGGGTTCGCCTTTTCCCTGTTGCTCCTCAATCCGATCGTCACTATCGGACTCGCTTTCGTCTTTTTAGCTTCCGGCTTTTTTTTTGAAATTCCTCTTGGAATTCTTCCATTTCTTCCCAACTCCAGCGCTACTTCTCATATTCTTATTTAGCCTATATTGTTGTTTTGTATGATCTGGTTTCCCAAACTATGCATGGTGTATGCAAGGTTCACTTTGGACTTTATTCAACTCCTCATTGGAGTAGGATAAAGCTTCCTTGGCTTCTACACCTTTGCCTTTCCACCTGTTGGTGTTTTCTTTTCCAAAGGCAATATTTCCCTCTTTGGTCTTTTCTTGTGCATCAGGGGTGACCTTGTTTTCAGGGCGGGACGACTTTTGGCTTGTATGAGTGCATCGATATTTATGCCTCTTGCCCTAATGTCATCTGCTGCCTCTGCATGCTCATTGGATGTTGTTGGCATAGAACTAAGGTCTTTATGCTTTTTAGATCCCACCATGAATGGTACAAGGCCGGGTTTAGGACCATTGACAAAAACATGCATTGCTCGGATGTCATCCACTCTAGAGAAGCTGTTTTTCTTTGTTGTCCATCTTGAAATGAAGTCAAAGTATGACTCGTTTTTGTACTAGATGCACCGGTGTAAATGGTTAATACTCTTGGGGCGTTTTTATGTGCCTCGGAAGTGTTGAGCAAAAACTCTGTCCATATCCTCCGAGTTGTCTACCTTTCTTGACGGCAGTCCATTAATCCAGTCACGAGCTCCATCCAGCAACATCAAAGAAAGGAATTTTACTGCTTCTAAATATGTCCCTTTCTTGATCTGAAAGGAGGTATAATAATCCAAGAGCCATGTATCTGGGTTTGTACTTCCAGTATACTTTTGATAAGTTGGCTCGACTTTGGCAAACCAGCATGGAGATTGATATTCCGGATTCTGTCAGTGAAACACTTTGTTCTGAAATACAATCCATGCCTTTCTGCTCCTGGCGCATGCGGGTCCAACAGAGTGGACTGAGGGGGATGTACTTATCCTTAACCCACTACTGTGTGAATTCGTTCGTCGTGGCTCATCCCTGTTTCTTCTGGCATCCCGATCCCTCTAGTGAGGTGAAGTTCTGCTTCTGACTCGCTCTTTATTTCTTGGTGGGGTCCGGGACCTATCACGCCTGTTAGGATGTTCGTATCTTCTCGCTTTATCAGTCGGGTTTCTTGGGGTGGCATTGCTTTTCCATCTTTCTCTGCACGAGATGGGAGGAGAGCGCTATTGCCTTCCTTCCTGTTTTTTTCTTCCCGATCATCATTGATTCGGGATTTTGGGTTATTCTCGTGATGCGGCCGATGAGACCCGAATCTCGACGCTGCATCCCTCCCATGTGGATCTTTCCAATCCTTTTTGGAATCTTCATTCTTTCCTTTGAATTTCCTGAATCTCCAAACTCGCTTGGATCGGGTGCTACAGCTGCGATTTCACATGTGGCAATTTTGTATAAGGATAAGTTTTCATACAATTTGCCGGAACGCGCTTGACCTTGCTGTTGCTGCTGTAATGCTTTTCCTAAGAAAGCATACACTCCCTGAAGCTTTTTGTCTGCAGAGTAAAGGTTGTCATTGAGGATGGCGAACACAGCTTCTCCATTTTCAGCGGGAGTTTTGTAGATACATTCTCCCTTAATGTTTACGTTGTTCACCTCCCTTTGCCAGGATTGGTATTCCAACCGTCTTTTGACTGACCGGTCTTCCGGGATTCCAACTCCGGGTAACCTTGTAGGCTTAATTCCTCAGCGCTTCCGGCGTTCGAATTCCTCAATTTCTTCCTGCTGCACTTTGACGGCAGCCTGGGCTTCTATGTGCTTTTTACGAGACCGGTAGAGTTGTTGCTATTGCCGCATTATTGCTTGTATCCTGGCTTCCAGCACTTCCGGTGGTTCATGCCTTCCAACCGGGGTTTGATCAGCTTCATCTTGTTCCAACATTAGGGGGACCGGAACTATTTCATCCTGCGTTTACTTTTCTTCTCCACCGTCTTTACACTGTTGCTTCCACCAACTTCCAGGCTCTGGTTGCCTATGTCTGCCAATCTGTCTAGTTTTTTCTTCTAGGCTTTGGCGTATAGCTTCTTGACAGATTTCTTCTTTTTCTTGGAGGATGGGGTTTCTTTAAGGCTTCATCTTTCGTCAATTCATGAACGTCGGGGAATTTTGGGTTTTCTCATCCTCTTCTTCTCCGTTCGAATTATCTTCTAGTGGATGCGTTTTGGGATCTGTTTTCTCCTTTTCCTCAGTATCCGTCTTTTCGGTGGGCTTAGCCATCAAGACTTCGTGGAAACCTTCCTGCATGGATTTGATCTTTCTTTCTAAAGCATCTCCATCATCGTTGTAATCTGTATCGTGGGATGCAGATCCGGTTTCCGAATCCAACTTTGCTTTGATTGCAGCGAGAATCTCTTCCGAGGCTTTTGCCTGGCTGGCGGGTTCCGGGTCATCCATTTTTTCTATGGGTTTATCATCTTCTTCCTTTTCAACGGGATGTTCGTCCTCTATCTTTTCAGCAGGTTTAGCTTGCACCATGCCTACAAAGTGCGATCTGGGAATAGGCATCTCCTGAGAGGCATTGAACCGAGTCATACTTTGGCGATATGGAGTTAATAGATCTTGGTCTACCACAATTTATGAATAAGGCAGATATGTCCCAAATCCAGCGTCAAAGCCGTCTTCTACTTGGCATACGGTTGGTGGGACTTTTTTTGTTCCACCACGAAACCCATTTCTTCCTCCGTTAAACCTATGAAAACATTAGCAGATCCAATAGGAAGGACGCAAACACTTACCAGGTGATTCCGCGCCGGCAAATAGAAACCATTGTCGATGAAGTGGCTGACGTTTCCGTCGAATTCGAGGCTCCTGACCATGATGGTGCTGCCTATTCCACCGAGTATTCCCGCTCGGAACTTAACCCCAGACGTAGGAGGCTCCACGGCGGGCGCCAACTATCGAGTTTTCGTAGTTTGGTTCATGGCAGGGGCGCCATAAGCCTTATGATAGATCGTGGATAGAAATGTAGGGAAGTCTCCGTAGGTGGGGACACAAGTTTACGCAGGTTTGGTACGTCGCAACAATGGTTGTGCCCTACTCTTGCAATCTCATTAAATCAAGGCTAAAGCATGAAGTATACAAAGTACAAAGTAAGTCTAGGTTTTCTGTCTATCTTCTCTCTCCGTGGTGGCTCCCGTACGGCTTTATATATGCAACCGGACTAGGGCTTACATGAAGGAAAACATGGAGTCTAAGGAAAGTATTCCTATTTTTGGTAAATAAGATGTCCGGCTTCTTCTCCAAGCCGGATTGCGTATTGGGCCGTAATCCGGGTTCTTCTAGAATCTTCCTTCTTGTGCGTCGGCTTACTGGGCCGCCAAATGAACTTTATTGCTTCATTACCTATGAGCCACCTGGGTAATCCATCCTTCGTCCAATTCCAAACATACTCGCATTACCTATGAACTTTATTGCTTCATTACCTATGAGCCACCTGGGATACCCCTATTTGGCATTATCCGACACAACTCGCCGAGTCTCATCGACTCAAGCAGCAAAGGACATTCCGTTTAAGGTGATTGTTCAAAAAGAAGAGGTGGGGTTATATGTGGAAACCCGGATTTCCGCCTTTTATGTCATGTTTCACAAGGTCCGGAATTTGGTCTAGACAAGCTAGATCCTACAGGCCTGGCTTCGGATAGTCTAGTAAGCTATTGGAATATGCCTAGAACTATCTCAGATTTAGGTCAGAGGTCATCTTAGGCGTCCGGAGTAGAATCCGGATCTCTGTATTTTGGTCTAGACAAAGGAAGCTTCTAAATGGATTAAAACCTAGATCTTTTTCGATTCTCTTCTTTCTGAAGGGATGTTATTTTCCTCCTCCAGTTATCCAAGTGACTTCTCTTAATAGTGTGGCACATAGTATGGTGCATTGGAATGAAAAAATAATATAATTCAAGACATGGATCTACTATCAACATGACTCAACTTCCATTATCATAACCGAACTCATTCAATCCTCAGTAAAATGTAACATAACATCACTTATAAGAAATTATGAAACTAATGGGATCAAAACCTAGAACCACAGATGCAACCAAATCCAATGTTGGAGGAAAACTAGCTTAAAAATTGATGTAGGGTGATATGCTAGCTTATATGTTTGACTGGTCTTAAGGTAAGGTGGCGCTTAAGCCGCACTCTTGGCTTTGAGCATGTCGTTCTCCTGCGAAATCAGCTGAACCGATATTCCACTTTTCGTAGTCGCACTAGATCCACATAGTAATATGTTTCCATTCCTGGTGATAATAAATAGTACTCGCTTGTTTTGATTCAAGCCTGATTCTGGTAAGAAATTGGTGATAGAGAGTATTGGTACAATATCAAGCCTCCATTCCACTCAAATTGGAACTTGTGCTTTTGTGTGGGCTCTTTGGAATTGTAGGAACAATGTCGTTTTTAACAAATCAAGAGGTGCTCATTTTTTGCAGGTTATTCACAAGGCCACATATTGGATTCACATGTGGTCATTCCTTCTACCGTTGGAGCAACGGGCTCTTTTGGATTCTGGATGTACTCGCTTAATGGCGGTCGTTCAGTCTATCTACAGCCAGGGTGGTTGGCTGCACACTAGGAGGATTCAATGAGTTGCTTTATGTTGTTGCTACAATTCCTGTGGTTGATTTTAGTATCTATTTTGGATGATGCGTGATGTGTAAAACCGTGGTTGTAATACTTTTATTTTTAATATAAAAAGCACCAGCTGTGTGCATACTCGCGATGCAGAGGCGGGGGCTATGCTCCATTTCAAAAAAAAAAATCCACTCTTTTTTTTCTATTCCATTCAATTCCATAGGTATAACAATGCATTCAAACTTTCTTATTGGAAAGTTGTTCGCGTAGGAGGCCATAGAAGAGTAGCTTGATTTCACACTTAAAGTGTTGAGTCCTACGTTTTGATGCTGGGTTCTTAGAGAGTAGAAGCGGGGGCAAGCTTATCATCATGTTATATCTTGCTTTGAGTCATATATGTGCCACACTATATAACCATTGCAACACATGATACTAAATGTGTAACCACTTGTAGGCTCCACTAGTACTCTAATACTAGTATATACACTAAAAACCATTAAGGGTATAATGCCCTTTCACTTAGGACGTGTTTGTTTAGTTGGACTGTAACGTAACATGTTTACAGCGGAAATAGGTACCACTAAATTCTGTTTGTTTTGGTTAGACTGTAATCCGATACCTTGGTAACAAATCCCTCCCCTATTCTAATCTGATAACGCCCAGAAAGCTATGTAATCGGAAACCGTTCGCCGCACGACTTTTCTCCCCACAAGTTTTGTTCTTCGGTCGTAGTCCCCGTGCGTAGCCTGCCACCAGCTCAGATCCAAATTCCCCAAGCCATCCCCTTGCAGCACCTTGCAACCATCCCTCCGTCTGCATCAATGTCACGGCTACCGCTGGCCATCGCCTGGACAGATCGGGTCATCGACGGATAAGCCGGCGCCCATGGCGAGCCTCACCACCGCCCACCAGTCGAGGCCCGCACTGACAAGGAATTCGCGGAGGAGAGGAGGACAGGAGCACCGCCCCCGTCGCCACCGGCCGCCTCGTCTGCCTCCTACCGCCCACCGGCCGCCTAGTCTCCCCCTTCTCTGCTGCCTCGTCTGCCCTTTCCATGGCGCACCACCGCCGCCGCCATGGCGCTTTAGGATTTGTTATTTTTTTCGTTTGTAGAGAAGGGATTTGTTACCGTTACAACCTGCTGCAAACAAACAATTTTCAGTTTTGCCCGATTACATTTACATTAACAGCTTAACTTGATTTCGTTTGCGTTTGCGTTGCTTCTCACGAACCAAACACCTCCTTAGTCTAGTAGGCTCGCATGTCCAGCTGATTAGTCGTGTATGACTCTGTTCGGTTAGTTTCCAAGATGTTTCTGAGTACTAGTCCAAATCGGATAGTCGTGGCCTAACAAAGTCAGGTACTATATATATATATATATATATATATATATATATATGTGTGTGTTTACGATGCTTTGAAAAACACAAGATAATAAAGAATTAAAGAAAAAATAAGGGCATGTATCGTGCCCTTGGAAAATAGTTTTTTGACATCTTTTAATTGTGTGTTTTGATGCAATCTATTTGTTAGTGAAACCTGACAACTGTAATTAGAGTGAGGTTCAGAATTTAATCCACGCTTTTTCCAGGGAGGCAACTCCTAGTAGCTTCTCAGACAGGAAATCATCATACGAAAAAGTACGGGAGGAGATGAAAAGGAGGTATCCATGGCAGGACAATGGAGTGGATGATCGTTATTTAGAGCAGTGCTCCGAGGTGCGAAGCAGTTAGTCCCGTCAAGATCGTCATCCGAGGGAGTATGTATCAAGTTTCAGGTATGTGCGAGTTGGCACGTTTATTCAGAATCATCCACATGACCCTACATCGGATTTTTTTTAAATAATAAGAACCCAAATCTACATCCGTGAGGACTTGAACCTGGGTGGTTGGGTTGTACATCCACTCCCCTAACCAAGTGAGTTGGGCTCACTTCTTCACATGACTCATGATTGTGTCCAATTGCTTTTCTTCGTGAGAATCCCGAAGCATGTCATAGTTGAGGGATTGTTCGGTGAGGTATATAGGCAGGGACGATATGCAAAAACAAGATGACCTGTAGTTGTCCGTGTGCCTCGACTTGGTCGTCTACGTGTCTGGAAGAGACGATCATCAAGTTCAGTGTAGTGTCTCTTTTTGATGAGGCCATGTCTCTTCACCAAGCTGGAGTGGATGGTTTAGTACACAGGGAAGTCGTCATGTATTGCGTTTGGGTGAATGGTGTGGTCCACGGTTCTTATATTCTGCACAAAAGTTAGCGCAGCTAGGTAGTCTGGATATATTTGAATTGGGTCTATAAATTCGTCAAGGCAAAATTGGGGAGAGTCAAACACACCTACCATGGAGCCAGACTTACATGGGACAATGATTTACAGCTAGTCAAGATCAACGAGTACAAAAGAGTAAAAGTCAAGATTAAGAAAATATTTTAGAAATAATATTGAGTTAATTATTGTGGCGTGTAGCATGGAATGTAAGATGATTCATTTAGGTCTTCCGTATTGCATCGTCTATTAACGCGATATCCTAGGCACTATTGTATTATAAGAGACAATCACCCTAATACATGGTTTCTTAAGTGTTGTATCTAAATGGACTAGTATTTAATGAATTTGCGCTCATACTTGCATGTGATTGGTCTAATCGTATTTTTTGCCTATGACCTCGTGCAAGAGCCGTATGCTCAATTAGATACATCACCACTCTATTTTTTCAATTAATATAGTGCCACGTCAGCAATATACCTATGATTTCATATCAAGATACAACCATTACGGAAGGCCTTAGGACTTGCTTGCCAGAGTATACATTAGTCTTCATTATAGTAGGCTTGCATGTCTCCGTGATTAGTTGTGCACGACTCGGTTAGTTTCCAAATTGTGTGATTAGTAGTTTGAGTGGGCTAGTCATAGCCTACATGACATTGTACCGTGAGATTTCTAGAAAAAAAAAAGATATTTTAGCTTGTTTGTTCGTGTATTTTGATGTAATCGATCCATGGAAGAAACCTAACAATTGCATTAGTTATCCACATATGTTCCCATTGTGCCACCAGCGTCATGGCACGCGACGACTGTGAGGCCAACCCGAGCCATGACGGTGGAGGCTGCAACCTGCTAATATTGGCGCGAGCATTGGAGTACGCAATCCATGGCATCTTGCATCGGTGGAATGTCAACTCTCAAGACGATGTGTCATAAGCCGCATCTAGGTCACTCTCCTCTCTCGCCTTCGGCCGACCCCGATCAATTACCTCATGGATGACCCATCCACAACATATGGGTGGCCAAGCTCGGTTAATACACACTGGTAGTAAATAGGCCTTTAGTCCCGGTTTGCAAAGGACATTAATCCCGGCCGTGCAACCGGGACTAAATAGGCGCGACTAAAGGCCCCCCCCTTTAGTCGCCCCTCTTACGAACCGCGGCTAAAGGCCCGTCCAAATGGGCGGGTGGCGTGCGCCGGGGACTGAGGACATTTAGTCCCGATTGGCAACACGAACCGGGACTACATGCTATTTCGTTATTTTTTTAATTCATTTGGGTTTCTAATTATTTTTCACTCCAATTTTTCACTCCCTTTTTTTCACTCCTTTTTTTTCCAGAATTTTTATTATTTGCTTAGTGTCTAACTACAATTAACTCTAGTCAAATTACTTACTCGTGGTCAAACTTACCGCTCGGTCACCCATCCTCCCACTACTCTAACACTAGCACGCTTAAACTCCGAGTTCAATCCCGTCCCGCATCCAAGTGTTTCGCACGCATGTATGTGATAGTAGTATCATATCAATCCTATTAACATGTTGGTCGATGCCACGTTTCTTTATTGTCTGAATTTCAAATAAATCTTTTAATAAACAAAAGTAATGATGTAATTAATAATTTTGAATAAATAAATAAACATTAACTTTCAATTTGTATTATTTCTAAAAAATATTCAGAAAAATAAAACTAATTCATTTTAAAATCTTAAAAATACAAATAATATATCAAAATATTCAGAAAAATAAAACTAATTCATTTTCCCCTTCCCTAAATGCAAATTAATCTGATAAAATTCATGAACCAAACCATATGAAATCTAAACCATATAAAATTTGCAGATCCAAGTTTGGACTATTATTTTGGACACAAGAACTGTTTTGGCAATGACTATCTGTGAGAATGATTTGAACCTAACTTTTAAAATACATAACCAAAATGGACAAACTAAAATGTTCTGGATAGATATTGAAAAGATCTATCCATAGCACTTAGCCTCACATCAAGGTCAGCAACCAAATGAAAATACCATCCTTTTTAATTAAAGACCAATAGGCTCTTCTATGATTTTTAGAATGAGTTCAAAAATGAATTTTGAAGTAAATCCAACTGGATGAGTTTGGTATTGACTAGATCTATGCTTTTCTGGCTTAGATTAATTTTTGGAGCTCTAGATTTATTTTTGGTGAACAGATATAGAAACAGTAGTTTTTGGTGAACAGATATAGAAACGGTAGTCTTGATGTGTTTTTGTTTGTTTTGAAATGTACGTTTGATCTTATCTTGTTTCCTATCTTGTATAGAGTGTTACGACTTGATATTAGGTGGTTTGGTTGCAGAACATCTACCTTAGAAAGTGTGTGCATGATTGGAAACCCAAATAAAAATGGAACTAGCATTTGTTACTTTCTAGTTTTATTATTTTGGAATTGTGGGTGAGCTAGATCTTTGTGTGATTGCTTTAGTAAATTTTGTGCTATGTTTAACCCGTGATTTTATTTGAGCCATTACATAACATAGCGGTACATATATCCATTACATAATATAGAAATAATATAGCTAGGAATTAATATAGAAATAATATAGGAATTAATAGAAAGACATATATCCATTACATAATATATCCATTTCATATATCGAACGCAACATAACGCTACATAGATGTGGTACACAAACAACATCTACTATAGCTCCAAAGAGTAGATGCGGAACAACTCGAAGGCAACGTATGCATCTATTGCTGCATACTCGAGATTGATCCGGTCAAGTGGGTTCTTCCCCCAATACATGTGATTCCTCGAGGGGAAACGAGTCTTCATGGTTTTGTAGTCGGGGTGGATGAAGGCAGTTGCCATCTGAGACATCCCGGTCTTGTGCCCGTACAGCTCATCAAAATGGATAAGGTCCTGAAGATCAATGTAGTGATCTTCAGGTATCTCAATACCCAACGTGCGCATCAACTTCTGCCGGTCTTGAGTGATGTCAACGCTACAGAAGTCGTAACCCTTGTTGACAAGAAAATCAACAAGTTCTGGAGATTGCTTTGAACTACTGCAACAACAAAAATGGAACACGTGTTAGATATTGTTGCAACACGTGTATTCTTCCAATGCAACAAAAAAATTGAAAATGCAACACTATCCTACAAGAGAGATTGTACGTGTGCGTACCTTGCCCATTGGAAGACCAAAACGATCTCCTTGAAGGCAATCTGGATGACGGCAACATCCTTCTGATTCGCCGTATACTCTAGATCAAGCCCGAAGAACTTATCGTGTTCATCGGCTTTTTCATAGAGATTGCTCAAATGGTTAAGAGCACCGGGGAGCCTCTCGCATATATTGGTGTAGGCCACGTCGAGATTCTTGCGGCATGGTGTGGGCACAAGGAGAACATTCCAAACGGGAGAATCCATGGGTGCTTGGTGGAGGAAGAAGAGAGGAAGAAGAGAAGAGAGGAAGAAGAAACAGAGAGTCTCGGGTGCGCACTGTAGCAATGGCCTTCTGCCTCTCGCTCGCGAAATAAAACCGCGCGGGAGGCGAGCAGTTTGGATCTTTAGTCGCGGGTGGCCAGGCCAACCGGGACTAAAGACAGGGATGCCAGCAGTTTGGATCATTAGTCGCGGGTGGCCAGGCCAACCGGAATTAAAGCCCTCCGCGTGCTTCCCAAACCGTGACTCATGACCTTCAGTCGCGGGTTACTCCCGAACCGGGACTAAAACCCATTTAGTCACGGTGCGCAAAATTTGGGGACTGAAGGGGGCGTATGGAAGGCCTTTTTTCTACCAGTGACATAAAAAACGGTATCTATAATATTCGATTGTTCCATACTTGTTTTATACCAATGCCCTATGTTTTTACAATGGTTTCATATCATTTTAAGACATTTTCTTGGACTAACCTATTTACAAGATGCATAGGGCAAGTTTCTGCTTTTTTGTTGTTTTTGCATTTCAGAAAATTCCCATAGAAAAAGTCCGAGAAAATTTGTATATGGCAGAATATTTGTTTACTCAACGAAATGAACACGGGACCAAAATGAAAGCCGCAATGGGCAGAAGCGATGGCCCCTTTTGGGTGCCTCGGTTACTTGTTATATAGGGTACAAACATCCCCTACCATAGTAATACAAGGGGATATGTATACGGGTTGGTGTACTACACCATACCCGATATATATACTGAGAAATACATCTATCATCCCCCTAATCTAAACCCGTAGACAGGTTGATATTATGCTTAAACTCATTAAGTCCTATGACAGGAAGAGCCTTGGTAAACCCATCCTGCAAATATGATAAGGATTATGAGGGTGTGCAAAATCTGGTGGTCCTTTCATGTAAACTTCCTCTTCCAGAAAACCACGAAGAAACATATTCTTGACATCTAGTTGCCGCAAACTCCATCCTCTAGAGACTGAAATAGCCAAGACAGTGTGAATAGTGGCTGCCTCGACAACATGACTGGATTTATCCCCATAGTCAATGCCATATCTTTGTTTGATACCTTTTGCAACCAAGCGAGCTTTATACATGTCGATAGTACCATTTGCACGTTTCTTGATACGATATACCTATTTGCAATCAATAATATTTTTGTGAGAACTAGCAGGAACCAAGTGCCAGGTTTTGTTCTGAATCAATGCATCATATTCTTCTTGCATAGCCAAGTGCCAATTTTTGTCACCTAACGCCTCAGACAAAGACAAAGACCGTGGTTCCCCTGTAACGGCAATCAAACCATAGCTAACCATGCGGTTCTTCACATGATATGTTAGTTTACCATCTGTATATTTTTTTAGGATTTTTGATACCTTTCTGGAGGCGCGTACGCGCGTGTGTAGCGGCGGATGGAGCAGAAGATCCTCCTGCACCAGACGGAGCAAAGATCTGCTCAGAAGATCCCGCCACGAGATCATCATCACCAGACGGAACCAGCCAACTGGCTGTTTGGTGCGCGTCCAGCGAAGTGGACGAGGGAGCGCGTGGAGGCGATGTCGGCCGGTCGGCGACATGGCACCACGGGAGAATGCGGGAGCGTGTGGTCCAGGGGGCCGCACCTCGGGAGTCCGCGCAGCAGGTGGGGAGCGCCTGGGCGACGTCTCGCTCGATGGCTGGCGCGGCGCACGTGTTGCTGGAGACTGTGCGTGAGGCGAGGTGTCGGGATTTTGCACACCAGGAAAATCGGCCAGGAGATCGTCATAGGGATCGGAGAATGCCTGATTCGAGGCAGCAGGCGAATCTGCTGTTTTGTCCTCTTCCAAATCTTCAGAATCACTTAGTTCATAATTTTCTGCACCATTTTGACTCAAATTTTCGGCATGCTCTTCTCCTGCAATATTACTAGCATCCGGAACAGTAGTATCTGTAGTAGATGAGTCGTTATTAGCAACAATGGGTATGATTGGTAAATGCATAAAGGTATCAACATTTGCATCTCCATTTGTGTTTTGAGTCGAAGTAGATGGTAGAAGAAGAACGTCATTTTACAAATGAGACCTAGCATTAGGATGAAGTTTAGCCAATGGAAACACATGCTCATTAAAGACAACATCATGAGAAGTGTATAAACGGCCAGTTTTTGGATCTAAGCACTTAACACCTTTGTGCCGGGGACTATAAACAAGGAATACACATTGGGTGGAACGAAAAGAAAATTTTGTAATGTTGTATGGACGAAGATTGGTCCAACAAGCACATCCAAAAATACGGAGAGAATCATAATTGGGTTTGGTGTGAAGGAGACGTTCAACAAGGGTATCAAATTTTATGAATTTGTTTGGGTGTAAGTTAATTAGAAAAGTAGCAGTGAGGAAGGCTTCATCCCAAAATTTAAGTGGCATGGATGCATTAGCAAACAAAGAGAGCCCAACTTCTGCTATATGGCGATGTTTTCTCTCAACATAACCATTTTGTTGATGAGTATGTGGGCA
Organism: Alopecurus myosuroides; assembly: GCA_028641055.1. NCBI lineage: Eukaryota > Viridiplantae > Streptophyta > Magnoliopsida > Poales > Poaceae > Alopecurus > Alopecurus myosuroides. The sequence continues at coordinate 209,604,793 of CM054063.1, read as the reverse complement.
ACAAACATGATATATGATGCCTATTTTATAAAAGAAGCTATTCAGCTTTTCATATTCCCCACGCCAATCTATTGGCATGGTAATAATTTTCTCGTCAAATTTCCTCTCAACAAGTTCATGGAAATTAAGAAAGACTTGATCAACTTTAGATTTATTTTGAGCAAGTAAATCCAAGTAAATTTACTGAAATCATCGGTAAATCTTACATAGTATGCATGCTTGCCAACAGATAGAGGGGCAGGACCACATACATCAGAAAAACTTGCTCCGATGGAACGGTAGACACACTAGTTGAAATAGTGTATGGTAATTGGTGACTTTTGGATAGTTGGCAAGGATCACAAATGTAAGGGTTTATTTCAGGGGAATATGAATTTTGTTTCTCCTAAGTACTTGTTGAACTATGAAATACGAAGGATGTCCTAAAAAAGGATGCCATGTGGACGAAGATGGCTTTATTGAGGCAAAGGCTTGCTTGGGCGATCCGGTGGAGATGGGCACTAAATGGTAGAGTCCATCATGACAAGGGACGTTAAACAGTTTTCTCCTTGTGTCCTGATCCTTAATTAAAAAGAAATGTGGATGGAATTCAATGAATATATCGGTATCAAGGGTCAATTTATGATCTTAAAGAAGGTTCGTTGAAGCACTAGGAACTTGAAGAACATTTTTTAGATGCAAGGAATTAAGAGGAGTATGCAATGTTGAGTTACCAATATGACTAATTTCCATACCATTGGCGTTTGTAGTGTGTACACAATCACGCCCATGATACTTGTCACATGTGGTGAGCTTGTTCATCTCTCCCATGATATTATGTGTAACTCCTGTGTCTGGGTACCAGTTGGTGTCGACGCAATAGGAAGCAATGTGAGCACTTTTATGTTCACGGTCACCTCCATCATCATCAAAATCATCACCTCGACGCCACCAATGGTTCTTTGCGGAAGGACCGTGGATATTTCAAATTTAACATGTGATATCCTCATAAGGTGTGGGTGCATGGCGCTAACGTTCATCACGGCGCCACTTTTGGCCAGCACCATCGCGGCGGTCATCATCTTGCGGACGGGCGCCACGTTGTCCACCATCATCCCGCCTGTCACGGTGATCGCCGTAGTCACGACGACGATCACCATAATCATCCTGGCGTCAATCTCCATCCTGGCGACGGTCACGGTGACCATAGTCACCGCGATCACCACCATCATAGCGGCGGTCACCGCCCTCGTAGCGACGATCACCACCATCGTAGCATCATCCTTCGCGCCTATCACGGTTGGGAGAGGGGCCACGACCCGTGTCTGTGCGTCTATAGTCATCACGCCGATCTGGGGAACGTCGCCCCCCGCTTGTAGTCACCGCGGCCATGCCTTGCCGCGTTCTCCGAGGAGATGAAATTCTCGGTGGCTTGCCCCGTTTCTGCTAGCATCTTCTGACGCATATCATGTGAGTTGAGTTTTCCGAACAGATCTGCTAGGGTAGTCCCTGCATTGGCGTTCACAGAGGCAACAAGGGAGTTGTACGATGCATCGAGTCGTTGAGTATATACCCGACCAGTTCATCATCATCAATGGTGTTTCCCGCGGTTGCGAGTTCAGACCTGAACTCTTTCATCTTGATGAAGAATTGCGCGGGGGACATGTCGTTTTTCTCGTGATGTTTAGGGTTGTCCGTAAATGCTGCACCCGAGAGCAAGACTGCGAGGCAAACATGTCGGAGATCTCCGCCCATATCTCGGCGGCAGAGTTCAGCCCAAGAACATGCGCCAGCACATCTGATGATAGGGAATTCACTAGGTAGCTGACCACCTGCTGATCGCGCTCGAGCCAGGTAATGTAGGCATCGTTTTCCATGTTGTCCTTCTTCTTTGGGTCTTGATCCTCAACCTCCACGGTTTGGGCCGGCGCGGCATCTGTGCCGTCGATTAGGACAAGCACTCGCACCCCACGCAGAGTGGGAAACACCAACGCTTTCCAGAAGAGGAAATTGGGGGCGTCAGTTTTTGGGATGGGGGAGACCCCAATCCGACCGAGGCAGAGCTAGAGGAGGCAGCCATGGCGGTAGAGGGAGGTAGGGTTTTGGTTTTTGGTGTTTTTCTTGGAGGATCGGTGCGCCGGCTAGGTCAGAGGAAGAGGTCGCGCTGATACCATGAAAGCCGCAATGGGCAAAAGCGATGGACCCTTTCGAGTGCCTCGGTTACATGTTATATAGGGGGTAGGAAAAGCCCCTACCATGGCAATACAAGGGGATACGTATAGGGGTTGGTGTACTACACCATACCCGATACATATACAGATAAATACATCTAACACAAATATCACATCGAGGAGGGCCGCCAGGTGGCCAGGAAAGTAGGGGGCGGCCCCACCTAGACCCGTGCCCCCTAGTCGCTTGGGCCCACCAGGGCACCCCCTAGGACCTCCCTTCGCTTAAAAGTTGTGTCTGATCTAGAAACATCGTGGTGGTGATTATTTTCCAAGAACCCCATATAGAGCCACCGTCATCTCGAAAGTCCAATCCAGATCTTCTGGAGTCCTCCTCCGGCACCCTGTCTGAAGGGGGAATCGTTATTCTACACCACCGGGGATTGCCACAATGAGGGGATTGAAGAAATAAAGCAAGGGAGAGAGAAAAGTAGGTTCACCACAACGAGGGGATTCGAGAAGCGGCGCTCTACACCAGCGGGCACGGCCAACCTGCGGTAAATGAGGCGGACACATTAGATCGGCTGCTGGCGAGGACAAAGTAGAAAGAAAATCACGAGGGGGAGGTGCGGGCTCACCACGGCGAGGGATGCGACCTCGGCGCTCTACATCGGCGGGGATGGCTAACCTGCGGCAAAACAAGGCAGGCACTAGTAAATACGCCGCTCGTGGGGCAGGAGTAGAGAGCGAATCGCGAGGGGGAGGTGCGGGCTCACCACGACGAGAGGGAGGTACGGCAATGAGGGCTCACCGTTATTCTCTCGATATCACTGATGATGAGGACCCATCCCCGTGACAGCGACGTGCAGATGGAGAACATGCGGCAGTTCTCTCTCACAAAGACGGACAAGTGGGGCCCTTCACTTTCCGTTAATGCGCATATGTTGCATGGACAGTTACGCTCACGTGGGCAGTTTCGCTCGGGAGGATCCCTCGATGCTGCGCCGCATGAATCGCTAGCAAGGCATTGTTGCGAGCGACGCCTTTGGTATCTTTTCCTCAAATCATATCAAATCATAGTGAGAATCTATACCTAAACGTTTTATTTATTGGGAACCAAGTCGTGATCTCCCTGGTTAAGAGCATCTCCACTCGCACCCCCCCAAAGGCCCCCTAAGGACTTTCCCGTCCGGACGAGCCCCAAAACGCCCACTCGCGCCCCCCAATGGGCTGTCCCGTCCGGAAGCCCAGCCCAACCCCGTCGCGTAGAGGCTCTCGTGGGGGCTCCAGATGGGAAGAAAACGTCGCGTGGGGCCTGGGGGCCCGCCCCTTCAGTGAGACGCGAGCGCAGTCAAAGCGGTGCCAGGTCTCCGTCTTCTCTCGAGGTGGCGTAGAAGCGCAGGCGGCCCCATCGACCCGTCTTTTTGACCAGTCGCTTCGCCCACACGGCAGGCGTGCCGCTTCCCCACGCGAACGCCAGAGTTAAATGCGTGCGGCCCTTTAGCCTGCCGTTGCGGGTATATATGGCCAACGCCGAACACCCCTGGCGCCACATTGCCTCGCCATTCTCCACCGCCGCACTGTCCCTTTCCTCTGCCTCGCCGTATCTCCCTCTCTCTCTCCCCGCCAACGGCTTTCCGCACCGCTCTCTGCTGAAGCACCAGGCGCGCGCCCTGTTTGCTGCCTGTTACCCGTGCCCGCCGGACATGCACGCCGGGCACGGGTTCACCATCGGGCGCGCCGGCGTTCCCACCCCGGACGCGCCCAAGGTGAGCGATGCCTCTGGGGCTCGGAGGTGCTCGCCCACTACTACGAGAAGCTCACCCACGAGCAGCGCGCCGACCCCTCCTGTGAGCCGACGAACCCGGAGAGCACGTCGCGCTACCAGGCGACCTTCAAGCACATCCACGACGAGCACTGGAACCGGTGGGACGGCCCGAGGCCGGCGCAGCCCGCCAGCGAGCGCAACAAGTACGGGTGCAACGCCTTCTGGGCGCAGCGCGACTTCATCCTGGACTTCGTCATGGCGCATATCGCCGCTGGAGATAGGCCGCGCCTCCCGTGGCCGGCCCCCACCGTATGGGACCCGAGGCGCCCAACAACGACGCCATCCTCCTCTCTCTGTCGCTCCTCCTCCTCCGCCGGCGGGTCCTCGCGCCGCTCCAGGACCACCCCGATGTTGCGCGTGCCCAAGAATGAGCCGCGCATGTCCACGCGGCCGCACCTGCGCGTCAAGCAGGAGCCGCGCGTGTCGACGCGCCGCGCTGGCAGACTGCACATCGGCGGCGGCGGTAGTGCCCAGCCCAGCGCCGCCGCTGCGCGTGCCAAACCCAGAGACGGGGCTGCGCGTCCCGAAGCCGGAGACGGGGCTGGAGCACCCCTTCACCCTCTACGAACAGCTACATGCGCTCTAGGAGGTGCTGGAGGACGACCCGGAGGGCGTCGAGGTGGCGTTCCTCGAGTCCTTCAACACTCCACCGCCAATGTCCGACGCGGCGGCGCGCGCATGGTCCGTCGTCGACACAACGGCGATGAATGGCGCGCCGCTGATCGACATGGACCCTCTAGCGGTGGCGTCCAACGACGACGAGGCGGGGCCGAGCCACTGGAGGTACGTCGGGGACTACGACGGAAGCGACGGCATCAGCGACGGCGACTACGACGTGTTCAACTAGTGAACACGTCGTTTTAAGTTTAGTTTTAAGTTTTTAGTTTAATTTAGTTGAAATTTTGTTCAAATCATGCAAAATTTCCTAAAAATTTAAATGATATCTTTGTTTTAATTCAAATGTTTTTTGGGGGGGGGGGGGGGTTGGGGCTCCAGTTGGGGCTGCGTATGGGCAGCCGCGCCCCCCAACAGCGGCTTCCCGTCCTGACAGCTCCCAAAGAGCCTCTCCGGGCGTCGATCCGGACGGCAACAAGGGGCGCGACTGGAGATGCTCTAAGCCCTATTTCCGACCTTGATCGGTTGTACGTGCTAACGGAGGATTCTAATTGGTTCCTTCTAGAACGAAATTATATGGAGGCCTGTCTAACTTTTGTGTTATGATTGGGCAACGAGCGTCACATTCATTCTTTCTCTCTTACACACATTACCTCGAACTGTTTTGGCGTTTTATTTGACGCTAATTTCAAGAAAAATAGCTCGTCCATGCCTGTGAAAAGCCTTGCAGAGCGCTCAAGTCAAACCATCCATTCATCGCAATAATTCACATACGGCACCAAAAGTCAAAACATTCTCAAATTCCGGATCAATGGTGGCAACGCCCACCCGGCGCGTTAATCTTCTGGGCGTCGCGGCCGCAGTCTCCAGCCCTCCTCGCGGCGGCAGCTGCCCCTGCCGACAGCACGAAGGGTGCGCACCCGTGGTCCGCGGGGAACCGGTGCTTCAGGCAGAGCTTCTGACAGGAGGGCACATGTCTCTGATGTTGCCGCAGAGACAAAGCGTGCCTGCACGGCTGACAAAACGGATGACAAAAGAGGCATCAACTCCAGAGGGCGTAGGCGCCAGAACTTCCCATTTCCGTGATTAAAGACCACTATGCATCTGTGGTGTCCAAAGCACCGCCAAATACCTTCCTCTTTGGTGCAAGGAGATCATGACGGCATAAATCTTCTCCGCGAGGGGTCATCGTGAAGACCCCACGCGCTGCCATGGACCAGCACTTTAATCGACGGTGGACTATGTCCACCCGTAGGTTAGGGCTTTGGCCTATCCTTCTCTTGTTGCCTTGTGGTTTCCCTTCCGGCCCAATGAGTGTGAACGAGGAGCCGACGCGACTATAGAATTGCAGCCCGGCCACCGAGGAAAGGGTTCGCAACCAGAATACCCTAACCACCATTGTACTATAATCCCCCCGAAACAGTACAACCAGACAAGCATGAGTAGGTGTTTACCTCGCTAGAGAGGCCGAACATGGGTAAACTCCTGTGTCACTCTCACAAGTCTCCTCACCAAGCAGTCGAACTCACTGAGCATCTCGCATTCACTCCCCCCGTCGAATCTAGTTTAGGAATTGAGTCCTTAGGACGGTACAACCCACTCTCTGACACTAGCCGATGATTGGCACCATGTGTCTATTTTCGTTTCCATTGGACGACCATCAGTCGCTTTATTTTGTTGAGTATCGGAGAAAATACTTGCATTCTCTTCGCTAACATCCCAATATTTGACACCCGACAAACAGGACTTTGCCGATATAATTTTTTCCCAGGTTTGTTTTCCAAGTGTAACCCTCGGCAATGAGAATGGCGAGACTATTTAATTTGCATACTCAGTACAAGACTGTTTTCCACTAGTGTATATTTCTGAGAGAAGATATATATAGAAGAACTGCATGAACTTGCAGCAAGAATATATTCTGAAATAAAAGAATAAATAGAATGGAGACAATACTACATTGCCAAGCAAGTCTATTAGCTCCTGGTAATTTCCATCTTTTTAAGTTTCTTTGGTTGTTCAAACTTGACAAGATCTACTTAACATAGTAGGTCCCGGGCTTCAAACCGAAGGCATAACAAATTGAGGTACAAAAGAATCTCGAAGAGCTGGTCCTGGATTGTGCATAGCAATAGTTCCTTTTTTCATATCATACACGTACAACGCCTTGCCATCAGATGTCAAAAAGTATATGCGGTCTCCTTGTGTTAAGCCGAGATGGTGTGCATCGAACGAGGCCCCGTAACCGCGGCAACTGCTATCAAAGAAGAAGACCATGTCAGCGAGTGTGTTCACCTTCAACCAAGCTCCTTTGGAGAGATCCAACTTGTGCACCCAAATCCGCGCGACGTGGTTGCTATATGGTCCTTGGTAATAGAAACGTACGATGAACAGCTCTCCGCGACACTCTACGATGCGCCCATCCGACTTGATATACCCGATTAGGCGAGGATCATTCAACAAACCGCGTGTCTTGAATGTTGGGTATGGTAAGAACTCCAACGTGACCATCTGCTCGTCTATGGAGTCGTATTCATAGAACTTGCCACCAAGAGTTGTAAGAGATTCTGTACCAAAACGCGCATGCTCGTGCTCGTGCGTGACCCATTGGTTTCCTCCAGTATGGCAGTAGTAGATTAGTTTGTCTCTGCGTGCGAGGTCTACCATAAGCACGACACAGTCCGGATCTGTTGGCCTGAGCGAGAGCAGGCACCTACCGTTTTCCACGGCCTGGAGAAGATTCTCTTGATCTAGAGGTAATCTAATCCTCTCGAGAGTTGATGGATTCCACAGGAAAGTGTTGTGCGATTCCAGATGCAGCATCAGCACCCAACCTTGTGGTGTTAGCCAGTAACGATGGCCTCTGAAACCATCGGCGCTTCGAGCCAGCAGCTGCCACTTTGGTATACTATACAGGAATATTGTGGTGTCCTCGCCATCGTGCTGGTCAAACAGTAGCAGCGGAGCAAGGCCTGGATCCAGCGGGAACGGTGACACGCCGCTACTCTCTCCCTTCAACTTCTCCGTCTCGCAGCGCTCCATTGTTTTCCTGCGCCAATCTACGCGAGACTAAAGAGTTGATCAGATCTTGTTTTTTTATATGCGTTTGTGCAGGTGCGGACGCGGTTTGTGTTGGGATCGAATTAATGCATATCGCACGCATTGGCATCTACTACGATTACTGCTTCCTATTCGGGTATAACAAGGATTAGTATAAAACGACTGACTTGGCAGGAACTAGTGCCGCTGTTCGACTCGAATTCGGTTCTACAGTACTGGCGTAAAACTCGCGCGTACCTTAAGTGCCTGCGGTGCGCGAGGTCACGTCGTGGATCCAGAGCTAGATGGAGTCGCAAGAACATGGTTGGTCGTCTCTCCCTCTGGACCTCCTGGTCCTGATCCTGAACCGTCTGCGGTGGTCGAGCCACCCGAGTTTCTCCTTGGTGTGCCGACAATGGCGCTCCGCCGTGTCGCCCTTCTACCCGGCGTGGATCACGCCTCTCCTGCTCAACACCACCGACGTCGGAACCACCAATGTCCGGTACTACAGTCCCTATTTCGAGAAAAACTTCGAGATCGGCGACACGCTAGAGGCGCCTGGAGCCATGATCTGTTGCGCCAACGGAAGGTACGTCACACTATGTCAACCAAACAAAATCCTCGACAATGTTGACCTTCTGACCGACGACGTCTACCATATTCCACCGATTCCTCACAACTGGTACGACTATATCGTCTCGGATGGCATGGGCAAGATGTTCTGCGTCGATACGATTGGCTTGCGAGTGATTGCCCGTTGCACCCAAAACAGCAAAGGAAAGTGGGGGAGTTGGGACTGGGACAATTACCCCCAGGTGCCAGAGATTAGATCGTCACCAATGTGCAACCCTGTGTTCCACGGGGGGTTGCTCTATATACTACTAGAAGACGGAAGGCTAGCAGTGTATGACGAGTCCAAAGACGAACAAGGGTTCGAGATTCTTAACAAACCCCAGAGCTTCGGGTTTGAATGCCAAGACAGCTACTTGGTCGAGTCGGACCAACATGAGCTCATCGCCGTCCGCGTCGGCCGTCACGGGGCGTCTATGAACATCGTCAGGCTCAATGAACAAACGATGGAGTGGGAGAAGATGGAGACACTAGACGACAGGGCGTTGTTTACTGGCACACTCACAACGATAATGAAGATGACTGGCATTAAGTGGATGCAAAACAAGATCTTCCTTCCGAGCTTCTACAAATGGCCTGACATCGTTCCTGCTTACTGTGTTGAGCGCGACGGCGAATTTGCCTTCGTGACACTGTCACCAGGTGTTGATACCAACAAGGTGGAAGTTGGGAGAGAGGCATATGGAATAAGCATGTGGTCTTACACACTGGGGCAACCAGAAAAAGCAAGGGATTTTTGGGAAACCGAGAGACCGGGTTGCAAAATTTGGGTCGACTTTAGCAATATTTGACTTTTCTCGTGGCCGATCGTCCATATTGACAGGTCGTTAGAGATGTAAATAGGTCACCATCAGGGTAACCTCCGATCGATCCTTTTTAATTAGTTTAATAAAATGTATCAGAATTTCAAAATCTGAACTTTTTAAGGGTTGCTCGTGCTCTAGCAAAGCTATGTAATAGTGACATATTCGGTGGTATGTTGTTCAGCGATATTCCCACCTGCGTGTTCAGGATTAGTTGATAACCAATGTTTGTATTCCCTTTGATAATTATATTAAATGCTGGTTCCAAGCCGTGTTGCCATGTCTTCCTAAAATTTCGATAAATATTTGTTTTACGATCATAGATAATCATTGGGTTTACTTTTTTTAATGAAGTTCTCATGAGTTGATTTCTAAGTATATTCATTTAAAATATGAACTTAACCAACATTGAACTACATATATAGGTTTTGCTTAATTATCAAAACATACAAGGATAAATTGACCAACAGTGTAAAAATGGTAACCAAAATTGTGCCCATATTGATCTTTCTAAGTGAAGCGGATTCATTCCTTCGCCGTCAATTTTACAACTATATAATGAAAGAATTGCACCCATTCATCAACAACCGATCAATTTATCCTTCGGAGGAAACAACATGAAAGAAGAAGTGCGGTGATTTGTCAAACTCAACGGGGTTTCCAAACGGGCTGTTTTAAGAGCCGATGCACTCGACGAAATAGGCTTTCGCCCCGCTATATTAATATAGCAACCACCCGATACAACTTCGAAGCCACCGCTGAGGCCAAACAGCACAATCAAGCCCAAAAAAATACAGAGAAAAGAAAAACAAAACAATGCCAACTTCGGCGGATCGACGAACGAAAAAGACCCGCAACCGCTGCGCCCTCCGAGAATTTCCACCACACTCCTAGCACTCTGAATTATCGCGTACCAAGCAGCTGAAGGGGAACGTAGCATAGAAAACAAAAATTTTCCTACACGCGATAAACCCGAATGGCCAAGATCTAATCTATGAGATGAAAGGCAACGGGGAGAAAGAGAGACTTGAGATAACATACCCTCGAAGACTCAAAGTGGTACGAGAAAAGATCTCGTGGTTGGCATAGTCGTTCTCACGCCGATCCCGAGCGAGAAGAAGAGCACCGCAATCCGGCGGTGCCTCCGTAATCGGTCACACGTTCAGCTCGATGAAGACTTCCGTTCCCTCGTTCCAGCGGGTTGCGGAAGTAGAGGATCCCTCCGGAATTCCAGCAGCACGACGGCGTGGTGGTGGTGAAGAATCCCACGGTCAGGGCTTCGCCAAGCCGGAGACCATGGAATGGAGCAGCGGGTGGAAGGAAAAATGTGTGGGCAAGTGTGTAGAGAAGAGAGAGCCCTCACGCTCCTTTTATAGGGGAGGGGGAGGCAGCCCAAAGGGGCGGTGCGGCCAGCCATGGGTGCCCCCACCCCTTCCTCTCTTCATGTGAGTGGAAGCTCCACTCAAACCCACTCAAAATTCCTTAATTTCCCACTTGGAAAATCCAAAGGTTTTTCTTTAATAAATAAAACATTTTTATTTCTTTATTTGTATTTGTTAATTCCATTAACAAACATTTGCATGCAGCACCTCGAACCATTTGTTAATTCTATTAACAACCATTCGACGAAAAACCCCTTGAACTATTTCAATTTTCCCCGAAACAATTCCGGAGCTGCCCAAAATATTCTTCGGCATTCTGTATCCTCTCTAACGCTTCATCGAACCTTAAGTGTGTCTCCCTACGGTTCGCGAATATTATAGACATGATCGAGACTCCTCTCCGATCAATAATCAACAGCGGGATCTGGAAATCCGTGATGACTCCTATATATTCAACGATGACTCTCGTGATCGTGTGAACCTTTCAACGTCGTAACGATTTCCCTTTGTCTCGCGATATATTACTTGTCCGAGATCCGATCATCGGTATCCACTATACCTTGTTCGATCTCGTTATCCGACAAGTACTCTTTTCTCGTTCCCGTGATATAACATCCTAGTGATCATATCACTTTCTTGCAAGCGGTGTCGATGTGATATCACCGAGAGGGCCCTGAGTATATCTATCCGTCAAATTGGATGGACAAATCCCATTCTCGATCAATGAGCTTCAACTAACACTTTCCGAATATCCAATGCCACCTTTATAGTCACCCTTTTACGGTGTGACGTTTGATGTCATCAAAGTATTCTTTCGGTATTAGTGATTAACATGATCTCATGGTCTAAGGAATAATGTTACTCCGAATGTAAGACATAACAACAAAACTAAATGACTTGATCGTATTGTTATACTTAGTTAGAGTTTAAGTTCATCGTGTCATTCTCCTAATGACATGACCCCGTTATCAACAACATCCAATGTTCATGATCAGGAAACCTTGATCATATGTTTAATCAACGGGCTAGTTAAAAGAGAGGCTTCACTAGGAACGTTGGTTTGTTTATTAATCACACATGTATCAACGTTTCCGGTTAATACAATTCTAGCATGAGAAATAAACATATATCATAAACAAGGAATAACATATTAAACACTCTATTATTGCCTCTCGGGCATATTCCCTTCAGTCTCCCACTTGCACTAGGGGCAATAATCTATATTACATAGTGATGAATCTAACACCCATTGAGTTCTGGTGTTGATCATGTTTTGCCCTTGAGAGAGTTTTAGTCAACGGATCTGCCACATTCAGATCCGTATGTACTTTGCAAATCTTTACATCCCCATCTGCGACATGCTCACGGATGGAGTGAAAACGGCGCTTGATATGCTTGGAATTCTTGTGAGACCTTGGTTCCTTAGCATTGGCTATGGCACCATTGTTGTCACAATAGATAACCATTGGATCCAACGCACTCGGAACCACGCCTAGTTCGGATATGAACTCCTTCATCCAAACTGCTTCATGTGTTGCCTCCGAGGCAGCAACATATTCCGCTTCTGTTGATGATCCCGCCACCACGGATTGCTTGGAACTCCTCCAGCTTACAGCTCCTCCATTCATAAAAATATGTACCCGGACTGAGACTTAGAGTCATCCGGATCAGTGTCGAAGCTAGCATCGACGTAACATCTTGCGACGAGCTCTTCTTCCCCGCCATATACGAGAAACATATCCTTAGTTCTTCTTAAGTACTTTAGGATATTCTTGACCGCAGTCCAGTGTTCCAAACCTGGATTGGATTGGTACCTACTAGTCAAACTAATAGCATGTGCCACATCCGGTCTTGTACATAGCATAGCATACATGATAGAACCTATGGCTGAAGCATAGGGAGTCTTATTCATCTTTTCTCTATCTTCTGCTGTAGCTGGACATTGAGTCTTCTCAACGTCTTGCCTTGCAACATAGGTAGGAACCCTTTCCTACTATCTTCCATTTTGAACTTCTTCAAAATCTTTTCAAGGTATGTACTTTGCGAAAGTCCAATTAAGCATCTTGATCTATCCCTGTAGATTTTGATGCCTAATATATAAGCTGCTTCACCGAGGTCTTTCATCGAAAAACTACTGTTCAAATAACTTTTTACGCTATTTAAAAGTTATATATCATTTCCAATCAACAATATGTCATCCACATATAGTACTAGAAATGCTACAGAGCTCCCACTCACTTTCTTGTAAATACAAGCTTCTCCGTATGTTTGGACTAATCCAAAACCTTTGATCACCTTATCAAAACGGAGGTTCCAACTTCGGGATGCTTGCTTCAGTCCATAAATGGAACGTTGAAGCTTACACACCTTGTCAGCATCCTTAGGATCAACAAAACCTTTGGGTTGCAACATATACAACTCTTCCTCAATGTCACCATTAAGGAACGCCGTTTTGACATCCATCTGCCATATTTCATAATCGAAAAATGCAGCAACTGCTAACATAATCCTAACTGACTTAAGCATCGCTACTGGTGAGAAAGTCTCATCATAGTCAACTCCTTGAATTTGTCGGAAACCTTTTGCGACAAGTCGAGCTTTATAGACGGTCACATTACCATCAACGTCAGTTTTCTTTTTAAAGATCCATTTGTTCTCAACGGCCTTGTGGTCCTTGGGTAAATCCACCAAAGTCCAAACTTGGTTTTCGTACATGGATCCTATTTCGGATTTCATGGCTTCAAGCCATTTGTTGGAATCTGGGCTCATCATCGCTTCCTCATATGTCGCAGGGTCATCACCTCCATCTACCATGAAGTTTAATACGGGATCTCCGTATAGTTTAGGAGCTGTACGCTCCCTAGTTGACCTGCGAGGTGCGGTAGTTTCCTCTATTGGAGTTTCATGATCTTGATCATTAACTCTCTCTTCATCTGACGGGGTCGGCTCCGGAACAACTTCCGGCGCTGCGCTACTCGCCATTCCAAGAAGAGAAGGTTCAATAACCTCGTCGAGTTCTACCTTCCTACTATTCACATCTTTCGAGAGAAACTCCTTCTCCAAAAAGGATCCATTCTTGGCAACGAAAATCTTGCCTTCGGATCTGTGATAGAAGGTGTACCCTATTGTTTCTTTAGGGTATCCTATGAAGACGCATGTTTCCGCTTTGGGTTCGAGTTTATCAGGTTGAAGCTTCTTCAAATAAACATCGCATCCCCAAACTTTTAGAAATGACAGCTTAGGTTTGTTTCCAAACCATAATTCATACGGTGTCGTTTCAACGGATTTAGATGGTGCCCTATTTAAAGTGAATGCAGCGGTCTCTAGTGCATAACCCCAAAAACGATAGTGGCAAATCTGTAAGAGACATCATAGATCGAACCATATCTAATAAAGTACGATTACGACGTTCGGAAACACCATTACGTTGTGGTGTTCCGACAGGTGTGAGTTGTGAAACTATTCCACATTGTTTCATATGCATGCCAAACTCGTAACTTAGATATTCACCTCCACGATCAGACCGTAGAAATTTAATCTTTCTGTTACGATGATTTTCAACTTCACACTGAAATTCTTTGAACTTTTCAAACGTTTCAGATTTGTGTTTCATTAAGTAAATATACCCATATCTACTCAAATCATCTGTGAAAATGACAAAATAACGATATCCACCGCGCGCCGATACACTCATTGGTCCACATACATCAGTATGTATGATTTCCAGTAAGTCTGTCGCCCGTTCCATAGATCCAGAAAACGGGGTTCTAGTCATCTTGCCCATAAGGCATGGTTCACATGTTTCAAATGATTCATAATCAAGTGATTCTAAGAGTCCATCAGAATGGAGCTTCTTCATGCGTTTAACACCAATATGACCTAAGCGGCAATGCCACATATAAGTAGCAATATCATCATTTAACTTAATTCTTTTGGCATTCACATTATGAATATGTGTATCAACATTATCAAGATTCAAAAGAAATAAACCATCCTTCTCAGGTGCATGACCATAAAAGATATTATTCATATAAATCAAACAACCATTGTTCTCGGAGTTAAAGGAATAACCATCCCGCATTAAGCAAGATCCAGAAACGATATTCATGCTTAATGCGGGCACCAAATAACATTTATTGAGGTTTATAACTAATCCCGATGGTAGACGTAGAGGTAGCGTCCCGACGGCGATCACGTCAACTCTTGATCCATTGCCGACGCGCATCGTCACCTCATCCTTTGCTAGTGGTCGCTTATTCTGCAGCTCATGTTTCGAGTTACATATGTGAGCAACCAAACCAGTATCAAATACCCAGGTGCTACTGCGAGTACTAGTAAGGTACACATCAATAACAAGTATATCATATATACCTTTGTTCACTTTGCCGGCCTTCTTATCTGCCAGATACTTTGGGCAATTGCGCTTCCATTGGCCAGTACCCTTCCAATAGAAACACTCAGTCTCAGGCTTAGGGCCATGCCTGGTTTTCTTCTCAGAAGTAGCAACAGATTTGCCACCCTTCTTGAAGTTTACCCTTGGCTTGCCTTTCTTGCCTTTCTTGAAACTAGTGGTCTTATTGATCATCAACAATTGATGTTCTTTCTTGATCTCCACTTCAGCAGTTTTAAGCATCGAGAGAAGCTCAGGAAGAGACTTCTTCATGGTTTGCATATTATAGTTCATCACGAAGTTCTTGTAACTAGGTGGCAGAGATTGGAGAACACGATGTATCCCTAGCTCAAGGGGAATCGATATTCCCAAGGCTATGAGCTTATCAGCGTACGCAGACATTTTGAGTACGTGCTCACTAACGGAGCTGTTCTCTTCCATCATGCAGCTAAAGAACTTTTCTGAAGCGTCATAAGTCTCAACTGCGGCATGGGTATCGAAAATCATTTTCAATTCTCCCATTGTGGCATAAGTAGTGTTGTTCTCGAAACGTTTTCGCAGCTCTGGTTCTAATCCATAGAGGATGCCACAGTGAACTATACTGTGGTCTTCTTGTTGAGTCAGATAAACATTTTTATCTTCATCAGAAGCATCAGCAGCGGGCTGGTCACCTAGAGGTGCATCAAGCACATAGAGCTTCTTGCAAGCGGTGAGGAGAATCCTCAGGTTAAGTGCCCAGTTGGTAAAGTTGCTTCCATTGTTCGCTAATTTCTCTTTCTCCATGAACTTATTGAAATTGAAGGTAGGTGGTGCCATGATCTACAACATATTTGCAAAGACTATTTAGACTATGTTTATGATAAATTAAGTTCAAGTTAATTCTAAAATTATCCCATGAACTCCCACTCAAAAACAACATCCCTCTTAGTTGTCTTTAGTGATTACACGAACCAAATTCACTACACCGAAACCGATCATCCCGTGAGACGGTGCAGTTGCAAAAGCGAACATCAACATGTTCATCATATCATTCATATGACTCATGCTTTACCTTTCGGTTACGTGTTCCGAGGCCATGTCTGTACATGCTAGGCTCGCCAAGTAGAACCGTTGTATTGCATGTGTTTGAAGGCCATGTTTGTACATGCTAGGCTTGAAAACACCCGTTGTATGCGAACATTGAGTCTATCACACCCGATCATCACGTGGTGTATCGAAACGACAAACTTTCTTAACGGTGCACACTTAAGGAAGAACACATTATTATCTTGATATTAAGTGAGAGGGATCATCTTATAATGCTACCGTCGCGATCTAAGCAAAGCAAGATGCATAAAAGGATAAACATCACATGCATGGATAATGTGATATGATATAGTCCTTCTTGCACTTGATCTCCATCTTGTGCATCATGGTATGATCTCCATCATTCCACCGGCGTGGCACCAAGGTCCGTGGCACCTCCATCTTGATTGTCCATTACAACATATCACATGGATATGACATACAGCACGCAGGCCATAAAATAAGACAACCATATGGCTCCAGCCGGTATGTCAATAATTTACAAAAGATATCATCTCATACATAACGTTTGTAACATTGACCATATCACATCACATGCCCTGCAAAAACAAGTTAGACGCCTCTAATTTATTTTTGCATATTTTACGTGGCTTTGGGCTTACAAGGATAGAACCGTTCATACCTACGTACAAGAACCACAACGTTGATAAAACATATTTTTAACAACCCTTTGTAGATTAGATCTTAACTATAGTAGGAGAAACGGACACCCCCTCAGTCACAAGTGAGACAATTCTCGCGTACATAGTACACGTAAACTTAGTCCGGGGCAGCTTCATCCTACTATGCCACTAAGATCATAAAATACTCAAAGAGACAAAAACATGATCATCAACGCCCACATACTCCTATGTGTTCTACCCGTACAATTCATCTACGCATAGATCCGGCTCTGATACCACTGAAGGGGAACGTAGCATAGAAAACAAAAAATTTCCTACACGCGATAAACCCGAATGGCCAAGATCTAATCTATGAGATGAAAGGCAACGAAGAGAAAGAGAGACTTGAGATAACATACCCTCGAAGACTCAAAGTGGTACGAGAAAAGATCTCGTGGTTGGCGTAGTCGTTCTCACGCCGATCCCGAGCGAGAAGAAGAGCACCGCAATACGGCGGTGCGTCCGTAATCGGTCACACGTTCAGCTCGATGAAGACTTCCGTTCCCTCGTTCCAGTGGGTTGCGGAAGTAGAGGATCCCTCCGGAATTCCAGCAGCACGACGGCGTGGTGGTGGTGAAGAATCCCACGGTCAGGGCTTCACCAAGCCGGAGACCATGGAATGGAGCAGCGGGTGGAAGGGAAAATGTGTGGGCAAGTGTGTAGAGAAGAGAGAGCCCTCACCCTCCTTTTATAGGGGAGGGGGGCAGCCCAAAGGGGGGGTGCGGCCAGGCATGGGTGCCCCCACCCCTTCCTCTCTTCATGTGAGTGGAAGCTCCACTCAAACCCACTCAAAATTCCTTAATTTCCCACTTGGAAAATCCAAAGGTCTTTCTTTAATAAATAAATAAAACATTTTTATTTCTTTATTTATATTTGTTAATTCCATTAACAAACATTTGCATGCAGCACCTCGAACCATTTGTTAATTCTATTAACAACCATTCGACGAAAAACCCCTTGAACTATTTCAATTTTCCCCGAAACAATTCCGGAGCTGCCCCAAATATTCTCCGGCATTCCGTATCCTCTCTAACGCTTCATCGAACCTTAAGTGTGTCTCCCTACGGTTCGCGAATATTATAGACATGATTGAGACTCCTCTCCGATCAATAATCAACAGCGGGATCTGGAAATCCGTGATGACTCCTATATATTCAACGATGACTCTCGTGATCGTGTGAACCTTTCAACGTCGTAACGATTTCCCTTTGTCTCGCGATATATTACTTGTCCGAGATCTGATCATCGGTATCCACTATACCTTGTTCGATCTCGTTATCCGACAAGTACTCTTTTCTCGTTCCCGTGATATAACATCCTAGTGATCATATCACTTGCTTGCAAGCGGTGTCGATGTGATATCACCGAGAGGGCCCTGAGTATATCTATCCGTCAAATTGGATGGACAAATCCCATTCTCGATCCATGAGCTTCAACTAACACTTTCCGAATATCCAATGCCACCTTTATAGTCACCCTTTTACGGTGTGACGTTTGATGTCATCAAAGTATTCTTTCGGTATTAGTGATTAACATGATCTCATGGTCTAAGGAATAATGTTACTCCGAATGTAAGACATAACAACAAAACTAAATGACTTGATCGTATTGTTATACTTAGTTAGGGTTTAAGTTCATCATGTCATTCTCCTAATGACATGACCCCGTTATCAACAACATCCAATGTTCATGATCAGGAAACCTTGATCATCTGTTTAATCAACGGGCTAGTTAAAAGAGAGGCTTCACTAGGAACGTTGGTTTGTTTATTAATCACACATGTATCAACGTTTCCGGTTAATACAATTCTAGCATGAGAAATAAACATCTATCATAAACAAGGAATAACATAATAAACACTTTATTATTGCCTCTCGGAGGGGGGGGGGAGTTTTTGTTTACTGAAAATGCTGCAATATCTAGTTAAGTCTAAAAATTCTAGACCTGTCATGCAATTTTAGTTCGAGTTGAATATATGTGGCATTTTAGCTTGCTAGTACTCTGTTTTCCATCAATCATTGTTGTTTTTCAGATTTTGCATGCATGTTGTAGGTAAGTTTTAGCTAAGCTGCTAGTCAATTTAGTAGAGTTGCTAGTCAATTTAGTAGAGTTGCTAGTAAAATTTTTAGCTAAGTGGACTCATCCACTTCAACTAGGTGGCAGAATCATTTTTTTAATTTAGGTGTTATCGCTCATCGCTACCCAAATTTGTTGATATGTTCTGGCAATTTTAATTTTGTTTTAGTAGAGTTTTTTTTGCTAGCGATTTTCTCAGCTGAGTCTGAGTACATAACTTGATTTTTTTTACTGAAATTGATGCAATATTTTAGTTAACTCTAAAAATTCTAGACCTGTCAGGCAACTTAGTTCGAGTTGACTATCTGTGGCATTTTGTAGTGTCGATGATACTCTGTTTTGTTTTTCACCAATCACGGTTGTTTTCAGTTTTTTTTTGGGTGCAATATTCATGTTTGTAGATAAGTTTAGCTAAGTTGTTAGTCAATTTAGGAGAGTTGCTATTCAATTTTCTAGCTAAGTTGACTCAGCCACTTTCAACTAAGTTCCAGAATCTTTCTAATTAAGGTGTTATCGTTCATCGCCTACCCAAGTTACTGTTAGTGATCTTTTTCCAGTTGACTTTTGAGTACACAACTTTAAGTACACCATTATTTGGATACGATACAAAGAAATTTTTGGAGGAGCAAGCATTCAGTGAAAAATCCAACTAGCTTGCAGAGCACCATTAAACAACTCTTTTTTGTACCATCTTTTGTTTTTGTTTGGGATTTCCTCATGCGGTAAACTAAGCATTTTTCTTTTTGAACTGTCGTGTATGAAAGCGTAGCAATTATTTTAACAAAAGTTGAAGGGCATGTTTACCAAGCCACGGTAGCATTTTTCTAGATCTAAAACGTATGTAGTTTTCTATCTTTTGCAGAACAAACAAATAGTCCAAGGGGGAAAGTAAAAACAACACGCCAGTCGCACAACATCATTACTCCCCCTTTTTATTTTTGATCTTTTTCCTCTGTCCTAAAATTTTTATTCCTTTTTTCGTTTGTACGTGTTAGGGTGTGGACGCAGCAAGCATGACGAAACGCAACCTGAGCCTAACCGAACCTGTCGCTGCAGGGAAGGGCACAGATGGAAACAAGACCAACAAGCAGCAGGTTTTTGTATTATTTGTACTTTATATTTTTCGGTGTCCTAGCACAACTTTTTATTATGCTAAGCTCCACCTATTCTTTTTTCCAGCCCGCAAACACCACTGGCGGAGTTGTGGGAAAGTCGAGTGCAAGCGCTAACGCTGCTGCCGGAGTTGCGAGGAATCCTAGTGCAAGCGCAAAACCCACCGGTGTAGATGCGGGGAAGCCTAGCACAAACTCAAATCCTAATGCTGCAGTTGCAGGGAGGAAAAGTTCAAATACGGAAGCAGCAAAGCGTCCACGCGTAAGGAACCAGGTCCAAGCGGTTAGTTCAAATCCACACTCCAGGAAATCTGATGCCCTTTTTAAAAAAATCTTACAATGGGTTTTTTCGGGTTTTCCTCCATGCTAACTTTTTTTTAATTCCTTATGTACTAGCTTGGTAGGAACCGCTCGTCGCCCGCAAGGCTTGTCAAGCCGAATGCTCTTCTGTCAGAGGACCAGAAGAATCTAATTATAGAGTGGGAATGGGGAGGCATGCTATAGGTGACAGCAACAGTAATGCCAGTGGACTTGAGCATGTGGGTGTTAGCATATTTAGATCCAATCAGGAGTGAGCTCGCAATCCCTAGGAGGGGCACCATACGTGTTGACGCAGATAGCTGCCAGAGGAATTTCGGATTGCGCAACGAAGGGAGCCGTTTCCCCTTCGAGTTGGATGGTGAAGCTATTTCCTTCATAAATGAAGAGTATGCCATTGAGGATGCCATGGCCCCCACATTCACGGATTGGTGCGAGATGATAAAAGAAATGGGAGGGATGGAAGATATGAAGTTTCTCCGAGCTTACTTCGCAGCCGTCATCAATTGCTTCATGTGCCCTACTACAAAGTGCACCATCACTCCAAGATGCTATAGAGCAATAAAAAACATGCATCAAGCTCGGGTTTCTAACTTTAGCCAACTTGCTATCGACCAAATCGTAACAGAAGTGAAGGGGATGGGTTCAAAAAAGAACTCTGTCTATTTCTGTTTATACCATCTAGTGGTAACATCTCAAACTATATTTTTACGCTCCTTTTTACATCTTTTCCCGCTGTGCACACTAGCATTTTTATACTAACGAGAGTGGGGTGGGGGGCACAACCTTTTTGCGCATATCCTTTATCTTGATTCACTCGAGGTAGATGAGCATGTTCCAGCTCCAAGCGACTGTCCAATCCACGCCGCAGCATGGACAAACAAGTTTATTTATGCTGTCATTCAGAAGGATAGAAAGCGGAACGGCGGCTTTGGCAAGCTGAAGGTATGTTTTTTTGTTCACAGGGGATTTTTTTGTTTTGTGTGCATTTTCTAGACGTTCTCCATCAACACACCTTTTTCCTGTAGGTTTTTGTACAACTAAAGCATGTCCAACTTAGGTCATCCAAAAACTACAACACAGCTTTCCCCCTAATATCAGCCTTGCACTACAACTTTTACAATTGTTTGTTTGAAAAAAATTTCTCACATAACATAGCTCAGTTTGATATACAACCTAGATCATTTGGTACTACATCTCAGCTACATAATAAGAGCCTTTTTTCCCTACAATTTCTACAAATCGGATTGGCATACAACCCACACAACTTAGCCTGGCTTGGCATACAACTCGGATCAAATAGCACTACAACCCAGCATCCTTACACGAGTCCTTTTTTCCAACATACAACTTTCAATGTGGTTTTCAAAAACATTCTTATCATAAATCTTAGATCAGTTGGCATACAACCTAGATCATTTTGATACTACAACTCAACTACCTATTACGAGCCCTTTTTCCCTGCAATTTTTACAAATCGGATTGGCACACAACTCACATAACTTAGCTGAATTTGGCACACAACTCAGATCAATTAGCACCCTTATACAAGTCTTTTTTTCCCAACATTCAACTTTCAATTGTGGTTTTCAAAAACATTTTTCTCACACAACTTAGTTCAACCTGGCATACAACCCAAATCATTTTTGGTACTACAAATCAGCTGCCTCATACGAGCATTTTTCCCCCTACAATTTCCCTCATACAACTTAGCTCAGCTTGGCATACAACTCAGACCAGATAGCACTACAACCCAGCATTCATATACGAGTCCGTTTTCCCAACATACAAATTACAATTGTGGTTTAAAAAAAATCTCACACAACTTAGCTCAGCTTGGCATATAACCTAGATAATTTTGGTACTACAACTTAGCTGCCTAACACAAACCCTCCCCCTACAAGGTTTTGTTAAACATTTAACACATACAAATTTAGCTCATTTTGGTGTACAACTCAGGTCATTGTTACTTACAACTCAGTACTTTTTTACCACGATTTCTTTCGTCGTTCACCTTTTACACTGAATTTTTTTGTAAAGAACACCACCTCATAGAACTTAGCTCATTTTTGTAGGATCCAGCTCAATGGAATATGTGTTCTAACTTTTTTCCAAACACTCTATATATGTAAAGTTCAAAGAAGGTGTAGGGGCCACTATAATGGATGGGTTATTTGTTGGAATGGTGCGAACCGAAGATTTTGTGGCATCAAGGTTGCCAGCAGCTAGCTCAAACGAGGTATGTTTTCTTCAGGTTTTGAGCTCCCTCTCATGTATTTTTAACAGTCCATATTTTTTTTAATGTATACCTGTTTAATTGCAGAAAAAGAGGAAATTAACACAACTTGTAGTGGACCTATGCACAGACGTATCTAGGAGACTAGGAACATTTGTTGAAGAACATTGGAGGCTAAACGAAGATGAACTCGGCACAACAAATGTCCAGAATACAAGAAACAAGAGGCAAAAGGTGAAGATAGATGAGGAAGCAGACGAGGTCGAAGATGAGGAAGAAGACGAGGAACAAGACGAGGAAGCTGATTCTCCTCAGGATGACGTCCACAACGGCAGCGACAAGGTTGAAGATGAAGGACCAAATGCGAGCGGTGGCAACGACACTAGGGACACACCTAACGAAATCAATGTTGAAGGCCATTCACAAGGAAGCGGTGACCTAGAACACTGCCGTAGGAGGTCTGCTAGATTGGCAAATAACATCCCATCAAAAGAACAGTCACAAGGCAGCAGCCAGGCCACGAGCCATGCAGTTAGTGGTGAAGGTCACCAAACAAGAAAGAATGCCTGTTCATCAAGGGGCAGCCGAGTGAAACAATGCTCGCAGGGCAGTAGTCGCGGGCTCAGTGAGGATGACAGTAGTTGTCACGACACAGCAACAGATTCACGCTGTGATGGTGATCTAACACTAAGGTACATGCTCTGGTCTGCAAGAAGGAATTTACCTAAAGACCAACCAACAATTCAAAGAAATACGACAGAACTAGGAGACAATGCAGCGACTGCAACCAAGAGCCCTTTCTCTGAACTGAAAGAGTATCTGCGATCGGACAAGGACCAAGACAAGTCAGACACCAAACTGAAACACATTGATCCCCCTGAATTCTGCGACACACCACCCAAAGCATATGCACAAATAATATTCATGGAAGATGTTGAAAGGGAACGCCGATCGCCTCTTTCCTTGGATCAGTTCGAGTTATTCAACAATGATCATGCAGTAAAAAGGGTCACGGAGGAGTGCTTTGAGTTGGACAGGAGAACCATCTCCGGGGACAACACATCCAATGGCAGGAAGAGGATGAAACAAGTGGCACATTACGGCAAGCCAAGTGCCAGTAGCCCACCATCAGGGAAAGGTGTGAGAATTGCAGTAGAAGGAAGGAAAGAAATAGGGGGCGCATCGTCTACAACTGTAACACAGAAAGATTCCGATCCCTTGCCAGAGCAATGTTCAGTCCAGGCAGTAGGCAAGGCGCGGGAGGCCACGACAAACACAGTACCAAAGCCAACAACAGTAACTGAACCACCAACTCTAGCTGATGCCACAAACGAACCTCCCAAGGCAGCAAGAGAGACATCTGTACCTCCTCGCGCTGATGCCGTAATGGGAGTCAAGCCACCGACTGCGACAGTAAAAAACACACGTGTGAATGCAACTGGGGCAGTGCAAAAGCCCCCGACATCGACAGCAGCAACCACTAGTGTGAATGCAACATGGGCAGTGCAGAAGCCACCGACAGCGTTAGGAAGAATCACTCACGCGATCGCAATGGGGGCAGTGAAGAAGACATCGACAGTGTTAGCACCACTACCTCATTCATATGGAAGAAGGGCAGTTCAGAAGCCTCCAACAGGGACGGAAGCACCGCCTCCTCCATATGGAACAAGGGCAGTTCTGAAGCTAGCGGCAGCGACATATCCACGCGCGAAAGCAAAGCTGCAAGTACCCAAGAGCCTTGTGCCAAAGGATGAAACAAAGATCATGCAGAAAGCAACAAAGAGGCGAGAGGATGCACATTCAACGGAATCAACTGACAGTAGACTGGAGCAGGAAAATTCAAGCAAATCTTCAAGGGGTAAAGAAACTGCAACTATTGGGGAAAAGCCATCAACAAAGCAGTCCTTGAAGTAACGAGAAAACGCCAAGAGACATCCGATGCACCATGTGTCCTCCAGCCTGATGCAAAGGTAAACCAGGGTGCAACAACTGCAGGGGCAATGTTATTCAACATTCCAAAGACACAACAAGTGAAATGAGGGCAAGACAACAACAGATGAGCAAAGTCAAACCAGATGTCAGACGAAAACATCTTCTCAGGTTCAACCTACATCTGCTACACGTATTACCTGCCCATCGCCAGCGCCAAGACCCACTAAAAGGAGGGGGTAGGATAATGTGATGCACCTAGTTTCAGTCTTGGTTTTGATAGCCGCAATAGCCAGCCAGATACTATGAGCTCGATGTCTGCCATAAAGCTTGTAGATCTAAACGCAAAGAGGTTTGATGACGACGACATGTGGTCAGGTGAGTTGATAAAGCAGCCTTGCGATGCATGCTATCAGGTCGAGATGGAAAAGGGTACACCATGAAAAAGCCACCACAACAAGCAGGGGAGAAACCCCCCACAATTTGATTTGAAACGCCAGTGAGGGGAGGCAAATGTGTTCTGCTTAGTGCAGATGCATCCCCAAGTTCAACAACTCCACCAGTTGCTGCACCAGCTGAAAGGAGGATTGTAAGACAGCTCGCTGCCAGGCGCTCACCTTACGTGGACTACAGCAATAAAAGCACATTTTATTGCTCAGCAGAAGTCAAAAAGGTGTATGATGCAGTTATTTCACATGGGAGAAGATCTACCAGAGGCCAAACGATCGACAAGACCCATGTAGTCGTGCAACTCCCCAAATTCTTTGTAACCCTACAAGAGCTTGCAAACTCAATGTTGCCCAGCGCATGCTTGAAGAATAGTGTTGTTGATCTAGGAATCAAGTCAATCATGATGAGGAGGACAGAAGAGCAAAAGATGAAGGTTGTTATGCCGCTAAGAGTTGTGGTAAGCAAAATTTTCTTTCCTGTTTTTACTGTCTTTTTATTTTTTGTCATCTCAAAAACAATAACCATGTGTCTCATGCAATTTTTATTTTTCAGACAATCATACTCGATACAATGGATTGGCGGAACAAGGAACTCATCAAGTTCTTCTCAAAATCAAAACAACAACTTGATTTAAAGGAGTCAGTGAGTTCTTTCAGTCTTTTCCCTTCCTTTTTGCCGCATTTTTTTCCACACTGAATGAATAGCCTTTTTTTACTAATCATTTGTTACCTTTTCTCTATTTCTCTAGGCAATCACACACGCAGATAGTAGTTCCTATAATGGAGGATTTAGCCCCAGCCGCACCAGACCTGATAACCCACTATTGGCTCCTTGTCATCAACTTAAGGGATAGACGGTTCGAGCTGCTCGACTCCTTGAGGTCAAAGTCTAACAAGAACCTAGATTGTTGCTCCAAGAAGTTAATTGCAGTCATTACGCTTCTGTGGTAAGATGAATACGAGGGCTCCAATGTCACTCTGGACTATTTCGGATACAAAGACATTGAACCACCAAAGCAGACCACCCTGTAAGTTTTCTACTTTTCTCTTTTTTCTTTTTCTGTTTTGTATTTAATTTTAACCACCCCTCCACAGATAGTTTTATAAGGAACTTTGTTCTTCATCTGTTCTACCATTTCCATGTTTATTTATCATATTTTCACATTTCCCCCCGGACAAAACAATTTTGGCAGGCACGACGGTGGTGTGTGCGCGCTATACAATGCGGAGCACTGGTTTGGGAGAAGCCTTCCAGCATATGAAGGTGCAAATATAAATAGCATCAGGAAAATCATCACACACACATGGGTTTCGTGGAACTTCAACGGTGCTAATTGGAAAAATGTACTCAAGATTTCAAAATGAGGTGAAAAATTTTATGTTTTGCTTCCTAATTTCGTCGTACTCGGCTCCAAGTGGGGTGTTTCTTGCAAATTTGAAATAGAAACATAGTTGTAGACAACATCTTGTTCCTACTTTTTTTCGTATATAGTAATTTTTCTTGCAATGCTTCTTCCATGGAGAGTTTTTTTCTGCACACAAATCCCACACACAACTGGCTGCAGTCCAGATCATGCAAAACCGTACCTTCAACCAAACAACACGCAACGCCCAAAAATCCTAGTCGGTTTTATAGCCACTGATATACGAACCAAAATAACACACAATGTTTCCATGCAAATACAGCCTAACGCAACTATATTTTTGCGCCCATACAACACAGTTTAACCGCAAAATACATCTCAAGTTCATTTGAGACACTAGCAACATCCAGAAAAATCCAGAAAGTCAACTCACACACTTTTTTCTGCATGGTCCTTTTCTTTGTTGGTTGTTTCTTTTCATGTGAAAACAATTTTAAAACTTTTCAAAACCAAAACTAGATTCAGACCTTTTTTTGGGATACAACTGCAAGAATAAAGGGATACAACTTAAAGGGCACATGGATTCAACATAATAAAGCATGCCCACAACGACTCTCTTTTCTTACAACAGGGATTCAACCATGGCCAGACAAAAGCTACAACCCACCATGTTTTTTGCTGCCCTTCTTTTCTAAACCTTTTTCGGATACAAAATATTTAACGTAAACAAGGGATGCAAGGATACAACTTATAGTATTCAGGAGGAGTAACTTAAGGTACATAAAAACAACTTCCATCAAACAATGTTCTTTGAATTATCCATCCCACCCTTCATTAATAACAAGAAATCTGGGGACCCATGCAAAGTAGCAGAAAGAACACAAGTTCATTATTTTAACCCAGATATGCAAGTTGCTGAATTGTGACCGGGCTGACCACAGGTACCACACAAGTTCATTCTTTTAGCTTGTAACTCGATCCCTGCTAGCTACCTCTTCTTGCTTTTCCCTTTGGTGTTAGACCTTGGAGGGTTTATCACTACCCATGGGTCAGCTTGACCAACAGCAGATACGCCTTCACGTGATGTAGAAGCTGGAACTGTAGGTGCAGGAGATGTCGTTGCCGGCTCTGCATGATCACTAGGGCCACCACCTACACTAGGGCATGTGTGATGCACATTAACAAAAGTAGGTAATTTCCCTGAAAGCGGAGTCACATCGGTTGCGGTTGTTGTCCGCCGAG
The DNA here is from genome assembly GCA_028641055.1 of Alopecurus myosuroides. NCBI lineage: Eukaryota > Viridiplantae > Streptophyta > Magnoliopsida > Poales > Poaceae > Alopecurus > Alopecurus myosuroides. The sequence continues at coordinate 209,577,488 of CM054063.1, read as the reverse complement.
CAGCAGGAACTGATGGAGATGGGTGGTTAGGTCTAGTACTTGTTGGCCGTCTTGAAGCTGTTTCACGGGCTGTTGGCGATGCTCGACACAAATCAGGAACTGGTGTAGATGTCTGATTAGTTGTAGCACCTGTCGGCTGGGATGGATATATAGGTACTGACGGTGGCTTGTTGGTCCTCTTTCTTTTCACTTTATTTAGCTGGGAAAATCCAGTCCTCATCTCCCTTATATGCCTTCGAGCAATTGCTTCAACTTGGTCATACTTGCAACCCAGCTTAGCCATGGCCACAAAATCAGTAGACAATTTGGCAAACCATATGTGCTCCCGCGACTCTTCAGGCATGACATCTCTTCCTCGTGTCATAGGGGGCAAAACAACAGATTGCAACGCATCCTACGTCCACCTGCGCGAGATGTAGCGGTCTGGGATTGCATCTATTCCAATATGCGTGAATATTTTTAACACATGACAACAAAGCATCCCGTCCCGCTCAAATTTGCAGCACTCGCAGCTGTAGTTGTTGTTACCACCCAAGGCATTAACCATGTAGCTTCTAGCCCCATATGGGTAACACCTTAGGTTGTTAGGGACCACAAGGTACATGTTCCGCCTTTGTGGATGAACATTATAACGCCCAATCATCTCAAACTCTAGCCTGAATCGGTGATAAATGGGCTTGGTGTAAACCGTCAGCACATGCCTCTCTATCGGGAACCAATGACTTGTATCTAATACAAGCTCGTCCATCCTATAATCATTCTTTCCTTCCTTACAAAGCAACCTTTGCTGAATCTTCTCATATTGCATCACAAAGTACTTGAATGAATTATGTGGATTTACGTAGTGCTTCAGGACAGAGTTGAACCCCTCGCTTCTTTGTGTCGACTAGAGGAAGGGAAAGAATCGGTTCATGAAGTAAGCCGGAACCCACTTGTGAGCATACTTCTTAAGCCAGCCATATGTCTCGTGAGCATACAAGTCCCACTTCTGAACCATTCGTTCCCATCTAGCTTCGAACTCATCCGGTGACATGCTCTCATCAACAACTTCATTGAAGTCCTCAGTTAGCCCAAGATATCGCCCCAGATATGGCCCTAGTTTCTCGTTGGCTTTCTTAAGTATGTGCCAGCGGCAGTTGCAGTGGACAGTGAGAGGAAATATTGCAGCAATTGCATTTGCCATGGCTCTGTACTGGTCTGTTATGATGTTGTCTGGCTGCTTGTCATCCATTGCCTGAAGGAAAGCTTCAAAAAGCCATATGAAGCTAGCCTTAGACTCATCCCGCAAGAAACCGCAACCCAACATGAACGACTGCTCGTGCCTATTAATGCCAATGAAAGAGGCAAAAGGCATGTTGAAAGTGGTTGATCATGAAGTTTGTGTCAAAAGAAACACAGTCATGATAAGTTGCTCCATAAGCTTTCCTTGCAATATTGTCCACCCAAAATATGTGTTCAAGCCTGTCTTCCTCATCTTTCTTAACCCAGGTCATTCTCCTGAAACTCCATGAAATAAGCAATAGTTTCCTCTATATCATACTCCTGGTTCTCAGCTCTGAACTTAGTTCGCAAGTTGGTTATGTTCTTTGGTTCATATGGCATGAACCCCTCAGCTGCATAAAAAGAAGACATAATGGTCATCATGCGCCCTGCAAGCAAAAAAAACAAAAGAAGTAAAACAAGTCAGTTTGTGTGTTTTGTAGATAGCATAAAGAATGCACAAAATCAACACATGCAGCAGAAACAAATTCGAATAACCCAGACTGCCACAAACCTGTCTCTCTCATCTGCTGGGATACCCTTATGCGGCCTCAAGTACTTTGTCAATGAAGGTTTCTAAACCATAAGATGATTGTGCTCAGAAATGAAGTAAGTTACTTGCCACTTGTTGTTTCTCAACTTGACTATCATCTTAGCAGGACACTTTGTTTGTCTGATCGAATCCCTCTTTCTTTTTGCACTAGATTTGCTACCACTCCCTTTATTGCCCGGGCAAGCACCGCCCTCACCATCATCCTCACTTTCAAGCCGAACAGGACTCACTCGGTCCACAGCTTTCAATCTCTCCTTCTGGATTTCTTCCTCAGATTTACGTGCCATGTGCCTGTTGCAGACAAATGATTGTTTCTCCTTATAATTTGTGCGAGCCCTCATTTTTGATGTGTTGTATTTCATGGAAAATCCTATCCTAAGAGCATACGCATTATAGTGCTCCCTTGCTTCTGAGAGGGTATCAAATCTCATGCCCAAGAAAGGCTGTTGTGGACTGGATGCAACCTCTTCATTGCCCCGGGCCACGTCATCGGCTGCAGCATCAACATGGTTGCTAGTCGATGTTGTAGGTAAGGTAGTTGTGGGCGCACTGGGATTAGTCGCAGGCGGCGGGCCTGAATTGCGCTGATGTCCCCTTGCACTACCCTCATCATCCAAATTTTTACCATCACCCGCAACTGGGTCTGGTGATTCATCCACTATCTCCATCGGCTCTTCTTGTGGGTCAGGATCTTCATCACACGCTGGTAAGTTGAGGTCGAGGTCCATGATCTATATCAAAACACAACAAGTACACAGTGAGAAACCCCACATTTCCAATAAGAAAACCAAAATCACATGGGGAGCAAAATCAAACCGATAAGTTACAAGTTCATGCATTTTTACAAAACAACAAGTGAAAGCACATTCACGAGATAACTCCGACAAAAAAAAGCGCAATAGTTTATTGTGTAACAAGCAACTCCATCATCTTATTTTTTATATTAAATTGTGATGCCTTTTTTGTCAATGCAGACCACTTCCACTTCCGAAGTATAATCTGGGATGGGACGAACAAAAAGCAACATCAAGGTGTTACTATCTTTTTTTTCCGGCCATTTTTTTGCAGCAGCAGGTAATGGAAATGAATAATGAAGTTGTAGCACTGCAGGTACAAGTACATCAACTAGAGGAGAGGCGAAAAACTGGATGAAATCTATTTGCTTTTTGAAAAAACTAAAACAATCAGGAGATGGTTGGGTTAGTAGTAACTATGCTTTTGCAGGATGCTTTTTCTCCCTGTTTTTATATTTTTTTTCATTGCAAAAACTGAATGCTTATGAAACTTATGCCAGTTTTGCAAAAATATGTGCATGAATATCTGCCGGTTTGAATCAAGTTGTTGTAATGGTGTATGCAAAGTTGCAGTCTGTCACTACTTAATTGATGTAATAGTGTTTGCAAAGTTGCAGGCACACAAATCTGACACTACTAGAACAACACACTACTTTGTAAACAAAAGTTGCTACTTTTTCACAAGGATGTCAGTACTAAGTTTTATAGCTGGTAGAACAAAGTTGCGGGGGGGATGCTTGAGCATCAGAGGGAGCAAGAGAGAGGGTACCTCAGCTCGTATAGCAGCAGAGCCTGTTTGTTCCAGGAAGTTGCAGCAACAATTGTTCCAGGAAGCAGCAGGAACCGTTGTTCCAGGAAGTAGGAGCACAGTTTTCTAGCAGCAGAACCTCTACCAGATCTCGAGATGAACTAGGGGAGGAGAGTAGGGAAGAAGAGGAGCTGGTTGGCGGCTTGGATTGGGGAGAGGGGGACAGAGAAGCGTATATATAGGGATCCTAGGTTGTTAGGTAGGTCACGGTGTGGGAAAACAGGCCTGGGGCACCTGGTTTGTGGCAGTTAGGTTTGGTGGGCTGCGCGGTTGCTACGGCCTCAAAACGAGCGTGTGAGTGCCGGCCCCACCCCAACAAGGGCGCGAGTGCCGTGGTTGGTCAGCAAGCAATCGATTGCTGCGGCGCGACCAGACAACACCGATTGCTCCCTAGACCATGTCTTATTTTTTTACAAGTTATACTCTCTCCGTCTCATATTAATTGTCTGAAATTTAAACAAAAGTAGATATAATTAACATTAAAATATTTCTAGATAAATTATTGTTGTCTACTTTTAAGACAGTTAATATGAGACGAGGGAGTACTATTTCCCATTAGATATTTGCTGCTTCATCGACACATAAGGGCTCATGCATTCATTTTAACCACCAGGACGGCATGCATATGTTCCGGGCGAGAAATTCTCGGGCTGGTTTAATCTCATCCGACTGTCATACATGTTACTACAAAGGAACCCTTTGTGCAGTATACGACTGTGATCCACGCGCAAATTAAAGCATGCTCTCTCCATTCCATAATGTTACCCTTTCTAGCAAGCTTTAGGAACACTGGTAGAAAAAAGGTCTTCCATACGCCCCCATTAGTCCCCAATCGACACGAACCGTGATTAAATGCGTTTTAGTCGCGGTTCGCGAGGCGACCCGCGACTGAACGTCATGAATGGCAGTTGGGGAAGCGTGCCAAGGGCATTAATTCCGGTTGGCCTGGGCACCCGCGTCTAAAGGTCCCAATGGCTGGCATCCCAGCCTTTAGTCCCGGTTGGCCTGGCCACCTGCGACTAAAGGTCGAAACTGCTCGCCTCCCGCGCGTTTTTATTTCGCGAGCGAGAGGCAGAGCCATTGCTACAGTGCGCGGCTCTCTGTTCTTCTTCCTCTCTTCTCTTCTTGATCCTCTCTCTTCTTCCTCCACACCCACCACCCATGGATTCTCCCGTCTGGAACGTTCTCCATGTGCCCACACCATGCGGCAAGAATCTCCATGTCCTCTATACCAATATATGCGAGAGGCTCCCCGAAGCTCTTCGCCATTTGAGCAATCTCTATGAAGCTGCCAATGAACACCACAAGTTCTTCGGGCTTGATCTAGAGTACACGGCGAATCAACGGGATGTGGCCGTCGTCCAAATTGCTCACGAGGATACCGTGCTTATCTTCCAATGGGCAAGATGCGCACACGATCTCTCTTGTAGGAAAATTGTGTTGTCATGTTGATAGCAATAGTATCACTTGTTGCAATTGTAGAGACAGAAATTGCATAGGGTAGCAATTGTAGAGAGGAAAATTGTGTTGTCATGTTGATAGCAATAGTATCACTTGTTGCAACAATTGTAGAGAGGAAAATTGCATAGGGTAGCAATTGTAGAGAGAAAAATTCCATAGGGTAGCAATATGGCATTTTCTATTTGTTGTTGTTGCATAGGAAAATTGTGTTCCATTTTTGTTGTTGCACTGGAAGAATACACGTGTTGCAACAATATCTAACACGTGTTCCATTTTTGTTGTTGCAGTAGTTCAAAGCAATCTCCAGAACTTGTTGATTTTCTTGTGAACAAAGGGTACGGCTTCTGTAGCGTTGACATCACAAATGACCGGCAGAAGTTGATGCGCACGTTGGGTATTGAGATACCTGAAGATCACTACGTTGATCTTCAGGACTTGATCCACTTCGATGACCTATACGGGCACAAGACCGGGATGGCTAGTATGGCAACTGCCTTCATCCACCCCGACTACAAAACCATGAAGACTTGTTTCCCCTCGAAGAATCACTTTTATTGGGGGAAGAACCCACTTGACCGGATCAATCTTGAGTATGCAGCAATAGATGCATACGTTGCCTTCGAGTTGTTCCGCATCTACTCTTGGGAGCTCGAGTAGATGTTGTTTGCGTGTACGCATCTATGTACCGCTATGTTGCGTTCGATATATGTAATGGATATATTATGTAATGGATACATGTCTTTCTATTAATTCCTATATTATTTCTATATTAATTCCTGGCTATATTATTTCTATATTATGTAATGGATATATATATGTACCGCTATGTTATGTAATGGCTCAAATAAAATCACGGGTTAAACATAGCACAAAATTTACTAAAGGAATCACACAATTCCAAAATAATAAAACTAGAAAGTAACAAATGCTAGTTCCATTTTTATTTGGGTTTCCAATCATGCACACACTTTCTAAGGTAGATCTTCTGCAAGCAAACAACCTAATATCAAGTCCTAACACTCTATACAAGCTAGGAAACAAGATAATATCAAACGCACATTTCAAAACAAACAAAAACAAATCAAGAAAACAAAACAGAAAAACTACTGTTTCTATATTTGTTCACCAAAAATAAATCTAGAGCTCCAAAAATTAATCTAAGCAAGGAAAACATAGATATAGTCAATACCAAACTCATCCAGTTGGATTTACTTCAAAATTCATTTTTGAACTCATTCTAAAAATCATAGAAGAGCCTACTGGTCTTTTATTAAAAAGGATGGTATTTTCATTTGGTTGCTGACCTTGATGTGAGGCTAAGTGCTATGGATAGATCTTTTCAATATCTATCCAGAACATTTTAGTTTGTCCATTTTGGTTATGTATTTTAAAAGTTAGGTTCAAAACATTCTCACAGATAGTCATTGCCAAAACAGTTCTTGTGTCCAAAATAATAGTCCAAACTTGGATCTACAAATTTTATATGGTTTAGATTTCATATGGTTTGGTTCATGAATTTTATCAGATTTTATTTTGAATTTAGGAAAGGGGAAAATGAAATAGTTTTATTTTTTTGAATTTTTTGATATATTATTTGTATTTTTAAGATTTTAAAATGAATTAGTTTTATTTTTCTGAATATTTTGATATATTATTTGTGTTTTTAAGATTTTAAAATGAATTAGTTTTATTTTTCTGAATACTTTGATATATTATTTGTGTTTTTAAGATTTTAAAATGAATTAGTTTTATTTTTCTGAATATTTTTTAGATATAATACAATTTAAAAAGTTAATGTTTATTTATTTATTCAAAATTATTAATTACATCATTACTTTTGTTTATTAAAAGATTTATTTGAAATTCAGACAATAAAGAAATGTGGCATCGACCAACATGTTAATAGATTGATATGATACTAGTATCACATACATGCGTGTGAAACACTTGGATGCGGGACGGGATGAAACTCGGAAGTTAAGCGTGCTAGTGCTAGAGTAGTGGGAGGATGGGTGACCAAGCGGGAAGTTTGACCACGAGTAAGTAATTTGACTAGAGATAATTGTAGTTAGACACTAAGCAAATAATAAAAATTCTGAAAAAAAGGAGTGAAAAATAATTAGAAATCCAAATGAATTAAAGAAATAACGAAATAGCCTGTAGTCCCGGTTCGTGTCAAAAACCGGGACTAAAGGTCCTCCCGCCTCCGGCGCACGCCAACTGCCCACGTGGCGGGCCTTTAGTCCCGGTTCGTAAGAGGCGCGACTTAGGGGGGGGATTTAGTCGCGCATATTTAGTCCCGGTTGCGCGGCCGGGACTAATGGCCTTTGCGAACCGGGACTAAAGGCCTATTTTCTACCAGTGGAAGCATGATTTAGATTCATAATTAACCAACTTCCTAGTACATTAATAAGTTGTTTAATTTTAACTAGTAAACGTGCACGTGCACGTCTCCATTTTTAAACAAAAAACCTTATAATTTTTTTAGTTGAAATTAGTTATGGTACAAGCGGGAAGTTTGACCACGAGTAAGTAATTTGACTAGAGATAATTGTAGTTAGACACTAAGCAAATAATAAAAATTCTGAAAAAGAGGGAGTGAAAAATAATTAGAAATCCAAATGAATTAAAGAAATAACGAAATAGCCTGTAGTCCCGGTTCGTGTCAAAAACCGGGACTAAAGGTCCTCCCGCCTCCGGCGCACGCCAACTGCCCACGTGGCGGGCCTTTAGTCCCGGTCCGTAAGAGACGCGACTAAAGGGGGGGGTCTTTAGTCGCGCATATTTAGTCCCGGTTGCGCGGCCGGGACTAATGGCCTTTGCGAACCGGGACTAAAGGCCAATTTTCTACCGGTGTAAAGCATGATTTAGATTCATAATTAACCAACTTCCTAGTACATTAATAAGTTGTTTAATTTTAACTAGTAAACGTGAAGTGCAGCGCACGTCTCCATTTTTAAACAAAAAACCTTATAATTTTTTTAGTTGAAATTAGTTATGGTATTTAAATTTTTATATGTACTAATCAACATGAAAAGAAAAATCTAACAGAAATATGTTTAGGTCAACTCCTCATTTTACAATGGAAACAAGAAAACATTGAATTTCCCTCACGTACATTTTGATTTTTGACTGAGTCTAACGACCAATGTCCCCAGCAAATGTGAGGCAGCCCGGTCATTACCACATATTATCGTGTTCTCTGATCCACGTCATATGCATAACAAATATTTTTTAATCGGGTGTTGAAATCTTTTTATAACAAGTAGAAGAGATTATTAGTAAGCTGAAGGTGGCGCGGCAGGGATCAGCCATAGGAACTGTACTGTAATAGTTCAACTGTAGGCATCAGATGAATAATGGGATCATCAAATATATGGCCTTCATGTGCTGTACGACAAGAGTCGATGTTATATTCAATAACTGAAAACTGAACATGGAGTTCAGGCCAGCACAAAATAGAAGAAACTCTCAAATATCACACTGATTCCATTTATACTTTAGCTGGTCCCAAAACAAAGGATATGTTCAGTGCAAAAAGAAACTATAGAAACTATTACCATATTAATCTATTGATTATTAAATACCATTTGTCGGGCTGAAAAAAAAACTAAACAAATGTAGAAAGCAAAAATCCAGGTCATAGGTCCATGAGACCATGACATATGGTTATGATTAACAACCATTTATCTAAACTACTTATAAAAGAGCAAACATGTCGGAATACATTAAATCTAATCCGTTCAATAGCCCGAATCAACGGACCGGATCCTCCCAATGTTGAGCTGAAAAACGTTTCGTGCCGAATACAACAACCTCAATCAGAACGTATATCAACAAGGTTTCCCTGCAAAAAGCAATTCGTCGTCTGTTTCCTTCCTAAGTATGCCTCGTCCGTGTTTCCTTCCTATGTAAGTTGTGTCCGTGCTTCCTTTGTGCGTGGAAAGTTTCGGTTTGCTGCATCCTTTTCCTTCTCCCATGGCATCGTTTTCCTCTAGATTTGGGAGCGGTGCAGTGACCTGGAATAAGGAGAGTGGAAGACCACATAATACCGACGATGGAGGCGACCAACGACTAGCGCACGGAGCGGCGGCCGGTGTGCGGCCCGCCGACGAAAGCAGTGACACACAGACAACACTCAATCTCCTGGCGACAGGGGCGACGCACGGCCAACATAGAGCTAAGGGCCGTTCTCCCGGCGATGGGGCCAGCACATAGCTGCGGTCCGTTCTCCTGACAGCAGGGGCGACACACGGCCAGCATAGAGCTAAGGGTTGTTCTCCCGACGATGCAGGTGACCTAGGGCCAGCACGAAGCTGCGGCCCTACTCTGACGACGATGGCGACCCACATACAACGCATAAGGCGGTGGTCGGTTGTCCTGACAACGGCGACGGAGAAAGCAACGGATAGCGATGGTTGTTAGCTTGTTGATCTGCAAGGTCAGACGAACGTTAAGCCGTCAACCACCCACGGCTCCCGTACTCTGACGACTGAGTTTATGCTCATTCTCCCGAATCTCGACGACAGCGTCGACGCACGACGAGCGCAGAGCTGCGGTCCGTTCTCCGGAGTCCGAACGACGGCGACGACGCACATATAGCGTTCCCCCAACGACAGGGGCGACGCACGGCCATCACAGAGCTAAGGCCCGTTCTCCCGACAATGGTGATGATCCAAGACCAGCACGAAGCTCCGGCCCCTACTCCCGACGACGAAGGGGATGCACAGACAGACATCGCGTAAGGAGGCGGTCGGTTGCCATATATGTTGGCTTGTTGATCAGCAAGGTCAGAGCAACACAAAGCTGTCAACCAGCCATGGCTCCAGTACTTTGATGACGGCGCTGGCGCTCATTCTCCTGAGTCCTGATGACAGCGTTGACGCACGGCTAGCACAGTGTTGCGTTCCGTTCTCCGGACGACAGCGACGGCGCACGGATAGCGCATGATGGGCCGTTCTTCTCTCTCGACGACGACGATGACAGCGACAGCTACGGCTGATGGCTTATTGATCAGCTAGGTCTGATGAACTCTAAGCCGGCAACCAGCTACGGATGATTAACCAAACGAAGACATTCCACGGATCTAAGAGACAGGCCACTGCATCGCTTTCAATAGCTCCATCTAGCCCCGTGAAGCATGGCGGACCAGCACAATTATTTTATGGTTTGCAAATAAGAAGAAATATTACACAACACACTAGGGTAGCAATGATTTAATCTGATTTTCTGTTTGGTTAGCTGTTTTCTCACAGAGTATTATCTTGTAGCCTCTCGAATGTCTATTGAAACTCACGAGAGTCATGGTGTGCTCGGTGGTTCGTTTGATGATTAAGCCTGGTAATAAAACATGTTGCAGCAGGAAGAGATAGAGGAATACGAAAGAAGGAATAGATCTGGCATAAAACCTACACGGTTACCCGGAATTGCAAAATCGGATGAAATGCTCATGCTTGCGTTGGGATACCCCAAGAGGAGGGTGTGATGAGCACAGCGGTACGAATTTTCCCCTTAGTTAAGAACCAGGGTTATCAATCCAGTAGGAGAAAGAGGACATCCGGAAGGTTGATGCCACTGACGGTGGTGCTGGCGCTTCACCGGTGTGATCAACAACGTAGAACCTGCACACAACAAAAATACATTGCCCTAACGGTACAATGAGGTTGTCAATCTCACCGGTCTTGGTGAAAACAAAGATTAGACGTATAGTGTGGAAAACAGTTGTATGCTTGCAGAAAGTAGAGAGAGAAGGAAATTGTTGTGGTTTGTTTAACAGTGTGGAAAATGGACCGGTGTTCATAGGTTCACTAGTGGTGTCTCTCCATAAAAGATAGCATGCAAGGTGAACAAATTACAGCTCGGCAATTGACAAATAAAGGTTGCACCGTAGTGCACATTATAACATGATGATTACTATGATATTTAGTGCGGACATTACAACAAGATACATAGACCAACATCCATCTGCATCTATGACTAATAATTCACCCTCAGGTTATCATCTGAACCCCCTTAGGTATTAAGTTGCAAGCAACACATAATTGCATTAAACAAAGTGTGTAATGTAAGCAATTATTATACACGCGGATACTCTCACCGCTGTTTTCTCCCTAATGGCAACATCACATCCTCCCCCTTCACGTTTCCGTCACTCGAGCAAGGCAACAAGGAGGCATGAACCCACTATCAAGCATAAATAGTCCCTCTTGGAGCCACTAGCAACTACTTGGCCAGAGCATCCACTAGCAACGGAAATCATGCAAGATCACAAATAACCTATGCAATAACGAGTATAATCAACTTGGCATAAGTTCAATATTCATCGGATCCCAGCAAACACAGCATATAGAATTACATAAGATCAATCTCGATCATGATAGGCAGCTCACGAGATCTAAACATGGAGGCATATGAGGAGACAACCATCTAGCTACTGCTATGGACTCGTAGTCCAGGTATGAACTACTCACGCATCACTCCGGAGGCAGGCATGGTGATGTAGAAGCCTCCCGTGATGATTTCCTCTCCGGCAGTGTGCCGGAAAACACCTCCAGACCCCTCCTAATCTAGGGTTGATGGTGACGGCGGCTGCAGAACTTTTTCGGTGATTTTGATCAGGTACTTAGGGTTTTCCATCCGGGGGGCTTAAATAGGCGAAAGGGAAAAGGCGGTGGAGCTCCAAGGCCCACACCCATAGCTGGCGCGGCCAGGGGGCCCGTGCCAGCCTATGGTGTGGCCCCCATGTTGCCCCTCTTCGACTCCTCTTCGGTCTTCTGGATGCTTCCGGGGAAAATAGGACTTCCAGGGTTCAAAGTTTCCAATTTTCGAGAATATTTCCAGAACAACTTTTCTGAAACTAAAAAAACAGCAGAAAACAGGGAACTGGCTCTGTGGCATATTGTCAATAGGTTAGTCCGGAAAATCGATAAAAATCACATAAAGAAGGGAGAAAACATGTAGCAATTGGCATAATATCATCATGGAGCATCAGAAATTAGGGATACGTTTATGACGTATCAACTGCCAGCAAGAAAGAGGTTTGAAAACCCTTCTTTGCAAAGGCAAGTTCACGGCACCAATGCCAAGGGCAAACGCATATACAAAACCGCAGATGAAAACGTGGAGGCCACGTTCGCCATTGATATCCCACAAGTACAGGGGATCGTGTGTATCCTTTTCGATAAGTAAGTGTGTCGAACCCAACGAGGAGCTAAAGGTAGGATATATATTCTCTCAAGTTCAATCAACCACTCATACAACTCTACGCACACTAAATGTTTGCATTATCTAGGAAATAAAACTAGAGCAATAATACGGGTATGAGAGATAGATTTGCAAGATAATAAATACAAGAAAGTAAATGTTAGTGTTGCAGCAATAAAATATACTAAGTAACCATAAACTAACAGTACCATGAGTGTGGAAAAGTGGTCGTAATTGTGGTGTCTTTGTCCAAGATTAATTAGTGAAGATATCGTGTTCATTGTCTTCGATGTAGTTTTCTATGTGGGAGAGGCAAAGCTAACAAGCTCTCACTATCCAATGATTGCAATTACTTATGATTGGAACTCTAGCAAACATCCGTAACTACTAGAAGATACATTAAGGTAAAAATACCCAACCATAGCCTTAAGTTAATGGTCCTATTACTCCCATAGGTGCAATTAACTGGTTTGAGTCCTTAGGTTTCTGTCACTCCGGCAGAACTTGAAGGGAATATGCCCGAGAGGCAATAATAAAATGGTTATTATCTTATTCCTTGTTTATGATGAATGTTTATTTCTCATGCTAGAATTGTATTAACCGGAAACGTTGATACATGTGTGCTTAATAAACAAACAATGGTTCCTAGTAAAGCCTCTCTTTTAACTAGCTCGTTGATTAATAGATGATCAAGGTTTCCTGATCATGAACATTGGATGTTATTAATAACGGGGTCATGTCATTAGAAGAATGATGTGATGAACATATACCCAAAGAGAATATAGAAATGCGATCAAGTCATTTAGTTTACATTGTTATATCAAACATATGAAGTAACTTATTCCTTAGACCATGAGATCATGTCAATCGCTGATACCGGAAGAGTGCTTTGATGGCATCAAACATCACACCGTAACAGGGTGACAACAAAGGTGTCGTTAAGTATTCGGAAAGTATTAGTTGAGGATCATGGATCAAGAGTGGAATTTGTCCATCCAAATGACGGAGAGATATATCTGGGCCCTCTCGGTGATATCACATCGAAACCGCTTGCAAGCACGTGATATGATCACAAGGATGTTATATCACGGGAACAAGAAAAGAGTACTTGTCGGTAACGAGATTGAACAAGGTATGGTTGATACCAATGATAGAATCTCGGACAAGTAAAATATCGCAAGACAAAGGGAATAGTTCACGGCGTTGTTGGTTCACACGATCACGAGAGTCATCGTTGAATATATAGGAGTCATCACGGATCTCCAGATCCCGCTGTTGATTATTGATCAGAGAGGAGTCTCGATCATGTCTATCTTATTCGCGAACCGTAGGGTGACACACTTAAGGTTCGATGACGCGTTTGAGAGGATACGAAATATCGAAGAATATTTTGGGCAGCACCGAAATTGTTTCGGGGAAAATTTAAATAGTTCAAGGGGTTTTTCGTCGAATGGTTGTTAATAGAATTAACAAATGATTCGAGGTGCTATATGCAAATGTTTGTTAATGGAATTAGCAAATATAAATAAAGAAATAAAAATGTTTTATTTATTTATTAAAAGAAAACCTTTGGATTTTCCAAGTGGAAAATTAAGGGAGCATGAGTGGGTGTGAGTGGAGCTTCCACTCACATGAAGAGAGAAGAGGTGGGGGCACACCATGGCTGGCCGCACCCCCCTCTTGGGCTGCCTCCCCCTCCACTATAAAAGGAGGGTGAGAGCTCCTCTTCTCCACACACTTGGCCACTTCCCTTTCCCTCCACCCGCTGCTCCATTTCATGGTCTCCGGCTTGGCGAAGCCCTGACCGTGGGATTCTTCACCACCACCACGTCGTCGTGCTGCTGGAGTTCCGAGGGATCCTCTACTTTCGCGCCCCGCTGGAACGAGGGAACGGAGGTCGTCATCAACCGTACGTGTGACCGATCACGGATGCACCGCCGGATTGCGGTGCCCATCTTCTCGCTATCGGGATCGGTGTGAGTACGACTACGCCAACAACGAGATTTGATCTCGTACCACTTTGAGTCTTCGAGGGTATGTGTTCTCCTTAACCCTCTTGTTGCCCGTTGCACTTCGTCTCCTAGATTAGATCTTGGCCTTTCGGGTGTCTCTCGTGTAGGAAATTTTTTGTTTTCTATGCAACGAACCCTTCAGTGGTATCAGAGCCAGGTCTATGCGTAGATGTTTGGTACGGGTAGAACACATATGCGTATGTGGGCGTTGATGATCATGTTATTGCCTCCTTGAGTATTTTATGATCTTAGTGGCATAGTAGGATGAAGCTGCCCCAGACTAAGTTTACGTGTACTATGTACGCGAGAGTTGTCTCACTTGTGGCTAAGGGGGTGTCCGTTTCTCCTACTATTGTTAAGATCTAATCCACGAAGGGTTGTTAAAAATGTGTTTATCAACGTTGTGGTTGATGTTCGTAGGTATGAACGGTTCTATCATCGAAAGCCCTAAGCCACGTAAAATATGCAAAAATAAATTAGAGGCGTCTAACTAGTTTTTGCTGGGCATGTGATGTGATATGGTCAATATTACAAATTTGATTATGAGATGATCTATTTTGTAAATTATTGATATACCGGAAGGTATCCATATGATTGTCTTCTTATTGATGGACAATCAAGATTGGGTGCCATGGTACTTGGTACCACGCCGGTGGAATGATGGAGATCATACCATGATGCACATGATGGAGATCAAGTGCAAGGAGGACCATATCATATCACGTTATCCTTACATGTGATGTTTGTGATGTTAATCCTTTTTATGCATCTTGTTTTGCTTAGATAGCGACGGTAGCATTATAAGATGATCCCTCTCACTTAATATCAAGATAATAATGTGTTCTTCCTTAAGTATGCACCGTTAAGAAAGTTCGTCGTTTCGAGACACCAGGTGATGATCGGGTGTGATAGACTCAACGTTCGCATACAACGGGTGTTTTCAAGCCTAGCATGTACAAACATGGCCTTGAAACACACACAATACTACGGTTCTACTTGGCGAGCCTAGCATGTACAGACATGGCCTCGGAACACGTAACCGAAAGGTAAAGCATGAGTCATATGGATGATATGATGAACATGTCGATGTTCGTCTTTGAAACTACATCATCTCACGTGATGATCGGTTTTGGTGTAGTGAATTTGGTTCGTGTAATCACTAAAGACGACTAAGGGGGATGTTATTTTTGAGTGGGAGTTCATGGTTTAATTTTGAATTAACTTGAACTTATTTATCATGAACAACAAATCAAAGTGAATTTGCACAACTTGTAGTAGTCATTGGCATCCACGTAACTACCTTACACTTAGATTGTTAATTGAGATATAACTGTTATGATCTGGTAAATACCATTTAAGATTGGTACCTTATTAGTGAAATTTAAAATTGAGTCCTATTGTAGATTTTTGGTATTTCCTACCTAGCTCCATATGGTTAATGATTGATTGATCTAGAGAGCAAATAATTCCTACTTAGAATCCAGAGTCATGGTTGCTTCCGTATTACTTTATCTTCAAAAGAATGTTTTGTTGATCAAGGTGATTAGGAACTGAAAAGATTTGTTTTCAGAAACAATCAAGTGAAAGATATATTGATATCTAGAAACTTATTTGTGGCAACATGACTGAGTATAATTTAGCGTGACAATGTTTTCTTATATTATCTGAATATATGCAAATTTAGCGTGACAATGTTTGCTTATATTATCTGAATATATGCAATGATTGAAGACGCTAGGTGTTTGACTATTCCAAGAAGTTGGGCGCTTAAAATTATCCTCTAAATCCCTTCCTTCGAGCTATAGTAGCTTAATCATAAAATTGTTATGATGGGATGGATTAGAAGTATGGGTAAAGTAGTTTACCTTACTTGGAAATTGCTAAGAGTGGAATCTAGAAGAATGCTATTAATATGGTGATATTAGTAGAACAATCAAACTCAAAGTATGACTCAATGGGTGATAGTATATGACTAACATGCCAAAGAAAATGAGCTAGTACGACTAGCATTGTTTGACATTGAATGATTCTTCTATAAAGGAAAGGGAATACTGAAAATAGAATTACAAAAAGATATATGGCAGAAAAAGAAGATAACTGGAAAAGTCCAGCTCAGGAGTATATGCTTGATATACAAGTTATAGATGTATTACTAGTTAACAAAGTATTTTTGGGTATTTTGATACCACATTGGTTGGTATGAGTTGTCATACAAAGCAACGCAATGCAAGAAATACAAGGGCCTAAAAGGAACTAGTAATAGATGTGGAATGGATTATGACAAGAACATAAATAAAGTGTTATTGTGTTCATTGTCGTATCGAACCAAACAGTCAAGATTTATTTGAAGAACTTAATAAGTTGTTATTTTGTTCTAGTCTTTTGTGAGAACAAATGAGATTATTCAAACTATGACCATATTCCGTAATTGATGGATATGTTAATATAAATCATGTTGGTAAAGTAAACATCTATAAGACTAAATGCTAAACGTTGCAAGACACAGAAGAGTTTCACTTAAATTGTGACACCACCATTTTAGTTCATATCGGAAAGGAAAACATGAAGGAACTCCATATTGATGGACTTCCGGAGTCATTTTATTTTGAATAAATTGATGCTTGTGAGACCTCTTCCAAAAGATGACTAGAATTCCGTTCTTAGGCCAAAGTAGAATGGACGAATAATTTAGTAGAGATTATACATATTGATGTATATAGTCCATTATGTGTAGTCATGTATGATGGATTAATTTTTCCTTCATAAAATTCTGTCGATGACTTGAGTAGATATGTGAGTATATCTATTTGAAGGGAACAGAGTTTGACATTTTGAATTGGTTCAAAAGGTTGTTAATATGAAGTTAAAATCAATGTAACAAGATAATCAAGTATTTATGATTGGATCATAAAGAATAAATTTTGAGTTACAAGTTTAGCAAAACATCTGAGAAGTTGCAGAATTGTTCTACAACTTATATTACTCGAATTACCCCACATTAGTTTGGAGTGTTCGAGAGACAAAAATCGAACCTTGTTTGACATGGTAAGATTAATAAAAATGCCATTATAATTTTGTAGTTTATACATTAGTGAAAACCGCTTTTACACTGAAAAGAGCTCCATCATGATCCGTTGAAATTGACAACATATAAGATATGGTTTGGGTAGTGACCTGAATTGTCATTTTTCTTAAGTTTTGGTATGCATAGCATGTGTAAAATGTTTACAACCAAAATGGGATACATATATGTTTATAAGGTTATCCCAACGAATCCATTGGGTATTTCTCCTATCACCGACCAAAGACAAATGCAGTTTGTCAGAAAGGGTTGATTTCTCGAGAAAGTAGTTATTGCGAAACAAGTGAGTGGGAGCACGGTACAAACTCAACAAGATTAGAGAATCTACGTTATCATGTCAAGAGTAGCGCAGCACTGGAAGTTGTTCCAGGGTTTGCTATTTTGACAAAGTAGAAGAGACTACATGTGTTGTAGATACTTCGGATGAGTTTGCGTACTGAACCGCAAAAGTCCAAAAACTTTGTACTTAGACCAACTTGTGGTTTAAGAATAAAGTGTTGTTTTGACAACAAAGGACCTGGACCTTATAAAGGAAGCAAATGATGGGCCCTGACTTCGTAATTGACTATGAGTCATTATATCCGCCATAGTATCCTTGTATGAATATCAAGTATTTGACTTCGTAGTCCTTTCGATAGGCTTGAAGCCTAACGATAGCAAAAGGGTCTATATGGCGACAAAGACATGGATTTTACATCCTTTGAAAGTTGTACTTATCGAAAAGTTGTTTTTGACGAAGTTCAAAGAGTTCACTACTACAAGATTTTGATCTTCCGTAGTGATGCTTAGTCTTTGCAGATAGTTCTAGCAAAGTTACATATTATGATATGGATGTTGAATAACAAAAACCCAATTCTCCTCTCGAGGAAGTTTGTTCAAGGATGTGTACTTGACACAGTCTGAGAGTTTTGTAAAATTCAAAAGGTTGCTAGAAAGGCATGCGCACTTCAATGGTTGAAGTGAGCATAACGAAGTTGAAATCTTTACCTTAATGAAGTTATCAAAAGAGTTTGATTCCATCATGAACGATAAAGATGCTTGTAAAGTTACAAGAAATTAAGTGGGAGCGCTATGACATATTTCCAATACTTTATGTAGATGACATATGGTTGATTGGAAAATATGTATTTTAAATTAACACGGTTAAGATTTTCGATTTCATATTGATGAAAGGCTTAGAAGATATTGGGCATCGATATATATAAAAGATGGATTGACGCACCTGATATGTTTGAAGCCAAATTACATAGATGAAATATTGAAGTAAGTCAATATCAAAATGACAAGAAGGAGTTCTTGTCACATGGAAAATAATTGAGCAAGATTCAAGTGTTTTGACACATGATGAGCATCATTGAAATTGAGATTTCTAAGTCATGTTTCCATGCTATGTACACAACCAGATGAGTCCTATGCTATCAAATGTTATAGAAGGATAATTCATATGATGATTAGACAACAGTGGGAGAGATCCTGGTGTCATTTTAGAAATGCTAAGGATATGTTTTCCTATATAGTAATGACAAAATATTAGTTGTAATATGTTACACTAATAGTCTTGTCATTTATTCAAGTAATTTTATCTCAATTAAAATATGTGATGAAGGGTAGCACAATAGGATGGAAGAAAGTTCCATGCTGGATTTGAAAGAGTTTCAAAATTAAAATATTGTGACAGATACTACAACAAAGGCTAAAGTATATCGTTGTGTTGTCAACTGATAATAAGCTTATTTTGTGTCAAGGAGTTCTTTATTGAACTTGGTGAATTTCCAAGAATGCTGAAACTATGAAGCTACATTTTCACAATGTTAGTAACATCAGTTTAAGCTGAGGAATTAAGGTATCACCGGAACTTGGTGAATTTCCAAGATTGCTAAACACTATGAAGCTACATTTTCACAATGTTAGTGACAATGGTTTAAGCCGAGTAATTAAGGTTTCACCGATTGACCATATATATGCAAAGCCATCTCATTAGAGAATGAGTGATGCGTGTAGACGCAAAGAATATGCAAATACAATAGGACCTGAACAGTTCAGTTCTTTTTGATAAAGTTTACCACATGCGAAGAATGGTAATAACACTGGTACGCCATATTTGTTAAGTGCTTACAGACTAGATTATTGACTCTAGTGCAAGTGGGAGACTGAAGGGAATATGCCCGAGAGGCAATAATAAAATGGTTATTATCTTATTCCTTGTTTATGATGAATGTTTATTTCTCATGCTAGAATTGTATTAACCGGAAACGTTGATACATGTGTGCTTAATAAACAAACAATGGTTCCTAGTAAAGCCTCTCTTTTAACTAGCTCGTTGATTAATAGATGATCAAGGTTTCCTGATCATGAACATTGGATGTTATTAATAACGGGGTCATGTCATTAGAAGAATGATGTGATGAACATATACCCAAAGAGAATATAGCAATGCGATCAAGTCATTTAGTTTACATTGTTATATCAAACATACGAAGTAACTTATTCCTTAGACCATGAGATCATGTCAATCGCTGATACCAGAAGAGTGCTTTGATGGCATCAAACGTCACACCGTAACAGGGTGACAACAAAGGTGTCGTTAAGTATTCGGAAAGTATTAGTTGAGGATCATGGATCAAGAGTGGAATTTGTCCATCCAAATGACGGAGAGATATACTCTGGGCCCTCTCGGTGATATCACATCGAAACCGCTTGCAAGCACGTGATATGATCACAAGGATGTTATATCACGGGAACGAGAAAAGAGTACTTGTCGGTAACGAGATTGAACAAGGTATGGTTGATACCAATGATCGAATCTCGGACAAGTAAAATATCGCGAGACAAAGGGAATAGTTCACGGCGTTGTTGGTTCACACGATCACGAGAGTCATCGTTGAATAAATAGGAGTCATCACGAATCTCCAGATCCCGTTGTTGATTATTCATCGGAGAGGAGTCTCGATCATGTCTATCTTATTCGCGAACCGTAGGGTGACACACTTAAGGTTCGATGACGCGTTTGAGAGGATACGGAATATCGAAGAATATTTTGGGCAGCACCGAAATTGTTTCGGGGAAAATTGAAATAGTTCAAGGGGTTTTTCGTCGAATGGTTGTTAATAGAATTAACAAATGATTTGAGGTGCTATCTGCAAATGTTTGTTAATGGAATTAGCAAATATAAATAAAGAAATAAAAATGTTTTATTTATTTATTAAAAGAAAACCTTTGGATTTTCCAAGTGGAAAATTAAGGGAGCATGAGTGGGTGTGAGTGGAAGCACACCATGGCTGGCCGCACCCCCCTCTTGGGCTGCCTCCCCCTCCCCTATAAAAGGAGGGTGAGAGCTCCTCTTCTCCACACACTTGGCCACTTCCATTTCCCTCCACCCGCTGCTCCATTTCATGGTCTCCGGCTTGGCGAAGCCCTGACCGTGGGATTCTTCACCACCACCACGTCGTCGTGCTGCTGGAGTTCCGAGGGATCCTCTACTTCCGCGCCCCGCTGGAACAAGGGAACGGAGGTCGTCATCAACCGTACGTGTGACCGATCACGGATGCACCACTGGATTGCGGTGCCCATCTTCTCGCTATCGGGATCGGTGTGAGTACGACTACGCCAACAACGATATTTGATCTCGTACCACTTTGATTCTTCGAGGGTATGTGTTCTCCTTAACCCTCTTGTTGCCCGTTGAACTTCGTCTCCTAGATTAGATCTTGGCCTTTCGGGTGTCTCTCGTGTAGGAAATTTTTTGTTTTCTATGCAACAAACCCTTCAGAACTACTACCATTCCTTTGCACATACTACTAACCCTATGGTGTTGATCCAAGTGTGCACAAATATAATGGACACCAAAAGACAGTAACATATCAACATACAACTCTAATGAACCAAAGACATTCAACCAAGCAATCAAAAGGCAAATAAACTACACAAACATGACATAGATCATAGAATAAATATTATAGCATCAAACACCATGTTTACATAGGACGGTAGAGAGGTTTCTGGGAGGATGAACCACTGAATATAAGGAGGAGATGATGATGGAGGTGCTGGTGAAGGCGGCATCATGGCGGAGAGGATGGAGAAGGGACAGCACGTGAGGTGCAGGGGGCGCAGGGGGCTCCTCCTGCGTCGGCCGGCCATGATGGGGGAGGGGCGCCCCTTAGCCTCCTTCCTCTATGGCTTCTTGGTGCTGTAGATGAGCCCTCCCCCATGGAGATGAGACAATGGGGGAGTAAAAATGCGTGGCTTTTGATGGCTACCCAAGAATTAGGCTTTTTCTGTCCTTATATGTGATCGGACAATGCTCCCCGGCTCTCCGATGGATGGTAACCGTTGGAATCAATCCTGTCACTGATTCCCGTAATCATGTAATCAGATATACATTCTCCAGTAAAATGGGTCCACAGGTTGCATACGAACTTGGATTGAACTGGTCCTGGGCTTAAATGAAAGGTATGGAAATGGCCAACAACTTTGTAGGCAATTTGATCTTTAGTTGACGTTGTCTTTGGGGGTAAAACTGATGATCTCTAAAAATTGTTGGTGGACAGATTTCAGGAAAATCAGAGTCGTTTTCCAACAAGTCTCCTTTTGTGTTTTCTTGTTAATTCCTACACATCAAAGAGTAAAACAAGAACATTGTGCACTCTTGCAACTATTAATAGGTTAGTCCAAATAAATCATAAACTTTATATAAAAACAAGTGTCAAAAGCATAATATTAGCATGAAACAGTCAAAAATTATGGATACGTTATGGACGTATCAACATCTCCCCAAGCTTAATTCCTGCTCGTCCTCGAGTAGGTAAATGATAATAAAGTAATTTTTTATTGTAAATGACATGATCAGGTCCTTAAAAATTGCATGATGTATGGATAGTAAAACTTAGCAATCATCTTACCTAATGAAAAGTATCTATGAACTAAGAGGTCATAACATGAAATTTATAAACATCAACAAGATTGTAATGATCATAATAAAGCATGGTAGAGTGGTATCTCGCTTGCCCTTAATTGTGGAGCAAAACATAAATGCCAGGGCACCTCTGAAGTTCAAGAGAAGACTAGAAGTAAAAAATATCAAAGATACAAGCAATAAAGATATACCACAATCAACCGTGCTTTAGGACAAACACATCACACTAAGAATGACAATTATGCCCTCAAGAAGGTGCTCAATTAATATGGTGGAGACTCAACATAAAAGTAAAAGAAAGGCCCTTCGCGGAGGGAAGCAGGGATCACGCATGTGCTAGAGCTTTTATTTTATTAAACAGAGGTATTAAAAGTTTGACACTCTTCTCATCCATCTTACACAAACCATGGCTAACTGAATCCTAGGGTGCCTGTCAACAATCACATAACATGGAGGAGTGTCTATATTTTAGGAGAGGTGTAGGCTAGTGTCAACAAATGGTAAACAAAAAATACAGTACGTCACAAGCCAACTAGATTTCACAAGAGCGGCTCCCATAGGAAGGACGCATCTGGGTAGAGGTCATCCCTCTTTCTCTTTGTTTACACAATTATGCTTTGACTGATAAATCAGGGGGAAAAATATTGAAGAGAATTTGTTTGCATTAATTTGGGGTTGGGCACCCCGCTGCCAGCTCTTCTATCAATTTCATAAGCGGATGAAGCCATTAGTCCAGGGTGTGAAATCCAATCAACAAGTGAGATAAAGATTCACTATTTACGTCCTCATGAGCAAAAACAAGAACACAAAACAGGAGTAATTTTGAAAGTTTTAAAGGTAGCACATGAGCAATTTACTTTGGAGTGGCAGTTAAATACCACATGGGAGTTTATAGTGGACTCTGTGGAATAACTTGGTTTTTAGGGATTTGGAGGCACGAGTAGAGCTCATACTCAGTGCAAGTGAAGGTTAGCAATAGACTGGGAAGCGATAATCAAGAGAGCAATAATTACCATAATCATGTTTGCGATAAAGTAAAATTAACTGATGCATAGAATTGATACTAGAACTCTGAGGCAAAATAAATTATAGAGGCTTATTGACTTTTTGTTTTCAGTCTTAGCATGCGTGAGCATGTGCCAAGTCGATTCAAATGAAACAAACAAAGGAGGATACCACAATGCCATACCCTACTATGAATAGGACAATGCATGTTAAGATCAAAATGACATAATATACACTATTAGCAAGTTGGAACTAACCATAACAAAACATAAACTACTAAACAATATCATTTGCACATCATTTTTAAGTTTAGTAAACTTTGAACCACCTCTCTAAACAAGAGATATATAAAAGATATGACGATCAATTTATTAATATAACCGGTGATTGATGCTAAGACAAATAAATAGTAAGATACATACGCTCCAAGTTTATTCAAGTTTCTATGTTGCTCAAAAAACAAAGTTTAAAGGTTTGCAAACTGAGGGGTTGTTGATGAAGAGGGATGCGGAGACATCTCCAAGCTTATGACTTTGGCCATTCTTCAATATTTCTTTGTTTGGTGTTCCTTCATTCTCTGTGAAAAAAACTTCAACACAAAAAAAAGTCCCCTTCTTTTCTGTGGTTAGACATTAGTGCAATAGATAATATTTCCAAAGTGTTGCTATTAAAACAAATAAAATTTTGTTTTAGAGTTACAGAAAGGTTTCTTAAGTGGCCAACTTCTAAATAAAAGGTAAGACCCAAAAGGACTCAAATGAAAACGTAAAAGAGGCCACTCTTGCAACAAAAGTAAGAATCTGTTCAGAAAAACAACAGCTGGAAAACGTAATTTTTAGGTGCATTTAAAAATGTCGGAAATTTTTCCAATTTTTGTGCATGCATAGGATTAGTTGATATATAATCTGTAAAAATTTCGTGACTTTTCGAGTTTCCGGTAAGATATGAAAAATCGCGCAGTGGGCAGTAGATGCTGAAAACAGAAGAGCCATTTTTTTACATATGTATCAACTAAGCCAAATGGGTAAAACTTGGTACTTTATTTTTGATAAACTAAGAGACCAGAGGATAAACAAGATCTAAACATTCTAGCTACATCAAGGGAAACAAAACAAAACTGAAATAAAAAATAAATGGCACTCCAAGAATAACACATAATATATGAAGCAATAAAAATATAGTGTCTTGAAAGAGGACCTGATATTTTTGTTGATGAAGATGGGGATGCCATGGGAATCCCCAAGATTTGACGCTTGCACTTCTTGGATATATCCTGGGGTGACATGGGCATCCCCAGGCTTGAGATTTTGTCCATTCTTCATCTTCTCGTATTATTCTTCTCTCCCTACACTTGAAAACTCACTCCATACAAAACTTCACACAATCTTCATTACCAACATTAGTGTAACCAAAATAGTAAATCCACTTTGGTTCAGTTTAAACACAAGTCTAACACCCATTAAAATATTAGCTACTTTCACAACTTCTTTTAAAGCTCGTCCCCTCAAAAGAACACCAAAAGAAAAAGATTAAGAGGCAAATGCAAATATTGGCAGAAATCTGTCGAAATGGAATAACATGTACAAATCGATTTTTTTCGAAAATATTATGTTCATCAAATCAAAAAGTGAAAAAGTAATGAAAGTTGTATAACAACCTGGGGCATATGCACAAAACGTTTCAGCTCAATTCTATGTTCTGGCTGAGAGAAATAATGTTTTTTGGTGGCAGCACAGAATCTGTTTTAGGACAGCAACTTCCCCAAATCTTACTTCCTCCCTATTATAATCTATTCTTGGCACAAAAATAAGGATAATAAGAGTTTCATACAGAGGTAACAACTTCCAAGACTCAAAGAAAACAAAATAAACTGAAAGAAAACAACACGATAACGGAATAAAATATGGGTTATCTCCCAAAAAAGTGTTTTTCTTTAACGTCTTTTAGCTAGGCATGGAAAAAGGAGGGATGCCTTGGGCATCCCCAAGCTTTGATGATTGAATATAATTGAATATTTAATTTAGGTGCACTCGGGAGTTCCCAAGATTGAACTTTTTATCTTCTCATATATCTCGTATCACCATCTCTATTGGATCTTAAATGCTACATTCACATAAAACTTGACAAAAACTCATTAGTAGGGTTAGTACTCATTAAATATGACAGTTTACGAGATATCTAGATAGCTCAAATGAAGAAACTCAAAACTAATGAAATACAGATAATCATCTCAAGTTTATGCACAAAAAAATTCAAGTAAAAATAATATTCTCATATTTATCACGATTTTTAAGTGAAGCACAGGAAATCTGTCTAAACAGAATCAATCAGTAAAGATCGAATTATTAGACCTATCTATGTTCCTCAAATAAGAAAAACTACTTCTAATTAAAGAAATATAATAATAATTACTTTGATCTCAAGAAATTTCATATCAATATCACTTTCTAGTGATTTTTAAAATTCTCTACAGTGGAGCCCGGAAATCTGTTTCTACGCAGCAAAGTGGCAAACTTGCATCATAAACTCATTAGAAGTTATCTATACAAAGGGATATGTACAATATATACAAAATATATACAAGTTTTTAACTTAAAATCTTCCATGGAAATAATTGTTTTGTTTTCATAGGCATGAACACAAGTGTTCAAGATCGACCCCCACTTAACAATTAATCATCTTTCCAATCACTTTTCTTTTTGAAAACATTTTTAGATACCAAGTACAACTAATTTATTTTGTAATTTGTGTTCCCTATCCATAACTAAATATAGCAAACAACTTAAAAATTAAAATAAAACTACTTATAACTGAAAGCAAAATTACTTAGAGACAAAGCAAACAAGTGCACACAAGAACATTCACCTCAGCTATTACTCCCGGGCAACGGCGCCAGAAAAGGTCTTGATATCCCACAAGTATAGGGTATCGTGTGTAGCCTTTTCGATAAGTAAGAGTGTCGAACCCAACGAGGAGCTAAAGGTAGGATAAATATTCTCTCAAGTTCAATCAACCACTGATACAAATCTACACACACTAAACGTTTGCATTATCTAGGAAATAAAACTAGAGCAATAATACAGGTATGAGAGATAGCTTTGCAAGATAATAAATACAAGAAAGTAAATGTTAGTGCTGCAAGAATAAAATATACTAAGTAACTATCAACTAACAGTACCATGAGTGTGGAAAAGTGGTCGTAATTGTGGTGGCTTTGTCCAAGATTAATTAGTGAAGATATCGGGTTTATTGTCTTCGATTTAGTTTTCTATGTGGGAGAGGCAAAGCTAACAAGCTGTCACTATCCAATGATTGCAAGTACTTATGATTGGAACTCTAGCAAACATCCGTAACTACTAGAAGATACATTAAGGTAAAAATACCCAACCATAGCCTTAAGTTAATGGTCCTCTTACTCACATACGTCCAATTAACAGGTTTGAGTCCTTAGGTTTCTGTCTCTCCGGAAAAACTACGGCCATTCCTTTGCACATACTACTAATGAAAGCTCATGATCCCTCTAATGATTTTGGTGATGATAACAACGCGGGTATCATCTCTCTAACAATATTGTTTGAGTATATGCAGCTGGCCTCTCAGATGATTATTGATAAATGCACTCAAAAAGTTCAAGGAGGAGTTGTGAAAATTATCTCTACTGATACCGGATTATTCAGCTGCAATCCGCGGAATTTCCGGTGTATATGGGGCGGAATATCCGGCCCTTGCACCGGAATATTCCGGTCCCTCTGGCCACTTCAAAAAGACTAAGTATTTCTCCTACTGCCCGCGCACAGAATGTGGGGCGGATATTTGCCCGGAATATTCCGGGGCAAATTTCCGGGCCTCTGGTCCTTAGCAGTTTTTGGAGATTTCTCAGGTGCCCGCGCGCAGAGATAGGGGCGGATTATTGGCCGGAAATTTCCGGCCCTAGATTATTCAAAAATCCGCCCCCCGTATTATTCAAATGTATGGCCTGGTCCTTAGCAGTTTTTCGGCGCGGTGCTGCTGCCCACGCACTGAGATGGGGGCTGAATATTGGGCGGAATTTTCTGGCCCCAAAATATTCAAATTTCCGCCCCCCAGACATTTCAAATATCCGGCCTTGCTGCATCGGAAATTTCTGGTGCTAACCCCGGAATATTCCGGCCCTGGCGCACTGCAACGGTCAGAAATTGGAGTAGCCTATAAATAGTTGTCTTCTTCCTCTAGATAGCTAGTTCGTCCATTCCTCTCTCTACTCCATTGTTGAAGAGCTCAAAATGCCCCGATCTCCCTCCTCCTCCAACCAAACTCGATACCCTTCAAGGATCTCATGAAGGAGGACTAGATCTACCTTTCTACCAAGCCAAAAATTGTGTTCCCACACCATACCTCTTGGGATCTTGTAATCTCTTGGTTGCCTTGTCATCCAAGGGAAACCCTAGTGCTTATAACTTCCACCTTGTAGAAAGAAGCTTCGGATTGTTGAGATCCTCCATATCACTTGTGGAGTAGCCTCAACAACTTGTAAAGGTTTTGTCAACACCTTCAAGTTGACCTCATAGTGGAAACGAGAATCTCCCTCACCGGAGAAGCTCAAGGAGAATAAGGTGTGCACATCCGTGCTATTGAGTGGCGCCTAGGTGGCTCCCCACCTCTCCAACGTAGATGTACTTCTTTTAAGAAGGAACTACGGGAAACATATCCTTGTCTCCGTGTTTTCACTTGTGATTATCTTATGCCTTGTTTTTACTTCCGTTGGTACTCGTTATTTGTCACATAGGGTGTCTACTTAGTTGCACATATAGATAATCAAGCTGTTAACTTCCCAAAGCCCCCACTAAAATTGAAAAAGACTTAACATTTGTAGGTCACCTATTCACCCCCCCCCCTCTAGTTGACCTTTGTGTACTTTCAATTGGTATCAGAGCCTCGGCTCTATTATCAGGCTCAACCGCCTAAGAGTATCATGGTCAATGGAGATGATCCCGAATCTTGTAAGGAGGAGCTCTCCAAAATGGCCGACACTATAGCTAACCTAGAGACAACGGTTTTTACCATCCAAACCCAATTGTCCAAGGTTAGCTCTAGTGTAGGTTCGGAGGTTTCCTCCATCGAGAAGATGATGGAGATCATGATGGGTAAACCTAATGGGTCCTCGCACTCTCCCCACGTCTCTGATGAAGATAGTTCGGATGAGGAAATGATTCCGGACGATTCTGAACTCAAATAGAACATTGCCAAAGCTAAGGCTAAAGCCGCACAAAAGGCTAAAGCCAAAGAAAAGGAGAGTGTCGGTGGATCCAAGTCTCAAACGGCTAATGGTTCGGGGTCCAATTCAAAAGTTCCACCACCGCAAAACTATGACTCCGTCCACCCAATTGTTTCCATGCCACACATTCTTAATTTTGGAATTCCTCCCTTGCTTAACATTAATGAATTCTCTTCTTGGAAGTTTGAAATGGAGTCCCATATTTATGGATCAGGTACCACATTGTGGAGGAGCGTGACTCATGGATTTCATCCTCATGACCCAAGAAACTTGACTCCGAGGGAGGATGTGGAATCTCAACTCAACAAGACTGCACTTCTCATCATCCAGAAGGCTCTCCCAAGGGAGTATTTCACTTACATTCGTAGCTGCAAGACCGCCAAGGAATCTTGGGACAAACTTGACACCTTGTTTCAAGAAAATGCTAGATCCAATCTTCCAAGTACAACGTGGCCATTGACAACTCCGAGAACTTCGTCATGCATGAGGATGAGACTCCCGAAGAGCTATATAGAAGAGTTGTCACTCTCGCCAATCAATTGAGAAACTTTGGAAAGGAAGAGATCTCCGATGAGTGGATCAAGAGGAAATTTGTCAAAGCCATTAAACCCTTTGAGAAGAATCTCTCCACTAGCATCCGGACAAGAGCGGACTACAATACTCTCAATTCTATTGGTCTGCTTAGTGAGTTCATCGCCATCTCTCTATCACACAAGAGTGTGGATGATGCTCTAGCTCTCTCTAGGGGAATGGGAAGGTCACCCAACCTCGCGTTGAAGTCAAAGGCAATGGCTCGAGTCGATCAAAGTGAAGAAGTGGATGATGAGGAGGAAGACTATGAGGACACTTACACCGGAGCTCACAAATGCATTGCTCTTGCTATGCATGGATATTGGAAGAGATGGGAAGCTCACAAGGCCGGCTCTCCAAGACCTCCACGAAACAAGAACTACAAGAAGAAGGGGGAGCGACCAAGGACATGCTATAACTGTGGTAGCGCAAACCATTTCGTGAAGGAGTGCCCTTTTGATCCAAGATAAGAAAATGAAGGCAAGCTTGTTCGCAAAAACAAGGCCAAGGCTCCACAAAACAAGAACTTCGCTAGACGAGTGCCAAGGACCCTTTATGTTCAAGAAGGGGCGACCCTAGAGACCTATATCTCCGGAGATGAAGGAGATGATGAAGTGGTAGGAGTTGCTCACGTCTCCATAGCCCGCGTCATCCCCTTTGATTTCTCTATTTGAATCCCCCAATGAGATTTTGGCTACCCAACCTACATGTCTTATGGCAAAAGCCACTTCGGTATGATCTCCTAACTCCAATACCATTATCACTAACCCTCCTTAATCATTTGATTGTGTTGAGAATGTTTGTGAGGAGGATCGTGAGGCTAACGAGTTAGGCATTTGGCTAGCTAGCCTTAAAGGTGAGACTAAGGAAAACGTGAATGTCCTCTTGAGGCAACTTGATGAGGCTAACTCTCTTGTAGATGAAAAGGAGGATATTATCATGACTTTGGAAAGCCATGGAGGTCACACTTGCAATGAACAAGAGCTTGAAAAAGCTCTTGAGAATGAGCGTTCCATTCGTGCCTCTCTTGAGGAGAAATTATCTAGTCTTGAAGAAAACTTTGCCATGAGTGTCTCTAAGCTTAGGAAGGATAATGAACAATATCTTTCTATCATTAAAACACTTGAACATGAAGAGTTGAAGCTAGGAATTTGACACGAGGAACTTGGTACTCGTCATGAGAAACTAGAAAAGGAGTTCATGTCTCTTAAAGAAATTCATGACAAGTTAACCAAATCTCGTGACAATCTTCTAGCTCAACAATCAAACAAGCAAGTTATGTCATCCTCATCTACTAGCTTAAATTTCTTGCCTAGCAATGCTTGTAGTGCAACTAATCTTGTAGGAAGTGATAATAATCTCCATGAGGTTGCTCCTCAACGAGTCAACAATGGAAAGGGGGGACTTGGTTCTCACAAACAAGCAAGTTATGTCAAAGAAGAAGTACAAGAAGAAGAACAATAAGAAAGTCACCTCTATCTCACAAGAAGTAAGATTTGTGAAAGAGGGAGAGGTGGCCAAAGAAAAGGAGACCAACACCATTGTGGGTGGTGAGACCTCTAGGGGGAGCACCACTCATAATGACTTTGCCGGGAAATACAACCCATCTTATGTTCTTATGAAATCTAGAGATGGTCATGTATATGCTAAATATGTTGGTACTTCTTAGGGTTATGATTATCATTGGAGTATTTGGGTTGCAAAGAACCTTGTCGCTAACAAAAGAGGACCCATTCAATGATGGGTACCTAAATCAAGACACTAATCTATTGTAGGGGAGTGCTTCCGGTTCGAGCAAATGGACGGTGGATAGTGGTGCATCCCAACATATGACCGGAAGCAATGACGCAATGAGTGATCTTCATACTCCATTACCTCATCTTAATTTCGTTACTATTTGTGATAAATCCGAACTAAAGGTATTGGGACGAGGCAAGGTGGCAATCTGAAATGACTTGTCAATTGAGAATGTTCTCCTTGTTGAGTCCCTTGGCTATAATCTCATCTCGGTTCTTCAACTTGCTAAAAGCGGTTTTACCTCGTTCTTTAATAAGGAGAATGTGATTTTCACTTGGGATACGGCTCTTAAAGTATCCTTTGTTGGGCATGTCGAGAATGGC
Organism: Alopecurus myosuroides; assembly: GCA_028641055.1. Lineage (NCBI taxonomy): Eukaryota > Viridiplantae > Streptophyta > Magnoliopsida > Poales > Poaceae > Alopecurus > Alopecurus myosuroides. The sequence goes on along the minus strand of CM054063.1, from coordinate 209,546,451 downwards.
ATGTATGTAGTGGACTTCTCTAAAGGAGACACGTGTGCCGCGACATGCCTAATGGCTAAAGTTGATGTGGGCTGGCTGTGGCATCGCCGGTTAGCCCACACCAATATGAGGACGTTGTATGACCTAGAAAGTGGCAATCACGTTCTAGGACTAACGAATGCTAAGTTTGCCAAAGATCGTGTGTGTAGCTCTTGCGTTCTTGGAAAGCAACATGAAGAAGCTCACCCCACCAAGACAAACATCACCACCTCAAGAATCCTCGAGCTCGTTCACTTGGACCTATTTGGTCCCCTATCATATGATAGTCTTGGAGGCAAGAAGTATTGCTTGGTGATTGTGGATGACTACTCACGATATTGTTGGGTGTAATTCTTCAAGAGAAAGAGTGAGACTCAAAAGCGGGTCATCGAGTTCATCACTTTGGTGGAGCGCCAACATAATACGAGCATCATGGCTATCCAAAGTGACAATGGCTCCGAGTTCAAGAACTACACCGTGGAGGGATTTCTTAGCGAGGAAGGAATTGCCCATCAATATTCCACTCCCTACACCCCTCAACAAAATAGTGTGGCGGAGACAAAGAATCGGACACTAATGGATGCGGCTCGAACCATGATTGCGGAGTCGTCTTCTCCTTATAACTTTTGGGCCGAGGCTGTCTCCACCGCTTGTCACGCTAGCAACCGATTGAATCTCCGCAAGATCTTGAACAAGACCCCTTATGAGATTCTCACGGGCAAGAAGCCGGATGTTTCATACTTCAAGGTCTTTGGGTGCAAGTGCTTCATTCTTAAGAGAGGTAAACGCTTGTCGAAATTTGAGACTAAATCCTATGAGGGTATATTTGTTGGTTATGCCACAAACTCTCACGCCTATAGAGTCTACAACAAGTCCACCGGACAAGTTGAAGAAGCTATAGACATGGTGTTTGATGAGGATAATGGGTCCCAAGGGGGCCGTATAGATCATGGTGTTGTAGGAGATGCAATTCCTCCCATCGTCATAAGAAGAATGGGGATTGGTGAAATAATCCCCATTGAGGGTTACCGGATGACGGAGGGAGAAGGACTATGCTCCACTCAAGTGGAGCCATTGACTACACCCATTGATACTCAAGCTACCCAATAAGATGCACCAAGCCCTCATGCTTCAAATCAAGGCCAAGATAACGATCAAGATCATTCGATCAATCAAGGCCAAGCTAACACTCAAGGCCAAACTCATGATGAAGGCCAAGCTCACAATGAAGGACAAGAACAAGATACTCATGGTGATGATACAACTCGACACATAAGGGATCCACCTCCCGTTGATGAACAAAATCAAGGTGGATAAGACTCCGATGATGAAGGTGATGATCAAGTGATATCCAAGGAAACTTTGGAGGAGATGCTAGCTCGTAGGGCAAAGAGAAGGCTATATAATCTTGCTCGTGCCAGTCACACGGAGGACATGATTCTTGGACAAGTTCGTGGAAGGGTCGTCACAAGGCGGCAATTGGCGGATTTTAGCAAGGCTCATGCTTTCGTCTCTCATATTGAGCCCAAGAAGGTCTATGAAGCTCTTGAGGATCAAGATTGGCTTGAAGCTATGCACGATGAACTCAACAACTTCGAGCGCAACAAGGTGTAGAAGTTGGTGCCAAGACCCAAAGATTGCAAGAACGTCATCGGCACCAAGTAGATCTTCAAGAACAAGCAAGACAAGGATGGCATCGTCATTCGCAATAAGGATAGATTGGTAGCTCAAGGTTTCTCTCAAGTCGAAGGCGTCGATTTTGGTGAAACATTCACAACTTTAAACTACAACAAATGGATGTTAAAAGTGCATTCTTGAATGGTCCCATCCACGAGTTGGTCTATGTCAAGCAACCTCCGGGTTTCGAGGATCCCAACCACCCCGATTATGTCTACAAACTCGATAAGGCACTCTATGGACTTAAACAAGCTCCATGTGCGTGGTACGCGCACCTTAAAGAGTTTTTAGTGGATCGTGGGTTCAATGTTGGTTTAATTGACCCCACCCTTTTCACCAAAAAGGTTGGAGGTGACTTGTTCATATGCCAACTCTATGTGGATGATATCATCTTTGGTTCTACTTACATCTCATTCAATTATGAGTTTTGCAAGCTTATGACGGATAAATTCGAGATGTCTATGATGGGAGAGTTAGAGTATTTCCTTGGCTTTGAGATTAAGCAACATCCCGAAGGAACATTCATCAAGCAAGCCAAGTATACCCAAGACATGCTCAAGCGGTTCAACATGCATGATGCCAAACCTATGAAGACTCCTATGTCCACGACTATTGACTTGAAACCCGACCCGAATGGTAAAGAGGTAGATCAAAAGGTATATCGCTCCATGACTGGTTCTTTGCTCTACCTATGTGCATCTAGACCCAATATTATGTATAGCGTAGGTAAATGTGCAAGGTTTCAAGCCTCTCCGAGACAAAGTCATTTTGAAGCGGTTAAGCGCATCTTTCGATATTTAGTTCATACCCCAAACTTTGGTCTTTGGTATCCCAAGGGTTCAAGCTTTCAGCTCATTGGGTATTCGGATGCGGACTATGCGGGCGAGAAGACGGATAGGAAATCTACATCCGGAGGTTGTCAATTTCTTGGTCGCTCATTGGTATGTTGGTCTTCCAAGAAGCAAAATAGCATCGCCCTCTCTACCACTGAGGCCGAATACATATCCGAGGTGAGTTGTTGTGCTCAATTACTATGGATGCGGCAAACATTGACAGATTATGGCATCGACTTCGAAAAAGTTCCCCTCTTGTGTGACAATGAGAGTGCCATCAAGATCGCCTACAATCCTGTTCTTCACTCCAAGACGAAGCACATTGAGATACGGAATCATTTCATTCGTGGTCATGTTGAGAAGGGTGATATTGATCTTTCCTATGTTCCGACCAAGGATCAACTTGCGGACATCTTCACGAAGGCCCTTGATGAACCAAGATTTCGGAGTTTGAGGAATGAACTAAATGTTATCGATGCGTCTAACTTCTCTTGAACCCTTGCATAATTACCTTCACTATATGTGCTATCTAGTATAGATGTAGGAATGGACATAGGGGGAGCGTATTTCAACTCATGAACCAACACTCCACCTATCATGCGCAAAACAATCAAAACTTCACGCATATCTAGTCATTTTGTGACTTATTGTGCTTAAACGTGAGTCATACTTTTGGGCCCAAGATACATCTTCGCGGATCCTTGGTATACACTCAAACACGGTAGCTTCGGCCACCAACATTTCTCTTTGTATTGAGTTTTTGTTTTTCGTTCGTGTTTTGTGTGTTCATCGTCTTTGATTCATGTTTTGGAGGCTCACTTCTTGTATCCTTTTTCCACAAAAACCTTGGAAGGCATGGGAACCCCAGAAATTTCGGCCTCCAAACATTTGCCTCACAAATTTTCACCCATTTCCAAGGTACCCGCTCACAGAAGGCACCCCGGAAATTTGGGCGGAAATTTCCGGTGCAAATATCCGGGGGGGGGGGGAATATTCCGTGTCTTAAGTCCCGAAAATTTTCTGGGCTCGAGATTGACCAGAAAATTTCCCCAAACATCCAGCATGCCCGCTCGCAGAAGGCACACCGGATATTTGGGGCGGATATTCCGGCTGTCGTGGTGGTATCACGGAATATGCCATGGGATGGCTAATGTTTGGGGCCGATGGACGCTGGGGGAATCCGGGGAGGGATCGCACGGCGAGTAGCCGCGCTCAAGAAACACTGCAAACACCAAAAACTACCCAGGTTCGGGGCCCTCGTGTGGAGGTAACACCCCTATTCCTGCCTACCTCTCTGTATGTATGATCTCCGAGTAGCCATACTACAAGTTTGCCTCTCAGCCGAGTAGTCACTCGGCAGCTCTCTCTGGCTCTAGTGTTGTGTCTAGCAATAAATGCGAAGTCAAGCAACGTCCCTCGCGCAGGAGGGGGCAGGGCACCTTATATACTGGTGCCCAGCCGAATAAACAAAGACTAACAGGTACAGTGATGTGACTTAGCCACTGTGACGTTAGCACGCCTCCGAGATCTCGCGTGGAGAAGCCGCCGCGCCGTACGGCTGACAGCTCCTGTCCACTCTGTCAGCCTCACAACGTAGACCCCCATCCTGTCATGTCCCCTCTGTACTTGACAAGACAAGACGGCTGCCTAACCCTCTGTTACCACCCGCGTCGCGGATGATCACAAACCTAGTAAGCTGAACCGCACGCTGGTACGGACGCAGGATACGCGGGATCCCTTGTCGGAACGGCTCCATTGACTTCTGGCCCGAGTAGGATTGCTGTCCGTCTACTCGGACCAAACTTCTTTACTCGGACGAATGTAACTTCTTCGATATCTTCTTCTGGCTATTAGTTGGTACGTCCGGATAGAAACCTACCGGGTAGCAGGTACCCGAGTAGCCGTCTACCCGGTCAACAGCACCCTGACCTTCACTTTAGCACTTGCCTTACCCCTACTCGGGGGTAACCCCCCGACATTAGTCCCCGAAGCTGGTAGAGGCCAGTGGACTCGTTTGTTGGGCCCTTCCAGTTTAAAATAAAACTTATCTTCACGAAGGGAAAGAGCCCGAGTAGCACCTCCACTTGGCCCTTTATCTCTTACTTGAACCTCTTCCTCTTCGAGTAGAACATTCTTTCTTCTGTGCCGCCGAGTAAAAAGACTTAGCGAAATTCCGCGCACGATCTCGCTGGATCAGACCAAATCCAACTTCCCGTGTCACTGTAGGGCACTTGGCACGCACAGAGACCGCGACGCCTCAGTTCAACGGCGGGCCACGCGCCAGCCTCTACGCGTAGGGCCCACGGCCCGTTAGGTCACGTCAACCGTACTCGAGAGCCCACGATCCGGGCGTGGGATTAACTGCGCCCGTTACGCGCACATTTCGCGCTGTGTGTGTTTCTAAAGGTCGATTAACCCACGCCGCACGATCATTACCCACGATCAATTCCACGATCAATCCACCAGTCACGGCAATCCGCGGGGGGGGGGGGAGATAAATACCCCCGCGCCACCCACTTTTCCTCTTTCTTGTTCTTCCCAATCTCCTGCCTCCTTGCCTCTCCGCCTCTGTCGAGCACTCCGCCACCGCGAACACTCGCTGTGCCGCCGCGAGAGAGAGAGAAGCGCCTCCGCGCAACCCCTTTGAGATCTTCATATCCCCTGAATACCTCCGCCTCCATGGCGCCTGGAGATCCTGCTGTTTCCGCCCGAGCCGGCTGGGAAGGCTCGGACGTGACGGCGGAGGACTGCCAGTGGCTCGTCAACATGCGCCGTATTCCTCCCGGCGTCGTCTGCCGGCATCCCGGTGACGAGATCGAGCCGGAACCCGAAGAAGGTGAATACATTGTCTTCTTATCCCACTTTAAGCGCGGCTTCGACCTTCCTATTTCTGATTTCTTTGCTGATTTTCTCCGCCACTTTGGCGTCCAGCCCCATCATCTTCCACCCAACGCAATTGTCATGCTCTCCACACACGCCACCGTGTGTGAAGCATTCCTGGATGTCTACCCTGTCGGACCCCGGACCCAGAGATATACAAACTGCCATGTGGTCCTAGCAGTGGACTCACAAGGGCTTCAGGGTTACCAGCCCCGGCAGCAACAAACAACGGCAGGCAGACTGGATTCATCGGCACGTAGTCCGGATCCCCGGTCTACTACTCCTTGTGTCCATGCTAGTCATAACCAGATATGTATACCCAAGCATCCACGAGTCGGATGAAACTGAAGGAACGGGACCAAAGTTATACAAAGCTACTATGTGTCCAGAAAGTGCAGCAACAATCGAGGGTTACTGGGGTTACCTCGCCCCAGGCCGAATCACATCGGCAGGCGGGCTCGGACATGGATCATCGGCTCCACAACCCCTCGACTACGATAACTATGCAGGCATAGCCAAAACTGTATAACAATGAGCTCGAAACCAACAACCGATCAAAGCAACACTCTAGACATGAAAGTTGTATAAACAAGTGTTACTAGAGTATATCTTACAAGCAGAGGTCACACGACCCAACATTACATCAGACAACGGAAGGCAAATTATGTTGCTAGTCAAAAAGAACCAAAAAGGCCTAAGAGGCCACAACATAAGGCGACGTCCCAGCCCATAGATTCCAGGATGCTACCTGGGAACCCCAAACTACTCGTCGATGTCCACGTTGAAACACCACCGAAGTGAGTAACTCCACCTGAACCAAGTTGAAGCAAACAAGAGTACGGGAGGTACTCAACAAGACTTAGTTAACCTATTATATATCTGCTATGTTCACAAAGGGTTTTATGAAGGTTATTTTGCGTAAAGAAATCTTTCTTTTCAAAATCGAGGAGGAATAGCACGTCTCAAGGAATGTTTTCAAAACAGATGAGAAACTACTCAACTACTGAAATCATCATTTTATCCACCGACATCATTTCCCAGCACCTCACATGCTACAAGGATCACCCCTCCCGGCATCTCCGGGGAGGCACCCTTCATTCATTGCCAACATCTTTTACGCCACTTTCAAGTTATCTATGACCCCGTGACTTTCACCAAGTCGTCCATAACCGTGGACACGGCTTTCCGAAAGATTTATCCCTGCAGGGTGGTACACTTTACCCACACGTACCCTCCGACTCTTAGCGCCACATGTACGCTCTTCCATGGAGCCCTGCAGAGGGTGGCTGGCTCTGACCTTTACCTTGTCGAGCCCTATCCATGAGTCAACCCAAATAGGGCCACCCCATCAACGAGGAGTTGGCCACCTCCTGACGGCACTTGTTCTGTGAGTCGGGATCAAGATTCGTGTACGTCCATAACTTGTCCCGGTCACGCCCTAAACACCTCCAAAAGGTTTTTGACTCACACGCAGATGGAACTCCCAAACTACATGACTCACGGATAGAACCAAACAAGTTAGTTAGTCAGGCGAGGTTCATTGGCTCGCTCGTGTGGTTGCACACTCAGTCTTGGTTTCCGCGGCGAGACCTTAATCTTAGGTTTGGCAAGTACAGGACAAAGAACCACTTCCCAAGTGCCCTCCCGTCCTCGCCTTAGTCAGGTTAACCACACAATGCTCATCTCACCACGTCATCATATCATACTAGGTTATCGCAGCTCTGATTCATCAACCGGATGGAGCAGAGGTAAACAAACATGTATGACTAAGCGAAGCATATATGAGGCTCTGGTGATGCGCACAAGAAATTCTATGGCGGCTAGGAGCAGTGGATCAGGATATTGAGGCGATGCAGTATATAGGTAAACTACATCTACTAGCATCAAATACTTTGGAATCGAGGGCAAAGTACGAGAATCAAATGATGTTGGAAAACATATATGAGCAGATAAGAGGTTATGCTTGCCTTGGTTATAAGAAAACCAGATAGAGACTTCAGGAATAAGTGCTTGACTTGTCGGTTAAGATCAAGTATTCACCATTGGATTGTTGGCCTTCTCTTCGGAGCCACGTTCTACCGAGGGGGAACAAACATCGAAAAGAAGAATAACAATCAAACATGGCATCGATGCAATGCGCACTATGTATGCATGAGCAAGTTAATGCACAGAAATAAAACCCTAAACAGGTTCAATGGGTTGCTAGGGTTCGTATATCAGTTATGCAATTTTACTGAGATTAACCCGAAATAGACCCCGGTGGGGCACTTCGGACAATTCTGAAAGTGAGTACCATTTTAATTTCTCAAATAGGTTTGAAAACATCATAAATAGGTTGAATTTGTCATTTCGAGAAAATTGGTATATAACTTTTAATTTTCTAATTTTAGTGAATAAAAACTTATTTTTCTATTTTAAATAAATTAACAACATTAAATAAATGCTCATTTTTGGACTTTCTCAAACATGTGTGAAAAAGGTATATTTGGGTAGAGAATAATTTTCTAAACAAAACCATACTTTTATTTTATTTTTCTGACTAATATTTTAATAGTTATTGAATTAACAAAATTAATTCATTTTCTGGAATTATTAAACAGAGGAGATATGACATCACTGTGATGTCACTGTGACATCACAGTGCTCTGTACTCACAGATGATCTTCAAAAACGATGAAATTAGCGCGTAATTCAGAAATTAAACTACACCATGAGCTAGAGGAGGTGGAGGGGAACATAGGGGTGCCGGCGGCGGACCAAATGGTCGCCGGAAAGCTCACCGGCGGCGAGGAACCGCGGCGGCGGAGGGAGGTGCACGGTGGGGAGACGATTCAGAGGGGGAGGGAGTGGATGGAGGGTACCGGGAGGCTCACCACATCGAGGGGAGCACGATGGCGTCGACGAGGAGGTGAGGGAGGGCCGTAATCGACGGCGACGAGCAGAGGAAGCCGGCGGCCAGAGAGGTAGGGGATGGCCCGATTCGCCTCCTCCCGAGCGTCCCTACAACCGAGGCTGGGCAATTAGGAAGAGGAGGACCAGGCGCTCCTCCTGGTCACCTCCAATCGGCCGGAGGTGGCCGGGAACAGCAGCGATCGATGGTGGCCGGGGGGCAGTAGGGTTAGGGTTTGGTTCTGCTAAAGTTACAGGGAGAGAGAGCATGAGTGAGATGGACTAAGGAAGAGAAGGTTCTGCGGGGCTCCTTTGCGCCCTATCCACGCAGGAGGAAGGCAAGCAGGAGGTGGCATTCGGCGGGGGCGGCCGTGCCACGTAGCTGCTCCTACTGGCAGAGGTTGAAGATGGCCAGTTTTCACAAAGCCCCCTGGAACTTTGGGAACAACACAAAGAGGTCCTTTTCCATTTAAAAATAGAACAGAAACCATTGATTTGAGGGTCTTTTTGCAAACATAAAAATTGGCAAAAATACGTTTTGGAAACCTTGTAAAATTTCCAACAAAACTATGTTTTTCTTTGGTGTATTTGAAATATTTTTCAATACAATATTTTGGAACCCAAATTAAGTACTATTTGTGGAGATTTTCTGAAACCATTTAAATTCACAATTTAAATTGTTTCAAACATGGTTAAAAAAAAATTCATGCATGTATGATATGAACACAACATCACACACCCTAAATTAGCAAAATAGGGATGTTACATACCCCACAATCCACACATGGGCCAGATATTTCTACCTCCGGAGGCAAAAGGTTTCAAATCCTGGCGATACTTCTGGCCCTCACCCGATGACCAAGAAGGGTAGCGCCATGATGCTCCAACGCCGCACTGGACATCACCCGAGAGTAAAAGGATTGGATACCGTGCGCAAATGGCAGCGCGGGTTTCTCTACGTCAAGAACATACCCGCCGAGGAGGGAAAGCCCACTAAAGACAGGATAGGGCTCCCAAAGTTCGTCAACTCGCTGCCCACCGGGCAGAATTGGAGTTATGACCCGAAGAAGAATGTGCCAGATGTTATCTCGGTCGAGAAGTGACTGACCGAGCTGGTGACGGCTGGAATGATCCAGGACGACCCCATCGCCTGCTGGATCTGGCGCCGAGTACCCCCGCTCCAGCACCGAGCGCACAAGATGTGCTACATGAGCGGTGCTCGGGACTGTACTCGGACGACAACGTTCGAGCTGAGCAAGGCGGATGTGGCCATCTGGGCCAGGTCCATCATGTAGACATCGCTCACCGAGAACAGGGCATACGGCTTTGAGCCGTATAGACGCTCCAAGCCCATCGAACATGTTAGTGTTCTGTGCTTTGTGTTTGCACTCTGATACCGAATAGAACTCCTTAGCTTAATATGCTTTGGTATTGCATGATATCCCGAGTAGAACTCCTTAGCTTAATATGCTTTTTGTTTGCATGCTATCCCGAGTAGAACTCCTTAGCTTAATATGCTTTGTCTTTGCATGCTATCCCGAGTAGAACTCCTTAGCTTAATATGTTTTGTGTTTGCATGCTATCCCGAGTAGAACTCCTTAGCTGAGAACTCAACTCATTGTGTTTTCTGTTTGCACCAACAGCACATTCCGCGTCAGCGAGAAGAGGACAATGAACTTGTCTCTGCCAACTGGTCCAAGGACCGAGAAGATGATGACATGACCGCCGACGACACCCAGGATACCTTGTGTATCCCTAATTCCGTTCAACCCGGTAAGTCTCGAGCTGGTCCCTCTATTCAGGATTGGTCCGAAGATGACGAAGGTGACTGAGTTCATCTCTCTGCTCACTAGTAGGATCATTTGATTTCTTTCTCCGTTTCTGAATTGCTTTCTTATTCTACTCTGCAGAGGAGCCTGATCTGGATGACGAGGAGGAACCTTTGGATGTTGATCCTCTATCCATGGCGGCTCCCAATACTCGGAAGAGGGTTGGCAGTGATGCACAGGACCCCCCCCCCCCCCAAGAAAGCCAAAAAGAAAGCCGCTGCCAGGGTCGGCGCTTCCCGCAGGAGGAAAGCCCCTACCAGCCAAGGGTAAGTGCCTTCTCTGAGTAAAACCTTGTTGCCGCTTCCTGTTGCGTTTTTTCCTTCTCCCTCTTTCTGCTTCCTTTCTGAACTTTTTTCTTCTTCCAGCGCCCCTCTCGATGCTGATGCCGCTGCGGCCCCACCTCGCTCCAAGAAGAAGACACATGTGCCCCCCTCCCCCCCCCCCCGAGCAGCTCGTGGAGCACTCGGATGGAGACGAAGATCAGGACCAGCAGGCTAGGGCGTGTGCGTCCTCCCCTATCGATGTAGAAGAAGATCTCAGTGCCGAGAACACTGGCGCCGGTGATAACACCGATCTCCTCTCCGAGCAGCAGCAACTCGACGCGCAGCAAGCTACCCGAGATGCTGCCAACGATGAGACGCCGCCATCACCCCCAGCTGCATCAGCTGGGGAAAATACTGAAGACGCCGCCGAGCAGCAAGACAATGCCGCCCTGGAGCGGCCATACGCCACCCCCGAGCAGCAGCAAGACACCAATGCTACTGCACAAGATGATCCCGCGGCCGGGCCGCGGGTAGAAGACATTACTGTTACCAGACCAGATCCCGCTGCAGAGCAGCGGGTAGAAGAAGATATGGTGGAGCTCACCCGCCAGGACCAAGTGCAGCCAGACGCTGCACCGGGTAGCCGGCCTCCTGTGCCGCCAACCCAACAGGTGACTCCACCTAGCACACCAATTCCTCCGCCAACTCAAACAGCACCATCACCTCCGCCTAGCACACCAATTCCTCCGCCAACCCAACAGGTGACTCCACCTAGCACACCAATTCCTCCGCCAACTCAAACAGCACCATCACCTCCGCCACCTCAGCCTACTCGCCAAGTGCCACCAACTCAGTCTACTCGCCAAGTGCCTCCGACTGCTTCTCGGCCAGACACTACTCCCAGCACCAGGAAGATCATCAAGTCTGGAACCGAGCCCACCCGTCAGCAGCCAAAGCGCAACGCTTCGCAAGTCGGGCAGCAGATGCCGCCTCCCAAACCGCAAGGCGGGCAAGCCGTGAAGCAGGTGAAGAGCAAGCAGCTAACAATTTCCGCGCCCTCCTCCAGCGCCAACCTGGCTGCTTCTGGGGTTACTGGCCCCGTCGAGAAGCAGAGTGCTGGTGCCGGCGGCAGCGCGCAACCCACCTACCCGGAATATATGATGACTCTGTCTCAGCGCCACGATCGCACTGTCCAAGGGAGAGAGGAAACTAGCCGCTCTGAAAGAAGGCCAAGCCGTGGCGACCACCAAGTCCAAGGGGAAGAAAGCAGTTCCTGAGCTCTACACGCGTGGCGAAGAAGATGACGAGATCGAGGGGGGCCTTACTGCCATCTTGGACCGAGTAGGCTATGTTAACCAAGCCTGGAACAGCAAGGCGCACGGCAACCCCACTTGGAACGGTCTTGAGCTGGGCCAGATCGACCACTACCGCACCGACTGTAACAAGGCCGATGTTGGTTCTATCGCCATGACGGTTGCCAGCCCCACCTGCACCTTGGCCGGGAAGCTGTTCGTCATGCGCAAGAACGCCGAGGACATCGATCAGAGCTACGATGTAAGTATTTTTTTTCTCCTTCTTGCATTTTCCGAGTTGCTGGTTTCTTCTTTCTCTTCTCTTTTCCTCTTTTTCTCTTAGTCATTCCCCTAGTCCCCGAGATTCGGGCCGAGTAGGTGAAGATTCAACCGAGTTGACATCTACTCGGGCCAAATCTTTCAAAAGACTTAAACTTTTTCTCTTCTTCTCTGCAGAATAGCGTCCAGAAGAGGACGAGAGTGTTCCGTCGGCTACTCTGGAACCACCGCATTTCCAAGGATCGTATCCAGGCTCTTGAAGCCGAGAAGAAAGACAGCGATGCGATGGAGCAGATGGCACTAGAACGCACTCTCTAGATCTCAGAAGTTGAGGGTAAGCTTTCAGCATTTCGGTTTGTGCGTTTTGTGTTTACGCCCGTGATTGCTTTTTGCTTTATTGTTGTTTTCTCTGCAGGCAAGCTCAAGGACTTGATGGACAAGCACCGAGACTGCGAAGTCTTTGCTGCCTCCGCCCAGAGCAAGATCGCTACTCTAGAGGGTGAGTTTTTTATTTCATCTCTGCACTTGTGTTTCCTTTTCCTCTGGTTACTCTGTTGACAATGTTGTTCTTCTCGCAGAAGAGTATAAGAACTTCCGGGAGCAACACCTGAACTGCCTTATGCCTGCCGAGGTGCAGCAGCAGTTGCAAACCCGAGAAGCAGAGATCGAGAAAGAGTGCACTGCCGAGAGGGCGGAGTATGAGAAGCTGCAGGTCAAATTGAAGGATGCCCTCGAGACTGCCATTCACCAAGCCAACGAGAAGCAAGAGATTGAGAAGACCTCCAAGGCCAAGCAGCAGACGCTCGAGATGGAGATCTCGATGCTGAAGGAACATAACCGGCTTCTCGTTACTCAGATCGCGGAGTCGCGCCGCATCGAAGATAGGCACATCTCAGACGAGGCCGACTGGAAGATCAAGCTGGGAGCCCTGCTGGTGGACCTGGAATGTAAGTTGCCTTTACTCTGCACTTGTCTTGGTTCAATTTTCTCTTCTCTATCTTCTTCTTCTCGGTTTTGCTTCTTCTCGGTCTATGCTTCTGATTCACACTAGTTCCCTATCTAGACATCTTCCCGGAACTCCGCTCTGCTAGTGTGCCTGCTCTGGACATGGCAAGACAGCTCCGGGCTGCATCTGTCTGCCTATTGACAATACTTCTACCATCAACGACTATCTCCTCAACATCAAGACGCAGATCCACTCCCTCAAGGGTCTGGGCACCTCCATGGTGTCCACTGGATTCAACTTGCACAAGCTGTTCTGGCCGGATCTGGATGTGCCAGAAACCTTCAGCGAGATCTCCGAGCACTTGGACGGAGTCAAGGCTGAGTTGAAGAAGTGGCGCGCCTCCGCAGCTCGGGCAGGAGCTGACGAGCTGCTACACTTCATCATCAGCTGGTATGAAAACCTGGATCTCAGCAGAATCCTTACGATCCGTGAAGACTCCAAGTGGACCAAGAACCCCGACTGCGTCACTCGCCGAAAAGCGGTGGCCTACGAGATCGCCTCTTACGCCGACACCGGCACCTACATCGATGGCCTCCCCGAGCCGGACACAGAACCTGAAGAAGAGGATGATGAGGACGATGAAGATGACACCGAGTCGGAGGATGATGCCGCCAAGAGAGCATCCGAGAAGGGGAAGGCCAAGGTGATCGAGGGGACCGAGCAGCTGGTCAATACGGAGGAATCCAAGTTGGCCACCAACGCAGAGGACGAGCAGTCGCAACCAATCGCTCAGGAGGCCACCATCACCACCGAGATGGTGATCGAGCAGCCGGCTCCCGAGCTGGGCGCGACTGGTGCTGCGCCAACTAGTGTCAACCCGCTGCCCAAGACTTAGTCTTTCGCGTCCACCTCTGCAACGGATCCCACCTCGGTCGACACAGCAACCTCCGAGCCAACTGCCTCCGCCCACACCGACGCGGACAACACTGCGACTACCATCGAGTGATTCCTGCAAACTTTACCTTAAACTTTTATCAGATCCCCGGGATGCCGGGTGCAGATGTAACCGTACAATTATGTCTTTGTTGCTACTCAGTTTTATTTCAGTTTATGTTTTAGCAACTCTGGCTCAATGCCGGGTTGCGTTTCTATGCAAGTCCCCGAGTTGCATTTCTTATCCACTCTTTCTTTTTGTCTCAGCTCTTACCTGCAACTTGTTGCTTTTTTGGTAGTCGAGTCACAAGATTTCAAAGCTTGAGTTTCAAATACTTAGCCACTTAGAAAAGATGCATGGCAATGCTGCCTACCACTTAGCCGAAAACAAAAAATAGTAAAAAAAACCGCTCTACTCGGTTGCCACACGTTTCCTTTCCTTAGAAATTTTTCATGTGCTCATTGACCCTTTGGATTGTTCTCTGGCTTGCCATGAAGCCGGGTTGCGGACAGCAGCAGAGTCACAGAGTTGTACCGTGGGTTTAAACACACTACTACATATGCTTTTGAAATTCTAAGTGGTTCAACCGAATAGACAAAGTAAAACAGAGTAAACACATGGAGCAATTTGAGCAAGGGCAGTCCCCGAGTTCGAATTCGGAGTGCCGACTAGAATTTAAATAGGATGAGAAAGTACATACACATTTTGCTCATGAATGAAACCGTCGGAGTAGAGCTACATTCCAGGGGCGCTTAGATTCCTCTCCGGCTTTATCCGGCCTGTTCTTCTGAGGTGGTTGTACGTCAACTAGATAGTAGGCATCATTGTGCAGAGCCTTGCTCACAATGAAAGGCCCTTCCCATGGAGGATAAAGCTTGTGCATCCCGGCCGTGCGTTGCACGAGCCTATTGACCATGTCTCCTTCTCGGAAAACCCTTGGGTTTACTTTCCGGCTGTGATAACGCCTCAGGTTTTGCTGATAAACAGCTGAACGTGACAGAGTGAGCTCTCTTGCTTCTTCCAGCAGGTCAACGTCATTTTCTCGAGCTTCTCTCGCCTCCGCCTCCGTGTAGAGGGTTACTCGGGGCGAGTCATGCTCTAGGTCAGTGGGCAACACGGCCTTAGCTCCATATACCGGGAAGAATGGTGTGTATCTGGTTGATCGATTAGGGGTAGTCCTTAGACTCCACAACACCGCCGGCAACTCGTCCAGCCAACAACCAGGGGTTCGCTGTAATGGCTCAATCATCCTTGGCTTTATGCCGGATAGCACCATGCCATTTTCTCTCTCAACTTGCCCATTGGAGGCCGGATGCGCAACATATGCAACATCTAGCCGGATCCGCTTCTGTCTGCAGAATCTTGCAAAAGCACCCTCAGCAAAGTTTGTGCCATTATAGCCACTCAGCCAATCTTCCGGCTTGGTGCTGCTATCATAGCACTTGGTCCCTCTCACCAGCTGAAAATGGTTCACGGACGGCTCCTCCAAGATGCGGCGTCCAAAGCATTCAGGGCCGGGTGGCCCCCTCGTCTCGAGTTGTGCAGGCCGGTTGATCCGATCCAGCTTGTACCTTGCATCAGATGGATCCAGCATCCGGTCACCGAGGCGATCAGTGACGTCTCTTGGATCTGCATAACCGGCTTGCCCCATCGCCGAATAGCCGTCGTCGTAGCGGTCTTGCTGCACAGCTGCGGGTTGCACAACCGGGTTGCCGCGACCACGACTTCTTGCGGCTGCCCCGCGGCCCGCGGCTGCACCCTCTGCCGAGTAGGCTGAGCGGCATGACACCGAGAAGTGCCTGCGCGGTTTCCTCCTTGCTCCTTGCTGTGAGCTTTAGTGGCTTGATAGCATGCTCCTGCAGAGTTGTGTTTTTGGCCGGGCTGCCGCTCTACAGCGTGCTGGTTTGCAGCGACAGCCGGGTCTTACACCTGCATATGTTTGTGTCTCCTAGAGGTCACACTCTGGGATCTGTCCCCACCGGGAAGCGGTGATGACGCCTGATCCTGAGATCTCATCCCATGCGAGTGAACAACATGGGAAGCGCTAGCACCCGGATTGGCTTTCCGGAATTCCTCGTTCTGCCTGCCAGCCTCTAGCACTAGCTTGTTGAGTCTATCCTGCTGCCTAGCGCGCGCTTTGCTAGTGAGATGCGGCAACTCAGCAGCCACTGCCTCTGCAGCCCTGAGAGTTTTGGCGGGGGTGCTATACTTGGGCCTACCAACAGTGTTCAAACTAGCAGATTGGCTAGCAGCCCTACCATCTCTAGCCAGCTCAGCGCTTAAGTTGTGACGGGTAGCGCCTATCTTGCTAGGCAGCCTAGAAACAGGAGTAAAGCCATGCGCTATCTTGTACTCGTTTTGAGCCAGATTAAGCTCAAGCCTAACCTTCTCCAGCTCATGGGACTCTACGAGTAGCGCTTGACGCTGCTGCTCGAGTTGCGCCTTCATGGCGGCGAGTTCCGCCTTGCTCGGTTGTGGCATGCCCAGCTGCTCGGTGGCGCCTACGCGAGCAGCCGGTATAGCCGTGGACGTGGAAGGAGGCACGTAACGTGGAATGTTCTGGGGCAGCTCGTAGGGCTTGTGAACCCTTGCGCCAGCAGCTTCCTCGATGACGCCATCGGCAGCGGCCGCGCCTTTCCCGGCATCGATAGCCGGGCATGTCATCATCACCTCCACGATGTTCGCAGAGCAGCCAGTTGGCTTCCCGCGGGCAGCGAGTACAGAAGGAGGATCTTCTGCGACGAGCACCACCTCCGGGAACTCGCGGATGACGGTGGTGGCGACGTAGACCAGGTGCGTGCCGAAGGAGAGCACCGAGCCACCTGCAGGCATGGGCCTGCCGCCGAAATCTCCGGCCTTGTCGGTGATGAAGTCGAAGGAGCCGAATCTGTGGACAAGGCCACAGACCACGTGCTCCCCTGAAGCTGAAATCGGTCCCGTCCGAATGTGAACCCCAGCCAGCGCCGCTGCTGGCCCCACGGTGGGCGCCAACTGTCGTGGTGGTATCACGGCAGATGCCATGGGATGGCTAATGTTTGGGGCCGATTGACGCTGGGGGTATCCAGGGAGGGATCGCACGGCGAGTAGCCGCGCTCAAGAAACACTGCAAACACCAAAAACTACCCAGGTTCGGGGCCCTCGTGTGGAGGTAACACCCCTACTCCTGCCTATCTCTCTATATGTATGATCTCCGCGTAGCCACAGTACAAGTTTGCCTCTCAGCCGAGTAGTCACTCGGCAGCTCTCTCTGGCTCTAGTGTTGTCTCTAGCAATAAATGCGAAGTCAAGCAACGTCCCTCGCGCAGGAGGGGGCAGGGCACCTTATATACTGGTGCCCAGCCGAATAAACAAAGACTAACAGGTACAGTGATGTGACTTAGCCACTGTGACGTTAGCACGCCTCCGAGATCTCACGCGGAGAAGCCGCCGTGCCGTACGGCTGACAGCTAATGTCCACTCTGTCAGCCTCATAGCGTAGACCCCTATCATGTCATGTCCCCTCTGTACTTGACAAGACAAGACGGCTGCCTAACCCTCTGTCACCACCCGCGTCACGGATGATCACAAACCTAGTAAGTTGAACCGCACGCCGGTACGGACGCAGGATACGCGGGATCCCTTGTCAGAACGGCTCCATTGACTTCTGGCCCGAGTAGGATTGCTGTCCGTCTACTCGGACCAAACTTCTTTACTCGGACGAATGTAACTTCTTCGATATCTTCTTCTAGCCATCAGTGGGTACGTCCGGATAGAAACCTACCGGGTAGCAGGTACCCGAGTAGCTGTCTACCCGGTCAACAGCACCTTGACCTTCACTTTAGCACTTGCCTTACCCCTACTCGGGGGTACCCCCGACACCGGCCTAAGTCTCCGCCCCCCGGAATATTCATGTCCTTATACCGGAATAATACGGTCTGCGTGGCTGGGGGCTATAAATAGGTGACGAGAGGGGCAGTTCCTGACTGTTTCCCCTCCCCTTGCCTCCACTCCGCCCCCAACCGCAGCCGCCGCCTCCGAGACGTCCGGGAGGCCCTATCGCCTCCCCTCCTCATCCTCCGGTTTACTTTTGCGAATCAAGAGACCGCACATCCTTTCCTCCACCATGGATCCCGATATGTGCTTCGTTTTCTCCGCAATCTAGGGTTACCGGATGATTTGATCTCATGTTCTTTCATATTCCTTGTGTTTTTTTGGAGGAACGTCCATATACTAGTATCACACATCCCCTAGTGTTCCCCTCATTGCACTTCCTCGTTGTTTTAGATTCGTGGCAGGCAAAATCTCGAGGGCGGGAAATTTCCGTCCCAGGACCGGAATTTCTGCCCCCATGGAAATTTCGCCTGAGGCCAGAATTTCCTCCCCTCCGGAATTTCCGCCCTAGACCAGAATCTCTAACTGAGATCTGTTCTCTCACTTCCACAAGTTGTTAGCCACCGTTCTGATCTTTTTCTGTTTGTTTTCTTTGCATTTTCTCTTGCTTTTCTCGCAGATAGTTCAAGCTCTAGGCCTCCCAAGGTGACTAGCTCGCGCAAGAGGTACCGACACTTGAGGGAAGATGGTGAAGGAACTTTAGTGGATGAGGCGGAGACTCGCCGTCGTGAGAGGGATGCCGAGAAGGAATATGAGCGTGAACGTGATGCTGCCAGGGCAGCTTGCAAGGCCAATAAGCAACAGGGGAAGGCAGCTCTCAACTTGGCCACCATGTCTGTCTCTGAGTTCAAGGCATGGAGGGACAAGGCCTGGTACACTGAGGGTCCTCAAGACCCAACCATTGACTCCTGCTTCTGGCATGTTGAGCAGGAGACACTCTTCAAGCAAGTGTACACTGTGATGAGCGAGCCAGTTTGCCCCCATGAAGTTCATCAACTTTGCACACATGGCTGCCAATCCCGCATACTTCAACAACTCTGTCCAGCTGGCTGAACTTTTGGGTTTGCGTCACCTCATGGAGACCCAATGCTCCTACAACATCACTTTCATCCAGCAGTTCTTCTCCACTCTGGTCTTCGATGAGTCTGAGGATACTGGGATGTCCTAGATGTCTGGCCCTTACCTGCTCACTGCCAACTTCCAAGACTTTGCTGCCGAGCTTGGATATCCCTTTGCTGGTCTCAACACTCCTCAGGGTACTCGCATGCATATTCACGGGATGGAGTATGAGAAGAACAGGCTTGCTGAGTTGTATGGTTCTACTGGTGTTGTGGGCTCTGCAAAAGTCCTCTACCCCATCTATGACATCATGTTGCGTATGTTCAGAGAGACTATTGACCCGACCGCGGGCAATAATGATGAGATTCGTGGTGGCTTGGTTAACCTCATGTACCATTCCTACCCGACCTTCACTGAGGGCGACATGACAGATACTGAGCGTCACAAGATTGATGCGATGGACTTTTTTTTGAAACCTTGATGTGATGGACTTCATCTTCAACAAGATCCACTTTGCTCTCTTCAACCGCAAAGTGCCCCCATATGCTCCTTACATCATGAAGCTCATCAAGTCTCGCTATCCTGCTAAACTCCGTGATGATCTGGGGTTAGACTGTGATGACCACAAGGATGTTAGGCTGTACAAGAAAGCCGCCCACACTCAGCAGGCTGCTCATGATGTTGGCGCCACGGGTCGGGGTCACGTGATCCTCGCATGCGTCCACCTCCTCCCGGCACCAAGAAGCGCTCATGGCTCGCTCGTGCCATTGAGAAAGTGATGTGCATGAATGTGTGCATCCACAAGGAGAACTACAATGCCTATGTTGAGCGCCGCAACATCCAGGAGAATCAGCGCACCATCATGACTGCCCTCAGCATTCCCAATGTGCCAGCTCCTCTTCCTTGACAGGATTCCATACATGAACTGGAACAACCGCGACCTTGACTTGGATCTGGGAGTGGATGATGATGAGGACATTGCGTCTGCTAGTGAGGAGGAAGAAGATACCCAGGCCTAGAGTTTGCTCTATGGGATGTAGTGCTCTCTTTTCTCTGTTTGGTATCCTGATGCCAAAGGGGGAGAAGATCTAGTGATCGCGGGGATTTGCTAGGGTGGGTTTCGTTCTTTATCGTTTTTATCGTTTCATGCGTCTTTTCAAACTTTGTCTCATCGTGCTCGTTATTCGTGGATTTGTTTGTGTGAACTATTATTATTAGGAGGCATGTCTCTTATATATGCTATCTGTGGTGTTTTACTTTCCATCGCATTGTTAGTTTATCCCTATGCAAATACCCGTGTTGTCATCACTCACCAAAAAGGGGGAGATTGAAAGCTCATGAGCCCTCTAATGATTTTGGTGATGATAACAACGCATGTATCGTCTCTCTAACAATATTGTTTGAGTATATGCAGCTGGCCTCTCAGATGATTATTGATAAATGCACTCAAAAAGTTCAACGAGGAGTTCTGAAAATTATCTCTACTGATACCGGATTATTCAGCTGCAATCCCCGGAATTTCTGGTGTATATGGGGCGGAATATCCGGACCTTGCACCGGAATATTCCGGTCCCTCTAGCCACTTCAAAACGACTAAGTATTTCTGCTACTGCCCGCGCACAGAAGGTGGGGCGGATATTTGCCCGGAATATTCCGGGGCAAATTTCCGGCCCTCTGGTCCTTAGCAGTTTTTGGAGATTTCTCAGGTGCCCGCGCGCAAAGATGGGGGCGGATTATTGGCTGGAAATTTCCGGCCTCAGATTATTCAAAAATCCGCCCCCAGGATTACTCAAATGTCCGGCCTGGTCCTTAGCAGTTTTTCGGCGCAGTGCTGCTGCCCGCGCACAGAGATGGGGGCGGAATATTGGGCGGAATTTTCCGGCCCCGGAATATTCAAATTTCCACCCCCGCCACACATTTCAAATATCCGGTCGTGCTGCACCAGAAATTTCCGGTGCTAACCCCGGAATATTCCGGCCCTGGCGCACTGCAACGGTGAGAAATTTCAGGAGCCTATAAATAGTTGTCTTCTTCCTCTAGATAGCTAGTTCGTCCATTCCTCTCTCTCTCCTCCATTGTTGAAGATCTCAAAACGCCCTGATCTCCCTCCTCCTTCAACCAAACTCGATGCCCTTCAAGGATCTCATGGAGTTGGACTAGATCTACCTTTTTACCAAGCCAAAAATTGTGTTCCCACACCATACCTCTTGGGATCTTGTAATCTCTTGGTTGCCTGGTCATCCAAGGGAAACCCTAGTTCTTGTAGCTTCCACCTTGTAGCAAGAAGATTCGGATTGTTGAGAGCCTCCATCTCACTTATGGAGTAGCCTCAACCACTTGTAAAGGTTTGGTCAACGCCTTCAAGTCGACCTCATAGTGGAAACGAGAATATCCCTCACCGGAGAAGCTCAAGGAGAATAAGGTGTGCACATCCGTGCTATTGAGGAGCGCCTAGGTGGCTCCCCACCTCTCCAACATAGACGTACTTATTTTAAGAAGGAACTACGGGAAACATATCCATGTCTCCGTGTTTTCACTTGTGGTTATCTTGTGCCTTGCTTTTACTTCCGTTTCTACTCGTTATTTGTCACATAGGGTGTCTACTTAGTTGCACATCTAGATAACCAAGTTGTTAACTTCCCAAAGCCCCCACTAAAATTGAAAAAGACTTAAAATGGACAACAACTTTGTAGGCAATTTGATCTTTGTTTGACGTTGTCTTTGGGGGTAAAACTGATGATCTCTAAAAACTGTCGGTGGACAGATTTCAGGAAAGTCAGAGTCCTTTTCCAACAAGTCTCCTTTTGTGTTTTCTTGTTAATTCCTACACATCAAAGTGTAAAACAAGAACATTGTGCACTCTTGCAACTATTAATCGGTTAGTCCAAATAAATCATAAACATTATATAAAAACAAGTGTCAAAAGCATAATATTAGCATGAAACAATCAAAAATTATAGATACGTTATGGACGTATCAGCCATCCTTAATGATGATCTGTACTCCAATGACGAAAAACTTCAGGGAGTGCATGCTTTCCTAGGAAAAGCATTACAACAGCAACAGCGAGAACAGGCAAGGTCAGGGAAGTTGCACGATGACTCGGCCCTATGCAAAAATGCCACATGCGCCACTGGACCTCTTGGACCTGGCGAACCTGGAGATTCAGGCGATTCTAAGGAAAAGAAGGGAGATCCCAAAAAGGGCAAGAAAATCCCGGACAATAAGGATGCAGCGTCCAGGACAAGATCCTATCCGCCGAAAGGTGGAAATAATCCCCGTGAATACAAAGAACGGGAGGACCAAAACCGAAAGGACGGAAAAATGATGTTGCCTCCGAGACGCCTAGCTGATAAAGCTGGAAGATATGACAATCCTCCCTGGCGTGGGAGATCTCGTACTCCTCCTAGGAAAAAAAAGGCCAAGGAGTATAACTCCACCTTATTCCAAAGGAAGCGAGAACGGACGAAACAGGGTTAATCTCGGAAAAGCGCACTCGTGCAACAATGGGCCAGAAAGAAGCAGATCCCCTTCTGTCCATTCAGCCGGCTGATATTCCTCTCACGTCGATAAGACGGAAAAAGATGATCTATACTTTGGACCTAAGTGCTTCACTGACAGGATCCAAAGAATAACTCTACATTCTGGCTTTGCCAAAGTTGGTCCAACTTATCAAGAGTATACCGGAAGTACAAACCCGGATACATGGCTTTCAGACTATTATACTGTTGTTCATATCAACAAAGGGACAGACCTAGAGGCAGTAAAATCCCTTCCCCTAATGTTGCTGGATGGAGCCAGAGATTCGATCAACGGGCTTCCGTCAAGAACCGTTGATAGCTAGGATGACATGGCTAAAGTGTCTGCTCAGGATTTTCGGGGTACGTACAAATGCCCTAAGAGCATTAACCAGCTAAATCGATGCGTCCAATTTGAAGACGAGTCGTATCTAGACTTTATATCAAGATGGACAACAATGAAGAATAGTTGCTCTAGAGTAAGTGATGTATAAGCAATCCATGCTTTCATCAATGGCTTGAAACCCGGCCTTGCACCGTTCATGGTTGGTTCAAAGGAGCACAAAGATCTCGGATCTATGCTTACCACCGCAATGAGCACACAGCAGCCGAAGATGATATCAAAGCGAGAGGTGGAAATATTGATGCTTTGGTTCAGGCCAAAAATACGCCCCGTTCTGAAAAGAAAACTACTCCAGAAGTGCAGCCAAAACCCAAAGAAGTTAACTTAACCTTTGGAAAGGATAATGGCAGCAAATGGAATAGAAGGAATACAGAACCTATCTCCTAATCAAAGGAAGAGTGGGAAAAGATTAAGTCAGAAAACTGTGTCCACCATTCGAAATTTGGGAAGCCTATCCACACCAATGCGCAGTGCCGGCTTAATAAGCACATGAAAGGCACTTCGGGATCTGGGAACAAAGGAAAGAATTCCAAACTGAAGTTCTCCAAGAAAAAGCCAGAAGCTGAAAAGAAACAAAGTGAATCGGACACTGATGACAAAATCCAGGAACAACAGCGAAAAGGCGAGCCAAAATTCCCGAGAGTTCAAGGAGAATGTAACTTAACTTTCCTGCCAACTCCCTCAGCAAAGCAAGCGAAAATAACACTTCAAGAAATCAACGCGGTTGTACCTCCAACCCCAAAGTTCTTGAAGTATTCAAATACGCCAATCATCTGGGATCATTCTGATCGTCCCGGAAACATCCCAGAACCCGACACGCATGCTTTAGTCGTAAGCCCTATTGTTCAAAACACTAGGCTCAAAAGAGTATGATAGATGGAGGATCTAGTATCAACATCATGTACTTAAGTACATTGAATCATATACGCATCTCCGAGACCCAGCTCAACCACAGTAACATACGTTTCCACGGCATTGTTCCTGGCAGACAAGCACAATCCCTAGGAGAAATTTCCCTAGATGTAACCTTTGGAAAAAGAGAACACTTCCGCCAGGAAAAGATCTCATTCGAGGTGGTGTCGTTCGAAAGCGTTTACCACGCAATACTCAGACGTCCGTCTTTCGCTAAATTCATGGCAAGATCATGTTATATCTATAACAAGCTGAAGATACCAGGGCCAAAAGGAGGAGTAATCACCATATCTGGAGACTTCAAGTTGGCGAACGAGCTGGAAAAAGGAAATTCCATTTGCGCCGAATAGGTGATTCCAAAGGAAGAATTAATAGAGCTAGCTAAGGAAGTATGGCCGACAGAAATGCCAGCAGGAAAAGAGAGCGGGAAGCTAGCGGATAGCATCAAAGCATCGGAGAATACAAGGAAAGTTATCCTAGATCCCAAAGATCCGACAAAGTTCGTCGTTGTGGGAACCGGGATGACGAATGCATAGGAAAGTGCGCTCCACAAGTTCCTCCGTGAGAACTGGGATATTTTTGACTGGTGTCATGCTGACATGCTGGGTGTACCTAGGGAACTTGCTGAGCATCAATTGAAAGTGATTCCAGGATCAAAACTCATCAAGCAAGGTCTCCGTCATTTTGAGGAAGAAGATGGAAGGCTATTGGCAAGGAAATTATTCGGCTTCTAGCAGCTGATTTTATCCAGGAAGTAATACATACTGATTGGTCTGCGAACCCAGTATTAGTCCCGGCGAAGGATAGTACTATTATTAGGAAGTGTATAGATTACACGGGATTGAACAAACTGTGTTCAAAAGATAGGTTCGCGTTACCACGGATCGATCAAATAATAGATGCCTCTGCTGGCTCTGAGCTTTTATGCTTTTTGGACGCTTATTTCGGGTACCATCAAATACGCATGAAAGAAGAAGATCAAATCAAAACCACACCTTATGGAACATACTATTACATATCCATGCCTTTTGGCCTGAAGAACACGGGTGCAACATACCAGCGTTGCATGCGACGTTGTTTGCATAGTCAAATTGGCAAAAGCGTGCAGTTTACGTGGATGACATTGTCGTAGTTTCCAAGGAAAAGGATACACTCCTTGAAGATCTACGAGAAACCTTCAAAAATTTGCACACTTATAAAATAAAGTTAAATCCGTTAAAGTGGGTATTCGGAGTTCCCTTAGAAAAGCTTCTAGGTTTTATCGTTTCTCACAAAGGAATAGAGGTAAACCCGGAAAAGATTAAAGCAATCTTAAACATCAAAAGACCTACGTGCCTAAAAGAGGTTCAAAGATTGACAGGTTCTGCAGCCGCTGTGAGTAGGTTTATAAGCCGGCTTGGGGACAAAGCTCTGCCATTATACAAATTGTTGAAGAAATCCGATAAATTTAAATGGACAAAAGAAGCGGACAAAGCGTTAATCCAGTTAAAAGAAACTTTGATCAAACCACCGGTTTTGGCATCGCCAAAAGACGAAGAACCCATGTTACTGTATCTTACAACAACTAACATGGTTATCAGTGCGGTGATAATCGTGGAAAGGCGCAAAGATGAACAGAGCATACCAGATGAGTATCCAGTATACTATGTTAGCGAAGTATTCTCCACATCTAAGCAAAGGGATCCATATTATCAAAAACTGGCATATGGCGTGTTTTTTGCATCTCGGAAACTTTGCCATTATTTCCAAGGACATTCCATAACAGTTGTAAGCAAAGCACCACTAGGGGATATCATCAACAATGTGGACGCAACAGGCCGAGTTGCCAAATGGGGAATTAAACCGGCTGCGTTCGACATTAAGAACCAACCCAGGACGGCAATTAAATCCCAGGTTTTGGCAGATTTTGTCGCGGATTGGACAGAAGCAATGGAAAACACACCAATGCCGGAGTCGGAATATTGGATCATGCATTTTGACGGATTCAAAATGAAAGAAGGCGCCGAAGCTGGTGTAGTGCTAAAATCTCCAAAGGACGACATTATGGAGTATGTATTACAAATACACTTCAACGCCAGCAACAATGTGGCAGAATACGAAGCATTGCTTCATGGCTTGCATATAGCAAAAGAAATAGCAGTTAAGCGTATACTTTGCTATGGGGATTCAGATTTGTTACAGCATCAGCTAAACCAAACATGGGATGCCAAAAGTCCCATCATGGCCGAATATCGGTAAACGGTGGACGAGTTTGCCATTTGCTTCCAAGGATTTGAAGTACTTCATATCAAAAGGGAAGAAAATTGGAACGCGGATGCTTTAGCCCGCAAGGGCTCGGAAAGCGTTCAAAATCTACCACCTGGTGTGTTTGTCCAACATTTGCATGAACCATCAATAAAAGGTGGAGATATTGACTATACTCTAGTTTCCGAGTCAATAGAAGTCCTGCTCGTTAACCCGGATTGGATAATTCCATACTTAAAATTTTTAGTTGATCAGAAGTTCCTGGATGGAGCAAATGAAGTCTTGCAAAGACAGATACAACGCCGATGCAAAGGATACATGGTAATCAATGGTTTCCTGTATAAACACAGTACTATCGGAATTTTTCAGCGATGTATTTCGCCAGAAGAAGGCCGAGAAATTTTGCAAGAAATCCATGCAGGAGATTGCGGACATCATGCTCAGTCAAAAAATATAGTTAAAAAAGCATTTCATGCAGGGTTTTTCTGGCTCACAGCCAAGACAGACGCGGAACACATAGTAAACACATGTGTCGTATGTCAGTTTTACGCCAAGCAGACGAATATGCCAGCCCAAGCATTCAAAACTATCCCCATTACATGGCATTTTGCGGTCTGGAGGCTAGATATGATGGGACCATTCAAAACTGCAAGAGGCGGACTCACACATCTACTCGTTGCAGTGGTTAAGTATACCAAGTGAGTGGAGGCAAACCCCATCAAAAAACTTGATGGTGTGACTGCCAGAAATTTCGTTATTGACATTGTCATGAGATACGGCGTTCCACACAGCATAATGACGGATAACAGGACAAATTTATCCATTGGAGAGTTGGCAAAGTATTGCCGACAAACAGTAATTCGCCTCGATCTCGCATCTGTGGCACATCCGCAATCCAATGGGCAAGTTGAAAGAATCACTACTAGGAAAACAGCTATAGGAGAAATCATACCCGTGACGCACCACATGCTCGGTGCGTCACGCCTATGTACCCGTCAGGCACCACACACCACTGGGCCTCGGTGCGTCACGCCTAAGGGCATAGCCTTGACGCACCATCCAGACGGTGCGCCACGACTATAGGTGGGTGCTGGGCGGCCGGGGGCCTAAGGGCATAGCCGTGGGCAAAGATACCCGTGATGCATCATATGTTTGGTGCGTCACGGCTATTGCAATAGGCGTGACACACCAAACATATGGTGCGTCAGAGCTATTGCTTCCACCGAAATTTTCCCTCCACACCCCCCCCCCTCCCGGGGACCGCCTTTCTAGTTTTGTAACGGAAGATTTCCATGTCTAAAAATCATCAAAAAATAAATTCCTTATAAATGCAAGGAGAGTTTAATGTATATTTCTTTAACAAATTTTGAAATATGAATTTCAACTTTCTCAGCAAAAGTTCGTTAAAAAAGTAAAATGGGCACAACTTTTTCTTATGATGTCGGAATTTAAAGTTCAATATACCAACGGAAACTAGAGAAAAAAAGGAACTTAACCTCACTGGCCTTCGGCCTGTGAGCCTTTTTTATATTCTATAAATTCCGAAAGGAAAAAAATTTATTTGAGACAGAAGCTTTTTTCCTACAAAATCAAAAAAAAAAATAGAAAAAAGATAGGCGTGACGCACCAAACATGTGGTGCGTCACGCCTAAGTCTGAGAGCAATTTTTTAATTTCGAACCCGGGGAGAGGCCCTCCACCTATATATACTCCCTTTCCTCCACCCTTCTCCATTCTTTCTCTTCCTTCTTCCTTCTTCCTTTCCCCTCTCATTTCTTGTTTCTCTTCCTTCTCCTTCCTCCACTCTCCA
Source organism: Alopecurus myosuroides (assembly GCA_028641055.1). Taxonomy (NCBI): domain Eukaryota; kingdom Viridiplantae; phylum Streptophyta; class Magnoliopsida; order Poales; family Poaceae; genus Alopecurus; species Alopecurus myosuroides. The sequence goes on along the minus strand of CM054063.1, from coordinate 209,518,796 downwards.
CTCCCTTCTCCTGCTCCCTTCTCCCTTCCTCCTCCTACCACCACCATCACCACCACCACCACCACCACCATCACCGCCACCACCTCCATCTCACACCACTCCGGCGACCACCACGTCTCTACTTCGAAGGCCACCTCCTCTCCGGCAACCTCGTCTCCGGCGGCCTACTCCACTACCGCGGCGACCTCCTCTCCGGCGGCCTATTCCACTACCGCGGCGACCTCCTCACCGGCGACCTCCTCTCCGACGGTCTCCTCTCCGGCGGCTTACACCACTACCACGGCGAGCTCCTCTCTGGCGGCCACCTCCACTCTGGCGACCACCCTCCACTCCGGCCTCCTCTCTGTTTTCGCTTTTCAAATTTCAAATTTTTGGGCGGCCAGATCCAGATCTGGATCTGTCTCGTCTTTTTTTTTTGAAATTTCAAAATCAATAGACATGACGCACCAAGCACGTGGTGCGTGACGGGTAACAGAAGATAGCCGTGACGCACCAAACAGGCGGTGCGCCACGGGTAAACGAGATAGCCGTGACGCACCAAAATGTGGTGCGTCACGGCTATTTTAATAGGCGCGGTGTGATAGGCATGGCGCACCATGGTGCGTCACGGCTATGCAATTTTGGTGCATCACGCATTAGCCTTTTCCTAGTAGTGAATGAATAGCTCAATCCTGCAAAGAATACGCCCAAGACTCGAATCTCCTCTTCATAGAGCAGCTGGTGCATGGGTAGAAGAATTACTTTCTGTACTTTGGAATATTCGAACGACGCCGACTAGATCAACAGGGCAAACACCCTTTTTCCTTGTTTATGGTGCATCAGCAGTGCTTCATACGGACATGACCCATGATAGCCCAAGAGTGCAGTCTTACGATGACTCGGATGCCAAAAACGCACGATAGGATGTCATCGATCTCTTAGAAGAAAAACGAGAACTAAAGCTACAAAGATCCGCCATTTATCAGCAAGGACTGCAATGTTATTATAGTCGGAAAATCAAACATTGTTCTTTCAAAGAAGGTGATTTGGTGCTAAGATTGGTACAGGAAAGGAAGCACAAATTAGCCCCAGTTTGGGAGGGACCTGAGGTGGGGATGAATCTTGGACCCATCGGGTGAGGCTACCTGGTCCAAGGCCCAGAACCTAAGCCCAGAGAGAGGTGCCACCTACAGTTCTAGAAGGCCCAATTGAAGCCCACCCGCAAAGACTTGCGGGTTAAGAAGGAAACTTGTAACCGATCTAAAGCTAGGGTTTGTAACCCCCCCGGGTACGGTTTGAGACCTGGCCACCTATATAAGGCCAGGAGAACCGCCAAGGAGGGGATCCAATCTACTTCTCACCACCAAAGCCTTGCGTCTATATGTTCTCCTAATCGAAACCCTACCGGATCATCCGAGGGACTTGTTGAGATGACTAATCGACAATTGGCACCGTCTGTGGGAACGGCGGGCGCTGGATCTACGGCGTCTTCCGCTTCATCATCGCCAACCTTCAGCTGGACCCGGGAACTTCGACTCCAGCGAAACCGGTCTGCTTCGGGTCGATCATCGTCACGCCCCACAAGCCGGAATCGTGTCCGGCGTTTAGCGGATTGGAAAAGAGCGTCAGCTTGATGTTCGGGAGCCTCCACTTCCGCGCCAACAAGGCGGGAATCTTGCACTACCCCGAGCAGATCGATCTCGGCGAATCAGACTCTGAGTTTGTCTCAAGCCCGGCAACCCTTGACTCGCCGCCCGACGACGCTGGTCGCGACCTAGCTCCCAGTGGTGGATTCATCCGCCCCAGCATCCGCAACTTCCACACTATCGCGGTTGAGGAACCTTCTCGGGTTGGTAAAAGTTGTCGACCCGCGCCTAGGACTCGCGAGCCATATCTGGCCCAGGTCTGCATGGCAGGATCAGCTGATCCACCCAAGGAAACTGAGGAAAGCCGAAGGAGCGAGAGCGCATCAAAGTGTCGCGGGATGCCTAGGTCAGAGCGAAGGATGCCGTACACCTAGGCCAGCTAGTCGCGGAGGGAGCTCCCCGTGAAGATCTGACTGCATACCACTATCATCTGGTGCGAGCAGGTCGACTGCTCAACGAAGCCCGCACGAATCTGGAAGCGCGAAAGAAAGCGGCGGATGACTCAAGCGCGTGCCATGCGGCCCTCTCCCAGACTCGCTCGGTGGGAAACAATCTCCCCGAAAAAGAGATACGTCTCGAAGACCGCTGCCATGGATCGCGAATCCCGCAGCGGAATCAGCAAGACACTCGAGACATCCCTCATGCACGTCGACGACGACGGCAACGTGCACCCGACGACTCCCGCCGCACTCTTGGCAGCAGCCACATATCTACATGCGAACCAACCTCTCGAAAATGATCCCCACGCGGAGCAATAACGACAAGTCCAGATGGGGCTAGGCATGACAGCCGCAAGAACCGCCGCCCAAGGCCGCAGGCACACAACAGCGCAAGAAACTGAAAAGACCCCTCGGAAGGACAAGGAAACACCCCGCAGACGTGGGAGCACGTCTCCTAGAAGGAAGTAATAACCTCGTCGCTCCCGAGGGAAAGAAGCCCGGCGCCGCGGCGATAGCCCGAGAGATCGTGATCGCAGTCCATAGCATCACAGCAGCCGCTCGCGACACCGCAGCAGGGAGCCGCGGAAGGAGGACAATCGAGACCGTCCTAAGTACGACGCACAAAACGACATCACGCAAAACAAGGTCAACAGGGCCCGAGCAATCAGGAACCGCGAATGTTCACTATCTGCATCTTCCGACGAGGAGGCCTGCGGCGCATTGTGCTTTACCCGCGACATTCACGAGGCATCGATGCCCAAGAGGTTCAAACTTATGACGGAGGTCCCAAAGTATGACGGGTCGCAAGAGCCCAAGACTTGGCTGTCAGAATACCTCGTGGCAGTAAAATGCCAACATGGGAACAAGACAAAGTCCAAGCAGTATCTGAACCTACACCTTGTAGGAGCCGCACACCGCTGGCTCGAAGGAAGAACGCAGGCATGCTACGGTTCATGGGACGATCTAACCTACGACTTCCGCAAAAACTTCCAAGCAACATACAAAAGACACACGTCTATCAAGGAGCTGCGGGTGTGCAGGCAGAAGAGTGGCGAGACTACTCGCGAATATATTCAACAATGGACCACGCTCAAAAACACGGTGGGAAACATGTCAGAGGAGGTTGCGGTCAAAGCTTTCACCAAAGGAGCTCGGCGCGTTGCTTTCCGAGAAGAACTGGGACGAGCTGCGCCCAAAACCATCGGAGAGTTGATGGCAATAGCCGACAGATGGGCTAACGGTGAAGATTCCGTGCGCAACGAGAAAGCATCCTTACCCGCGCCTGAGGAAGATCTCCACGGTCGAAAGAACAAAAGGAGACACTGCGACCACGACGATCGAGAAGAACTGGTGGCAGCATAGTTCACCAGAAATCGTGACAACGGGACTCGTGGAAATCGTGAATGGAAGCCAAAACCAGATGACAAAACTCCCGAGGAAGACCTTGACGGTTATTGCACGCTACATCTATTCACAGATAAGCACACAGGAAAGACCAAGGCAACTCATCTCCTCAAGTACTGCCGAAAGTTTCAGGACATCCACGAGGCTTACACGAAGAAGAACAGAGCCGTGATCAACCAGGGATACCCACGACTCCTAGGAGGATACCAGCCGCCACAACCCCTACCTCCACCAGGACATCAGAACGTGGTATTGGCCATGCTATTAGCGCCACACCCCGCAAACCAGAGAGCCAATGGATACCTAGACCCACAGGGACTCCTAGGAATGATACAGAAGGTCTGCCCCTCCCGAAGGGTCCAGAAGACAAACACACGCCAAGTGATCATGGCATTGCAAACTTCACCGTCCACACCCGAATACCTAAAGATGGCAGATCATTCGATATCTTTCTCCAAAGAAGACCATCCTCCTCGGGTATATCGACCAGGACACACCGCGCTCGTCATTCAGGCGCAGATAGGCAACTACGAACTCGCGCGAGTGCTCATGGATAGCGGCAGCGGAATCAACATCATTTACGCGGACACACTCCCAAGATGAACAAGAACATGGACGGACTCGCAGAGTCAAAAACATCCTTCCACGGGATAGTACCTGGAAAAGCAGTCCGACCACTCGGAACAATCAACTTGGAGGTGGTGCACTCAAAAGCATCAAGTGCACCCGACAGAATCCGCGAAGACGGCGATGGTGTCCACCACCCTATCGTCCCCATAGGAAGGCGCGCTCGTCGAACTCCTCTGTGAGCACTGGGAAATCTTTGTCTGGAAGCCTTCAGATATGCCAGGGATACCCAGGGAGTTCGCCGAGCACTCACTCCAAGTATTCAAAGACGCCAAACCTATCAAGCAAACGACCCGATGATTTTCCGAGCCAAAGCAGAAGGCACTCGGATAAAAAGTGAATAGACTACTCGCCGCAAAATTCATCAGGGAAATAAAAATATCAACCTGATTAGCAAACCCGATGCTGGTTCCGAAGAAAAACACTGACATCCTTCGCGTGTGCATCGACTATACGTCGTTGAACAAACACTGCCCCAAGGATAACTTCCCATTACCACAGATCGACCAGATCGTGGACTCCACTACAGGCTGCCAGCGACTCTCCTTCTTGGACGCCTACTCGGGCTATAATCAAGTCATGATGAAAAAGGAGGAAGAGGAGAAGACGGCGTTCATCACAGCTCACGGTGTCTACTGCTACACGACAATGCAATTCAGGCTGAAAAACACAGGCGCAACATATCAGCGCTGCATGCAAAAATGCCTCGCCAAGCTCATTGGCAAGAACGTACAAGTGTACGTTGACGACATCTTCATAAAAACTCGAGTGGAGGATACGCTCCTCGAGGACACCAGGGAGACATTCGACGCTCTCAACGTGTACAGGATCAAGCTTAACCCAACAAAATGCCTCTTCGGTGTTCCTGCAGGACAACTTCTCGGGTATCTGGTGTTCGCCCGAGGAATCGAAGCCAACCCGGAGAAAATTCAAGCAATCTTAACAATGAAGGATACAACCAATCTTCACGGCGTACATCAGTTCGCGGGAAGACTAGCCGCTCTGAGCAGATTCATTGCAAGATTAGGCGAGCAAGCGTTGCCCATCTATAAATTAGTGAAGAAAACAGATAAGTTCGAGTGGACACCCGAAGCAAAAAAGGCGTTCATCTACCTAAAAAGAGTACTGCATAGCAACCGCGTCCTGGCAACGCCACAGAGGAAGGAGCCCCTATACCTCTACCTAGCCGTAACAAACCAAGTCATCAGAACGGTTATTGTCGTTGAGCGGCCAGAGGAGGGAAAGGCGTACGGCGTTTAGCGGCCAATATATTACATCAGCGAGGTGCTTTCTCCGTGCAAGCAGCGATACCCTCACTATCAGAAGCTCGCGTATGGCGTAGTCCTCACAGCCCGAAAGCGCAAGCATTACTTCTAGGAACATACCGTCACGGTGCTAAACGACGCATCACTCAGTACTATCATGAACAACCCCATGGCATCAGGAAGAATCGCGAAGTGGAGCATCGAGCTAGGTGCCTGGGACATAATATACGCAGGGCGCAACTCTATAAAATCCTAGGTCTTCGTGGAGTTCCTAAGCGATTGGACGGAGCTGCAAACACCAGGACCCCCAGAATACACGAGCTACTGGATCATGTATTTCGACGGGTCGAAAAGAAACAAAGGAGCTGGCGCGGGAGTTATTCTCATATCTCCCAGAGGTGATAAGCTGCAGTACGTCTTGCGATTGGACTTCCCACCTAATGACCCAGCATCCAACAACGATGCGGAATACGAGGCCCTCCTACATGGCATGAAAATGGTGATCACCTGCGGAACCACTCGGTTGATAATATATGGGGATTCAAATCTCATCGTGCAGCAGACGATGATGGAGTGCGATGCTATCGCGGATAACATGATCGCCTATCGTGACATGTACAATCTACTCGAAGGAAGTTTCAAAGGGTGCGGACAAAAGCACATAGCGCGATCGAGTAATGAGGAAGCACACAAGCTGGCAAACATGGGGTCAACAAACGACCCCACCCCGCCAGGATTCTACTTCGAAAGAATGATCAAGCGATCAGTCAAAGTCAAAAAGCCAGCGGGAGCACCCGCAACAGTGGAAACAGACGTCAGCACGCAAATTGCTATCATCGACCTCACCCACAATATCTCAAGGCAAGTTTTTCTGGTCGAGCCAGTCTGGACGCAGAAATACCTCGACTACTTGTCCAACAAACAGCTCCCATCAGACATTTGCGAGGCCCGACAAATAGTACGGCGCAAGAAATCCTTTCCGGTGATCAACGGAGAGCTATACAAACAAAGCATGTCAGGAGTATTGCAGAGATGCATAGCACCGGAAGATGGCAAGGAGTTGCTCTAAGACATACACCAAGGAGACTGCAGGCACCACGCCAGTTGGAGGGCAATCGTGGGCAAAGCTTTCAGGGCGGGATTCTACTGGCTCACGGCAGCCAGAGACGCCAAATATCTAGTCGACAGATGCAATGCCTGCCAAAGGTTCGCGCCCAAGACACACGCCCCTGACATAGAACTCCACATGATCCCTACTGGCCCTTTGCTCAATGGGGGCTAGATATGGTGGGACCGCTGCGCAAGTCAACACCTGGAGGATACACACACATGCTCGTAGCAGTCGACAAGTTCACGAAGTGGATAGAGGCTATGCTAGTCACCTCCGCGCACGCCGAGTGCGCCGTGAGATTGCTCGACTCCATCGTGTGCAGATTCAGCATACCGCACAACATCATCACGGATAACGGCAGCAACTTCACAGCCAAGGAAACACAGTACTTTTGCAAGTAAAAAGGAATCACCCTCAGCTTCGCCTCGGTAGCTCACCCGCAAACTAATGGCCAGGTCGAACAATCTAATGGATTAGTTTCGGCTGGCCTAAAGAAGCGGCTGCTTGATCGACTGCACCCAGCAGCAGGGCACTAGGCCGAAGAACTACCATCAGTGCTATGGAGCCTACGAACAACACCAAATCGGTCCACAAACTACACGCCATTTTTTATGGTATGCGGAGCTGAAGCCGTCCTACCCGAGGACGTCAAATTCAATTCCCCACCAGTCGCCGCATACAGCAAAGAAACCTCAAACAAGGCACTCGCGGAAGACATGGACGCACTAGACGAGATCAGGGACATTGCGCTCGCAAGATCCGCACAAGTAATCGCTGCACAATTACCACAGTCGTCGTATACGCCACAGATCCTTCGTGGTAGGAGACCTGGTACTGCAATTCAAGCAAAAGGAAGGACACAAACTCGAACCACCATGGGAAAGACCTTTCATCATACATGAAGTCATCCCAGGAGGCGCCTACAGCTTGAAGAACCCGAAGACCGGCGGTATCGACTCCAACCCGTGGAATGTGGTGCACCTCCGAAAGTTCTACCCTTAGGATTATTCTACTCACGAGAAATAAGGCTGTACCAGCCACTTTGTAGCTCGATCAAACACATGGATTCTCAGCCATATCAATAAACACATGGTTTCTCAACCATAGCTATCGCGTTTTTCCCCTTACATGCTAAAACGACAGGTACACATCCCGAACGGACGGGGGCTACGCCTAACTAGCATCGTCAAATTCCTTTGAGTGCTCAAACTCGATAAAATAATATAAGGTACAACAAGGTGCACACCTTATAAACACCTTAAATATATCGAGTGAAATATACAAGGTCACAAGGTTTACACCTTCAAACACTTTACAACAAAATACAAGATATTTACATCTTAAAATTACAACTGACGGCGAGCAGCCGCATCTGCAAGCAATTGATCAATCTCCTCGGAGGTCAGTCGAACAGTCTGCTCCGCTGTAGGGCGCACGGCCGCATAATGAGGAGAAAGATCCACCAGAGGACCTCTCGAGTCAGGAAGCCGTGCCACAGAACTAAATTTGACCTCAGGATACCACAGTCGAACGAAGGCAAGGGCCACTTGAGCTCCACAGATAAGTTGTTGACGCACGCACTCTCAAACTTCCCCTACCCGACGAAAAATCCTTAGCAAACCACTCAAGTCTTCTGGGACAACACCCAATAGATAAAATGCCCGATGGACAGAAGACAGAGCCTCGCGAGTATCTGCACCTGACTCGCCCGATACTTCAAAGTAGCCATGACAAAACCTCGGTTGCGGCCATACCAAAAGTTACTCGCGTGAGGCTTTGAGCTATCCGACTCATGAGCAATGTGATTGTCCACCCAATGGGTTTCACAGACTCCGTCAGGTTCAACAACTACAAAAGCAATGAACATGTCAAAATAAAAACGGAAGCAAGCAGCGAGTACTCGGGGGCTCGCAAACTTACAGAGCATGACCTTCGCAACAGCCGCCAGTTCTTCCATCACAAACTGCTCACGCTCCACCGCAAGTTTCTGCTTTGACTTGGCAACATCAGCCACACCTCGCAGAGCCTTCAGCTTACGATCGCCATCCGCGACACGGTCACGGAGTGACGCAAATGTGCTGGCAGCAGCAACCAAGGGATTAACCTGTGAAGCAGTTCCACTCGGAGACTCTACGCTAGAATCCACTACCTGGAAGAGAACAAAGAAGGTTCAGAAACATCACAAGATCCCACTCGAGAATATACCACCCAAACCTCGGGTGCTCGGGGGCTACTCCCATCGGGAGAATACAAAAGTAAGGCGCAAGAATCAAACGCTGACGCTTTCAGAAAATACTTTGACTACGCAAAATAAAGTACGGGAATACATCCCAAGGTTCATTACATCAAGAGCACAAGAAAACAAAAAACTATCCTACGGAGCTGCAGAAGTAGTTCCACTCGCGAAGGTTGTCCTTTGCGACTAGCACGGGAAAGCACTCTACAAAGCATCTTCGCGAGCTCTTTAGCATGTTCGCCAAAATAACAGATTGCTACCTTTTTGCCAAAGGAGTCGCGAGGAACATCCGAGTACACCTTCTCCAGGTCACCCGAGACCCCGTGCGCCAAGGCAAACTGGATAGCCATCCTGGCCCCGCACTCGGACTGCGCGACCGAGTACTCCTGGAGAAGATCTTAATCACCCAGGAATGCCTGCAAGAGACCACCCAGCGTAGGCGGAACCGCCACGTCCACCAGTAGGCGCTCATGGAATCGCGTCAACACTCGGGTGGCTTCACCAACAAGGGAGCAGATTCTACTCGCATGCTCCTGAAGCTGGGTACACATGTCCGTGAGGGCATTCAGTCGCTGACTTCCAGGCGGCTCCAGTCCAACCCCAAGGGCATCTAAGACAAAGACAGAAAAAATCATCAGAGGAAAAGGACGGTGAAACAACAGTCAAAGAAACGGCAAAACATAACTTACCAGCAAGCTTTTGAGCCAAAGGTAGGATGGTGCCGACAAGGTCGTTGTCGTGCTTCGGACCCGCCTCTTCTAGCTGCTTCAGCACTCCCTGAGCTTCCGCGAGGTTCCCCTTAAGGTCGTCTGAGCGCTTGCGAGTGAACTCCAACTCCATTCGGGAGGACTCTAGCTCTGTCTCAAGGGCTTTCACCCGAGTGACAGCTTCAGCCTTCTCAGCCTTCAGGCGAGTAACTTCATCTGCAATACAAAGGATGCGGCTGGAGCAACCATTACAATCAAAAATAAACAGTAAGGACAAGAAAGGCGCACTAGCCTGCCTTGAAGGGAACGGCCGTCCTGGACGAGCCGGTCGCAATCCACCCTAAGGGAAACGCAGTCCGCTTCAGCCAAAAGCACTCGACGCCCGAAAGTGGCGAGGCAGTCGAGGAGACCCTGCAAAAAAACCCAAGGAAAAAATCCAAGTCAAAGATGTATCACTTGAGCCTACACACGACTGTAAACAATCGAGTATAGCCTCGGGGGCTACTCCCATCAGGAGCACTGTCGTGCACCCGATAGAATTCAAGGCAAACGAAGAAACTGGAGAAAAAAATTTCGACTTGAGTCCATGGCCAACTGCAAGCAATTGACCATAGACTCGAGGGCTACTCCCATCGGGAGCACTGTCGTGCACCCGATAAAACTTCGAACAAGAAAAGCAAGATGAGAGAAGATAAACGGACTTACTTTGCCCTTGGTAGTAGACAGAGGGTCTGCTGCGCTACCCGAAACCTCCTTGCTTGCGGATGCTCCACCCGCGAAGCTAGGCAGCCCATACTCCGGGGTTTTGATTGTTCTTGCAGGACTTGGAGATCTTCGGGCAACCTCAGCAGCTGGAGCATCATCCGCGGAAGCCTATTTTCTCTTCACAAAAGGAATTGAAGAAGCAAACCGGCATGGGCTGATGGTCGTAAGACTGCTGTTAAAAACAAAATCAGATAAAGACCTAGAATGGGAAGAAAGGGAACAAGATTCACGGTTAAGAACGGAGTGCAAAAGACTTACTCGTCCTCGTCATCATCATCTAGAACGTCTATGTTCCAGGCGGTGGCAACCTTCGACTGACGGCATGTGGGAGGAAGCATGTTGAGAGGAGCCACCCGAAGGGGCCCAGTGTCATTGACGGCCTCGTCACCCAAGGAGCTACCCTTTGAAGTGACCTCATCCTCCTCATTCCTACGGTGCTTGTGGCGCTGGAGTTGTTCACTACCCGACTCCTCCTCGTCGTCCATATAATCGCATTTGGAGCTTGAGTCAGCTTCCGCGACGCTAGTCTCATGGGGGGCTTCCATGTTACTCGCCAAAAGATCTGAGACTTCGTCTCCAGAAATTGGCGGATAGCATGTAGCCACGTCCTTGTTCTACAGAAGAAGAGCAAATGAACATATCAATCGAAGGAAGGTCCGACGTGGAAGAACAAAAGTCAAGAAGGAAAGACTCAAAAATCTCACCTCAGTCGGAGGATTCCCCGCTTTAAATGGTTCGAGAGGACATGTCGAACAGACCTCTCCTTTCATCAGCTTGGTGATGGTCGCGATCTTCTTCTCAAACTCGGCGTTCGAAAGAATGTCCTCGCAAAGACGCCTCGGGTCCTTGACGCCCTGGTACTCCCACATGACGATTGGCCTCTCCTGAAAAGGCTAGATCCATCGACGAAGGAACACACCTGACAGGTGTATCCCATTCAGCGGGATCCCTGATGCCTTGTCTCGGAAGCTTGCCACCTTCGCGAGTAGAGGAGCAACAATCCTACCTTCCTTGGCAGTGAGCAAGTGCAGCCAGGATTTTCGCCTCTTCAAAGGGCCGAATGGCTAGAATTCGGGGGCTCCACTCGCGCTATTATTGGTGACGTAGAACCACTTCTTCCACCACCCTTGCGCCGAGTCGACGAAGTACATATCCATGTAGGGGACGTCCTTACTCGCCTGAATCCCGAAGCCTCTGGTGCGCAGCGGCTCCCCCACCTTCTCGCCTGGCTGCGCCTTCTCCCGGAAGATCTGCACCTTGAAGATGGCTTTCCAGAGGCCCCAATGCAGGCAGATCCCCAAAAAGCACTCACAAAGCACGATAAAGAACGATATGTGTTGAATCGCATTCGGAGGGAGATCGTGCAACTGTATGCCGTAGACATACAGCAGCCCGAGAAGGAAGGGATGGAGGGGGAGAGATAGACCGCGGGAGACGTGCTCGGAGAAGAACATGCGTTCGTTGGCATGTGGGTTGGTAACCTCCTCCTTCTTAGATAGGCGCACGCGCTTGTCAGCTTCAGGCGGGAGCAATCCCTCCCGCTGCATCTCTGTGATGCTCTTCCTGGTGGTGCTCGCGGCGTGGCAATCACCCGTCTTCATTGGAGGCGGCGCGAAAACAACCGCCACATCCTTCGAGGACGACACGGTGGCGCTACGTTTCTTTCCTCCCTCCATTGGAGTTTCCTTGATGCTTACAGAGAGAAAGGTGTGCGCGAGGAGGAAGAAGGTGAACAAAGGGCCGAAGATTTACCCCTCTCCTAGAGGTCATTATTTATACACAAGCTAGGCTGATCCAAGCCGTAGATCTAGCAACGTGGCGCCCATCGCGGCTGCCACGCGTGAACTAGAAATGAAGCGGCGGTAAACAATTACTCTGGCACGATATTTAAGAAAGATCGTGCGTATTTACAGCGTGCGGCCAGCGGAAAAACCGGACACGACCTATCATCTCCGGTCAAAAAGCTGACAAGATGGGCCCGCGGGCTCTACTCCGCTTTGTCACGTCCCATCGGGAGGAGTCAGAATGAACAAGTGCATAGTCACATCACTGCATACCTCATAAAGACACGAAATTTCTTTCGTATAAGCACCCAAACACGAAAACTCTTTCGTATGGGCACATCAAGACGCTAAATTTCTTTCGCATAGGCACCCATACACGAAATCTCTTTCGTATGGGCACATCAAGACGCGAAATTTCTTTTGCATAAGCACCCTAACACGAAAATTCTTTCGTATGGGAACATCAAGACGCGAAATTTCTTTCGCATAAGCACCCTGACACGAAATCTCTTTCGTATGGGCACGTCAAGACAAAGATTTTTTTCGTATAAACATCATAAACGTGAAATATCTTTTGCATAAGATCAAAAAAGAAAGAAGATCTCTTCACCCAAGGATTCGCAAGAAGATGATTAAGGTAAAATCGTGAGTGTGCGGCTCCCGCTACGCTACCACACGATGTATTTACACATCCCTATCCTGGATCGTTTGGCCGACTAGGCACATCCGTATGCTGTATTCTTTCGAGTACGAAGGTCAGACCCAAAGATCTCTCTTATGGGCCTGGAATCGCACTCAAGCTGCGTCGTCAGATAAATTTCCGTGTCAACAACACGAAGAAAAATCCTAGCGGACGCGCCTGGTACCCCTTTAGGTTAAGTTCGACTTGGTAAGACCTCCACAGCCCAGTCGCAACAATCACCTCGCCAGATTCGAGTTGGTGGTCTCGAATTTGTGTAGGCCGGAACCGTTTTTGCCCTAGATGCAATTAATTTGCCCTGATCTTTCGGGAGAGCCAAGCGACTGAGCCACATCCTTCTGCGAAAACAGCCAGTACAAAGGCACATTTATCACTCGATGCTCGAGTACAGAAGCGTGTCGCGCACAGGATATGCACCATCCAAATCAAGTGATTGAAACAGTCAATCGAAGGAAATCAAAACGAACTTTGAGTGTCCGCTCGACAGATTCTCAGTCGAGTAAACACTCATGGGATACTGACGTGGGGATGAATCCTGGACCTATCGGGTGAGGCTACCTGGTCCAAGGCCCAGAACCTAAGCCCAGAGAGAGGTGCCACCTACAGTTCTAGAATGCCCAATTGAAGCCCACCCGCAAAGACTTGCGGGTCAAGAAGGAAACTTGTAACCCCCCCCCCCCCGGTACGTTTTGGGACCTGGCCACCTATATAAGGCCAGGAGAACCACCAAGGAGGGGATCCAATCAACTTCTCACAACCAAAGCCTTGAGATCAAGACCATACTCTCAACTCGAGCACCCCCCCCCCATTGTAACCGATCTAATCATAATACAGATCGAAAGAGCAGGAGTAAGGGTTTTACCTCTACGAGGGCCCCAAACCTGGAATCGTGCCCCCTGTTAGCCAACGATCGTCACTAGCGTCTATACATTCTCCTAATAAAAACCCTACCGGATCATCTAAGGGACTTGTTGAGATATCTAATCGACAGGATCGTTTGTCATTAGCAAGGCTATGAAAAATGGATCGTACTACCTTGTAGGTATTCGAGACACGGAAGATGATCCTAAAAACTCGAATTGCAAGAGAAAGAGAAAGATAGGTGTCGAACTAGGAGAGACAAAGAGACCCTGGAGCATCCGGCGGTTACATCCCTTCTACACTTAGTTCATTTTCTATGTAAACAACTTTGAGATCATGAAATGAAATTTTCGAAATTCATGCATTCTTGTTTTATCTGATTATTCTCATTCAAAGCATAAGTTTGTCTTATTTATTTCCCAATGATCTTTAAAAATGCTTCAATGTTAACCCGAATTGTGCATGTGTGCTTGGTGTTAAAAAACTAAATACTTTCACAGATTAAAAGGAGTAAGGAAACCGAGATTGTGCATGCGTGCCGGAGTTTCATAATTTTCCGAAATTCCTTACTATTTCCTAAGTATTATATGTTTGTTTGTATGTTGGGTCACTGAAATTAGTAAGTAAAAGTGCCTAAGTATGATCCATGTTTCCGAGTTTTGACTGATTGGTCCATACCCAGTCACTCGGCGTGAATATTAAATACTTTTGAGCCACTTAAAACACTAAGGAAAGTTAAAGCATACAAAACAGAGAACTTAGAAGGAAGGGAATTAAAACCTAGAATGAAACTTTGCAAAGACTTAGAAATTTTACTGCAAAAGGGGGTACTTGTTTATACAAAATATAGATCACATTACAAATGATATTACATTCAAAGAATGGTAATGCTTTCTATGAACTGGCTAACTACACAGGAATCAGACGGCGTCTGAAGAATCTGAGTCTTCCTCCTCGTCGTCGCTAGAATTGTCGGGAGTTGCCGGAATCTCTTCCTCCGGGTAGAAGGTCGAAATTGACACCATTTGAGCTATCTTGGTGGCATGAACCTTGACAGACTCAAAAATGTCGGCTCTCTGTGCATCCGTGTATCCCTGAGGGGTACCGGTAGCAACAAGCCAGGACTTTGGGGTTGTATAGTGCATACGCATGAGCCCAAGGGCCATGCGCGCACCACCGCGAGCTGCAGAGAGGAACCAGGATTCCTTTTGGTTTGCCACCTCTTCAATTGCCTCCGGAAGCTTGCTTACTTCCAAGAATTCTTCAGCTTTGTCGGGGATGTACTTGCTCACAAGCACCATTCCCGCACTCTTAAGGCAAAGAAGATTCTCCCGAAAGTCCGGATCATGTCAATCCGGGTAAGCAAGGGGGGTTCCCTTCTATTTAAATTAACAAGGAAAAGTTAGAAATAAGAAGAAGGAGAAACGAAACATACTGTAAAAAGTATAAGGAGAAAAACACGGTAAAAGGAGCTAAAACTTACCGAGAATCTTGTCCATCTCAACGCCTTCTTCAAGGTGTTGGTTGAGAGCGTTCTCCAGGTCCTGGATGGTGGCCTTGTCCTTCTCGGCTTGGGCAGAAGCCTTGAACTCGATAATGCCAGTAGCCGGTTGGATAGCCTCCAGATCCTTCTGAAGATTTACCGTCAACTGGTAAAGTTCAGAATTCTCGTTTTGGGGATTCTCGGCGTTGCCAACATCTTCAGCAATTTTTGTTGGCTTTCGCCAAAGAAGTTGAAAAGAGTAAAAAATGGAGAGATCAATACTCGTAAAAGGACTTAGAAAAAATGATAGTACAAATGAGAAAAACATTTACCTGCCGAGTCCTTCAGCTGCTGCTGAACAGAGGCCAACTCCGAGTCCTTATCTTCAAGAATACTAAGGAGAGTTTTTACCTCCTTGTTCTTCATGGTAAGTTTGTTGAAAACTTCCATGTTTATTGTTTCGGCATTTTGCTGAAACGTAGACAAGTTAAAGGTCGCTTAAGTCAAAAAACAAGCAGGAATATGAGAAAAACATTAAGTCAGAAAGAATACAATTGTCTAAATGCTTGGGGCTAGGGGTATTTACCTGGCTCATTTTTTGGAGACTCGTCAGATTCTCGGAAAATTACTTTGCATACTCTGCAAAGGTAATCCCGACATGGCAAAGGCCGTCTTGTATGACCTGGCGAGGCAAGAACACGTAATTATTCATAACTATAAGTCCGCCTTACGGCCATGGACGGATTAAAGGAGCACGAGCGAAGTATTTTTTTCGCCCACGGATGAATGTATCCGTGTTCATCAAAATGTTCTTCTTGTTTTACCTTGAACTCCTTGTTAAAGTTAGGGATGGGCTCCTCCTTCGGGATGTTCGAAGGCCCACTCTCATCCGGCGCCACCCTTTCCCTCGCATCCGAGTCGAATGCAATGGGCTGGCTGGACGGCAAAGTGAAAGCTCATCGTCCGTATTGGTAATTATATGACAACATATCCATTTGATCTAATGTTTGTTCAATAGATGAAAATGCCCAGGTTAAATCAGGTTCACTAATTATATGGGGCAAATGTTCGTTTTATATGAAAAGTGCAAGGAGAAAGGAATCCAGGAAACTGCATTGTGCAGGAGCGGAGGCTCCGGTGAATCCACCGGAGACTCCGCCCAGGCTCCGGTGGGGGTCCGGTGTGGGCTCCGCCCAAATCCCTCTCTGGAGCAAAAGAGCGGACTCACGAGCGGAACTTCTGGTGGAGCTCCGGTGGGCGGAACCTCCGCCAATTCCACCGGAGACTCCACCACCCTCCAACACTGGGGCTGCACACAAATGGCCTCTGGTGGGCATCCGGTGGAGGCTCCACCAAAATGCCCTTCTGTTAGAGAAGAACGGAGGTTCCATCGGAGCCTCCGGTGGACATCCGATGCCCTCGCCTAGCCCAGTGTAAATGGCCTCCGGTGGAGGCTCCGGTGGAGGCTCCGCCAAACTGTTGCTCTGTTTGAGAAGAGCGGAGGTTCCACCGGAGCCTCCGGTGCACCTCCGGTGGGCGGAACCTCCGCAGAACCCACCGGACCCTCCGCCCCGTATTCCAGCACATGTGAGCTGGTGTGCTGCGCAGCTGCGCAATTTACTGAAGACCACCGGAGCCTCCGGTGAAACCACCGGAGCCTCCGGTGCTCCTGAACTGCAACGGGCTCTTAAATGAAAGGGGTATAAATACCCCTTCCCCTACCTCTTAAATTCTAAGCTTTCCCCCATTCTCTCTCCATGCCATTAATGAAAGCTTCACTCGCCTAGAACTCCCTCTCCTTCCACCCAATCACTCCCATACTTGGTGGAGAGCTAGAGGAGGCCTAGATCCACACTTCCACCAAAGGAATCTCAAATCCATCCACCACAACCTAGTAGATCTAGAATCCTACTTGAGGCCTAGAAACCTTAGTAGATCTCGTGCTTGTAGTTTCCACCTTGTTGCAAGAAGCTACGGATTGCTTGAGAGCCTCCATCCATCTTGTGGAGTGACCTCGAGCCCTTGTAAAGGTTTGGTCAACGCCTTCAAGTCGACCTCATAGTGGAAACGAGAATCTCCCTCACCGGAGAAGCTCAAGGAGAACAAGGTGTGACAACCGTGCTATTGAGGAGCGCCTAGGTGGCTCCCCACCTCTCCAACGTAGACGTACTTCTCTTTGAGAAGGAACTACGGGAATCATATCCTTGTCTCCTTGTTTACACTTGTTGTTTGCTTTATTACCTTACGCTTTACTTCTGTTGCGCATATTACTTTGTCCACATAGGTTGCTCACCTAGTTGCACATCTAGAGAACCTTATCTTATCTTGCTTAGCCTACTAAAAGAAAAAGAAAAGAAAAATTGGTAGTCAACCTATTCACCCCCCCCCTCTAGTTGACCATAGTGCACTTTCAATTGGTATCAGAGCCTCGGCTCTTACTAAGGGCTTAACCGCCTAAGAGTACAATGGTCGATGAAAATGCCCCCGGTAGTTCTAGTGCGGAAATCTCCAAGATGTCCGACAATATATCTAACCTACAAGACACGGTTGGAACTCTCCAAACCGAATTGTCTAAGGTTAGCTCTACTGTCAGTATGGAGGTTTCTAGCATCAAGAAAATGATGGAGGTATTGATGGGAAGAACCAAGGAGTCCACGGAAACACCTCTCACCACCAACGATGTTAGCTCGGACAAAGAGTCCATTCCGGACATCGACGAAATGGAAGCTAACATCGCTTTAGCCAAGGCGAAAGCCAAAGCAAAAGCCGATAAAAAGGGCTAAGGGTAGTGGGAATTCCGAGGGCTCCAAGTCTCAATTGGCTAACGGTTCGGGGTCTAACTCTAAAGTTCCACCACCTCCCAATTACGATTCTATCCAGCCCTATTGCCACAATGCCACACATGGTTAATGTTGGAAATCCTCCCATGCTTAACACTAACGAATTCTCTTCGTGGAAGTTTGATATGGAGTCTCACATTTCAGGTTCTTGCACCGCTTTATGGAGAAGCATTCTCCATGGATTCCATCCTCATGATCCAAGCAACTTGACTCCAAGAGAGGATGTGGAATTCCAACTCAACAAGACCTCTTTCGTGACTATCCAAAAGGCTCTCTCAAGAGAACATCTCGAACACATTCGCGGGTTGAAGACCGCTAAGGAAGCTTGGGATAAGCTTGACTCTTTGTTCCAAGGAAATGCTAGCATCCAATCATCAAAATATGATGTTGCTCTCGACAAATCCGAGAACTTCGTCATGCTTGAAGACGAGAGTCCCGAGGAGATATATAGAAGAGTTGTCACCCTTGGCAATCAACTAAGGGATTTTGGGAAAGAGGAAATCTCCGATGAGTGGATCAAGAGGAAGTTTGTCAAGGCCATAACCCCATTTGAGAAGAACCTCTCCACTAGCATTCGAACAAGATCCGACTACAACTCTCTCAACTCCATTGGAGTGCTAAGTGAGTTCATAGCCATATCCTTATCTCACAAGAGCGCGGATGATGCCCTTGCTCGCTCAAGAGGACATGGAAAGTCTCCCAACCTCGCCTTGAAGTCTAAACAATGGCCAAGATAGAAGAAGTGGATGATGATGATGAGGACTATGAAGATACATACAAGGGTGCCCATAAATGTATTGCTCTTGCCATGCAAGGGTATTGAAAGATATGGGAGGCTCACAAAGCCGGTGCCCCTAGACCTTCAAGGAACAAGATCTTTAGGAAGAAAGGGGAGCGGCTAAGGACATGCTACAATTGTGGAAGTGCAAACCACTTCGTCAAAGAGTGTCCCTTTGAGCCAAGAGAATAGAATGAAGGGAAGCTTGTTCGCAAGGACAAGAACAAAGCTCCACAAAACAAGAACCTCGCTAGAAGAGTCCCAAGGGATCTATATGTTCAAGAAGGCCCCACATTGGAAACATACTACTCCGGAGATGAAGGAGAAGATGAAGTCGTAGGTGTTTCCCACGTCGCCATAGCTACGACTTCCTCTTCATCGGTCTCTCTATTTGAATCTCCCAATGAGAAGGCATCGATCCGACCTACATGTATCATGGCAAAAGCCACCGCGGTAATATCTTCCACCTCCAAGTCTATTGTCACTAGCTCTCCCTCATTACTGGATTGTGTTGAAAACATTGTTGATGATGAGGAGGCCAAGAACCTAGGATCTTGGTTGTGTAGTCTTGAAGGTGAAACTAAAGAAAAGGTAAAAGCTCTCCTAAGGCAACTTGATGATGCCAACTCTCTCATTGATGAGAAGGAGGAGATCATCATTATCTTGGAGAACCATGGCGGTAGCAATGAGAATCATGATGATGAACTAGTCAAGGCTCTTGAAAAGTAGAGATCCATGAGAGCCTCTCTTGAAGAGAAACTATCTAGTCTACAAGAGACTTATGCTATTAGTGTTTCTAAGCTTAGAAAAGATAACGAAAAATGTCTTGCCAAGCTTAAGAAAGAACATGCCAAATCTCGTGTTTTACTTAAAGAATTTGAAGAGGAGGAGTTGAAGCTAGGAATAGCTCACCAAAAACTTGACGAGGAGCATGACAAACTAAAAAAGGAGTTTAAATCTCTTAAAGAAATTCATGACAAACTTGCCAAGTCTCGAATCAAGATCCTAGCTCAACAATCTAATAATAACGTTGCATCTTCATCAAATAGCATTGTTATTGTGCCTACCTCTTCTACTACGACTAACAATGTAGGGAAGGAAAGAATTCTCAATGATGCAATAAGCTCTCAAGGTGCCAAGAAAGGAAAAGAGGGACTTGGTTTTGTTTCCAAGTCAAAGAAGATATCCAAGAATGTCACCTCTCCCTCTCAAAATGTTGTCTTTGTGAAAGAGGGTGAGGTGACCAAAGAGAAGGAGACCAACGCCATTATGGGTGGTGATACCTCTAGGGGGAGCATCACTCATAATGATTTCGCCGGAAAATATAACCCATATTATGTTCTTATGAAATCTAGAGATGGACATGTTTATGCTAAATACGTTGGTACTTCTTATGGTGATGATTATCATTGGACTATTTGGGTTCCTAAGACCCTTGTGACTAACAAAAGAGGACCCATTGAAGGATGGGTACCTAAATCAAGAAATTGATCTCTTGTAGGGAAATGCTTCCGGGTCTAACAAATGGACATTGGATAGTGGTGCATCCCAACATATGACCGGAAGCCGTGACGCAATAAGTAACCTTGAACCTCCTCTACCTCATCTCAATTGCGTCACTATTGGTGATAAGTCCGAGCTTAAGGTATTGGGACGAGGCAAGGTGGCAATCTCAAATGATTTCTCAATTGAGAATGTTCTCCTTGTTGAGTCCCTTGGCTATAATTTGATGTCCGTTCTTCAACTTGCGAATTGTAGTTTTACCTCGTTCTTTAATAAAGAGAGTGTGATTGTCACTTGGGAGACATCTCTTAAAGTAGACTTTGTTTGGTTTGTCGAGAACGGCATGTATGTAGTGGACTTCTCTAAAGAAGACACGTGTGCCGCGACATGCCTAATGGCTAAAGTTGATGTGGGGTGGCTTTGGCATCGCCGACTAGCCCACACCAATATGAGAATGTTACATGATCTCCAAAGTGGCAATCACGTTCTAGGACTAACCAAAGCTAAGTTTGCTAAAGATCGTGTGTGTAGCTCTTGTACCTTTGGGAAGCAACATGGGGAACTACACCCAACCAAGACAACTATCTCCACCACAAGAATTCTCGAGCTCATTCACTTAGATCTCTTTGGTCCACTATCCTATGATAGCCTCGGAGGAAAGAAGTATTGCTTGGTGATTGTGGATGACTATTCAAGATATTGTTGGGTGTATTTCTTCAAGAGGAAAAGTGAAACTCAAAGTAGAGTCATCGAGTTCATCACTCTAGTGGAGCGCCAACACAATGCTACCATATTGGCGATTCGGAGTGATAATGGCTCGGAGTTCAAGAACTACACCGTTGAGGGTTTTCTTAGTGAAGAAGGCATTGCTCATCAATTTTCCACTCCATATACCCCTCAACAAAATGGTGTTGCGGAGAGAAAGAATCGGACTTTGATGGATGCGGCTAGAACCATGATTGCGGAGTTCTCTTCTTCCTATAACTTTTGGGCCGAAGCCGTCTCCAGCGCATGTCACGCAAACAACCGGTTATATCTTCGTAAGATCTTGAACAAGACCCCCTATGAGATTCTCACGGGTAAGAAACCGGATGTATCTTATTTCAAGGTCTTTGGTTGCAAGTGCTTCATTCGCAAGAAAGGTAAACGGTTGTCAAAATTTGAGACTAGATCTTATGAGGGTATTTTTGTTGGCTATGCCACAAACGCTCACGCCTATAGAGTCTACAACAAGTCCACCGGACAAGTTGAAGAAGCTATAGACGTGGTGTTTGATGAGGATAATGGCTCCCAAGGGGGGCGTATAGATCATGGTATTGTAGGAGATGCAATTCCTCCCATCGTCATAAGAAGAATGGGGATTGGTGAAATAATCCCCATTGAGGGACATCGGATGACGGCGGGAGAAGGACTATGCCCCACTCAAGTGGAACCATTGACTACACCCATTGATGATCAAGCTACCCAACAAGATGCACCAAGCCCTCAAGCTAACAATCAAGGCCAAGCAATTCATCTCAATCATGATCAAAATTCTATCATTGTTGAGAATGCTCAACCTAGTGGTGATTCATCACCCATTATTGATCAAGGACAAAATGAAGATGGACATGCCTCTGATGAAGAAGGTGATTCTCAATCCATATCCAAAGAATCTTTGGAGGAGATACTAGCACGAAGAGCAAAGAGAAGGCTAGAGAATCTTGAACGAGCGGGTCATACGGAGGACAAGATTCTTGGACAAGTTCGTGGGAGAGTGGTCACTAGAAGGCAATTGGAGGATTTTAGCAAGGCTCATGCTTTTGTCTCCTTCATTGAACCCAAGAAGGTATATGAAGCTCTCGAAGATCAAGATTGGCTTGAAGCCATGCATGATGAACTCAATAACTTCGAGCGCAACAAAGTGTGGAAATTAGTGCCAAGACCCAAAGATTGCAAGAATGTTATTGGCACCAAATGGGTGTTCAAGAACAAACAAGACAAAGATGGTATTGTCATTTGCAATAAGGCAAGATTGGTAGCTCAAGGTTTTTCTCAATTCGAAGGTATCGATTTTGGTGAAACCTTTGCTCCCGTAGCTCGTCTTGAATCCATTAGCATCTTACTTACCTATGCATCTCATCATAACTTCAAGTTACAACAAATGGATGTTAAAAGTGCTTTCCTTAATGGTCCCATTAATGAGTTAGTTTATGTCAAGCAACCTCCGGGTTTCGAGGATCCCATCCACCCCGATCATGTCTATAAACTTGATAAGGCGCTCTATGGACTTAAACAAGCTCTGCGTGCGTGGTATGAGCATGAGTTTCTAGTAGATCACGGGTTTAATGTTGGTTTAATCGATCCCACCCTCTTTACCAAGACGGTTGGAGGTGACTTGTTCATATGCCAACTCTATGTGGATGACATCATTTTTGGGTCTACTAACACTTTGTTCAATGAGTTTTGCAAGCTTATGAAAGATAGGTTTGAAATGTCTATGATGGGAGAGTTGGAGTTCTTCCTTGGCTTTGAAGTGAATCAATATTATGAGGGGACTTTCATCAAACAAGCCAAATACACTCAAGACATGCTCAAGAGATTTAATATGAATGATGCCAAACCTATGAAGACTCCTATGTCCACGACCACCGACTTGAAACCCGACCCTAACGGGAAAGAGGTAGATCAAAAGGTATACCGCTCCATGATTGGCTCTTTGCTCTACCTTTGTGCATCTAGACCCGATATTATGTATAGCGTAGGTAAATGTGCAAGGTTTCAAGCCTCTCCGAGGCAAAGTCATTTGGAAGCCGTGAAACGAATCTTTCGATATCTAGTTCATACCCCAAACTTCGGTCTTTGGTACCCCAAGGGTTCAAGCTTCCAACTCATTGGATACTCGGATGCGGATTATGCGGGAGAGAAGAAGGATAGGAAGTCCACATCCGGGGGTTGTCAATTTCTTGGCCGCTCCTTGGTATGTTGGTCTTCTAAGAAGCAAAATTGCATTGCTCTCTCCACCATCGAGGCCGAGTATATCTCCGCGGCAAGTTGTTGTGCCCAATTGCTATGGATGAGGCAAACCTTGAAGGACTATGTTATTCATTTTGACAAGGTGCCTCTTCTTTGTGACAATGATAGTGCTATCAAGATCGCCTACAACCCGGTTCTTCACTCCAAGACGAAGCATATTGAGATCCGTCATCATTTCATTCGGGATCATGTTGAGAAAGGTGATATTGATCTCTCATATGTCTCCACAATGGATCAACTTGCCGATATCTTCACGAAGGCCCTTGATGAACCAAGCTTTCGAGCTTTGAGGAATGAACTAAATGTCATCGACTCTTCCAACTTCACTTGAAACCTTGCATATCTACCTTCATTATACATGCTATTAATTCTAGGTGTAGGCATGGAAATAGGGGGAGCGCTACTCAACTCATGAGTATGCACTCCTTTTATTATGCGAAAATCAATCAATCATTGCATATCTAGTCAATTTGTGACTCATTGTGCTTAATTGTGAGTAGTAATTTTGGACCCAAGATATATCTTCGCGGTGCCAAGTTACACACTCAAACATGGTGGCCTCGGCCACCGACCTTTGGTGTGTTTTGGATCGTTCTCGCATATCATATCTTCGTCTTGACAACTCGTACGGGTTCGGTTTTCACTTTTTATGCTTCTTGCGAACCCCTTCGAGTAATGTCTCTCGTATATCACTGACGATTTTCTGACCCAAGCCCCTCCTTTGCCCAAACCAATGTTTCTATCGAAATGCTCGTGTTTTTTCAATCTTGGCGTGCTAAAATTTGGCTGGGCGGAGGCTCCGGTGAATCCACCGGAGGCTCCGCTGCCCCTGTCCACCGGAACACCACCGGAGGCTCCGCTGGCCCATATGTGCTCAGCGGGCCTAATTAACTGTTTTAGTGCACAAAGGGGCGGAGGCTCCGGTGGAAACCACCGGAGGCTCCGCTGGGGGGAGCGGAGGCTCCGGTGAAACCACTGGAGGCTCCGCCGGGGCAGTTTTTCGTGGATAAGGGCTGGGGCGTGCGGGGTAAAGTGAGATCCAATCTCATTTTCCCCCACCCGCCCCTTTCTTCTTCCTCACGAACGGCCGCCACCCCCAAGCCTCTCGCCGCCGGATTGGGGAGCTCCACCGCAGGGAGACCTCCTCCTTGCCTTGGGACGCCCCGGGAACCTTCCCTCCTTCCTTTTTCACCATGGACGACGCGGGTACGTGCTCTCTCTCTCTCTCCCATCTAGTTGATGGATGGGATGCATAGGAGTTCATGTTCTTGCTCTCTAGATTCGTGGATTTGGAGTTTTAGGAGTGGAATTTCTCAAGTACAAACCCTAGCAACCTAGATAATGTGTGTTAGGCTTGAATCGTTTCGGTTGTAGGGAAGATTCGTTTGCCCTAACCCTAGATTATTCAACCCTAACACCATGTGTATCTTGGTTTCTTGGTTTTGTGCGTGCTTTATCGACTCGAGCATTACTCGTTCTTCATGTTCTTCTTGCTTTCTCTCTTAGATGCTTCCGGTTCCAAAGGAAAAGGGCAGCGGTACAAGACCACCAACCGCCTCCAAGATGTTCGATGCTATGTTCTTGAAGGAAAGACGTGAGAACCCGTATGTGATTGCCCGTGAGCGCTTGATGCCACAATTCCGGGGTAAGGATCAACGCTTTCACACCATTTTCCAAAAGGAAATCTATAGTGAGATCTTGATGAGGAAGCCGAAGGAAAATGTTGTCCCTCAACATGCCATCAGTTTTGGGCACATGGAAAGGAACCACAAGTACTTTGGGGAGGCTCTTGAGCTCATCGAGAAGTTTGGTCTTGGCCCCATTATCAGTCTTCAACAAGATTTCGATGAAGAGCTTGTCTGTCAGTTTCTAGCCACGGTTCATCTCTCCAATGAGACCAACCGTAACATCATTTGGATGACTCAGGGGAGACAACTTGACATCTCATGGAAAGATGTTGGCACTATTCTTGGTGGCTACCCGGATTTCGGTCCTTTTGCTGACGGAGAGGAATTTGCTAATGGATGGTTCTGAGTTCATGCCATGAACACCGCGTCACTTCCCAAGGATGAACTTACTCCCCTCTATCATTGGAAGAAGTACGCCGTTGGGTTCGTCAAGGGTCTCTATCCCACATATGACATCATGTTGCGCATCTACAGAGAGACTATCAACCCAAAGGCGGGGAATGTGGACGAGATTCAAGGATTCTTGAAGAACCTAATGCTCCTTACTCATCAACGCCGGATGGACGCCACTCCTCGCAAGCTTGATGTGCTTGACTATATTTGGAATGAGTTGTGGCATGCCATAGTCAACCGCAAGAATGCATGCTTTGGGCCATTCATCATGAAGATCATCTTACATGTGTGGAATGAAAAGTTTCCGGATGAACCTCTTGATGATGAGCATTGGATCTCTCACACGGAAAAGAGACTTCTTATCAAAGATCACACGGAACCCATTGTGCATCCCACTCCCGCCGTTCGCATGCACAAGGCTAGGCCTCGCATCATTGTTGATGAGGAAGAAGAAGAGGGTGGTCCATCTCAACCTCCTCCCTCTAGCAATGCTTTTAAGTGGATGGCAAGAGCTCTCAAGAAGGTGTTTCGCTTGAACAAGAAGATTGAGCAACATCAATGGGAAGCACATTATGATAGGGAACTCAAGAACCGCAACAAAGCTCAAGCCTCTTGTCAACGTCTTTGTCAGGAAGGCCTCTCTATTGAATCCCCGGCTCTTGATAGCATCACGGATTGGGATAAATGGCAAGCAAAGGACTCCAAGGGCAAGCTCATTGAATGTTCCGAAGAAGAAGGAGACGAAGCTACTAGCTCTCACCGTTGTGCCCCCTCTCCGGACCCGGAAGCCTCCTTCGAGTGATCTTCGGGGAGTTAGCGTCTTGGTTTCCCTCTTTTGGTATCTTGATGCCAAAGGGGGAGAGATATATATTAGGAACGGGCATTTTCATGGGTCTCCCTCAAGCTTTCTCGATTTGCATCTTTCATTTGCTTGAGGGAGTTTGGCTTCTTATTTGAATCATTTGGAACTTTGGTTTGGAACTTCGATTTGTTTACATTATTCGTATCTATTGTGAACCTCGTTATATTATGCTTGTGTGAACCTCGTATCATATTATTTATGTGTGTTGTGTGTTGTGTGATATCATTGTCATATTACTCTTATATATCATGCCTAGATGCTCTCAATATGAAAGGAGCATACCTTTAGGGGGAGCTCCGTTCATATTGTGTTCTTAATCATGCAAATAGTTATGTTGTCATCAATTACCAAAAAGGGGAGAATGAAAGATCATCGTCCGTTTTGGTAATTATATGACAACATATCCATTTGATCTAATGTTTGTTCAATAGATGAAAATGCCCAGGTTAAATCAGGTTCACTAATTATATGGGGCAAGTGTTCGTTTTATATGAAAAGTGCAAGGAGAAAGGAATCCAGGAAACTGCATTGTGCAGGAGTGGAGGCTCCGGTGAATCCACCGGAGGCTCCGCCCAGGCTCCGGTGGGGGTCCGGTATGGGCTCCGCCCAAATCCCTCTCTAGAGCAAAAGAGCGGACCCACGAGCGGAACTTCCGGTGGAGCTCCGGTGGGCGGAACCTCCGCCAATTCCACCGGAGGCTCCGCCACCCTCCAACACTGGGGCTGCACACAAATGGCCTCCGTTGGGCATCCGGTGGAGGCTCCGCCAAAATGCCCTTCTGTTAGAGAAGAACGGAGGTTCCACCGGAGCCTCCGGTGGACATCCGGTGTCCTCGCCTAGCCCAGTGTAAATGGCCTCCGGTGGAGGCTCCGGTGGAGGCTCCGCCAAACTGCTGCTCTGTTTGAGAAGAGCGGAGGTTCCACCGGAGCCTCCGGTGCACCTCCGGTGGGCGGAACCTCCGCAGAACCCACCGGACCCTCCGCCCCGTATTCCAGCACATGTGAGGTGGTGTGCTGCGCAGCTGCGCAATTTACTGAAGACCACCGGAGCCTCCGATGAAACCACCGGAGCCTCCGGTGCTCCTGGACTGCAACGGGCTCTTAAATGAAAGGGGTATAAATACCCCTTCCCCTACCTCTTAAATGCTAAGCTTTCCCACATTCTCTCTCCATGCCATTAATGAAAGCTTCACTCGCCTAGAACTCCCTCTCCGTCCACCCAATCACTCCCATACTTGGTGGAGAGCTAGAGGAGGCCTAGATCCACACTTCCACCAAAGGAATCTCAAATCCATCCACCACAACCTAGTAGATCTAGAATCCTACTTGAGGCCTAGAAACCTTAGTAGATCTCGTGCTTGTAGTTTCCACCTTGTTGCAAGAAGCTACGGATTGCTTGAGAGCCTCCATCCATCTTGTGGAGTGACCTCGAGCCCTTTTAAAGGTTTGGTCAACGCCTTCAAGTAGACCTCATAGTGGAAACGAGAATCTCCCTCACCGGAGAAGCTCAAGGAGAACAAGGTGTGCACAACCGTGCTATTGAGGAGCTCCTAGGTGGCTCCCCACCTCTCCAACGTAGATGTACTTCTCTTTGAGAAGGAACTACGGGAATCATATCCTTGTCTCCTTGTTTACACTTGTTGTTTGCTTTATTACCTTACGCTTTACTTCCGTTGCGCATATTACTTTGTCCACATAGGTTGCTCACCTAGTTGCACATCTAGAGAACCTTATCTTATCTTGCTTAGCCTACTAAAAGAAAAAGAAAAGAAAAATTGGTAGTCAACCTATTCACCCCCCCCCCTCCCCCCTCTAGTTGACCATAGTGCACTTTCACAAAGGATGCTTGTCACGACCCCGGACCCAAAGATATACATACTGTTATGTGTTCCTAGCCATGGACTCACAAGGGCTTCAGGGTTACTAGCCCCGGCCGCAACAAACAACGGAAGGCGGACTGGATTCATCGGCACGTAGTCCGGCTCCCCAGTCTACTACTCCTTGTATCCATGCTAGTCATAACCAACTATGCATATCAAAGCGTCCACGAATCGAAAGAAACTGAAGGAAACGGGACCAAAGCTATACAGAGATGCTATGTGTCCAGAAAGTGCAACAACAATCGAGGGTTACTGGGGTTACCTCGCCCCAGGCCGATCACATCGACAGGAGGGCTCGGACATGGATCATCGGCTCCACAACCCCTCGACTGCGACAACTATGCAGGCATAGCCAAAACTGTATAACAATGAGCTCGAAACCAACAACCGATCAAAGCAGTACTCTAAACATGAAACTTGTATTAAACAGGTGATACTAGAGTATAGCTTACAAGCAGAGGTCACACGACCCAACATTACATCAGACAACGGAAGGCAAATTATGTTGCTAATCAACAAGAACCAAAAAGGCCTAAGAGGCCGCAACATAAGGCGACGTCCCAGCCCATAGATTCCAGGCTGCTACCTGGGAACCCCGAACTACTCGTCGATGTCCACGTTGACTCATCACCGATGTGAGATCTTCACCTGAACCAAATTAAGCAAACCTGAGTACGGGATGTACTCAACAAGACTTAATTAACCTATTATATATCTGCTATCTTTAGAAAGGGTTTTATGAAGGCTGATTTGCGTAAAGCAATCTTTGTTTTGCAAGCTGAGGGAGGAAAAGCACGTCTCATGGAGTTTTTAAAACAGATGAGAGGACTAATCAACTACTGAAATCATCATCTTTTCATCCACCAACATCATTTCCCAGCACCTTACATGCTACAAGGATCACCCCTCCCGGCATCTCCGGGGAGGCACCCTTCATCTACTGCATCCATGCATTGTCAACATCTTTTACGTCACGTTCAAGTTATCTATGACCCCGTGACTTTCACCAAGTCGTCCATAACCGTGGACACGGCTTTCCGAAAGATTTATCCCTGCAGGGTGGTACACTTTACCCACACGTACCATCCGACTCTTAATGCCAAGCTATTGGCACAATTCCGACGATGTGCCGGCAGAGTGTGGTTGGCCACGACCTTTACCTTGTCGAGACCTATCCATGAGTCAACCCAAACAGGGCCACCCCGTCAACAGGGAGTTGGCCACCTCCTGACGGCACCTGTTCTGTGAGTCGGGATCAAGATCCGTGTACGTCCATCACTTGTCCCGGTCACGCCCTAAACACCTCCAAAAGGTTTTTGACTCACACGCAGATGGAAATCCCAAACTACGTGACTCACGGATAGAACCAAACAAGTTAGTTAGTCGAGCGCGGTCTGTTAGGCCCCGCGTGTGGTTGCACGCTCAGTCTTGGTTTCCGCGGCGAGACCTTACTCCTAGGGTTGGCAAGTACGGAACGAACAACCACTTCCCAAGTGGCCTCCCGTCCAAGCCTTAGTCAATTTAACCACACAATCCTCATCTCACCACGTCATCATATCATACTAGGTTATCGCAGCTCTGATTCATCAACCTGATGGAGCAGAGGTAACAAACATGTAAAGCTAAGCGAAGCAGATATGAGGCTCTGGCGATGCGCACAAGCAATTCTATGGCATCTAGGAGCAGTGGATCAAGATATTGAGGCAATGCAGTATATAGGTGAACTATGTCTAATAGCATCAAATACTTTGGAACCGAATGCAACATACGAGATTCAAATGTTGTTCGAAAGCATATATGAGCAGTTAAGAGGTTATGCTTGCCTTGGTTATAAGAAAACCAGATAAAGATCTTCTGGAATAAGTGCTTGACTTGTCGGTTAAGATCAAGTATTCGCCATGGATTCGTTGGCCTTCACTTCGGAGTCACGTTCTATCGAGAGGGAAACAACACCGAAAGAGAAGAACAATCAACCATGGCATCGATGCAATGCACAATATGTATGCATGACCAGATTAATGCACTGAAATAAAGCCCTAGACATGATCGTTGGGTTGCTAGGGTTCGTATGTCAGCTAAACATTTTTAGTGGAATTAGTCCGAAATAGACCCCGGAGGGGGTTTCGGACGATTATGAAAGTGAGTGCAATTTTAAAAGCTCAAATGGGTTTGAAAACATCATAGCTAGATTGCATTTATCATTTTGAGCAATTTGGCATATAACTTTTAATTTTCTAATTTTATTGAATAAAAACTTATTTTTCTATTTTTAAATGATTAAACCACATTAAATAATGTTCAATTTTCAACTTTCTCAAACTTGAATGAAAATGATATATTTGGGTAGAGAATAATTTTCTCAACATTTTGGTACCTTGTTTATATTTTTCTGAATTATAAAACAAAAGTTATTAATTATCTAAATTTAATCCATTTTCTGTAATTAAAATGGTGGGGTCCACGTGTCATATTAATTTCTTTTCTATAACAGAGAAAACCCGAGCTGAGGTCAGCGTGACGCACGGGTGACATCATCCTGCCTTGATCTTCACAGATGGCTTGCAATTCCGACGATTTCGCGCGTAATTTAGAAATCAAACTATACCACGCTGATGAGGGGCTCAACTGGATCCTAAGGGTGGCGGCGGACTGACCATAAGGTCACCGGAGCTACTCCGGCGACCACCAACAGCGGCGGCTGGCGGCGGACGGTGGTGACAGGGAGAACCGGAGGGGGAGGGAGAGGATGGAGGGCACCCGCGGGTAGAGGATCTCACCACGAACGTTTTGGAGGGGTCGGGGAGGCCGGGGAACCGGAGGTGGCGCCGGAATCCACCTCGATGGCCGGCGGCCGGAGTTAGAAACGGCGACGAAATTCTCCTCCGTGCGGCCCTCTTAGCACCCACCCGCACTCGAGGAAGGAGAGGAAGACAAGGCGGTTCGGATGGTGGCCTCGGCTAGTCGCGGTGTGGCCGGAGATGACGGCGCCATGGCGGATAATCCTAGCTAGGGTTTCGGCCATGGGAGCCATAGAGAGGGAGAGAGAGCGAACGGAGCGGACAGGGAGAGGGAGGAGGTCGGGGGAGTCCTTTCGCCCCTATCCACTCGAGGAGGGACGCGCGCACACGAGCAGGAGCTGGCGTCGGGGGGGAGTGGACACGCAGGTGCTTCTCGTCCAGAGGTAGAAGACAAAGGTGCATCTTGCAAAAACCCCCTAGAATTTTAGAAAACCACAACTAAGTCCTTTTCTCTTTAAAACCAGAACAGAAAACAACCTTTTGAGGACCTTTTTCAAATCAGAAAAATTAGCAAAAATACATTTTGGAAAGCTTATGAAATTTACAACCTCACCATGTATTGCTTTGGTGAAATTGAAATACTTTTCAGTACAAAATTTTGGAACCCCTTTTAAGTACTATTTGTTGGAATTTTCTCAAACCATTTGAATTCAAGTTTTAAATTGGTTCAAACATGATTTGAATTTTTGTTTGATGCATGTATGAGATGAACACACACCACACACCTTAAGGTAGCTCAAATTTGGGATGTTACAAATCTACCCCCCTTACAAGAATCTCGTCCCGAGATTCCCGAAGGAGAAGAAAGAAGGAACACCGGTTTTGAACGATCTTCTCGAACCTTACGGTTCTCTTCTCGAAGAGATTGATCCGTAGCACTTGCGAAGATACCAACGGCTACACCTTAGGTGAGAGGGAAACTCTTAGGAAATGATCTTCACGAAGATCGAGTATCCCATGGGTAACTCATGACAGGGATGTTCATAAAGAACTTTTGAGTTAACATACATGAAACACATCAAGGTAACGGAGTGGATAGAAGATGGTTTCAAGTTTATGGACGATGGTTCTTGAAAGGATTTGGAATATGAGCTTTGCACAAGACATTAAATCCTTTTGGAAAAGAAAGGTTGGACAACTTATATCATCGAGGTTTCTTCAAAAAGAATACCAAGGTGAAAAAGATGGTCTTGGATACCACGACATAATATCCGTAGACGAGGAAAATCATGAGAAAACACTGTAGTTCATGTGTCAAAGAAAAATTTGATACAAGATCATGTTCACTCTTCGGAGTGGACACGGAAGATAACGGAACTTCACTCCGTCAAAGTTTGTCAAAAACTTTGTCAAAGATCGGGATGTTACTTCACAACAGAAGATGAGTAACCGGAAGATGTGGAAACACCGTAGCAAAGGAGGAATTCTTGGTCACATCGTAAGGATGGGTAACCAACGAGGATTAAAACACCGGAAGAAAATAGGGAATCTCTTTCCTGTTGCGGATTTGACGTAGCAATATGTTTACCACATGGTTAAGATCCCATGGCTGAGATGACTGACAAATTCACACAATGTGTGAGATGAACGGAACTTCAGGTACAAACAACTTGAAAAAGGGAACTGATCAAAGGCGGTTACAAAACACCACGAGATGTTCTCACGAGGAACTTGTTTCCACAAAAACAAAGGTTTGGTAGGATTGATAGAAGGATATTGGAAAGACCAACTTCCAAGTTATCTTGGGCGTTCT
Organism: Alopecurus myosuroides; assembly: GCA_028641055.1. NCBI lineage: Eukaryota > Viridiplantae > Streptophyta > Magnoliopsida > Poales > Poaceae > Alopecurus > Alopecurus myosuroides. Next base: position 209,486,279 of record CM054063.1, on the reverse strand, counting down.
AGTTACCAATATCAGACTTATGCAAGCCTTATATAGGTACTCAAGTGAAATTTGAACTTCGGTTCGGAAGAACGGTGAGAGAAAACTTGTTAGAATTTACCACACCAGAATTCTCATGGGGAGTGGTTGTTCTTTCTGGTTCAAAGAGATATGACATTAGGCCTTCCGGCTAGTTGTGTCAACCACAACATCAACCACGCCGGATTCTACAAGAACCTAAGTCAAAAACCCTTGAGGAAACACCAACCATCATTGTTGCTTGAGATTCAGCTCTGGTTAGTAAGTTGATAACTCAGACTCGGTATGTATGATCAAAGAGATTGCGCCGGTTACCAACGAGATACATATGCTAGATTCTCAAGATATGGACTACGATGTCAAGCTCAAGAAGATGAGCAGGATTACGGAACTCACGTATTAGCAACTTGCGAAAGACGGTTGCACCTACATGAACTACTTGTAAAAGAACACATCGGAGTCCTGGTTGGGAAGATGATAACAAAGATAACGAAGTTCTTAAACTTCCTCTCTTTTACGAACGATCGGTCAGTGGCTTAGCGTGGATGCAAACTTCTTTAAGTGAATGGGGGTAAAAACCAACCATCTCAAGAATACTCCACACATGCATGACCGTCTGGGGATTATTCCCGAAGGAACAAGAAAACTTTACTCGAATCCACGGCGACAACTTTCACCTTAAGCACATAAACCCGAGAAAGTCACTTCGAACACCTAGAATCCAACTTCGTGATGACACAAAGACGGTTCTCGAAAGTTTCCAACATTAGTGCCAATTGTTCAACATGAGCCTCTTGCAACTTGGAGAAAATAGGAATGTCATCGATGGGCTCGACAACACGCTTATCAAAACACTCCAAGAAGAGGGGTTTCATATGATATATGAACAAGGCAAAATATTGGTTAGACTAAAGGACGTGAAGGTGTACTCGGGTAAAACACCATGAGTGAAAACACCGTCAAGATAGTCCTTGAATCTAGACTTGATTTGACGATAGCCCAAATCAAATCAAGGTAGAATGACAGCATGTCCATTAAAGAGATACTATCATGCTTCAACACTAGGAAAACTAGATATCCCTTATCAAAGGATCAAGTTGGCGGAGCTTTTGCCTTTCAACTGCCCAAGTTGTTGTTTAAGCTCGATCAACTAGTCCAGGATATCCAGCGATGTTTCTTGGAGAAAAGAGTAGTTCAAACTACTCCTGGTTTGGACAGCACGGTCAGGTAAAACCTGGTGATACTTCTAGAAAGACAACCAGAATATCACGAACCACCGGTATGTCTTGGAGTTCGGAAGGGAGGTTTGCTTTCCAAAGCAACTGATATGGTCTTGAGAGCTTTAGTGTGAACCTAACTCTTTGACCAAGAATGTGCACCGGGATGAACGGATTTGGTAACACAGTCAACTTCAAACAGAGACCGGGTGACCAATAGTGCTAAGAAGGATACAGATGTTTCTTAGACTTTTCAAAGCAATAAGAATTGCTAGCAATAGCTGATACACACATCAATGCACACACACCGACCACTCTGAAGCGTTCAAGCTTGGAGGAAGGGGAGTGAGGACGTGTAGAAGCATCACTCCATCAACAAGGCCATGAAACTTAACACAACCTCTTGATATAAAAGAGTGTGACACTCGAAGATAGAACAGAACATAAGCTAATGAAACTTCTTTATTCTGTGGATTACAAAACTTTGACCTGGTTCTTAAGATGAACGAGGTACTGGAGTTTGTTTCTCCTAACATCCCAAGGTGGAATGTTCTGACGGAAATCAAGAGCAAATGTATTGGAGGAATCCAACACCCATATGCAACTTGGTGTCCATAACAACGGTTAGAGATTTGAAAGCAACTGAAGGGTAGAATCATGCTCAGGGAAGATCCTCAGATCAAGTTGAAGCACAGGGTAATACTCATTTGTAAAACCCATGCAAAAGAGTTGGTATAACTGAAATAAGAACGAAGATGTGGAATTCAGGATGATCACTCTTGTTGTGATCCTTTTTGTTCCAAGAGGAAACCTATGGCTATGGGAGTTGGAATTTTCTAGCTATCCTGAGGTAGAAGATGTTCCTCAGGATTCAACGAAACAGAACTTGGGTTAAAGGTCAGCATCCTGTACTGATAGCGTGAGCATCACACGGTTATGAAACCACATGGTTCAACCCACCACAATTCAGCACATTCCGGGACCTTTGGTTCAAGTCCAAGGGTTAAAGCACTGAGAAGGGAATAACTACTATCTTAGCGCCTTAAAGGACACTATGAGTAGCAACCACGAGTTATCTTCCAAAAGACAACGATAGCTCCGGAAGAACTTGAGCAGAGGATAACAGATACATTCGAGATGGGAAGCAATCTCGAGGTTCAGGATTTTGGGTCATTGGAAACATGTAGGAATGTGGAATCCACACAACTCTGGGAGATTAGAATGGAAAGGAAATCTCCCAGTTGAAACGAGAGATAACGGAATATGGAACACACACGACTCTAGAAACTTTAACACTAGGTCAACTTGGGTAAAAGACGTCCTTGCCAGAGAAGGCACCTAGTTTTGAATGACTAGAAGAGATAGCAAAACCTTTTCGAATCAAAACAGGTAAGGTGACCCAGAGTTGGAGCGATACCAGATAAGGAGTAAAAAGAATCCTAAGAAGGTTTTCACAATCCATTTGGAGTTTTCAAATAGTTTTCATAAACTCTAGACTCAACATCGACCAAGCAGTAAGGTTTTCCTACAGGCAGTCCTGCTCTGATACCACTTTTGTCACGACCCCGGACCCAAAGATATACATACTGTTATGTGCTCCTAGCCATGGACTCACAAGGGCTTCAGGGTTACTAGCCCCGGCCGCAACAAACAACGGCAGGCGGACTGGATTCATCGGCACGTAGTCCGGCTCCCCAGTCTACTACTCCTTGTATCCATGCTAGTCATAACCAACTATGCATATCAAAGCGTCCACGAATCGAAAGAAACTGAAGGAAACGGGACCAAAGCTATACAGAGATGCTATGTGTCCAGAAAGTGCAACAACAATCGAGGGTTACTGGGGTTACCTCGCCCCAGGCCGATCACATCGACAGGCGGGCTCGGACATGGATCATCGGCTCCACAACCCCTCGACTGCGACAACTATGCAGGCATAGCCAAAACTGTATAACAATGAGCTCGAAACCAACAACCGATCAAAGCAGTACTCTAAACATGAAACTTGTATTAAACAGGTGATACTAGAGTATAGCTTACAAGCAGAGGTCACACGACCCAACATTACATCAGACAACGGAAGGCAAATTATGTTGCTAATCAACAAGAACCAAAAAGGCCTAAGAGGCCGCAACATAAGGCGACGTCCCAGCCCATAGATTCCAGGCTGCTACCTGGGAACCCCGAACTACTCGTCGATGTCCACGTTGACTCATCACCGATGTGAGATCTTCACCTGAACCAAATTAAGCAAACCTGAGTACGGGATGTACTCAACAAGACTTAATTAACCTATTATATATCTGCTATCTTTAGAAAGGGTTTTATGAAGGCTGATTTGCGTAAAGCAATCTTTGTTTTGCAAGCTGAGGGAGGAAAAGCACGTCTCATGGAGTTTTTAAAACAGATGAGAGGACTAATCAACTACTGAAATCATCATCTTTTCATCCACCAACATCATTTCCCAGCACCTTACATGCTACAAGGATCACCCCTCCCGGCATCTCCGGGGAGGCACCCTTCATCTACTTCATCCATGCATTGTCAACATCTTTTACGTCACGTTCAAGTTATCTATGACCCCGTGACTTTCACCAAGTCGTCCATAACCGTGGACACGGCTTTCCGAAAGATTTATCCCTGCAGGGTGGTACACTTTACCCACACGTACCATCCGACTCTTAATGCCAAGCTATTGGCACAATTCCGACGATGTGCCGGCAGAGTGTGGTTGGCCACGACCTTTACCTTGTCGAGACCTATCCATGAGTCAACCCAAACAGGGCCACCCCGTCAACAGGGAGTTGGCCACCTCCTGACGGCACCTGTTCTGTGAGTCGGGATCAAGATCCGTGTACGTCCATCACTTGTCCCGGTCACGCCCTAAACACCTCCAAAAGGTTTTTGACTCACACGCAGATGGAAATCCCAAACTACGTGACTCACGGATAGAACCAAACAAGTTAGTTAGTCGAGCGCGGTCTGTTAGGCCCCGCGTGTGGTTGCACGCTCAGTCTTGGTTTCCGCGGCGAGACCTTACTCCTAGGGTTGGCAAGTACGGAACGAACAACCACTTCCCAAGTGGCCTCCCGTCCAAGCCTTAGTCAATTTAACCACACAATCCTCATCTCACCACGTCATCATATCATACTAGGTTATCGCAGCTCTGATTCATCAACCGGATGGAGCAGAGGTAACAAACATGTAAAGCTAAGCGAAGCAGATATGAGGCTCTGGCGATGCGCACAAGCAATTCTATGGCAGCTAGGAGCAGTGGATCAAGATATTGAGGCAATGCAGTATATAGGTGAACTATGTCTAATAGCATCAAATACTTTGGAACCGAATGCAACATACGAGATTCAAATGTTGTTCGAAAGCATATATGAGCAGTTAAGAGGTTATGCTTGCCTTGGTTATAAGAAAACCAGATAAAGATCTTCTGGAATAAGTGCTTGACTTGTCGGTTAAGATCAAGTATTCGCCATGGATTCGTTGGCCTTCACTTCGGAGTCACGTTCTATCGAGAGGGAAACAACACCGAAAGAGAAGAACAATCAACCATGGCATCGATGCAATGCACAATATGTATGCATGACCAGATTAATGCACTGAAATAAAGCCCTAGACATGATCGTTGGGTTGCTAGGGTTCGTATGTCAGCTAAACATTTTTAGTGGAATTAGTCCGAAATAGACCCCGGAGGGGGTTTCGGACGATTATGAAAGTGAGTGCAATTTTAAAAGCTCAAATGGGTTTGAAAACATCATAGCTAGATTGCATTTATCATTTTGAGCAATTTGGCATATAACTTTTAATTTTCTAATTTTATTGAATAAAAACTTATTTTTCTATTTTTAAATGATTAAACCACATTAAATAATGTTCAATTTTCAACTTTCTCAAACTTGAATGAAAATGATTTATTTGGGTAGAGAATAATTTTCTCAACATTTTGGTACCTTGTTTATATTTTTCTGAATTATAAAACAAAAGTTATTAATTATCTAAATTTAATCCATTTTCTGTAATTAAAATGGTGGGGTCCACGTGTCATATTAATTTCTTTTCTATAACAGAGAAAACCCGAGCTGAGGTCAGCGTGACGCACGGGTGACATCATCCTGCCTTGATCTTCACAGATGGCTTGCAATTCCGACGATTTCGCGCGTAATTTAGAAATCAAACTATACCACGCTGATGAGGGGCTCAACTGGATCCTAAGGGTGGCGGCGGACTGACCATAAGGTCACCGGAGCTACTCCGGCGACCACCAACAGCGGCGGCTGGCGGCGGACGGTGGTGACAGGGAGAACCGGAGGGGGAGGGAGAGGATGGAGGGCACCCGCGGGTAGAGGATCTCACCACGAACGTTTTGGAGGGGTCGGGGAGGCCGGGGAACCGGAGGTGGCGCCGGAATCCACCTCGATGGCCGGCGGCCGGAGTTAGAAACGGCGACGAAATTCTCCTCCGTGCGGCCCTCTTAGCACCCACCCGCACTCGAGGAAGGAGAGGAAGACAAGGCGGTTCGGATGGTGGCCTCGGCTAGTCGCGGTGTGGCCGGAGATGACGGCGCCATGGCGGATAATCCTAGCTAGGGTTTCGGCCATGGGAGCCATAGAGAGGGAGAGAGAGCGAACGGAGCGGACAGGGAGAGGGAGGAGGTCGGGGGAGTCCTTTCGCCCCTATCCACTCGAGGAGGGACGCGCGCACACGAGCAGGAGCTGGCGTCGGGGGGGAGTGGACACGCAGGTGCTTCTCGTCCAGAGGTAGAAGACAAAGGTGCATCTTGCAAAAACCCCCTAGAATTTTAGAAAACCACAACTAAGTCCTTTTCTCTTTAAAACCAGAACAGAAAACAACCTTTTGAGGACCTTTTTGAAATCAGAAAAATTAGCAAAAATACATTTTGGAAAGCTGATGAAATTTACAACCTCACCATGTATTGCTTTGGTGAAATTGAAATACTTTTCAGTACAAAATTTTGGAACCCCTTTTAAGTACTATTTGTTGGAATTTTCTCAAACCATTTGAATTCAAGTTTTAAATTGGTTCAAACATGATTTGAATTTTTGTTTGATGCATGTATGAGATGAACACACACCACACACCTTAAGGTAGCTCAAATTTGGGATGTTACAATGCTCGTCTTCTCGGGCAGCCGAGTTTTCTTCACCCGCCACTATCGGAGTATCTGGTGCAGCGGCAGGAGACGGCCTCGCTCCTCTGTGAGCAACGGTCTTGTGCTTCTTCCGGGCTTTCCCCTTTGAATTTGTAGGGGCAAGGCTAGAAAGGGAAAGAAAAGAAAAATCCAAGAAATGAGATTCCGAGAAATAAAGAACATGCAATAAAAAGCATAGAAATGAAAAAGGCCTCGGTTTATTACATGGAAGTTGCGACGGCCACGCCATCAAGATCAATGACCTCCTGAGTGGTGTACGGCTTCTTGCGCTTCCTCCCTCCAGACTGGAAGTTGGCACGAAGTGCGTCCAACTCTTCGTCGATAGCAAGTTCCGCCTTAGGTAGATCGAGAAGCTGTAAACAGAAAAAAAAAACGGGTAAGAGACAAAAAAACATCCGAGAAACAGAAAACTCCGAAAAATTACCAAAAAGTTAGAACCATACCTTTGGACTTGGTTTTTGGCGTTGTCCATTGCCCGACTCTCCTCGTACTGATCACGAGTAGAGACTAGCTGGTTTACGCGTTTCTTCAAGTCCTTTTTCGACAAAGACTTGTTTGTCGCCCTCATCGCGTCTTCCTGGCCCGTGTATTCACACATAAGCCGTTTTCCGTGATAGGCCATTGGCTGGATCCTCCTTTCGAGCCAGCACAGGACGGTGTCCATGCCGGTCAGAGGAGGAGTGGCGGAAACAAGTTTAGAAATTCGCCTCTTGATCCTCATCAGATCTGCTGGTAGAGTCTGGACCGCGTCCACCGCCCAATTGTCTTGGGGAGTGGCTGCGGAATTGAAAAATGGCGGAATACCCGTTTCCTTTCAAGGAAACGGGACATCCGCGTGATAAAGGAAAGAGCCCGTCCAAAATTTTACGGACTCGGAGGTTTTGATTTTCGTAAACCAATCCTCCCTAAACCTACGGAGGGTGAAGGAGATGGTCCCGCATGTTGGAAGGGCGCCCTCAGAGGGGTTGCGTTTTACCCCGAAACAGTACTGCCAGAAATCCATACGGGGTTCTATCCCTAAGTAACGCTCTAAAAGGGCCTGGAAGCTGGCTAAGTAAAGTATGGAGTTTGGTGGTAGGTTGTGTGGTTGGATCCTATAGTGGTCTAGGATCTGAATAAAAAAGGCGGGGGGGCGGAAACCCGTTCGCCGGGTTCCAGAGATGGCTCGGTGTCGTCTTCGTCGTACCGCCATTTTGCTTCCACCACAAATCCCTCCTTCTCCAAAGTCGGAAGAAGGGAAGGAACCACATTACAGTGGCTCCAGTTCCCGTCATTTTCCTCCCCTTCATCTTCACCTCCGGCGGTGGCGGAAGCAGCGACCTCATCACCGCCGAGAGAGATTTTCTCTGCGGGCTCGGAGAAGGGAGCCGGAGGAGGAGCAGTTGACGTAGACAGCGGCGCGTTTCCGGCCGCGGGAGGTATATCCCCGCCGTTCGGCTCGCTGGAGGCCCCTCGGGCGCGTTCGCGGCATTGCGAATCGGAGAGTCGAGGCGGGGGTCGAGGTCGTTGATTATTTCGTCGATGTTCATGGCGGCGCTTGCTGAGTCGAAGGCCCGGGGGGGATCTCCGGTGGCCATTCTTGGGCGGCGCAGTCGTGAGCTGGATCCCCCGATGGTTCTCTCCAAGGAAGGGCTTAGGGACTCTGGTGCAGCCTATGGTGCTGGGAGCTCAAGGAAGAAGATGGTGCGGAAAAGAATCTCGAGACCCCGAGGCGGCTATTTATAGCCAGGTGCACGGAGATTGGCTCCAGCGGCTATTTTAGCCGTTGGATGCGGGACGCGTGTTACGCCCGAAATTTCCGGGAAATGAGGGGACGGGGTGGTAATTGTCATCTCCTTGTTTCCCGCGAGAATCTGTTAGAGGATATGTTTCAGGGTTTTGACTGAACCCAAACGACCGTGACATCAGCAAGATTTCATCGCTGATGTCACGAGGTTCCTTCTCCATGAAGGATCGCGGAAGAAAAAGGCGGATTTTGGTAAAATCTGAGTTATGGGTTATGATATTTTGGAAGAAAAAGAATCAAGAATAATAATGCTGACATTTCTCGTAAAAGAATGCTAGCCGACGAAAGGCGGCATAATGAAGTCTTATTCCTTCTTGGGGGCTACTGTCGGATATATACCGATTAGGGGTATGTCCGTCATTGGCCAAAGAGCCGGATTACCAGGGTGGCATGTTGGTAATGGATCATAATCCATTGAGCGGCCCGGTAAGCTGATGCGCAGGAAGCCGGATTCTAGAAGAACCTGGACCATGGCCCAAAGTGGTGCGGCTTGGAGGAAAAGAAGGATTCCTTACTTTCCAATTTAGATACTTTCCGTAGTCTTTTAGGTTTCCTTTCTGTAATCCCTAACCCGGCTATCTATATAAAGCCGGATGGGAGAGAAGAAACACACGGACAATTAGCTAGAATCCAACTCGCCGAGAGGTTGGTCCCCGCCGAGTTGGCGAAACCATACTCACATTGTACTTTGTATACTTTGGGCTTCAGCCCTTATTTCGTGAGATTGCGGGAGTAGGAACGCCGCCTAGTTGCGTCGTCCAGAACCTGGTAAACTTGGTGTTCTTGTTTGTCGTACTACCACGTCCCCCCACGAATCTACCAGTAGTCTCATGGCACCCCCGAATATGAACTCTACTACGATGTCTCGACAGCAAGTGACAAGCTTTTCCATAAACCATTTTTTAAGGGGACATACCCATAGGATTTTTTTAAGCAGTTATATATGCCCATAAAGCATCATTCAATTTACTAGCCCATTTTTTCTAGATTTATTAATAGTCTTTTGCAAGGTAGATTTTATTTCTCTATTTGATAATTTTACTTCCCAGTGGTTTGGGGATGATAAGCTGAAGTAATTCTATGATTAACATCATATTTAGCAAGGGTTTTTCTAAAACCACCATGAATAAAATGAGAACCTCTATCAGTCATAAGATATCTAGGCACACCAAACCTAGGAAAAATAACATCTTTAAGCATTTTTTTTAATGAGGATTCACCATCAACACTCTTCGTAGGTATAGCCTCCACCCATTTAGTAACATAATCAACATCAACAAGTATATGTGCTACGCCTCCGTCTCCCACCTGCGCAGCAACGGTCAAGCGGAGCACGCCAACGCTGAGGTCCTCAAGGGCCTCAAGACAAGAAGCTTTAACAAACTCAAGGCCCATGGGAAGAAGTGGATCGACAAACTCTCGTCAACCTGTGGTCCATCGGGAGCACTGCAACCAAACCCACGGGGGCAACGCATTTCTACCTCGTCTATGCAGCCGAGGCCGTTCTGCCTGCTTAACTCAAGCATGGTTCTCCCCGAGCCCTTGCCTTCGACGAGGACAAGCAGGGAGAACTCCACGCCGAAGACATGTTGTTCCTCGAGGAGGAAAGAAATTGAGCAGTCGGCTGCACGGCTCAATACCACCAAGGCCTCCGGCGCTACCACAGCAACAACATCAGGTCACGCACACTGGAGGTGGGCGACCTGGTCCTAAGGAGGATTCTCTCCAGGGAAGGATTGCACAAGCTCTCTCCCATGTGGAAGGGACCGGACCGGGTAGCACACATCGCGTGCCTAGGAGCGGCACGTCTGGAGACCGAAGACGGCACACCTGTGCCAAACCCGTGGAACATCCAACATCTATAGAAGTTCTACCCATGCCAACTACTCGATCCACGTGACTCCACAAGGCCATGGTGACGCCACGGTAAAAAGGACGCCAGGACCTCTCTCTCCTTGGGGTTCTTAGGAAGATCTCACCAGGCGTGCCGCCTCGCCGTGAGAGCTTCTACCCACACAACTGGGAGCCCCGTTCCGACGGGCAAAATTTTCCTCGAGGGCGCCACAAGGCCACTACATCCTCGAGCAATGCACCTGAATTCGCGCGAGTATCATCCCCATGATGATGGGAGTCCAATGTCCACACGGTGATGTCAAGTGCCTCTTGGGGGACCACAACGTCACGACATCCCCAAGAGTTGTAATGAAAGTCTCACCCCAGCGGTAAAGCCCCTTTTTTCTAACTGTCATTGTCGCCTCGATAAGCAACTCTTCCTCGGGGGTGCACATCTGTTACGTCCTCTCGAGGACACCTCGCGAGCGGGGGATGGGACCGACCCGTGCACGGGTGAGACCCAATCATGTTAAACCCAAGTGGCAGAGCTTTGTCTAAACGGGTCGCTACCGTGCACGACACCTCACCTAAGTCCTTGGTGTTGACTCCCTCTCAAGGTATCCGCGAGAAAAGCATCATACACACACTCTTGCTCAATGCAGAAAATCCGCCTACCTCATGAAGCAACCAGGCAGAAACTTCCATAAGGAAAACACGGAGCGTCTCAAAGGAGCCGCCAGAAGAACCTCTACAGGCGCAGCTCGCCAATCGAGAACCATCGGGCAACACCCAGAGAGCTAAGTCCAACTATCCTCGTTATAGTTCTAGAGATTTACTACTCTAAGAAATCACCTTAAAGAGCTCACCAGCAAAAAAATAAAAAAGTCATGAAGAGAAAGAGCACACTTTTTTATATTTCACTCTCGAGGTACATTTCAGTACAAGCATGTTGCGGGTCCACTACAGAGACAAAAGGAAGCAAGGAAAGAGGGAGATCTACTCACCCTCCACGACTATAGAGTAAAAAAGGACGACGGAAGATCGCGGCTAAACCGGTCTCGCCATAGTTACGAGATATGGTCGACCGAGGAAGGAGATGTTGAGGCAAAGAAGGAGGAAGAAGAGGAAAGTGGACGAAGGCCAAGGACCCAAAGAAAAAGTATGGCTGACTGATCAGGATCGTGAAGCTTTCCCTCTGGGCGAAGGAACTCAAGCCTCGGCTCAGTGAGACTCCTCGCCCTCCACCTAGACAGTCGAAGAGTCTTCCTCGTCCTCCTCATCATCAACATCATCTTTGTTATTGTCAACTCTATCATTGTTGCTTCCACTCTCGACGCAGCACTACTCGCGCTTGTCGTGGCGCCCAAAGATATTCACGACTAGAATGTCCCCTCCGTCAAAGCAGAAGGGGAGGACTTGGCTCTCCTCCAGCTTCTGGGTGTGGGCGAAGGTTTTCCACCCCGCGTTAGCGACAGATACCTCCATTTTGCATCACTATTTTATATCGTAATTTATTGTTATTCGTCGATATATTTTGTATTAAGAGATGATACTTATGTTATTTCATCTATTTTGCATGTTGATGATTATTGGAGAATAAATTGCCGGGAATAGAAATCTGCTGGAAAAAGCACCGTCGGGATACTATATTTCTAAAGACCAGAAGAAGAATGGGGAACTCAGAGAGTTCTTATTTTACCAGAAGACGGAGCCAGGAAGGAGGGCAGCCAGAGGGGGCACCATGGGCCCACACCATGTGGTGCCCCCCCCCCTTGGCCGCGCTGCGACATCAACTACATTACATGTGACGCCCCGAGATCGAGCACTATGCAGATTTCAGCATTCCCGCCAAAATCCACATAATAACCGATTCCAGGTTGCCACTTGTGATAACATTACAACAGTTCACGAATATTCCGCAACAACAACAGAAAAGATATATACAAGAGGACTCAAACGAGCCAAGGATACAACTGATACAATTCAAAGATCCAAATAACAGCGGAAGAAACAACATATCGTACGTCTACGGACAAGATACAAATTGGACTAAGAGTCCTGAAGATAACCGATGGCGTCCAATCCCTGCCCAGGCCAAGCCGGAGGGATTCCCAAGCTAACGTCGTCAGACTTCAAACCTGTTGACTGCAATGTTGAATATGCAGCCACGAAAAAGATTCGTGGGTCAGTACGGTTAAGTACTGGCAAGTGGATAAACCATACTCACAAGATACCGGCGTAACCAGTCATCACAAGATACAAATACTTTGGGTTCAACGGAAAGGAAGGGATTATTGCAAATAAGCGGCAGCGGGCTGCGCTAACCAACTACAGGGACTCACTACAACATCCGGCTAAAAGAGGGGGATAAGATAGCGTATCAGAACCAACTACAACTACTCACCAAACAATACCCATCCAATGTTACCCCCTACTAAGGAAGCAACCCAAGGATAACTCACACTGTTGGATTAATGATGTTCAACTTATTGTGTCAATAAGACTATTACTAGTCAAGTTATCATTAGTTAGGTGTAAGTTGTTCTGACTACTTGTTAGCCAGTACTTTCACCAAGTCAACCATAACCGCGGAAAACACGGCTTCTCGAGAAGATTTACCCTGCAGGGGTGCACCAATTTGGCCGTACACGTAAGAATAACCCGCCAGACGGGGGATCAACCCACCAAGCGAGATACTCAACACAACCCAACTCTTCTTCGCATCATGCCCAAAGAACCCCGTGCAGTTGAGCGCACGGCTAATCAAGCCCCACGAAGAAAAGGGGACCCTCATAGCACTCTAAGAACGTGTCTCCCTAAATGCCGACTACAAAAGTTCCACCCTGGCCTGGGTTCGCAAGATCATGCATGCGGCAAATGGAAAACCTGAACTAAATGAGGAGATTTGGACAAGATGCGAATCGAATCAAGTTGAGGGGGGCGCCCATACTCGCTTCCCACATGCGGTTAGTACGCTCATCATGGATCAGTAGACAAGACCCTTTTCCTAATTAGGGTCGACACTAGCAGGCTTCAAAACCACGCCGGGCCTCCTACCGGTGCCTTATCATCAAATTATTATTACCCAAAACATTAACATGTTGTTGATTGAATTGAAACCCAACTATCAACTAAACAGGTGATAAGACGGACAACAAGACTTGAGCGCAAACAACACTAAGCATGCAACTACGACACGAGGGCCAACAAGGTAAACAAACAACAGTTAATAGGAAGTGGAAGGGAGGCTATATCATGGCTGCAAGGTAACATATGATAGGATCGAGACACAAGCATCGAATCAACAGGCTAGAATAAGAACAACGGAAAGAATCGGTAACAAGTGATGAAAGGCAGCCATTTGGCAGCAAGTGAGTATACTTTCCTGGAATCCAGCAAGTAGAGGTACATCCGAACTTGTCGTTGCTCACATCATCTCAACGTCCTATCCGGGAAGAAGCAACGAACCTCGAACAAACACCGGATGCAACAATTACTACTACGGCAAAAGATCCAGCATGATCAGGATATGGATGCATGACAGGTGTAAGGATGCATCAGAATAAACTAGTTGACAAGATAAACATGTTTAAATGGACCCATATGCAATTTGGATTGCATACGGCAAGCCCATGAATTAAGGTTGAATTAATTGATATACAATTAACCAACATGTGAAAGTTGATTAGAATGATGCATGGATGTTGAAAACAATAAGAAAGCAACAAGGGATTCAATTTGAAATAAGGTTTACCAAGTTTGGAATTTTATTTATTAAGTTATGAAATTTTGGTTCCTTAAAGGTGTTACACAAGCATTTGTTGTTTTCACCCATTTTAAATGTTCAAAACAGATAACAAAATTTATATTTGGAAAGAACACAAAATGTTAGGTGGAATACATGTTTCAATTATTGAAAAAGGAATTAAGATGAATTAATTATGAATTAAACAAGTTTAAACAAGATTTAAATGAATTTAATTCAAATATGAATTTATTTGAATTTTTATTTGTTCAAAACATTAATTCAAATTCATATTTGAAAAGTTTATATTTTTCTGGTTTGAAAACATATTTTATAAGTTCAAAAATAATTTAATTTGACCAAGCTATAATTTAGCAATTTTAAATGAATTAAACAAGGTTTAAATTATTTAACCAATTTTAATTATTCAAAACAGGAAAAAAAGTTTATATTTGAAAAGGTGGTTCAATTTGGCATGGAAAACATATTTCATTTGTGACATTTGAATTAATATTGAATTAGTTATGAATTTCACCATTTAAATGATTTAATTAAAGCATTAAGTAATTGCATTAATTTTATTTATCCAAAACAGAAAACAAATGTTATTTTTGGAAAGAGTATGAAATTTTGGATGGGAAACATATTTTATATGTCCCATTTGAAATATATTTGAATTTGTTATGGATTTAATCAAATGCATAAGAGTTATTTGAATTTGAAGTTTTGAAAATATTTGGAATGTTCAAAACAGTAAACAAAACACATATTTGAAATGTTCATGAGTTTCTGATTGGGATACATATCTTGTTTGTGCAATTTGGAGTTACCAATTAAAAGTTATGATTTATAGAAGATACACACATTTTCTGGAATTTTGGAAATAGAAAAAAAAAGACTGGAACTTTTCTCACCAAAGGGTAACTAGCCCGACTGAATGACACATGGGCCAGGGGAAAGCTGACTGGGCTGGGCCCGCAGCGCGGCGGAAATTTGCGAAAAAGGGGTGCCCTTTTTGCGCGGCCGAGGGGGATCGAACCCTCGCCTGCTGGGCGCGCGCTGTGGTGCCAAGCCGCTGCGCTGAAGCTGTGTTTGGTGATAGACGATGGAACTGACAGAAGATGTGGTATGCGTCGAGTTTTAACTGAATTTTGTTTTCAGACAATGTTCAGACGGGAGGGAGACAGAGGACGGCGATCGGCGGCGATCTCGAGCTGTTGCGGCTCGACTCGCGAGCGGGCACTCGCCGTGTGCGTGTGGGTGTGCTTGCGGTGGGTGCGTGGCGTGCCAGGAGGCGAGGAGGACGTGGCGTGTGCTCATGTGCGTCGGGCTCCCGTGCGTGAGCAGCAGAGAGGCGCTGCTCGCATCCATGGAGGCCAGGGAGGAGCTCCGACAGGGACGGGTTGCAAACGGACACGAAATACGCGGGAAAAGCAGGGAATGGAAACGGGGGGCTCACCGGGAG
The DNA here is from genome assembly GCA_028641055.1 of Alopecurus myosuroides. Classification (NCBI taxonomy): domain Eukaryota; kingdom Viridiplantae; phylum Streptophyta; class Magnoliopsida; order Poales; family Poaceae; genus Alopecurus; species Alopecurus myosuroides. The sequence continues at coordinate 209,471,033 of CM054063.1, read as the reverse complement.
GGGCTCGGTGTCGTCGTTCGTGCACGGCGAGGTCGGAGGCGGCGTTAACCGGAGAAGCAGCTCCGGTGGCCGAACTTAGAACGGCCGGAATCCGAACGACCGGGGCCTTCCCCGCCGTGGCTTCACTGCGGATGATGAAGAGGGAGTCGCGGCGGACCTTCTCCTGCCGCTAGCCTGGCGCGAGGCCGTCCATGGCGACGGAGGCAGTGGTGGTGGGGCATGGTTTGGTCACAGAGGACAGGAACGAGAGGTGGGAGGGAGAGAGAGGGAAGATGGCGGCGGAGAGGAACAGAGTAGGGGCTAGGGCTAGCGATGGATGCAGGAGGGGGTCGGTGAGCTTTGTAGGGAGGGCCAGAGCTGTACGGCAGGGCATCGGGAGGGGGAGAGGAAGATCAGCGGTGATGCGGTGGTTCGTACGCAGGTGACGTCAAGGAGGAAGAAGATGCCCTCGATCGAAAAGGGTATCGGGCCAGAGAAAGGTGGGTTGGGCCACTAGGTGGGCTGGGGGAAGAAAAATGGGCTGTGGGCTGGCCTGTCTCCCTCAGCTCACCTTTCTTTTTAATTTTTCCTTTTTTTTGTAAGGGGTGAAAGAGAGAGAGAGATAAAAATAGGGTTTGGGGGTTCTTTTATTTGATGAATAATTTTTATTAATTGCAAAACAGCAATTCAAAGCAATTTAACATTAACTTCAAAATTTGGAATATTAATTTGATTTTTAATTTGTTAGTTGAATTCCAATAGGGTTTAGTTTGGAATTTTGGAAATAAACAAGTTTTATTTAATAAGCTCAAACACTATGAAACTTAGTGAGTTTTAAAATGTTTGGAAGATTTTTTTTAATTCTTAAACCACAATTGGGATCATGCCCATTATGATTGATTTTGAAGTGAATTTCAATTTGCCATTTAGGGTGTTGATTAAAGGGAGTTTTTATTTAACAAGCAATTTAAATAAATCAACTTCAAACTATTTGAAAACAATTTGAGGTATTTAGTTTGCAACTTTCAATTGGAAATTTTAGACATGTTTTGAAAGTTTAAATTGCTTTGGATTTTGAGTGGTTTTGAGAACAGGATGCAATGCATATGATGCATGTGATGCAAAAAGAAAAAGGAAGCAACCAATTCTACTAAGGGGGAACACCCCAGGTGTTACAGACGACACCACTAACAAGGGATTGCGCCCTCGCAATCCACCTGCTAACCCGGGAGGGGAAAGAAGTTCGACTATTGATTCTTCATGCTTCCAGCTTATCTCCTCGACACCACTAACAAGGGCTTCCCGACACCACTAACAAGAGATTCTTGCTCGGAGTGATGACGATGTTCTTCCACCAGGAATCTTCCGATGATCGAACCTATTAGGTTAAAGGCTCAGAAAACGTCCACCCACGGAGGATCCTAAAACTTTGAAAGATAGACAAGGGGGAAGACTCCAAAACAAATAAGATGGGAGGGGAAATAGAATAGAGGTAAGGAGAAAACAAGAATCCTATTGAGATGTTTCCAAAATAGTTTAGCAGAAATAGTTTTTGACACTCTAGAAACAACGACCGTTAGCGAGGTTATCCTACAGGCTTTGCGGACACGTTGCTTCAATAGCCATTCGTATCGAAACAATATCGGGAATCGGAACCAAGGCTCTTATACCATTTGTGACGCCCCGAGATCGAGCACTATGCAGATTTCAGCATTCCCGCCAAAATCCACATAATAACCGATTCCAGGTTGCCACTTGTGATAACATTACAACAGTTCACGAATATTCCGCAACAACAACAGAAAAGATATATACAAGAGGTCTCAAACGAGCCAAGGATACAACTGATACAATACAAAGATCCAAATAACAGCGGAAGAAACAACATATCGTCCGTCTACGGACAAGATACAAATTGGACTAAGAGTCCTGAAGATAACCGATGGCGTCCAATCCCTGCCCAGGCCAAGCCGGAGGGATTCCCAAGCTAACGTCGTCAGACTTCAAACCTGTTGACTGCAATGTTGAATATGCAGCCACGAAAAAGATTCGTGGGTCAGTACGGTTAAGTACTGGCAAGTGGATAAACCATACTCACAAGATACCGGCGTAACCAGTCATCACAAGATACAAATACTTTGGGTTCAACGGAAAGGAAGGGATTATTGCAAATAAGCGGCAGCGGGCTGCGCTAACCAACTACAGGGACTCACTACAACATCCGGCTAAAAGAGGGGGATAAGATAGCGTATCAGAACCAACTACAACTACTCACCAAACAATACCCATCCAATGTTACCCCCTACTAAGGAAGCAACCCAAGGATAACTCACACTGTTGGATTAATGATGTTCAACTTATTGTGTCAATAAGACTATTACTAGTCAAGTTATCATTAGTTAGGTGTAAGTTGTTCTGAGTACTTGTTAGCCAGTACTTTCACCAAGTCAACCATAACCGCGGAAAACACGGCTTCTCGAGAAGATTTACCCTGCAGGGGTGCACCAATTTGGCCGTACACGTAAGAATAACCCGCCAGACGGGGGATCAACCCACCAAGCGAGGTACTCAACACAACCCAACTCTTCTTCGCATCAAGCCCAAAGAACCCCGTGCAGTTGAGCGCACGGCTAATCAAGCCCCACGAAGAAAAGGGGACCCTCATAGCACTCTAAGAACGTGTCTCCCTAAATGCCGACTACAAAAGTTCCACCCTGGCCTGGGTTCGCAAGATCATGCATGCGGCAAATGGAAAACCCGAACTAAATGAGGCGATTTGGACGAGATGCGAATCGAATCAAGTTGAGGGGGGCGCCCATACTCGCTTCCCACATGCGGTTAGTGCGCTCATCATGGATCAGTAGACAACACCCTTTTCCTAATTAGGGTCGACACTAGCAGGCTTCAAAACCACGTCGGGCCTCCTGTCGGTGCCTTATCATCAAATTATTATTACCCAAAACATTAACATGTTGTTGATTGAATTGAAACCCAACTATCAACTAAACAGGTGATAAGACGGACAACAAGACTTGAGCGCAAACAACACTAAGCATGCAACTACGACACGAGGGCCAACAAGGTAAACAAACAACAGTTAATAGGAAGTGGAAGGGAGGCTATATCATGGCTGCAAGGTAACATATGATAGGATCGAGACACAAGCATCGAATCAACAGGCTAGAATAAGAACAACGGAAAGAATCGGTAACAAGTGATGAAAGGCAGCCATTTGGCAGCAAGTGAGTATACTTGCCTGGAATCCAGCAAGTAGAGGTACATCCTAACTTGTCGTTGCTCACATCATCTCAACGTCCTATCCGGGAAGAAGCAACGAACCTCGAACAAACACCGGATGCAACAATTACTACTACGGCAAAAGATCCAGCATGATCAGGATATGGATGCATGACAGGTGTAAGGATGCATCAGAATAAACTAGTTGACAAGATAAACATGTTTAAATGGACCCATATGCAATTTGGATTGCATATGGCAAGCCCATGAATTAAGGTTGAATTAATTGATCTACAATTAACCAACATGTGAAAGTTGATTAGAATGATGCATGGATGATGAAAACAATAAGAAAGCAACAAGGGATTCAATTTGAAATAAGGTTTACCAAGTTTGGAATTTTATTTATTAAGTTATGAAATTTTGGTTCCTTAAAGGTGTTACACAAGCATTTGTTGTTTTCACCCATTTTAAATGTTCAAAACAGATAACAAAATCTATATTTGGAAAGAACACAAAATGTTAGGTGGAATACATGTTTCAATTATTGAAAAAGGAATTAAGATGAATTAATTATGAATTAAACAAGTTTAAACAAGATTTAAATGAATTTAATTCAAATATGAATTTATTTGAATTTTTATTTGTTCAAAACATTAATTCAAATTCATATTTGAAAAGTTTATATTTTTCTGGTTTGAAAACATATTTTATAAGTTCAAAAATAATTTAATTTGACCAAGTTATAATTTAGCAATTCTAAATGAATTAAACGAGGTTTAAATTATTTAACCAATTTTAATTATTCAAAACAGGAAACAAAGTTTATATTTGAAAAGGTGGTTCAATTTGGCATGGAAAACATATTTCATTTGTGACATTTGAATTAATATTGAATTAGTTATGAATTTCACCATTTAAATGATTTAATTAAAGCATTAAGTAGTTGCATTAATTTTATTTATCCAAAACAGAAAACAAATGTTATTTTTGGAAAGAGTATGAAATTTTGGATGGGAAACATATTTTATATGTCCCATTTGAAATATATTTGAATTTGTTATGGATTTAATCAAATGCATAAGAGTTATTTGAATTTGAAGTTTTGAAAATATTTGGAATGTTCAAAACAGTAAACAAAACACATATTTGAAATGTTCATGAGTTTCTGATTGGGATACATATCTTGTTTGTGCAATTTGGAGTTACCAATTAAAAGTTATGATTTATAGAAGATACACACATTTTTTGGAATTTTGGAAATAGAAAAAAAAGACTGGAACTTTTCTCACCAAAGGGTAACTAGCCCGACTGAATGACACATGGGCCAGGGGAAAGCTGACTGGGCTGGGCCCGCAGCGCGGCGGAAATTTGCGAAAAAGGGGTGCCCTTTTTGCGCGGCCGAGGGGGGTCGAACCCTCGCCTGCTGGGCGCGCGCTGTGGTGCCAAGCCGCTGCGCTGAAGCTGTGTTTGGTGATAGACGATGGAACTGACAGAAGATGTGGTATGCGTCGAGTTTTAACTGAATTTTGTTTTCAGACAATGTTCAGACGGGAGGGAGACAGAGGACGGCGATCGGCGGCGATCTCGAGCTGCTGCGGCTCGACTCGCGAGCGGGCACTCGCCGTGTGCGTGTGGGTGTGCTTGCGGTGGGTGCGTGGCGTGCCAGGAGGCGAGGAGGACGTGGTGTGTGCTCATGTGCGTCGGGCTCCCGTGCGTGAGCAGAAGAGAGGCGCTGCTCGCATCCATGGAGGCCAGGGAGGAGCTCCGACAGGGACGGGTTGCAAACGGACACGAAATACGCGGGAAAAGCAGGGAATGGAAACGGGGGGCTCACCGGGAGGGGCTCGGTGTCGTCGTTCGTGCACGGCGAGGTCGGAGGCGGCGTTAACCGGAGAAGGAGCTCCGGTGGCCGAACTTAGAACGGCCGGAATCCGAACGACCGGGGCCTTCCCCGCCGTGGGTTCACTGCGGATGATGAAGAGGGAGTCGCGGCGGACCTTCTCCTGCCGCTAGCCTGGCGCGAGGCCGTCCATGGCGACGGAGGCAGTGGTGGTGGGGCATGGTTTGGTCACAGAGGACAGGAACGAGAGGTGGGAGGGAGAGAGAGGGAAGATGGCGGCGGAGAGGAACAGAGTAGGGGCTAGGGCTAGCGATGGATGCAGGAGGGGGTCGGTGAGCTTTGTAGGGAGGGCCAGAGCTGTACGGCAGGGCATCGGGAGGGGGAGAGGAAGATCAGCGGTGATGCGGTGGTTCGTACGCAGGTGACATCAAGGAGGAAGAAGATGCCCTCGATCGAAAAGGGTATCGGGCCAGAGAAAGGTGGGTTGGGCCACTAGGTAGGCTGGGGGAAGAAAAATGGGCTGTGGGCTGGCCTGTCTCCCTCAGCTCACCTTTCTTTTTGATTTTTCCTTTTTTTTTTTTTTTGTAAGGGATGAAAGAGACAGAGAGATAAAAATAGGGTTTGGGGGTTCTTTTATTCGATGAATAATTTTTATTAATTGCAAAACAGCAATTCAAAGCAATTTAACATTAACTTCAAAATTTGGAATATTAATTTGATTTTTAATTTGTTAGTTGAATTCCAATAGGGTTTAGTTTGGAATTTTGGAAATAAAAAAGTTTTATTTAATAAGCTCAAACACTATGAAACTTAGTGAGTTTTAAAATGTTTGGAAGATTTTTTTTTTAATTCTTAAACCACAATTGGGATCATGCCCATTATGATTGATTTTGAAGTGAATTTGAATTTTCCATTTAGGGTGTTGATTAAAGGGAGTTTTTATTTAACAAGCAATTTAAATAAATCAACTTCAAACTATTTGAAAACAATTTGAGGTATTTAGTTTGCAACTTTCAATTGGAAATTTTAGACATGTTTTGAAAGTTTAAATTGGTTTGGATTTTGAGTGGTTTTGAGAACAGGATGCAATGCATATGATGCATGTGATGCAAAAAGAAAAAGGAAGCAACCAATTCTACTAAGGGGGAACACCCCAGGTGTTACATTACACTTCACCTTTATGGGCCTAGAGGGATGCATTATGTATTTGGCTACTGATTGTGGGGTTGCCAGAGTCACAGAAACCTAAATCCCCGTTAGAAAATCGATGCACGAGGGAATGTAGGATCCAAGAGTTTGAGGTTGTGGTTAGATTTATATTAATTACATTCTTGTGGTTGCTGATGCTTGCAAGGTGTATAATCACAAGTATGTATTAGTCCAAGTAGGGTGGTGCATTAGCATAGGTTCGCCCACACAACACCTATCAAAACACTAAAGATTAATCAACTATATGAAGCAAAAGCACTTGACAAAATTCTCATGTGTCCTCGAGAACGTTTAGTCATCATAAGTAAACCAACCGGCTTGTCCTTTGCTATAGAAAGGATTGGGCCACTTGCTGCCATTATTATTACTGTCTTTTATTTACTCGTACTTTATTTACCTGCTATATCAAAAAAAAAACTGGAAACTTGTCTACTATTGTTTATAGTGAATCCTTTATCCAAACTGCTTGACAACACCTTCTGCTCCTCGTTGGGTTCGAAACTCTTATTTATCAAAAGTACTACGATACACCTCCTATACTTGTGGGTCATCAATACAATTTTCTGGCGCCATTGTCGGGGAGTGAAGTGCTATTGGTAAGTGGAATCGGTAAGGGAAACTTTTACTACGAGTGTTTTTTTTATTTCTGTCTGCTGCTTAATTTTTTGATGGAGAGATCTCCATTAGATTCCCTATTTGGGAGTACTACTAACACTTCTAGGGTAGTAGGTGACCCGTTATCTGCTCAACTGTATCCTTTTAACATACCTATGAAAATTGTTGAACGTGTTATGGATAACTGCTACTATGGAGATGGAATTGTCCATCCTGGTGATCATTTATTCTTCATATATAAATTATGTGAGTTATTCAAGTGTGCAGGTATTTCAGTGGACCAAGTTAAGAGGAAACAATTCTCTTTATCACTAAAGGGCAAAGCTGCGGAATGGTATAAAATGTTGACGAATGGCCGATCTATTGGATGGGAGGAAATTATACCTATCGTTTATTCTAAATTCTATCCTCATAGTGAGATTCATAAAGATCGGAATAAAATATATAATTTCTGGCCTCATGATGGAGAGAGTATTTACCAAGCATGGGGGATATTGAAGTTACTAATTCTCAAATGTCCCATTCATGAGCTCACCAGTAATATTGTTATTAATAATTTATATGCAAGGCTTTCTCTTCATGATAAGGATTTATTGGATTCTTCTTGTTCTGGATCATTTACAGGTATTAAAGGAGAAGCTAAATGGGATCTTCTTGATCGTATTCAGGAAAACACTGAAGGATGGGAGAATGACAAAGGTAGAAGTTGGGTATAAATTATGATTATTATATTGAGAAGATGCATTTCCTTCGTAAGGTAAAGGAACATTCTATTATAGCTAGTGTGGTTAGCAAAAGTAGCAACAGTAAAAGACCTTGTCACTGAAAGTGTAGAAGATGGACACATTATCTTCTGTGAAGATGCTTCTAATATTGTTTCACATCCTAGTAGATCTAGGAAAACTAGTGTTCATGTGCTTTCTGTTAGGATAGGTGATTGTTTCTATTATGGTTTATGTGATATTGGTGCAAGTTCAAGTGTTATTCCTTATGAGATTTATAGAGAAATCATGCATGAAATTGGTTCTTGTTAACTTGAAGAAATTGATGTGGTTATTCAGCTTGCTAATTGTAACATCCACCTTTTTGTAATAAAGTGGTCGTGTGTTTGTGCTTATGATCATGTCATGTCATGCATGCATTCTTGAACCCATGTTTGGTTTTAAAACAAGTGCATCAAAATTTAATACCGGAGTTTATTAAAATCCCTTAAAAGTGCCAATTTAAATGATGGTTTAAAATGGTGCAATTTTTGCAAACCAAAAATATGTTGAGGTTGTAAATTTAACAAGGATCCCAAAAATAATTTTTGCCAATTTTTGTTCTTTACAGAAAAGCCCTCAAAATTTTGTTTTAGTGTGCTGTTTTAAAGGAGTAAGGGCCTTTGTGCAGTTCTAGAGTTTCAGGGGGGTTTTCGGAAATCTCCCTTTTGTCATCTTCTTCCTTGCGCCAATGGACAGGAGGTCCACGACGCCTTCCCCTGCCACCTCCTGCTTGCTTCCCCTCTGCGAGGATAAGGCCGAGAGGGAAGACGTGACCTCTTCTATCTCCTCCTCCCACCGCATCGAAACTTTCTCTGTAACTCTGTACGTGCAGGAACCCCAAAACGAACCTAACCCTACCGAGCCGGCAACCGCCGCTCGCCGCCGGCGAACAGGCCGCCCCCGGCCTCCCCGAGCAGCCCATCTGCTCCGCCTTCTTCCCCTCCCCCGCCTCGAGCTCGAGCAGCCCCGAGGAGCCCCGGGAGGCCCTCAATTTTTTCCCGCCGGAGTGCGCACGGCCGCCGCCGGAAATCCCTCGCCGCCGGCGATTGACTCCCCGCATCGCCGCCCCGACCTCGCCAACACGCTCACGGTGAGCACACGAACCCGCCGGTGCCCTCCCCTTGCCCCCTCTCCCCCTGTAGCTCCCTGTCGCCGGAGCCGCGGTCCGCCGCCGCCGCGACGAGCTCGCCGGCGAGCTTCCCGGCCACCTCCCGGCGAGCCGCGACCACCCCCAGCTCCCCCTCGCCTTGCTCTATGCCGTGGTGCCCTCTAATTTGAAGACCCCGCGCGGAATCCGTTGAATTTCATCACATCAGTGTGATTTGGGCTCGGATGATGTCACGGTGACATCATGCGCACGTCACAGGTGGTTTTCTGTTTAATTTCAGTTTAAACGAATTGGTACTGCCACGTGGACCCCACCTGTAATTTAATTTCAGAAAAAGAGTTAAATTTGGAAATGCAATAACTTTTGATTCATAACTCAGAAAAATATGTTCAATATACCATTTTGTTCAGAAAAATACAATCTACATGTTCATATCATTTGCACACATTTTTGACAAAGTTGAATTTTGAGTATTATTTAAATCATTTAAAATAAAGAAAATAAGTTTTTATTCAAGAAAATTAGAAAATTACAAGTTATATGTCAAAATGCTTAGAATTTCAAATGCAACCTAGTTATGGTGTTCTCAACCCTATTTGAGCACTTTAACTTGTCGCACCTCTAGGTTTTGCCCGAATCGGCCTCCGAGGTCCACTTCGGGAATAATTTCACTAAAACTGTTTTCCTAGCATATGAACCCTAGCAACCCATGAACCATGTTTAGGGCTTATCTTTAATGCATTCAAATGTTCATGCATACATATTGAGCATTGCATCGATGCCTGTTTTGAGTGTTGTTCTCTTTCTTTCCGGTGTTTGCTCTTATCGGTAGACCTCGAATCCGGAGTGAAGTTCGACACCCCTGTTGCCGAATACTTGGTCTAAACAACCAAGTCAAGCACTTATTCCTTGAAGCTTTTGTCTGGGTTTCTTGAAGCAAGGCAAGCATAACCTCTTATCTGCCCATATATGTTTTCGAAGTGTTTTCCTTCTCGTACGATGCATGCTTTACAAAGTATTTTGAGTCAATAGATAGAGTTACCCTATTTAGTTGCATAAACCAGATATCATGATTCCATGTTCCTAGCTGACATAGGATTTGTTTGTGTGTATCGCCAAAACCTCAAATATGCCATGCTTAGTCATACATGTCTGTTTATCTCTGCTCCATCCGCTTGATGAATCAGAGTTACGAAATGAATCTAGTATGACAGGATGACGTGGTAAGGTTTGAGATGTGTGGTTAATATGATTAAAAGGCTTGGATGAGTCGCCACATGGAATGTGGTGATTTGCCTCGTTCATGTCCCTAGGAGCGAGTTCTCGCCTTTGAAGCCAAGACTGATCGTGCAACCACACGGGGATTGGATTCCCCTCGGTTTCAACTTGTCTAGTTTGTTCCATGAGTTGCCTAGTTCTGGAGTTCCATTTGGATTTGCGGGGATGTTAAAAACGTTTACAAAACTAGGACGTGGCGGTGTAACAGCCTGTGGCGAGACAGTAGTTGAAGCACCGCTCACAACGATAGAGACCCGGCAGGAGATGGCCACTCCCTATTGGCGGTCCATCTCTACTCGGAGCGACTCATGGAATAGGCGAAGCAAGGGAAAGATCGTGGTCAGCCACCCTCTGCCGGCACATCATCGGAATTGTGCCAATAGCTTGGCATTAAGAGTCGGTTGATGCGTGTGGGTAAAGTTGTACACCCCTGCAGGGTTTAATCTTTTCGAAAAGCCGTGTCCGCGGTTAAGGACAACTTGGTGACGGATCCTGAGATCATAGATAACTTGAACATGACGTAAAAGATGTTGTCAATGGATGTTTAGTTTTAAGAGGTGGTTCCAGTTATCGGTGCTGAAGATGATGCTTCGAAGGTTCTGAAGGCAATACCCGAGGAACGGGTGTTCTTTTAAAAGATTTGTGAAAAGCTTCTCAGTCTCCCTCTATTCGAAACAAAATTGGCTTTACGCAAAACAAGCTTCATAAACCCTTTTTGAACAAGCAGATATATAATAGGTTAGTTAAGTCTTGTTGAGTACCTCCCGTACTCATGTTTGCTTCAATTTGGTTCAGGTGAAGTTCCATACCTTCGGTGGTGTTTCTACGTGGACATCGACAGATAGTTTGGGGTTTCCCAGGTAGCAGCCTGGAATCTATGGGCTGGGACGTCGCCTTATGTTGCGGCCTCTTAGGCCTTTTTGGTTCTTGTTGAATAGCAACATAAATTGCTTTCCGTTGTCTGATGTAATGTTGGGTCGTGTGACCTCTGTTTGTAAGCTATACTCTAGTATTACTTGCTTAATAAAGCTTCATGTTTAGAGTACTGCTTCGATCGGTTGTTGGTTCCGAGCTCAGTGTTATACAGTTTTGGCTATGCCTGCATAGTTGTCGCAGTCGAGGGGTTGTGGAGCCGATGATCCATGTCCGAGCCCGCCTGTCGATTTGATCGGCCTGGGGCGAGGTAACCCCAGTAACCCTCGATTGTTGTTGCACTTTCTGGACACATAGCAGCTCTGTATAGCTTTGGTCCCGTTTCCTTCAGTTTCATCCGACTCTTGGACGCTTTGATATGCATAGTTGGTTATGACTAGCATGGGTACAAGGAGTAGTAGACCGGGGATCCGGACTACGTGCCGATGAATCCGGTCTGCCTGCCGTTGTTTGTTGCGGCCGGGGCTGGTAACCCTGAAGCCCTTGTGAGTCCATGGCTAGGAGCACATAACAGTATGTATATCTCTGGGTCCGGGGTCTGACAAGTCTTGGTATCAGAGCAGGACTGCCTGTAGGAAAAACCTTGCTATTGGTCGATGTTGAGTCTAGAGTTTGTGAAAACTATTTTCGAAATGACAAAGGAGTTATGAAAAACCTTCTTAGGATTCTTTTTACTCCTTACCTGGTATCGCTCTAACTCTGAGTCACCGTATCTCATTTGTTTCCAAATGTTTTACCTCTCACCTGTTAACTTCAAAGTTAGGAGCAAAATCGTTGGGTGTTTTTTCCCTAGTACTCCGTGTCAGGTTGCTAATCTTCTCAGAGTTTCCAAGTTACCTCCTTTGGTCTAAATCGTTGTTTCCTTTTGACTTCAATTGATCCCTATCAAGTCATGAATCTTTCTATTGCATTCTTTCCATGGGAGTGTTTCTCATGGTTCTGTTTCTTTGTACTGAGGATGTCCGGGAGTATTCAAGATTCCATTGAAAGTGGTCATATCGAGGGAGAGTCGTCATCTTCCTTAATGACGCAATTTCTTCAGGATATCGAGACTAATTGCCTGAGAAATGAACATCTCCTTGAGCGTGTGGCGCAAAACACTGAACGTCATCATGACAAATGTGTCACATTCGGGGATTTAGTTCATGCTAAGCTTCCATCTTTCAGCAATCTCAACGAACCCATCGATGCTGATGATTGGCTTCGTGCCATCGAGCGCAAATTTAATGCTCTCCATGTTCTAGAAAGTGACCGTGTGAACTTCGCCGCCTATCAGCTAGAGAGTGAAGCTGGTTCATGGTGGGAAGGTTTCTTGGCGTTGCAATCGCCGGGACATAAGGTTACTTGGGAGGAGTTCCGTAAAGAGTTCCGTACTGCCCATGTTCCTGAGGCAGTTATGGACTCCAAAAGAAAAGAGTTCCTGGATCTGACCCAGGGACAGATGGATGTTGAAACTTACGGGCGTGAATTCACCCGTTTGGCTCGTTATGCACCCCGAGATGTTGCAGATGATGCGGATAAGCAAGAGTTGTTCCGCAAGGGTCTGGAATCCGGAGTTTGCTATGAGCTACTGTCTATCCAGTTTCCAACCTTCCAGGACCTTTACAATCATGCTCTTACCTTGGAGCGTGGCAAAAAGGAAATGGAAACTTCTTTGAAGCAGATTTCTGGAGAGTCACGTGCGTCTTCTTCTGGTTCCAAGAAGCGTCGTGTGTTTGTTCCATACAGTGCTGTTCCATATCCACCAGTTTTTCAACAAGGCCACTTCGGTGGGCGTTCTAGTGTTGCTGGTAATAAGAAACGACTGGTGACATGTGACGTGTGTGGTGAACTTGGACACTACTCCAACAAGTGTCCTCAGAGGAGACTTCCTCCACTTCAGCATGCTCTTACACGTGTTGTTAACCGTGGTCGTTTGAACCATGTTCTTATTGAAGAAGCTCAGAAAGCACCTGATGTCGTGTTGGGAATGCTTCGTGTCAATCTAGCTCCAGCATCAGTTCTGTTTGATTCCGGAACATCACATTCATGTGTATCAAGAGCTTTCACGGGGTTGTTAGACATACCCTTTGTGCAAGTGGTCCCTCCGTTAATAATCTCCACCCCAGGGTCTATCCGTCAGATCAATCATTGTTGCCCTGGTGTGCCAATTGAAATTGGAGGTTTGGTGTTTCTCAGTACACTTGCCATCCTGGACCAAACTAATATCAATGTCATACTGGGCATGGACTGGTTGTCAACACATCATGCCATGATTGACTGTGTGTCGGGGGGTTACCCCCGAGTAGGGTAAAGGCAAGTGGTAAAGGCGACTGTCAGAAGAGAGGTTTGGTCGAGTAGCCGCCTACCCGGTACTTGCTACCCGGTTGACTGCTACTCGGTCTTACCTCAAGATGACCAGAAGGAGATATCAATCAAGTTCTGTCCATTCGAGTAGAAGAGTTGGCCCGAGTAAAATTGGCGGGAACCTACTCGGGCCAGAAAGTCAAAGGAGCCGTTCTGACACAGGATCCCGCATATCCTGGGTCCGTACTTGGCAGTATTCGAACTACTGTTCATCTGGGACCGGCCTGCCTGACAGTGACAGCATGGAAGCAGGCCGTCGCAGGATAAGGGGGCCCTACTCTGTGTTTGGCACAGTGATACCAGTCTGTCCCCTTGTTTTGCCCAACGACTTTCCAGATGCAGCCAAGATTAGGAACCAAAGCTGTCAGCGGGAACCCGGAAGAAGGACGATGTGCACACTATGTCGACACTTGTCCATGTTTGGACGTATCCGGCTGGGCACCGTGTATATAAGGTGCCCCGCCGCCTCCTGCGTGAGGGATCCGATCGAGAGGAACACTTGGTGACCTAATTCTTGACCTAGTTCATCACCTAGAGAGGAGAGTGGCTACTCGGTAGCAAGAACATTGTACTGTGGCTACTCGGTGAGACACCAGAATACATAGAGAAAGGCAGGAGTAGGGGTTTTACCTCCTCACGAGGGCCCTGAACCTGGGTAGATCGTGTTGTTTGCAGTGTTTACTTCGTACCTCACGCGGCTATTCGTCGCGTGATCCCTCCCCGAGCACCTCCAGCGTCCTTCGTCCCCACATCTTTAGCCATCCCATGGCATCTGCCGTGACACCACCACGACAGTTGGCGCCCACCGTGGGGCAACCAGCGGCGCTGGTTGGAGTTTCTGTTCGGACGGGATCTTCTTCAGCGGAGCGCGTGGTCTGTGGCCTTGTCCACAGATTCGGCTCCTTCGACTTCGTCACCGACAACGCCGGCGATTTCGGTGGCAGGGCCATGCCGGAGGGCGGTTCGGTGATCTCCTTCGGCTCTCACCTCGTCTACGTCGCCACCGTCGCCAGCCGCGAGTACCCCGAGCTGGTGCATGATGCGGAGGATCCTCCCGCGGTGATCGCTGCTCGCGGAAGGCCCGCGTGCCACTCTGCGAACTGCGCTGAGGTGATGGTGACGGGCTTGGCGGCTAACACTGGCGCAGCCGCTACTGGCGCTGCGGCCGTCGTCGAGGAGATTGATGCACCGGCTGCTGGTAGCAGGGTTCACCGGCCCTACGAGAAGGAGAGCAACTTGCCGCCTTCCACGTCTACGGTCATTCCCGCGTCGGCTACGCGACCTGGCATGCCAACTCCCACCGACATCGAGCTCCTGGCCATGAGGGAGCAGCTCGAGCGGCAACGCCTGGAGCTGCTTGCCGAGCACGCGGAGTTGGATAAGGTGAGGTTGGAGTTGAGTCTAGATCAGCTCGAGTACAACAAGGATCACGGCTTCACGCCAGTTGCTAGGAGGGCTAGCAGAGTAGGTGCCACTCGGCGCAATCTTGGTGCCGAGATGGCGACAGTTGTAGAGGCTCCTGCTCAGTCCGCCACCGCAAACACCTCCACTAGGCCCAGATATAGCACACCCGCCAAGACACTTAGAGCTGCAGAGGCTGTAGCTGCCGAGTTGCCTCGCCTAGATGGCGATGCGCGTGTTAGGCAGCAAGAAAGACTCAACGAGTTGGTGTTGGAGGCTGCTAGGCAGAATGAGGAGTTCCGGAAGGCCAACCCGGGTGCTGGGGCTTCGCAGGTGGTTCACTCGCACGCGGCTAGATCTAACGATCAGGCCTCGTCTCCGCATCCCAGCCGCGAGAAGAGCCGCAGCGGGCGTTCGGGCAGAAATAGGCAAATGCAGGTGTATGACCCGGCTGCTGCCGCGAGACAGCTTGTTGTGCCGCAGCAGCCCGGGCAGGAACACAACGCTGCAAGAGCAGGCTCTCAAGCCCATCAAGCTCAAAGCCGAGCCCGAGATGAAGCGCGCCCAGGTCCTTCTCGGCGTCCCGCTGCTCCGCCTACTCGGCAGAGGCAGCAGCCGCGCCCAGTGGCACCAGTCGCCAACCCGGTGGAGCAGCCTGCAGCTGTGCAGGTGGACAGGTATGATGATGGCTACTCGGACATGGAGATGGCGGGCTATGATGTACATGATCGTGTTGGCGAGCGCATGCTGGCGCCTGGAGATGCGAGGCATCAGTTGGACCAGATCAGCTTGTCGGCGCGGCTGGAGAGCACGGGTCCTCCTGGCCCCGAGTGCTTTGGCCCGCGCATCATGAACGAGCCGTCCGTGAAGAACTTCCAGCTTGCAAGAGGCACCAAGAGCTACAATGGCAGCACCAAGCCTGAAGATTGGCTCAATGACTATGTCACCGCGGTCCATATCGCGAATGGCAAGAGAAGATGGGCTGTGCGCTATGTTCCGCAGATGCTAGAGGGTCCAGCTCGCACTTGGCTCAACAACTTGCCCAAGAACAGCATCAATTGCTGGCTGGACTTCTCGGATGCCTTCATCGGCAACTTCACCAGCACATACAAGAGACCGAATAGGCCACAGCAGCTGTCCGCTTGCAGGCAGCGAGAAGACGAGACAGACCGCGAGTATCTTACTCGGTGGAGTACATTGAGGAACACCTGTGAGGGTGTGAATGAAGCACAGGCCATCACTTGGTTTGCGCAGGGATGCAGGCATGGCAGTATGTTGTGGCAGAGATTGCAGAGGGAGATGCCGAACACTCTGGCGGAGACCATCAAGATCGCGGATCAGTACGCACTTGGTGATCCTACTCAGCCACTGATGGACTCCTCTGAGCCGAGAAGAAACTTCAGCAACGGCAAGCGCAACGAGTTCCGCAACAAGCGTCGAGTAGATACTCGGTATGATCCTGAAGAGGTGAACGCAGTGACTGTTGGAGCTGGTGGCAGCCAGAGGCAGAAACCTGCTGGAGCCTCGGGCAGAACCAGAACCAGGGCCAAGGCAACAAGAAGCCATTTCGCACCTCTCAGTCGGGTAGCGGGGACTCCGAGCAGCCGAAGAAGTTTGTCTTTGATGACATGAAGGATGGCCCATGCAGTTTTCACACTCACCACCCCTCGAGGCCTGCTAACCACACTACTCGGCAGTGCGAGTGGTGGGATGTAATCAAGAGTGATGGCTTGCCTCCTCCTCCCCCTCTGCCAGCAGCCAATGCCAATGTGCAGCCTACTCGCGCACCCGCAGCTCGGCCGCCAGTGTACCCGAGAAGAGAGAATGTGAACCAAGTGGCTTTAGGAGCCAACCAGAACTTCAACAATGAGAGATACCGCAACAACAACAACAACTACAACCGCAACAACAACAACAGGGGCAACAACAACAACTATCAGGGCAACAACAACAACGGCAACAATGGGGGCGGAGGCTCCAATCAGTACCAAGAGCACCACGAGAGCTATATGATCTTCACTTCTGAGCCAGTCGACAAGCAATCACAGCACAGGCGTGCCATGGAGGTCAATGCAGTGATTCCTGCTGTCCCTCACTACATGTATTGGTGTGACCAGGAGATCAGGTGGTCCCGAGTAGATCACCCCAAGGTGATGCCCAATCCGGGTAGCTATGCCTTGGTGCTGGATCCTACCTTCCTGGGTCCCGAGAAGAATGTGAGGTTCAGCAAGGTGCTAATCGACAACGGCAGCAGCATCAACATCATGTACAAAGACACACTCGAGAAGCTTGGCCTGGCCGAGAACATGATGCTGCCTAGCAAGACCACTTTCCATGGCATTGTGCCCGGGATCTCGTGCAACCCGATTGGCCGAGTGTGGATCGATGTGCTATTCGGCACCAGGGATAACTGCCGCACAGAGCGCCTGCAGTTCGAGGTGGTGGATCATCAGAGTCCTTACCATGCTCTACTCGGCAGGCCGGCTCTGAGCAAGTTCATGGCCTCTACCCATGTTGCATATCTGAAGATGAAGATCCCTGGTCCCAATGGCATCATTACTATCTCTGGAGATTACAAGAAGTCCATGGAGTGTGCCTCTGCTAGCTCCCAGTTGGCGGAGTCGATGGTGATCGCTGCCGAGAAGAAGAAGATGTATGAGGTGGTAGCTATGGCGCAATCTGCGCAAGCTGGCGCGCAAGGTGTGCCGAGTACCCAGCACGGCACTGCTTTTCAGGCTGCCAAGGAGACAAAGAAGGTCCAGGTCGACCCCGAGTTCCCCGACCGCGTAGCCATCATTGGCTCCGGGTTGTCGGAGAAATAGGAAAGCGAGCTCATCCACTTCCTCCGTGAGAATCGGGATGTATTCGCCTGGTCCAATGAAGATCTACCAGGAGTCCCGAGGGAGTTGGTTGAGCACTCTTTACATGTGCGTCCTGACGCCAAACCAGTGAAGCAGGCTATGCGCCGCTTTGGAGATGAGAGAAGGAAGGCCATTGGTGACCAGATCACCAAGTTACTGATAAGCAATTTCATCATGGAGGTGCTGCATCCGGATTGGCTAGCCAACCCGGTCATGGTCGAGAAGAAGAAGGAGGATCCCAAGGCTGCCACCGCATGGCGCATGTGTGTCGACTACACCGACTTAAACAAGGCATGCCCCAAGGATCCTTTCCCGCTACCTCGCATCGATCAGGTGATCGATTCCACTGCTGGTTGTGAACTGTTGTCTTTCATAGATGCCTACTCTGGTTTTCACCAGATTGCACTCAATCCTGCTGATCAAATAAAGACTGCTTTCATTACCCCGTATGGGGCTTATTGCTATCGTGTCCTGTGTTTTGGCTTGAGGAATGCGGGTGCAACCTATCAGAGATGCATGCAGAAATGCTTGCACGACCAGCTCGGCAAGAATGTGCAGGTGTACGTAGATGACATTGTCATCAAAACGAATAAAACACATACTCTGCTTGCCGACCTGGAGGAAACCTTTGCTAACCTACGCAAGTACAAAATGAAACTGAATCCGAGTACGTGCACCTTTGGTGTACCGGCTGGAAAGCTACTCGGTTTTCTAGTCTCTAGTCGGGGCATTGAAGCCAATCCTTCTAAGATAAAAGCTATTGAGAGCATGTCTTTGCCGAGATCACTGAAAGATGTGCAGAAGTTCACAGGTTGCTTGGCGTCTCTGAGCCGTTTTCTGGGCCGAATGGGCGAGAAGGCCCTGCCTCTATACCAGCTGATGAAGAAAAGTGACAAGTTTGTCTGGACTCCGCAAGCGGATGTGGCATTCAATGAGCTGAAAGCAATGCTGGCTAGTGCTCCCATCTTGGCTAGTCCGCTACCCAAGGAGCCAATGCTGCTGTACATCGCTGCGACTAACCGAGTAGTCAGCGTGGTGATTGTGGTGGAACGAGAAGAAGAAGGCAAGAGTGTGCAGCGCCCAGTATATTACCTCAGTGAAGTGCTGTCCAGTTCCAAGCAAAACTACCCACACTACCAGAAGATGACCTACGGCGTGTACCTGGGCGCCAGGAAGCTGAAACATTATTTCCAGGAGCACCCCATCACTGTCGTGAGTTCTGCTCCCATCTCGGATATCATGGGCAACAAGGAGGCGAGTGGCAGAGTAGCCAAGTGGGCAATCGAGCTGGCCGCGTATGCACCCGCGTACACGAGAAGAGAAGCCATCAAGTCTCAGATTCTGGCGGAATTCCTGGTGGACTGGGCCGAGGTGCAGTATGAACCTCCTGCTCCAGTTTCTAACTACTGGAAGATGCACTTTGATGGCTCAAAGGTGAAGGAAGGCCTTGGTGCTGGCGTAGTGCTTACGTCACCTAAGCGAGATCAGCTCAAGTATGTGTTGCAGATTCACTTCAAGGCATCCAACAATGTAGCAGAGTACGAGGCAGTGGTGCATGGTTTGCGAGTAGCAAAGGAGGTTGGCGTGCAGCGCATTATATGCTATGGTGATTCAGATCTGGTGGTGCAACAAGTCTCGGGTACATGGGATGCTCTAGATGCCAACATGGCATCATATCGCTTCCTGGTGCAGTCTATGACTGGGTTTTTCGAAGGTTGTGAGTTCCAGCACATTCACCGAGCAGAGAACGAAGCAGCAGATGAGTTATCCAAGTTGGGATCTTCTCGGCAATCCATCCCGGCGAGAATCGCCTTGGAGCATTTGAGGAAGCCATCCATCAAGCCTTCTCCCAACTCGGAGTCCATATTCGTTCCTTCTCTGCCAAGTGAGGAATCTGATCCCATGGAGGTTGACTGGGAGAGTGCTACAGGAAACCCGGGGACTGCCGTCCTCTACTCGGGGACTGCCATTCCCTACTCGGGGACTGCCACTCCTTACCTGGGGACTGCCACTCCTTACTCGGGGACTACCACTCCTTACTCGGGGACTGCCACTCCTCACCCGGGGACTGCCATTCCTTACCCGGGGACTGCCACTCCTTACTCGGGGACTGCTGTCCTTAACCCGAGGACTATCGCATTCATTGAGGAGGTTCTCGCCAATCGATCTGGGCTGCAAAGAAGTGCTCCCACCCCTAAAGAGCAACCAGAGGTACCCGTCCCAATGGAAGTGGACGAACCAGTGTTTCCCGCACAGGAGACACCGAGTTGGGCTATGCCCATATTATCCTTTCTAAGGGACGGTACTCTACCTGAAGATGAGGTGACTGCAAGGCAGATTCAGAGAAGATCCAAGGGCTACACTATAGTCAGAGATGTGCTGCACAAGAGAAGTGCCACTGGCGTGCTGCAACGTTGTGTGGACCCAGCAGAAGGAGAAGAGATCCTGGTAGAGATACACCAAGGAGAATGCGGGCACCATGCCTCTTCTCGGGCGCTGGTCCAGAAAGCTTTCCGGCATGGCTTCTACTGGCTCACGGCACTACAGCAAGCCGAGGATATCGTGAGGAAGTGCACTGGCTGCCAAATGTTCGCAAGTAAGATTCACATGCCTGCTTCCGAGTTGAAAACAATTCCTATCACCTGGCCATTTGCTGTTTGGTGTTTGGACATGGTTGGGCCCTTCCAGCCGGCTAGAGGCAACATGACTCACATCTTGGTCATGGTGGACAAGTTCACCAAGTGGATTGAAGTGAAACCTATTCGGAGATGCGATGGGGCCACAGCTGTGAAATTCGTGAAGGATGTGATCCTGAGATATGGCTACCCGCACAGTATCATCACCGACAACGGCACAAACTTTGCTGAGGGAGCAATGGTGCGGTTTTGCAGAGATAAGCATATCCGACTAGACGTTGCGTCAGTCGCGCATCCCGCTTCGAATGGGCAAGTTGAAAGAGCAAATGGCATGGTACTGGCAGGCATAAAGCCAAGGCTGATGGAGCCACTGCTGAAAACACCTGGGTGTTGGTTAGACGAGTTGCCAGCGGTGTTGTGGAGTCTAAGGACTACCCCTAACCGGTCAACCGGCTACACGCCATTCTTCTTGGTATACGGGGCTGAGGCCGTGTTGCCAATAGACTTAGAGCTTGACTCCCCCCGAGTAACCCTCTACACTGAGGTGGAGGCGAGAGAAGCTCGAGAAGACGACGTTGACCTGCTTGAAGAAGCAAGAGAGCTGACTCTGTCACGTTCGGCTGTCTACCAGCAAAACCTGCGGCGCTATCATAGCCGAAAGGTGAACCCAAGGGTTTTCCGAGAAGGAGACATGGTCCTTAGGCTCGTGCAGCGCACAGCCGGGATGCACAAGTTGTCTCCTCCATGGGAAGGGCCTTTCATTGTGAGCAAAGCGATGCACAACGATGCTTACTATCTTGTAGATGTGCGCCCACCACAGGCGAACAGGGCAGATGAATTCGGAAGACAGGAAACTCAAGGTACTTTCTGGAGTACTACTCGGAGGTCTTTTACTCGGCATCTTGAGGTTCAAGGGCTATGTTGCAAAGATTGGTTTTAAGCTGGCAGAGCCTAGTGAACGAGTTCGCAAGACTCAACCAGCTTCGGGGACTGCTGTCGGGGGGTTACCCCCGAGTAGGGTAAAGGCAAGTGGTAAAGGCGACTGTCAGAAGAGAGGTTTGGTCGAGTAGCCGCCTACCCGGTACTTGCTACCCGGTTTACTGCTACTCGGTCTTACCTCAAGATGACCAGAAGGAGATATCAATCAAGTTCTGTCCATTCGAGTAGAAGAGTTGGCCCGAGTAAAATTGGCGGGAACCTACTCGGGCCAGAAAGTCAAAGGAGCCGTTCTGACACAGGATCCCGCATATCCTGGGTCCGTACTTGGCAGTATTCGAACTACTGTTCATCTGGGACCGGCCTGCCTGACAGTGACAGCATGGAAGCAGGTCGTCGCAGGATAAGGGGGCCCTACTCTGTGTTTGGCACAGTGATACCAGGCTGTCCCCTTGTTTTGCCCAACGACTTTCCAGATGCAGCCAAGATTAGGAACCAAAGCTGTCAGCGGGAACCCGGAAGAAGGACGATGTGCACACTATGTCGACACTTGTCCATGTTTGGAGTAT